>JAUIMM010000609.1:2220000-3420000 GCA_031769625.1 Taudactylus pleione
CCGGCTCCCTCCGTTGAAGCAGCAGCCAATGAGAGTCTGTGTGACTCTCATCAGCTGCTGTAACAAACACACAGCTGCCGCCGGCGGCTGAGAGTTTGTCACTGTGTAGTGTGGCCGCGCTCACTGCGCGGTCTACACTACACTAGCGGTGGGGACACTAGCGGCGGGTGAAGCCACTGGCTGCACCGCTGCTAGTGGGGACCCCTCTGTTTGTGGGGGGCCCAGGGATGATCACCCCTGTCTCCCCCCCCCCCAATCCGGCTCTGGTCCTCCCTTCCTCCTGCCTCTTCCTTCCCTGCAGCCTGCCAGTCACTGAGACGCAGGGTGCAACTTCACAAGTCATTGGACAGCTGAGCCGTCGCTCAGCTGCCCAGCACTTCCCTGCGGCTGTCAGCAGCAGCGAGGTGCGCGTGCGCAGCGCCGGAGATCAGATCAATATAGTGATCCGATCTGTGGCAGGGGGCTCAATCGGGTAGGAGGGCTCAGGGATACTTACCCCCTGCGCTCCTCCCTTAAACCAGCTCTGGGGGCAGCGTCGCGGAGGGGAGGGAGGCAGCAGCAGAGCCCCGGAATGCCCCATGGCATTCCAGTCACCCCTAGGCACTTGCTTAGGATGCCTATGCCTAGGGCCGGCTCTAAACACATCCTACAAGGTAAAGTCCCATTGAGGGGAGGGGTTTAGTTTTAGGAATTGTTTAGGGGTTACGTTTTGGAGGGGTGATAGATTAGGTTAGGGGTACAAACCCTACTTTGGGAGGGGTAGGTTCTGGGTGTGGGAAACTTTAGTTAGCATTTAATAAAGATTTTACGTTTGTCACCCCTATGAGAGGGTTTATTGTCCTCATGAGAGCACCACCCATCCCTTAAAAAAAACAAAACATCAAGGATACACCTTCTTTAATGAATATTCACTCCATTCATTAAAAATGTCCACTCCCTTGTCTCTTCAGTGACAATCCTTGGTCTTTAAAGATATTGTTCACAAAGTCTTTCATGTTTGTGTAAGTTTTTTTGCATGAAAGACTTTTTGTTGGCAGGAAAAGTCTTTGGTCTTTCACAAAAAAAATCTTCTAATGGATAGGCCCCTTAGAAGACAGGATAATTATGTAGCCGAACTGGATACAGGAGAGACCTTAGGTCAGACTAGCAGGCAGGAGAGACCTGTGTCACGCTAGCAGACAGGACAGACCTGTGCCAGGCTACTAAGCAGTAGAAGAAAGGGAAAGTGGTTCTGCGCTGGATCATATATGAGCTAGTAATTAATAAAGTGCACCTGCAGCATGCGAAGAATAAGGAATTTGCCCCCCCACGAAAGTGAATCTAAACTATCAAAAAGTGTATCCAATTACATGAAAACACTAGTAGCACATTGCCGCGCTGGTTGCACAAAATGTATGTACCATTTAATAAATTACGCATATATAATACATCATAAAAACAGAGCACAAATAGTCATGTATACCTAAAATCAATCAAAGATAAATATCACTCGGCCTAAAAGAATAAGTTAATCACAATGTGGTTTCTAATAGTGGACAATCCTATAAATTTTTAGTAATGTGACAGGATGCTATGGATTATTATGTATCATTACATCTATTTCATTTGTAGCATGATCATAATGTCCCTGATAATGTCCAGATGCTATAGCACCTATACTGGAGTATTTGCCACAAAGGGAATACTCATTTCTGTAGAAGTAAACTTGCTGAATACACTTTAATGGCACATTGTTACCATCCTTGGCTATAAGCCATTACTGGTACTGGACTGCATGTAATACATCCTAGCCGCTTTTTAATCGTGAAGATCTTGGGCGTCCCCTGATAGTTCCATGGAGTGAACTCCTGTCACTCAGTTGGCCAGATTGAAATATATAGACCAGTATCGGGGAGATATTTTGAAAGGGTAGAGGCCGTCTCCAACATGGCGATGTCTCAAGCCGCACTATGATAATATCAGAGTGCAGCATTTATAAAACTCCCAGAGCAGGTTAGGTGTATGCTGTAGTCTCTGTCAACAGGGCCGGCCCTAGCCAATTTGGTGCCCTAGGCAAGATTTTGGCTAGTGCCCCCTATCAGATAATCCCACCACCAATCTTAAAGTGGATACACACCTGACAGATACAGTATATCTGCAGATTATGGTTGGTCATACACACTGAACAACCATCACATAGCAACCCCCTCCCCACCGGCCTTTGCAGCAAGTGTAAGGGTGGTCGCCCATACACACAGCACGATGAGCAGATATATCTGCCAACAGCTGTGCTGCATAGCAGAAGCGATGTTGTTCATGGACATATCGTGTGTAGGGGATATATTCGGTATCTCGGCGATCAGGATGCCGATGCTTACATTACCAGCACCGGAATCCCGATGCCAAAATCCTACCTGCCGGGGTACCGAAGGTAAGTAGCGGGGTTGGGGAGAGGGTTAGGTTTAGGGTGCAGGGAAGGTTAGGTTCAGGCATTAGGGGGGGAGGTTAGGGTTAGGCACCAAGGAGGGAGGGTTAGCATACCGACCAACAAGTGTCGGTATGCTAACCCTGTCGGGATGCCAGGGTCGGGTTTCTGATTACTGGGATCCTGACTGCTGGCACCCCATACCCAACCCGTGTATAAACACTGGCCGATGGGCATACAATATATCGGCCTTTCAATTAATTGAATGGCCTACATGTCAGCCAGTGTATACCAAGCATTAGTGTTTATACGTGGTGCCAAATGATATACTGTATTCAGTATATATGTATATTTGTGTTTAATCCTAGCCATAAGAAAATAAAATTATATATATATATATATATATATATATATCTCGTGTAGCAAAACAGCTTGCCCAGTGCCCAGACTATTGGAACCGAAAACGTTGATAATCTTCTTGGGAGTGAGCTTGCGCTTCTTGCTTATACATCATTGGGTTCCAGAGTAGCAGACATTTTTGTGTCAGAATATATATATATATATATATATATATATATATACACACACATACAAGTATATATTCATAAGTACATACACACATATGGTAGGTTTCTTGTGAGTCGTGATGAAAATCATACTATGGAAGGGACACTGTATACAAGTGGGATGGCAGAGGCACCCAAGGGAGGGAGCTGCAGCCATAGGTCAGGGTCCGGAGACAGCATGCAAGGGATAGGACTGAGACACCCTGGCAAAAGAGGAGAGAGCGAGAGCAATAAAGGATGAAGGACCCGAGAGCTGCAGACAGAGAGTGACCTCTGCATAGTATAGAGACACTGACACACCGCGCGCCTCACTCTCTCCGGTCACTGACCTCCAGCGCCATTAACAGCAACTAATCACCTCAGTCAGCCTGCCCTGGTACCTGATCTGCCAATGCAGCCACTGTGAAGTGTGCAGCCAGCGTCACAGCTCCATGCTCCTCTCGCTACAGCGGGACTGGCACATTGACTCCGCCCCAGACGGTCACATGGTTGTGAAGCCAGAATGAGCTTCTATGCAGAAGCTCATTCGGACTTGGCTCTGGCTGTCACCTGACAGGCTGACTAGTGATTACTGTGCTGCCTGATCGGAGCTGAGCTCCGATCGCGGTAGCGGAGGGGGGAGGGGGGAGCTGCAGAGCCATGGAATGCCCCTCGGCATTCCAGATGCCCTAGGCATTTGCTTAGAATCCCTATGCCTAGGGCCGGCTCTGTCTGTCAAGTAACACTTTGCAACATAACGTGACAGGGTGGACCACTAATTAGCAGGTATACACCACCAGCAGGAGACTGTATTGCCCTGCTCAGCACAGCAAACTCCAGTATATGAAACAATGGCTGTTTCCCATAAAGGAGCAGATAAAAAGTTAGTAATCGGGTAAATCCAATAGGTTCACTGTGATCATAGAAAGGGACAGAGACGCATTTCATCTACACCTGTAGACTTTTTTTAAGCTCTATGTCCCTAAGTTTCTCATAGCTTCCTTAAATGTCATGAGGGGCTCCTTCATTGGATAACCCCCAGGTGGTTGATAATTATTCAATTAGTCCCTGTAACAAATGATTACAGCTTGGGAAACACCCTCTAAACATACAAAATTAAAGCGGGCCATACACGGGGCAATTTGAAAACGTACAACACCTCGATACATTTTCAAATTCAGCCCAATGCATCGCTTGCTGCTGTGAATGGTAAACGATGCACCTTACAAGATGCTTTGGTTACCTATTTAACAGCATGACGGATCTACGATGCCGATGTACGACGGCGGGGACGTGCATCGCCATCGTACAGCAGGCCAAACCACACACGATGTGCACGATTGATCATTGTGATCGATTGAAATCGTACACATCGTCTAAAAAATCTTACCGTGTATGGGGCGCCTTAGACATAAAATATAACAAGAATAGTTATAATGATCAGCATATTATAGAAACCAGTAAAAATAAATACATAAATATTTAACTAATATAATTAATAATGATTTCATATCTGTAATCAAGTGTGACATGCGCATATATTGCTATACTAATCTACATAATCTTTCATGGCAGAGTTTATTAGAAATTCATAAAAACAAAAATATATTGTTTGCATAGACTGTATGTGTGTTTTCCAATGAACACACAATTCTGTGAATTAGCAGCTCCACCATTTTGTGAGTGACAGCAATCTCACTCTGGGAGAGTGCTGAAGCTGCAGTTAACCACAGTCTGTGATGGCATACCATATCTGTATTATGCAAGGAACATGTCCATTAAGGCATAAGCCTTAATGATTGGAATTTCATTGCTTTTTTAGTTTGAGTGGCAGAAATTCAGTAGGTTTTGTGAAATTTCAGATCACAATTGTCAACCTCTGCACTAATTAAATAAAGAAAGCAAACATGACTGAACATTTTTTTTTTTCAAAATCATTTTATACTTATCAAACATAAATGTAATATTCTAAAACATCAATTTGACCGGTCAAGGAATATAAAAAATTCTAAATAATAAAAAACATCAATACATCATATAGATAGCAATATTGTATAAAAATTCATATGTTGTAAGAAGTAACAAATTTGTACTCTTGATGTATCTAGAGGAGGTGGATCCTGAATTATCCAGTTTAGAAGATAATCAATGGTTAAAGTCCACACCTGCAATATATCTTAAGTCCCATTTTCATTCAATGTAGATCAATAGTATACCTCTGTATATCATGTACATTTAAAAAAAGTGAGTAAAAGTTCCAGAGAAAATATCTTTTGTTTATAAGTTCAAAAAAGTCATGGAGGAGATGCAGTAAAATCACTTCTCTGGCAGGAGATAACAAGCAGCAGCTGTATGTGTCACTTGTAGTAACCGCACGGAGCAGACATAAATATAGTGAAGGGAGGCACTTCTCCAACAGGAGAGTTGAGGGCTGCAACTACCTTTCAAATGCACAAAGTCCCATACATCGCGTCTATATCCCAACTTCAATCTCAATATTGTAGATGCGCCCGGCTGCACAATACAGCGTCCATCTCTCCAGGTCTCCACAGATGTATGCAGGTAACCAAGGGTATCAAATTGGGTCCAATATCCCGTCACTGACGCATTTCGCACCGCTACTTGAGGGCTTTTTCAAAGAGTAATGTGTTTTTCCACATGGACCCTTTTTATGTGTGAACAAGTTTCTTCTCATTGGTGCTTGATTAATTTTCATCAGTTGCACCTGTTTGAATTCCACCTCCTGATCCACCTCCTCTAGTTTCCTGGTTCAACAATTTGTTTCTAAAGAAAGTATTTCATTCGTGACAGAATATCTTCTCCACAAATCAATCTTCCAAATCAATCTTAATTCTTCAGCAATTACCATATCACATTAAAACTTAACTGAATACAATACATTTAAGAAGACATATATAGAAGACATAAATAAATATAAATATATATGAGAAAAAAAGGAAAAAATTAGCTCTATCTAGTGTGAATAGAACCCGGGATCCCAATCCGTTGTTCTACCGCTACTCAATCTATTCTTGTGTATATGTTCAATGTTAACTATCAGTATTGTGTTAAATATAGGACATGAATACACATTAAAATGACTGCATCTAGTGGGAATAAAACCCGGGACCTTACGGATCCCAGTCCAGTACTCTACAGGTGCGTACACACTGGGCGATTAAAGTGGACATCTGAACGATAACGTTATCATTCAGTCATTCACTTTATCATCCATTTTTCCACCTAAATGATGATCGATAACGACGAACGATCAATGATGCACGTTCCCGCAGGTCGTTCGTCTCTATCGTTCATCTGGCAAACATGCAGGCCAACCTGATGATATTGTCAGGTTGCTGCATGTTGGGGAATGGGGGAGAGAGCCTGGCGCTGAATGATATAATTAATGATATCTGGTGTTATCAATGTCATGAACGACATTGAGCACACCTTGCCAGGGACACACTAGACAATATCGCTCAGGGAGAATATCGTGTAGTGTGTATGCTCCTTACCCCTACTCTATCCAACCTTACATAATATCAATTATTTCATTGTGAACTATCAATGTTCAGTAGTATCCATCTTATGTGCATTAGTTTGTGATACCTCTCAGGGATAAACAAAATAACACCCATAACTATAGCTAGCAAATTACACACTACCAGTGGTGTAGTCGAAGGAACTACCCTTATAAAAAAATATGTTCTAGAAGTATAAAAACTTACAACTCTAATACATGAGAGCCCGGCCATAACTGTAGCCTGGCAGGTTGCTCTACCACTACTTTATCCAGCTTCTTCCTTCTTACCACTGC
Organism: Taudactylus pleione; assembly: GCA_031769625.1. Taxonomy (NCBI): domain Eukaryota; kingdom Metazoa; phylum Chordata; class Amphibia; order Anura; family Myobatrachidae; genus Taudactylus; species Taudactylus pleione. Next base: position 2,226,767 of record JAUIMM010000609.1, read on the forward strand.
CTGCTAAAAGCTACATAACTCTAAATCAATAAATAATCTCAATAGGAATTTCAGATCACATACAGTATATATACGTTATACTATGTGTCAAGTATCCTTGATTAGTAAAATTATATACTTTTTCATAAGAAATTTTGCATTCTATCATATAACTTAGATTAAGAATTCTATAATTGTATTCTGACAGGCGCAATTTGTTATCTGCTTATTTCCATATGTTTCAAAAGGGATTGGGTAACCTTTACTAGACAGATTTGCGGCCCAAACAAATATCCATTAAGAGAGCGCGAGGTAACCAAAACCTCTATATAATACTGCTTTGAAATCTCAATACCTCAGCAGCTCCCTTATTAGCATATGGGTATATGTGAAATAAGAACAGGGATGGCCAATAGGGCTGATCTAGTATTCTCACAACTTAACCTGACCACTGCTACACATAAAACTGTCAATATATTTTTTTGTGACCTTTTTTTACATTTAGAAAGATTAGTGACCTGAGAATCTAAAGTCTGGTGGGACAATAGAACTCTCAATTGGTACTTAGAATACAATATAATCCCAAAAGGTTTAAAGATCAAGAAAGAACCGACATACAACAACGAGAATGCTATTTTCATGGAACAATGAAACACAATTCTACATGAATGTTCCACACAACTGATAGGGTTAATTTTGAGCACACACGAAACAGAGCTGATAGGACTTGAAATAAAGGCCCTGATTCAGAGCCGGACGTTCTGACAGAGCGCTCGCTCTGAATCAGGGCCGTTTTTTTTTTTTTTTTTTAGAACGGCCACCTGGTTGCTCGCATAGCTGTGAGTGACCACCCACAGCTATAGCCAGCGGCCAGGAAGATGCTCGCGATGGTCAAGACCATCGCGACCATCGGGCTTGCGACGAGACCCTTGTGGTAGGGTCTTGTTGCCGCAAGCCCCAGGGAGATTTCGGCTCTCCCACTGAAATCACTCTAGATGTCAGTGGGGCGGGTCCCAGACGGTAGGCGTTCCCATGGGAACGCATCCGTCTGGGCAGCCACGCCCCCCGACCCACCCACCAAAGTGGGCGTGCTGTCACTCAACATCGACAGCACGCCCCCTTTTGTGCGAGATACGGAGCGACTGTTTGCCCGTTGCTATCCAGGTCTCGCGCATGCGCACTGGCCCACCATCAACCCGGTTGCGAGCGCACAGCGCTTGCGACTGGGTCTGAATCAGGCCCAAAGATCCAAAGCTTGAATACTTCCCTAAATATATATAGACAAGATAAAGAATTTCAACAACTAGAAGAAATCTCATAAACTAGATTAAAAAGATTAGAAGAAGAGATAATCGCTACAAAAAATCCAAAATACTAAGGGATAAAATTGGAAAAAGAAAATCAGACAAAAATACAATACCGACTAACATCACAAAAAGATTCGTAGCCCAAACCAATATCCATTAAGAAAACGCGAGGTAACCAAAACCTCTATAAATTTCAGATCATGTCTAAGAAACCTTAATGGGATATGTAAAACCGTAAGGTTTTGTGTCTATGGAATTTCATTACTTTTTTATAATTTATTAACCATCAGGGTTTGGAGGAGCAAACCAGGCCACCTGCAGGGGAGATGGGCAACAAAATAGTACACTGGCACGGGTGGAGGAGGGGACAGCACACAGGAGGTGTTGTGGGGGTGCAGAGGGAGAGACAGCTGCGGGGGTGGGTTGCAGGTGTGCGGAGTGGTGGCAGCAGTGGGGGTGTGGGGCAGTACACAGAGGCATCAGCGGGTGACTGAGGGGCTCACTGGCATGCATCTGTGAAAATAAAATCAATTAGACAAAGATGCATGGATGTATCAGTGAGATCCATCCATGCATCTGTAGGGGTCCCCTGTATTTAGCACAACCAGCACTGAGTTTTTCAGAGCCAGTCCTGGTTGTGAAAATACAGCGGACAAAATACGTAGTGGTTCCATGTATTTAGCACAACCAGCACTGGGCTCAGCTGAGCCGGTCCTGGTTTTGGAAACACAGAGGAAAAAAAGAGTAGGGGTCCCCTGTATTATCCATAAACAGCACCGAGCTTTTTCTAGCGAGGGAGTAAGGCCACAGCCAGGGGAACCCTTTCACCATGTCCTCCGGCCAAAGCGTTACCCCTGACTGCTAGTCAGCCAAGGCCAGGGATCCCTGGGGAGCTAGGGCATCCCAGGCCTGGGCGGTGGGTGCTGTGCTGACTGTGTAGTGCAAATAAAGAGTTAAAATATTGTCTTTTGCAGGTTAATTACAGGTCCCAACAAGCCTCCCCTGCATGCTGGTACTTGGAAAACCACAAGTACCAACAAGCGGGGCATTAAGGGCCCACTGGTACCACGTGTAAAAGAAATATTAACATAAAAACATTACACCGAATGCTTTAATAATTTATTTTGCTGCACCTTCACCTGGGGTGTGGCAGCTTTTAAGCTCTTTTACATGGCTGCCACCTCCCCAGGACTTCCACACTGTCCAAAAGCCGCCGCGACCCATTTCCATGCCCACCACATCCGGCAGCAGTGGTGGACGTTGCGGGATCCCACATGGTGGTGTGGGGGGTGGCTGGGTCCCCGCCACCGCTAACGTCCGCTACCTCCGCCGGGTCCCCGACAAGTTGAAGCTCTCTATCCCTATCTCTATAATGGGGCATTTCTGGGCTAATAGTTAAAAAACTGTAACTTTATCAATTACCTAACCCCAAAAGCACCTAGACTGGAATAAGAGTTACCTAATAAAACAAACCCCAAGTCCTAATTTGTACTCTGCCCTGAGTTATGCCTTCCTAAAAATCCCCCATAGACTAAAGAAGAAAAGTGGTCCTAACTGAAAGTGGCAGAAAAAACTGACAGTTTAAACTTTAGATTGTTCCCAAATCCTCATTTTTTATTTATTTTTGCCCTGAAATTTGGAATGCAGCACCGAGCAACAGTTCTACCAGTCTATGTCAAATTTCAGCTCAGTACGTTCAATAGCTTTTGAGGTGTATCCCCTTAAACACCATGAACCCCTCTCAGGAATTCTCTATGGGAATATTCTGTTTATTTGATTCAGCCTTAATATATACATAATATAATACACAACCCTATATGCAAACATACATATATTGTACATATATTTCTCTGTACATTACTATAATATAATTATATATATATATTATATATACACATATATACGTATTTATATATACAGTACATACATATAAATACACACACACGTTGACATTCACATATATTTTGGGTTCCATTAGTAGAGAGAAAGGGGAAGGAAATAAAATTCCATGGGGAAAATTTACTAAAGATCGATATGGGATTTTGAGTGATTTGAGGTGCGATTTTCATTCGATTTGTATTAGATTTTGCTTTTGGTCAAATCGACCATCGGAAAAACATTGGTACTTTTACATAACCCTTATTTACTATCATTCGTTTTGAAATCGACCTCAAAATCGGACTTCAATCATCAAATGAATAGACCTTCATGCTTTTGATTTGAGCATGAGCAGGTCGGATTGACACAGATACATGCAGACATCAGTGAGATGCCTGCATGTATCTGACTGGAAAAAGTAATTAAACAGTTAAAAGTTTAAAAAAATTCATGTGAGCCCACCCCAAATCAGAACCAGCCACGGACTGTTCAAACCCAGGTCTGGTTGACTAAGTACAGGGAAAGAATTACGTAGGGTCTCCCTGTACTCAGGGCCTTATTCAGAGCTGGACGCTATTTGCGGACAGTCGTTCTGAAAAAGGGGCCGGATATTTAAATTGAGCGCTCGCTCTTTGTGGTCTGTTGACGCCTCTATGTCTGAACGAGCGAACGAAACATGCGCTCGCTATTTTGTAAAGACGCCCCCTGGCCGCTCGCATCATACGTCATCTCCGCTATTTATTAGATTAATCGAGTACATCGAAAGGCGTATGAACTGCTCGCTATTCTTGTGGTAGCATTTTCCTACCGCAATCATGCGAGCAGTTCAGGCTAAAAGACAACCAAGTGACGTGGTCGATGACGCTGCTTTGTTAATTATGCACACCCGCAAAACGCCCGTTTTGACCATTTGGCATGCCTGCGTTCGGATCTCCACTCCCCGTTTCCAAGCACCTTCCCCTGTTACCACCCACAAACGCCTCATCCTGTCACTCAAATTAGCAGGCATTCGCTATTTTGCGAGCACACGATTTCCGACCGCACTGACTGGTTGGCACATGCGCATTACAACCCATACGCATGCGCAGATGTGCGAACATTGCTCGGAGCGAACTAGCAGCCGCCTACGAGCTGCTCTGTCTGAATCAGGCCCTCAGTACAACCAGCACTGGGCTATGGGAACCCGGGATGGTTCAGGATTAACAGGGAAAAATTTGCGTAGGGCCTCCCTGTAAATCACAGAACCAGCACCGGACCCTTTCTAATGGGGGACTGATGCCACAGCCAAGGGAGCCCTATCACCAGGCCCCCCAGCCACAGCATCAGCCCTGACCGCTAGTCTACCCAGGCCTGAGAAGTTGGAGACCCCTCCAAAAAAGGGGTCTCCCTCTCCAGGGCACCCCTAGCCTATTCTGATAGCCCGGGGCTATCCCCGCCCTCCTGGGCGGTGGGTGGTGAGTTGATTGTGTGAGTGTTGTGTAAAAATAGAAGTATAAAAACATTGGACCTCATTCAGACCTGTTCGCAAGTGGTGAGCGCTCGCAACTGGGTTGATGGTTTGGCGCTGCGCACGTGCTCACTACAAAAGGGCCGGCTGTCGATGTTGATCGACAGCTCAGCCCGTTTTGTAGGCGGGGCGGGGGGGTGGCTACACAAACGGAGGCGTTCCCAAGCGAACACCTGCCGATTTGTGGGCGGCCGCACTGACATCAGCAGTGATGTCAGTGGGGAGCTTCCTGCTTGATCAGAGCAGGAAGCTCCCTGGGGCTTGCGGCTGCTGACCTTAGGGTCTCGTCGCAAGCCCCGATGGTCACGATGATCTTGACCATGGCGACCATCACCCTGGTTGGTCGCTAAGCTGTGAAGGGTAACCCACAGCATAGCTAGCGACCAGGAGGCCGCACTAAAAAAAAAGAAGCGGCCGCCCTCATTCAGAGAGAGCGATCGCTTCATGGGACCGCCTCTGAATGAGGGCTATTGTCTTTCCAGTAGAACTGCAGGTCCCAGCAAGCCTCCCCTGCATGCTGGTACTTGGAGAACCACAAGTACCAGCATGCGGGGCATTAAGGGCCCACTGGGACCTGTAGTTCACCTGTAAAGAAATGTTTAAAGAAACACACACACCTTACACAGTATAAGTTTAATACATACATACTGTGACACAGTCAGAATAGGAGGTCCCTCTCCTGGGTAGGGGACTCCTTCCTTACACACACACACAGCAGCAGGGAAGCAGCACACCAGTCTGGATGCGAGTACAAGCTGGTCGGCGCCAGTCTTTATTGTACAAATGTCAGAAATAACATAAAGAAAACATAAACATAAATCCTAGCCCTGTCGGGGCACTAACTTCACAGGTGGTTCCCTCACTACCAGAACCTGGCAGGGCCTAATGCCCTCGCCAGCAACAAAGCACAGCACAGTACTCACAGATAGGTTTTCCAAGTGTCTCTGAGCAAACTCCCTGTCTGCTCTCCCAGGTGAGACAATCAGGCCTCAACACACTAGGCTTATATTGGCCACTCTCAGGTGGAAACCCTAACAACCTGTTACCAGGCTGCGAGAACCAAAACCTGGAGTGGCCGTGGGTGGAGCCCTCCCTCTCCTCTCACCCACAACCCCCAGGTCCCAAACCGGCTTTTTAAAAAACCGAAACTCAAGCCTGCTACACTGCAGACTTTCTCCTGGGGGTTTAAAAGACAAAAGACAGGAATCTGGGACAAATGTACCTGCCACAGACCACTTTACCAGTGATCCTATCACATATCCCCCCCTTTGTTTCGACCTGTGGGGCGGAACTGAAGCCCCCAAACAATGAACGCGTGACAACGCGTCAGCATTGGCCAGCTGGCTTCCTGGCCTGTGTTCCACTGAAAATTTAAAAGTTTGTAATGCCAAGAACCATCTCGTAATTCTCGCATTACTGTCCTTATTTTCGGACATCCACTTCAAAGGGGCATGGTCAGTGATCAATTTGAACTTTCTTCCAACCAAGTAGTACCTGAGAGCCTCTAACACCCATTTTATGGCCAACGCCTCCTTCTCCACTGTGGCATAGTTTCTCTCATGTACATTCAACTTTCTGCTAAGATAGAAAATAGGGTGTTCCTCACCCTCCTTGTTCTGGGACAGGACCGCTCCTATACCTACTTCTGATGCATCGGTTTGTACTATGAATTCCCTTTCAAAATTAGGAGTCATCAGGACTGGTTGGGAACACAATGCTACTTTCAACTCCTGAAAAGCTTTCTCTGCCTCAGGACTCCATTCTACCATGACTTTTTGTTTGCCTTTGGTCAGGTCAGTCAGTGGGACTGCCATGGTGGCAAAGTTTGGTATAAACCTCCTGTAGTACCCCGTAATTCCCAAGAAGGCTCTCACCTGCTTCTTATTCAGAGGCCGTGGCCAGTTTTGTATGGCATCAACTTTATTGAGCTGAAGCTTTATCAGGCCTCTGCCAATGGTGTATCCCAGATATTTTACTTCCTCCATGCCTAGACAACACTTTTTTGGGTTGGCTGTCAAACCTGCCTTATAGATGGAGTCCAACACTGCTTGTACCCTGGGTAAGTGAGACTGCCAATGAGGACTATGAATGACCACGTCATCCAGATAAGCAGCCGCATACCGTCTATGGGGCCTCAGAATCCTGTCCATCATTCTTTGGAAGGTAGCAGGTGCCCCATGTAGCCCGAAGGGCAACATTTTGTACTGAAACAAGCCCTCTGGCGCTGAAAAAGCTGTCTTTTGTTTGGCGCTCTCGGTTAACGGTACTTGCCAATACCCTTTGGTTAGGTCAAGAGTGGTTAAATACCTTGCCGTCCCTAGTCTCTCAATCAGTTCATCCACTCTTGGCATCGGGTAGGCATCGAATTTTGAAACACTGTTCAACTTTCGGAAGTCATTGCAGAAACGCACACTCCCGTTGGGCTTTGGGATCAACACAATGGGACTTGACCATTCACTATGTGATTCTTCAATAACCCCTAACTCTAGCATATTTTTAATTTCTTTCGACACCGATTCTCTTTGTGCTTCTGGTAACCTATAGGGCTTTAGATTAACTTTAACCCCTGGGTCAGTGACGATGTTATCTGTTCCGGCTTTCTTTTCCCCGGCTGGTAAACTTTGTAATTGACCTGCCCCACTCTTTCTAAGATTTCAAAGGGCCCTTGCCATTTAGCCAAAAGTTTATTTTCCACAGTGGGAGCCAATACTAACACTCTGTCCCCAGGAGCAAAGCTGCGTAACCGAGCATTGCGGTTGTATACTCTCTGCTGTGCCTGTTGAGCCTGTTCCAGGTGCTCTCTCACTATCGGCACTACCGCAGCAATTCTCTCCTGCATTTGAGAAACATACTCAATCACCGTTTTGTAAGGACTAGACTGCCCCTCCCATGTCTCTTTGGCAAGGTCTAGTAACCCCCTTGGGTGTCTCCCATACAACAAGTCGAAGGGTGAAAACCCGGTGGAGGACTGGGGAACTTCTCTTATGGCCAACAATAAATACGGCAATAAATAATCCCAATCCCTACCATCCTTGTCGACCACTTTCCTAAGCATGTGTTTTAACGTCTTGTTAAACCTCTCGACCAGCCCATCGGTTTGGGGGTGATAAACCGAAGTTCTTAACTGTTCAATTTTGAACAGGCGACATAACTCTTTCATGACTTTGGACATAAACGGTGTACCCTGGTCAGTTAGTATCTCCTTAGGTATACCCAGCCTGCTAAAGACATGAACTAGCTCTCTGGCAATGGTCTTGGTTGACGTATTGTGCAACGGAATCGCTTCCGGGTACCTGGTAGCGTAATCCATTATGACCAGAATATACTGGTGTCCCCTGGCAGACTTCATTAAGGGTCCAACCAAATCCATCGCTATTCTTTCAAACGGCACCTCTATAATAGGCAATGGAACTAGTGGACCCTTAAAATGTGGCCTGGGAGCATGATACTGACACTCAGGGCAGGATGCGCAAAAGTCAGATACCTCTTTATGAAGCCCGGGCCAGAAAAACCTCTGCATTATTCGCTCAGTGGTTTTCTCTACCCCTAGATGGCCTGCCGTTATATGACCATGGGCCAGATCCAACACTGTTCTTCTGTAGGCTTTGGGAACTATTAGTTGTTCCACAACATCTTCCCCCTTCTTAGTCACCTGATATAACAAATCCTGCCACATTGCCATGTGGGGATAGGACAAAGGACTATCAGGGTCTACGGGTTTACCATCAACTACTTTTACATTCTCCCTGGCTTTTACCAAAGTAGGGTCATTCAACTGCTCCACGGCAAAGACCTCTCTTCTGACCTCTAAATCAGGCAGATGATCACCTGGCCCAACAACACTTCCCACCTCAATGGGAGGCACATCAGTTGGCGGGCCACCGTCACGCTCCGCATTCTCTAGTTCGCCAATCATAGTAGAAAAAGGGAATAACCCTGACTCAGAAGAAACTCCCTCCTCCACTACATCGACAACCTTCTCAAATGGATCGGGGTTGTTCACCTCTGGAACAAAACGGCTTTCCCACAACTTCCAGAAGTGAGCAAAGTCTATCCCCAATATTGCATCTTACATCAGACCATGTACCAAACCTACAGAAACTATAGCAGAACCACATGGTGTCTCGATGTTCACCTCGGCAGTAACATAATATCGAGTATCCACATGTATGCAGGTCACACCAACAGTTTTCCCCTCACGCCGCAAGGGGTTCACCAGCTCAGCTTTTATAAGTGTCACCAAGCTACCAGAGTCTAACAGTGCCTCTACTCGGTTGCCATCTACAGTGAGTACACACATGTGCTTATCAGTCACAGCCTGCCGGTCAGCCGTACAGGCTATCTGTGCAAAGAAAGACCCCCTGCGGTAGACATGAGCAGTATCATATTGCATAGGTTCAGTTGTAAGTGCACAATTAGCGGCAATATGGCCGAGGCCACCACATCGGAAACACTGAGTCATGTTAATGTCTAGTCGTTTACGAGGTAAGAACCTTCCCGGCCTGGCAGGCCTGTCTCCAGGTTCTACACCCTCAGTCTTAGGTACATTCCACCGCCCAGCACCCTTCTCCCCTGGAACAGTCTTACCAGTGTCTGTGGGAGTTCGCCGGTGCGCCATCGGGGCTCGGTGGGGCATACTCATCAGCTCCTCAGCCACCACGTACCTCTCCACCAGCTCGACCAACTGGTCCGCGGACTTAGGGTCTGCATGGCTCACCCACTTGCGCAGAGTCGCAGGTAACGATCGCAGGTACCGGTCCATCACGACCCTTTCCACGATCTGTGGTCCCATCAGCGTCTCGGGCTGTAGCCATTTTGAGGACAGATGGATGAGGTCATGCATCTGCGAACGTGGAGGCTTGTCCATATGGAACTCCCAGTGGTGGACCCGTTGGGCACGAACAAAGGTGGTGACTCCCAAGCGAGTTAGGATCTCATGTTTTAGTTTTTTATAGTCCTTGGCATCAGCCAGGCATAAGTCGAAATAGGCCTTTTGTGGCTCCCCAGACAAAAAAGGTGCCACCAGACTTGCCCACTGCTCCTTGGGCCAACTCTCCCTTTCGGCCGTTCTTTCAAATGCGGCGAGATAGGCCTCCACATCATCGCCCGAAGTCATCTTTTGGAGGAAGTGACTGGCTCGTACGGAGTGAGTGGTGGTGGGAGGACCAGTAGTAACATCTCTGGGCCGGGCGACCAGGTGCTGTACCACCTCTCTTATGGCCTGGCTGTTTTCCGCTAAGGCCTGGCGGGTTTCCTCGATGGCGACCTGTTGTTGCCTCTGGGCTGTCTCCAAGGTCAACAGTTGCACCCTGGTGGATTCCTGCTGAGCCCTGGTAGATTCCTGCTGAGCTGCTGTAGCTTCCTGCTGAGCCCTGCTAGATTCCTGCTGAAGTTTGTTTGTCTCCTGCTGAGCTGCTGTAGCTTGGAGCAAGGCGTTAATAATGTCCTCCATTTTGTCCTGGGGTGTAGGTTTGAATCTGAACCTTGCCTCTCTGAGCATTGGCTGACGCCTCCTCTATGGGACCCCAAGGACACAGCATTATTTCCACACTCACAAATTAGGTGTCTGTCCCTTTAATTTTTAAACGGAAAGTTTTCCTCTTGCTGCAACTTCAGTGTGTGTGGGTGCCCGCATTCTCCACCATATTGTGACACAGTCAGAATAGGAGGTCCCTCTCCTGGGTAGGGGACTCCTTCCTTACACACACACACAGCAGCAGGGAAGCAGCACACCAGTCTGGATGCGAGTACAAGCTGGTCGGTGCCAGTCTTTATTGTACAAATGTCAGAAATAACATAAAGAAAACATAAACATAAATCCTAGCCCTGTCGGGGCACTAACTTCACAGGTGGTTCCCTCACTACCAGAACCTGGCAGGGCCTAATGCCCTCGCCAGCAACAAAACACAGCACAGTACTCACAGATAGGTTTTCCAAGTGTCTCTGAGCAAACTCCTTGTCTGCTCTCCCAGGTGAGACAATCAGGCCTCAACACACTAGGCTTATATTGGCCACTCTCAGGTGGAAACCCTAACAACCTGTTACCAGGCTGCGAGAACCAAAACCTGGAGTGGCCGTTGGTGGAGCCCTCCCTCTCCTCTCACCCACAACCCTCAGGTCCCAAACCGGCTTTTCAAAAAACCGAAACTCAAGCCTGCTACACTGCAGACTTTCTCCTGGGGGTTTAAAACACAAAAGACGGGAATCTGGGACAAATGTACCTGCCACAGACCACTTTACCAGTGATCCTATCACAATACATACACACTCACACATACTCATACTGAATTCAATTTGAGTCAATTTGAGAAGAGCTAAATCACTCCTCAAATCGACCTTTAGTAAATGTACCCCCCCCATGTCTCCACAAAACAAAAATCAGGATCAGGATACTACATTTAAAATTAGGGATGAGCGCCGGAGCATTTTTGCTGGATTTGGATTTGGCTCTGATTCGTCGTTCGGCTTTGGATTTCCCAAACCTGCCGTGACTGGCTTTGGATTTGTATTTTTACAAAAATTTACAAAGAAAGCTAAAATTACATAATTTTTTTTTTCTTTGTTCCTAGAGTATTATTAACCTCAATAACATTAATTTTCCAGTCATTTACAGTCAATTTAGACCACCTCACAGCTAATAATATTGGACCTCATTCAGACCCGGTCGCAAGCGCTGAGCGCTCGCAACCAGGTCGATGTTTAGGCCCTGCGCACGCACAGCGGCCGCACTGCGCGAGCGCAAGCCCCGAAGTGAGAGACAAATTCTCTCGCTCCAGAGCTCACTACAAAAGGGGAGGCTGTCGATGTTGATCAACAGCTCGACCCGTTTTGTAGGCGTGGCGGGGGGGTGGTTTCACAAACAGAGACATTCCTTAGCCACTTGCCTGGCATGGTCGTATCAGATACGACCATACCAGACTGGGCTTTCCCTGACATGGTCGTATCTGATACGACCAGTCAGAAAAGCTCCATGGGCGGCTGCTGGAAAATCATTTTCTAGCAGCCGCCAATCACAGAGGGACCTCCTGGTCCCTCTGCACACTTTGGGCCTCGGGCCGATCACTGCAGTGATCGGCCAGCCCAGCACCGGCGAACCCACCCCCCCTTGGCGGCTGCCGAGAGGACAGGGTAGAGAAGACAGCGCTGTCCCTCCTCCGGCAGTTAGCAGCAGCCTAGCGGCTGCTGACTGGGCAGAGAAGGCAGCGCTGTCCTTCTCTCCCTCCAACTCTGGCTAGCAGCAGCCGCCGGGCAGGGAAGGTAGCGCTACCAGCGCTTTCCTTCCCTCACTCCACCCCCACTATCAGCAGCCTCTCCCCATTGACGACAACCCCACCCCCATAAATAAATCAAAGCCCTGGCCATAATATATATATATTATATACAGATATATATATATATATATATATATATATATACAGATATATATATATATTTGTATATATATATATATATATCTGTATATATATATATATATATATATATATTATATATGTCACGACCCTGTCTAGTTGTCACCTTTTTGCCTTGAGACTTACCCCTGTCAGCTTCCCCATGGATCTGTGTGTGTAATTTGCCTGGAGGATTTGCTCTGATTATTGCACCTGGCCTCTCCTCTGTCTGTGAGCACTGCTAGCCCTGATTGGAATCACAGGTGTTGTTCTGATTCTCAGAGCTGCAGAGATGAATACTCCCTCTGCATGTTGTGCCTTCCACCACTCAGAATGCTACTACCAGACCACCTGTCCGTATCCACCAATTGCTGCCAGACCCATGGTATATATATCCTCTCCTGATAGCATTCTGGGCCTGAACATCTCGTCTTCACGTGGTGTATGGTTCATGCATTCAAGTCTGTCCCTGAAACCTGCTACAGCAATCCCTGGCGCTATCCAGAAAACCTGTTTCAGCTGTACCTGGCAATCCAGTAAGCCTGCTGACACCTCTGGTGCATCCCGAAAACCTGCTACAGTAATACCTGGCATCCAGACGTCCTGTTACAGCAATACCTGGCCTGTGCTCTGCTGCTAGTCCTACTCTTGGTTGGTCCCTGGCACTCTGTAAACCTGCATCGTGTTACCCTGCCTTGCTTCCTGCTGTGGATCAACTCCTGCCCCTGTTACCTACCTATTCCCTCCCTGAACCTAAAATTCCCAAACCTACCCATCCTTCCTGAAACCTGTTATTTCCAATTATCCTGTCCAGCCTGCAAATTCCCAAACCTACCCAATCCTTCCTGAAACCTGTTATTTCCAATTATCCTGTCCAGCCTGCACCTGAGTTCTAGCCTTTGTCATAGTAACTGTAGATTACCCTGTTTAGCCCTCGTCTCAGCATTACCTGACTTCCCTTCAGCCATTGTCACATTCCAGTCCTGAGTCAAGTTCCAAGCTCATCAGTTCAGTCCACGTTGTTCCAGTCCAGAGTCAAGTTCTTAGTTCATCAGTTCAATTCAACAAGTCTTCCTGCCGGTCCCAGTCCGGTCCCTCCAGTTCCTGTCATTTATCATCAAAGGCAGTTTTCACTGCAACCCAAGTCTTGTAAATAGAGCTATTTACATTATCTGTGATTCCAGTCATGCCGGCCTCCGTTGAAACCCGATCACCACCTGAGACAGGTAACTCGCAGACACCAATCATGACAATATATCTGTGTATGTATATATATATGTGTATGTTTATATATATATATATATATATATATATACACATGCACGTTAGAGGTGAGCGGGAACCCCCCCAATCCGAGGCCGATCCGAGTCAGGCTCGACTTTTCCCGCCTGACTCTGATCTGAAATCGAGGCAAAATGTCATCATCCCGCCTTCCGGGTCTCGTGGGTTTTGGATTTTATATAAGGTACCCACGTCGGCGCCATTTTCTCACTCGGCTGTGGTCAGTGAAGAGGGAGGGTGCGAGTTAGGGCTGTGCTGTGCTGCTGTTGTCCATAGGGGCTGTGTCCACTACTTCAAAGTCCATAGGGGCTGGCTGTGTTGTGCTGTGCTGCTGTTGTTAATAGGGGCTGTGTCCACTACTTCAAAGTCCATAGGAGCTGGCTGGACTGTGTTGTGCAGTCAGTTCTCCATAGGGGCTGTGTCCACTCCAAAGTCCTGTCCAGTGTCCCAGTCCTAAAGGGGTGCTGTAGTGTTGTCCAGGGGGTGCTCTGTCCGTCAGGGGTGCTCCCCCCCAAGTGCTAAAAAAATAATATTTTTTCTGTGTTTGTGAATTGTGTGCGCAGTAGCCGCACGTGCATCAACAAAGTAGTGCCAAGCGTGCGCCTGTGTCATAAGTAAAGGGTCGGCTGGCTTGACCGTTAAAGGGTGCTGTAACCCCCAAAGTACACTCCAGTCCAAACCAAATAAAAAAATATTTTCTGTGTTTGTGAATTGTGTGCGCAGTAGCCGCACGTGCATCAACAAAGTAGTGCCAAGCGTGCGCCTGTGTCCTATAAATAAAGGGCCAGCTGGATTGACCGCTAAAGGGTGCTGTAATCCCCAAAGGGCACTCCAAACAAAATAAAAAAAATATTTTCTGTGTTTGTGAATTGTGTGGGCTGTAGCTGCACGTGCATCAACAAAGGAGCAGCGCCAAGCTTGCGCCTGTGTCCCATAAGTAAAGGGCCGGCTGGCTCATTTCTTAAAGGGTGGTGTAACCCACAAAGTGCACTAGTCTCCAACAAAAATAAAAAATTACTTTCTGTGTTTGTGTGCGCTTTAGCCGCACATATATATCAATATAACATAAATGGAGGACCAAACTTTCTCCGATAAAAATAAAATAGGGAAAGATCAAGAACCACTTCCTTCTAATGCTGAAGCTGCTGCCACTAGTCATGACATAGACGATAACATGCCATCAACGTCGTCTGCCAAGGCTGATGCCCAATGTCATAGTAGAGGGCACATACAATCCCAAATGACAAAGTTCAGGAAAATGACCTTGAAAAAAACATTTAAATCATCTGAAGAGAAACGTAAACTTGCCAATATGCCATTTACGACACGGAGTGGCAAGGAACGGCTAAGGTCTTTCCCTATGTTCATGACTAGTGGTTCAGCTTCACATGACGATGGAAGCCCTCCTCCCGCTAAAAAAAATCAAACGAGTTAAGCTGGCAAAAGCACAGCGAAGAACTGTGCGTTCTAAGAAGATATCACAAATCCCCAAGGAGAGTCCAAGTGTGGTGGCGGTTGCGATGCCTGACCATCCCAGCACTGGACGGGAAGAGGTGGCTCTTTCCACCATTTGCACGCCCCCTGCAAGTGCTGAAAGGAGCACCCACAGTCCACTTACTGATCTGTAAATTGAAGATGTCACTGTTGAAGTACAACAGGATGAGGATACTGGTGTAGCTGGCACTGAAGAGGAAGTTGGCGAGGAGGATTCTGATGGTGATGTGGTTTGTTTAAATCAGGCTCCGAAAAAGCCCATCATGGTCATGCCTGGGCAGAAGACCAAACATTCCACCTCTTTGGTCTGGCAATATTTCTATCCAAATCCGGACAACAACTGTCTTGCCATATGTACCATATGTAAAGGTGAAATAAGTAGGGGTAGGGATGTTAACCACCTAGGAACATCCTCCCTTATACGGCACCTGCAGCGCGTTCATAAAAAGTTACTGTCAAGTTCAGAAACTTTGGCTAAGACCGTAAGCAGTCCAGGGACACCTAAATCCCTTTTTCCTGTTTTATCCAAGGAATCGGTGGATGAGGAGGATGAGGACATCTTGCCTCCGTAGAGCCAGTTTGTGCAGGGACACATTAATTGCCAGGTTGTTTTGTGGGGGCCCAAACGAACCAATCATCTCAGCCACAGTCATGTGGAAGACCCTGGTGCTGAAATGATTGGTTTGTTAAAGTGTGCATGTCCTATTCATACAACATAAGGGTGGGTGGGAGGACCCAAGGACAATTCCATCTTGCACCTCTTTTTTTTTCTTTGCAGTATGTACTGTTTGGGACCTAGTTTTTCAAACTGCCATCCTGTCTGCCACTGCAGTGTCACTCCTAGATGGGCCACGTGTTTGTGCCGCCCACTCGTGTCGCTTAGCATAGTCATCCAGCTACCTCGGTGCAATCTTTTGGCCATAAAAACAATATTGTGAGGTGTTCAGAATAGGCTGGAAATGAGTGGAAATTAAGGTTATTGAGGTTAATAATTGCATAGGAGCAGAAAAACCCACAAATTCTGTGATTTAAGCTGTTGTTATGCTTTTTTTTAAAAAAAATACAGACCCAGAACCCAAAACACGGAAGGGTGGTTTTGGCGAAACCAATCCAGATCCAAAACACGAAGAAAGATCCAGATCCAAAACCAAAACACGAAAAGTGGCCGGTGCACACCCCTAATGCACGTGTGTGTGTGTGTATATATATATATATATATGTATATAGATGGCAGCCCCCAAACGATGTTAATGAAACATCGGTAGCTGTGGTCACAATTGATGTTTCTATCGATGGCCAACTGTACTATATAGCATAAAAATTGCCATTTTTATGGTATACAACGTTTAAAAAAATTTTTTTTTTTTAGAAAATCGTGTTGGGTAAGTTTTAAAAAGCTGTTCCTGACCTAATTCAATCATAAAAAAAAACGACAATTTCGGAGCGGTTTTTAGAGAGATAATTCGTCAGTTAAGTGGTTAAGGAACGCCTGCCGTTTTGTGGGCGGTCGCACTGACATCAGCAGTGATGTCAGTGGGGAGCTTCCTCTTCGATCAGAGCAGGAAGCTCCCTGGGGCTTGTGGATGCCGAGACCCAACCTTAGGGTCTCATCGCAAGCCCCGATGGTCTTGACCATCGCGACCATCCACCTGGTCGGTCGCTAAAGCTGTGGGTGGTAACCCACAGCTTAGCTAGCGACCAGGAGGCCGCACTTGAAAAGTCAAGCGGCCACCCTCATTCAGAACGAGCGCTCACTTCTTGCGACCGCCTCTGAAGGAGGGCCATTCTTTTCACCATTATTGGCCAAAAGTTGCAGTGAGCTGACTGGTTACTAAGTGACAGAGCAGCGGCACAGACACCACAGAGTCACAGTGCTTGTATACACAGAGGGCTAAGGCCCACAAAGCCACGGTGCTTGTATACGCTGAGAGCTAAGGCCCACAAAGCCACGGTGCTTGTATACGCTGAGAGCTAAGGCCCACAAAGCCACGGTGCTTGTATACGCTGAGAGCTAAGGCCCACAAAGCCACGGTGCTTGTATACGCTGAGAGCTAAGGCCCACAAAGCCACGTTGCTTGTATACGCAGAGGGCTAAGGCACACAGAGTCACGGTGCTTGTATATGCAGAGAGCTAATGCACACAGAGTCATAGGGGGTCATTCAGACCCGGTCGTTAGCGCCGATGCGCTCGGACCGGGTCGATGGCCCCCCACAGAGCATGAGACCCGCTACGACCGACAGCGCCGGTCGTAGCGGGGCTCGATCCAAAGGGGGCGAGCTATCGATGTTGATTGACAGCTCGCTCCGTTTGGAAGGCGGGCCGGGGGGGTGGCAGCCCAAACGGGGGCGTTCCCATGGGAACGCCTACCGTTTGGGGGCGGCCCCACTGACATCACTAGTGATGTCAGTGGAGAGCTTCCGGCTCTGACAGAGCCAGAAGCTCTCCGAGGCTTACGACAAGGGAGACCCTACCCTAGGGTCTCGTTGTAAGCCCCGATGGTCACGATGGTCTCTGACCATCGTGACCATCACCGGAGCGGTCGTTAGAGCTGTGGGTGTTAACCCACAGCCTAACAACCACAACAGAGGCAGGCGGTCAGGATGCAATTGGCTGCCCAGTTTCTGAGCGACCGCTTGCATCCTCCGACCGCCTCTGAATGAGGCCCATGGTGCTTGTATACACAGAGGGCTAAGGCACACAGAGTCATGGTGCTTGTATACACAGAGGGCTAAGGCCCACGGAGTCACGGTGCTTGTATACACAGTGGGGTATAGCACCAAAATAAGTTTTATTTTTAAAGTTCTAACTTCTTTTTTTTGCAGTTTTTTAAACTTAAACTTTTTTTTTTTTTTTACACACAGCCACTTGTGAGTCTCGACACTTTAATCAGTATAGCGGAGCAATGCAGCATACATCAGCGTGCAGTCAGTGTGCCCCCTTACACAGTCACTTTTGCCAGCACAGCCACTTGTGAGTCTCTGGACACAGCACTTAGGAGCTCATTGAGACCCGTTCACATGTGGCAGCTCGCTCGTACGTGGCCGATGTTAAGCGAACGCGCATGCGCACGCTTCATTAACTACTCAGAGCGATCGGAATCTGCTCGCTCACCAAGCAAAGACAGCCCAGTGTAATGAGTGACAGGAGAGGCCGTTTGTGGGTGGTAACAGGGGCAGGACACTAATAACGGGGGAGGGGAGGTGCAAACGCAGGCGTGCCTGAGTGTTTCAATGTCGTTTCACAGGCATGCATAATTATCAGCCAGCATCATAGTACACATCACCTTCCTTTTTTTTACACTGAAGTCCTCGCAGTGCTTGCGGTAGGGTAAAGGCACCCTCAAGCGCTGTGATCAATTACGATTGTCCTCGATGTACCAATGTTTAAAAACACTTCCTGGAGATGACGTGCGCTAGTGGGCGTATCAACATATGCTAATGGACGTCTATAGACAAAAAGTGATCGCTTGCCAAGACAATGTGGGCGTGCTTATGCCTTTCCGAGCGAGCGCCTGCCATGCCGTCACTTAGCCGAATTTGCATACGCTGGGGCGAGCGATCACATCTAGCGAGCGGCTCTGAATCAGGTCCTTTAATCAGCAGAGTATAGCACAGCATCAGCGTGCATTGTGCCCCCCAAACAGCCACTTTGCCAGCACAGCCACTTGTCCCACTCAGCCAGCCAGTATTCAGCAGAGCATTGCGCAGCATACATCAGCATGCCCCCTATACAGCCACTTGTCCCACTCAGCCAACCCGCCCCGTAGCATTGCAGTGCGCAGTCTAGAGCATGCAGGAGAAATGGCGCCGAGTCGTGGGACCCGGCATCTTATGTAGAGGCGAACTCTCGCGAGGATCCGCCGTCAGGATGCTAACACTCGGCTCGCAGTGGGGATCAGAGTCTCGGCTCAGGTGGGACTCAGATCCCCATGTTCGGAGCAGTTCGGATTCTGTGGATTCTCATCTCTTTTTAAAATGTATAATGATCATGCTACAGATGATGTAATGATACATAATAATACATAGCATCCTGTTGGATTAATAAAATGTATAGGATTGTCCACTATTAGAAACCACATTCTGATTAATTTATTAATTTAGGCAGAGAAATATATATCTTTGATTGATTTTAGGTATTCATGACTATTTGTGCTGTTTTTACTAAGCAGGAGAGACCTGTGCCGGGCTACTAAGCAGGAGAGACCTGTGCCAGGCTACTAAGCAGGAGAGACCTGTGCCAGGCTACTAAGCAGGAGAGACCTGTGCCAGGCTACTATACAGGAGAGACCTGTGCCAGGCTGCTAAGCAGGAGAGACCTGTGCCAGGCTAGCATACAGGAGAGAACTGTAGCAGACTAACAGACAGGAGAGATCAGTGTTCTTGTATTAATTAGTCCTATCACATCCTCACCTGACAGTCTAATGCTGGGTACACACTGGTTGACATATTGGCCATTCAGCTGAACGGCCGATATATCATGTGTTCATCAGCATCAGCTTTTACAGACGATATGTCTATAAATGACATCATTCACAGACATATCGCGTTGGCTGTGCAGCACAGTCGATGGCAGAAATATATGCAGTTATATCTAACCATCGTGCTCTGTGTACGGGTGGTCAGACAACTACCCATACACTTGCTGTACAGGCAGCTGGGGAGGGGGATGCAATGCAACCCCCGGCCACATGGCTGTGATGGTTGTTGAGTGTGTATAAACAACCACCATCTGCAGATATACCTTTCAGGTGTGTACCTAGCTTAATGTAGGCCTGGCCAACCTGTCCCAGCATACCCTCCCACCCATCAGCTGGTAATGCATGCTGGAGAGCTACAGGTTGGTCTAAAGCTCTAATTACCTCTCTAAGCCCCGCCCCCTCATTACAGTAAAACTTTCAGATTGCTCATGCTTTACCTGTGGGACAGTCTCCTGTCTGAGCTTCTGGGTGTTGGACACAGACAAATTTCCCCTTCTAAATTTTTTTTTTTAATCCCCCCCCCTGCAAACAGGATTATAAAACTATTACACCCTGATCTGAATTTGAATTTTGTCTCAGTAATAACAGTGACTCAGATACCAGTGGCTGACAAGGTAACTGTCTGGATGATTGTAGAGTCTCTCTCATTTGTGTAGTACTGTAGTTTATTTTGTAGGATATTAATGCTGTGTGTATTAGACACTGCTGTATATTAGAACGTGCTGCTTCTAGGCAAAGAGTCTCTCAGGGGAGAACTTCAAAGCTTTTCCTTAAAATGTGAAATGTAATATTTATGTTTGCAAAAAAAAATTAGAAAAATTAGATGTTTAAAATTGTAATTTGGGTGTGGCTGGAATCACTGTAATATTGAGAATGTATAAAATGGGCAGTGGCTGAGTGGGGCTTATTTATAGAAAGGTTTGTACATTTCTGCAACTTTTAGTGTGTGTGTGTGTGTGTGTGTGTGTGTGTGTTTGTTTTCTTTGGCTTGATTTTGTCTTTTAAAATTACTGCTGCTTTATTAATCTAGGCAGACTCGCCATAATCATGCCAGAAGCTCACAGGCTATTACCTACCCTCCAACATGACCCATTGTATTCGGTACAAAATGCTCTGCTCCTGGACTTCATTCTTAATTTATGATTGCAGTCAACTGGGTTGAACTAGTTAATTGATGAGACAGGTGTCTGCAATCATAAATTAAGAGGGAAGTCCAGGAGCAGAGCATTTTGTACCTAATGGAATGGGTCATGTTGGAGGGTCTGCTATTACATGAGCCCTTATAGATGTCTGCAGTGAGTTCCTGAAAGCAGAACAATAGGTCCTAAATTGAATGCATGTATGCATTTCTCCCAGCTGTCCTGACTTTTGGGAGTCCTAATTTGAGGGGACCATCCAGCAGATCGGTGCATTGGCCCCACTTTCAGGATGGTTGGGTGGTGCTGCACATATCTGGGGAACGATACTGGGACCGACCCTGACATGTTGTGATCACACCTACTGCGCCCGCTCGGTCTACTGAATACAATAATATGTTGGATGTCATGTGCATGGGCTGAAGCAGCAGATCCCTATCCTTCCCTGACTAGGATCTAATCGGGTCAAATCTGTTGTCTGTTCGCTGTAATGAGTCACTAAGTCCCTAATGAGGCTACACAGCACCACATCTTAGGGAAAGTTCTCTTAAGGTAAATTGTAGGAGACTGGGATGTTAGTATGATGTTTACAGTTCTGCTCAGTGCCGCAGGCAGCGCAGTAATAGTGACCCATCTCTGCCATCTGTTACTGACCTGCGCACTTTCACCTGATAAAATCCAATCTCTACATTTCTACTTTATATTCATACGGCATTCTGTATAGGGGTATTTTAGAGAACAATATTCATAAAATGTATGTTTCCATTTTCAAACCTTTTATATTCATTACGTCTGTATTTTCTAAAATAATGAATTCATAAAATGAGTGTACCAATTAAGAAAGCCACCAAAAAGCTACAGAAGCCATATAAAGTACAACAAACATTATAAATACATTTATTTCAAATATTATTTAAAATATTTTTATTAATAATATTTTTCTAATTATCTGGCCTGAAAATATAGCACTGAACTGAATTATGTAAAGTGGTATTTCTCCTATAGCATCATCGTATATGAGCAACAATTGGCTCTTTCCATATACATTTTCTATTAAATTAATAAAGTGTTCTGGGACATTATACATACCTGTCCACATAGATACAGAGTAATAGTAGTTACTGGGACATTATACATACCTGTCCACATAGATACAGAGTAATAGTAGTTACTGGGACATTATACATACCTGTCCACATAGATACAGAGTAATTGTTTCCCTACAATCAGGGCCAGGAATCAATGGGACGGGTGGAGCTGCAGCTCCAGGCCGCCGATCAAAATAGGCCCACAGTAGCATCTGCTGTAGCCAGGATTATTTTTTTTCTGCTACATCAGCCTGCCTTGCTTAGCGGCTGTCCAACACTCCACCCATTGAGACCCCACCCTTGGCCAGCCACTATTTAAGCACCAGAGATAAGAGGCACGGTGTAAGACCTCACTAACCTTCCCTCAGTGCTTCCTCCACGCCACATAACATTATAAGTGCCGCCTGCTTCCACTGCCTATGTGCTGAGCAGGAACTTATCTCTGGGAAGGGGACGGGGCCAGCTGACTGGGTTCCTGATCCTGACTCTCAGGTGTCAATCTTGCAGTGCAGCTAAGATGCTTACTGCTGTCGTTCTGGCTGCTGATCACTGAGCCTCAGACAGTGCTTCTGTAAAAGGCATGCAAGCGCTGACAAAAATTATATATAATATTTATCAAGATTCATATGTGTGGATACTGTGATGTGTGTGTGTGTGTGTGTGTGTGTGTGTGTATATATATATATACACACACACACACACCAGTGCTCGAAGTGTGCCGGTATGCAACTGTATGGCATACCGGCACGCCAAGCGATTAAGATTTTTTTTTTACAGGACAGAGGGCTGCGCGGGTCTCCACCCGCTAGGACAGCCCCCTAAACCAGCTGCCATGTGTATTTATGTGGCTGGCTCAGTAAAATCCCTGGGCTGTCAGTCACCAAACTGCTGCCCGCCCATCCTCGCGCCTATCTTCGCCCATCCGTGCCGCGAGCCGTTCGTCCCCCGCCGGAAGATTCTGTTCTGGAGCCTAGCGTGTTTGAGTGCAGCCCGTGGCCTGCATGCCGGGAGCCCTCCTCCTATTGCTAAACCCCCACCCACTTGCCCGGGTGTACTTCTGCCACCCAGCTGCCCTCCCGCGTTGCCAGAAGCTTTCCCCTGCTGGAAGGTCTCTGCAGCAGCATTACACGCTGCCTGTACAGAGACCGGCATTGGCCCACCCGCCTCTTAACTCACTGCAGCCCAGCTGCTTAGGAGACAGGAGACTATAGCCCCCCCCTCGCGGCAGTCTCCTATGGCTGTGGGGGGGGAGCGATGACATTGATTGCGCCCCCCCATGGCTTGCCACGGGGCTGATGGGCACCCAGCACCCCCCCCCCCAGCACACAGGCGAAAAATTATTTAATTATTATTTTTAAGCCTAGGGGGCATGGCCACACCTCCCTCGATTAGGCCACACCCCTGGCACGGGTCTGTGTGTGCGCATCCCCCACCGGTTCTGTGACAGTCAGGTCAGACTGGAGTCACAGCCCCTAATATTGGATTCCGCGGTGAGGGGGATTACAGCTGTTGGTGTCACTGCACTTCTCCCTACTTCACTCTACTGGATGGATTCCTCAGCCTGCCTCCTCCTCAGCTCTATGACAGCAGCAACCGGTGAGTAATACAGGATTTCAATAGTGTGGCTGAGTGTCTGGCTACCCCTCTGCTGTGTGCCTCGCTACCCCTGTTGTGTGCCTTGCTACCCGTTTTCCTCAGGGTTGGGTACGGGATGTCAGCGTTTGGGATCCCGGCAGTCAAATCCCTTCCCCTCTTTGTAACCCTCCTTCCCAGAGGCCTAAACCTAACCTTCCCGTACTCTAAACCTAACCCACCCCCTAGTGCCTAACCCTCCCCCTAGCCCCGCTACTTTTCTTCGGAATGCTGGCATCGGGATCCTGATAGGTGTCGGGATTCTGAAGCCGGTATTCTAAGTGCCGGCATTCCCTTTGCTGGAATATTAATCGTATCCTGTGCCGCATTACCCCTGTGTGTCCCACAACCTTTTCCAATATGTGTATGTTTTTTTTTTTCCTGCATCCTATGTATTTTTTTTTTTTCCCTATTGGTGGCTATTCAGTTAAATGCGATCTTGAATAGGGCCAGGAATTTGGTCCCAGAGCTATTCTATTGAACGCACTTTTAATTTAAACCTAACTAAAGGATTTATGCTTGCACTCTCCTGAGGTGTGAGCAGAAACCCAACTAAAGTGCCGTCCACGATGCTGTTTTTCAGCTTAGTGAGCCGCTGACAGCATTGCAACAGGCACTTTAGTTTGAAAATGCCTGCCAGTTAGCAAGCCTAAACACCTGGCTTAAGGCACTAACATCGCGGCTAATTGAAATGGGTTAAAAAAAACTAATTGATTCTGCAGTTTACGTGGAATCAGTGTGTTTCCGTGCGTGAGTCCCGATTTTTACGGCGCTGGAAAAAGGCTATTTAGTTGAATAGCTTTCCCTGCGCCGCGGGGATTTTGGCAGGCAATTAGTCGTGGGTGAAACCCTGCGGCTAATCGAATACCTATCTGTGTTTTTTTTTTTTCTTCCTATGTGTACCATTTTTTTTTTTTTTTTTTTCATTCTAAGCTTATGTGATTAATTTTTTTTTATACGGCAGGGGCCTATATGTTTGTTGTTTTTTCCTTTGTGTGCTAATGTGTTTTCTTTTTTTTTTCTCATGCAAAGCTTTATGTGAATTATTTACAGTGGGAGCCTATGTGTCTGTTTTTTCTTGTCCTATGGGTGCCAATGGGCACAATTCGATTAAACGCAGAGTGAAAAGCGCTGGGAATGAGCTCCCGGAGCTATTAAATTCTGAGAGAAGTTAGGTCGGGGAAGACTTGTTTTCGCGCCTTAAACAGGGTGTCTAGGCGCGAGAATGGGCATTCTCCGACAAAACTTCCCGGCGCGATGGTGTTTTCCCGGCGCTAAGGGCAGAAAGCAGCATCGCGCCTGGACTTTTGTTGGATTTCTGCTCACATATCCTGGTCGGGCTTAGCAGCGTATATGAATTGAATAGCTCTGGGAGCTGATTCCCAGCGCTATTCACTTCGCGTTGAATAGAATCGTGCCCAATGTGTTTTTTTTTTTTTTTTTCTTTCAGGCAAAGCTTATTGTATGTGATTTTATTTATTTTCTACGGCAGGGGACTATGGGCCCGATTGTTGGCCAAGTGCGCATGCGCACGAGGGTGTCGGCTCCGTCGTGCGCATGTGCGAGACCCGCATAGCGACGGGCAAGCCGTCGCTATAGGTCTCACTACAAAGGGGGCATGCTGTCGATGTTGAGTGACAGCACGCCCCCTTTGGTGGGCGGGTTGGGGGGGGTGGCTGCCCAGACGGAGGCGTTCCCATGGGAACGCCTACCGTCTGGGGCCGGCCCCACTGACATCACAAATGATGTCAGTGGGAGTGCTTTTGGCTCTGATGGAGCCAAAAGCACTCCAGGGCTTGCGGCAACAAGACCCTACCAAAAGGGTCTCGTCGCAAGCCCGATGGCCTTGACCATCGCGACCATCTTTTTGGCCGCTCACTATAGCTGTGGGTGGTTACCCACAGCTATGCGAGCGGCCAGGAGGCCGCTCTAAAAAAAAAGAGAGGGAGGGCACTGATTCAGAGCGAGCGCTCTGAAAGAGCGTGCGGCTCTGAATCAGGCCCTATGTTTGGTTTTTCCTTGTGAGTGCCACTGTGTGCATTTTTTTTTTTTTAATGCAAAACTTGTCTTTTTTTTTTATTGTTTTTATTCTTCTTGCAAAACATATGAGGAAAATTAAATTCCACTGAGAGATGTTTAAAGTAATGGATGTCCAATGGATAATTATATTTATTTGGACATCCATTACTTTTTAAGCACCCTGAAGCACTGGGTATAGGGTAGCCACACATATCGGCTAAACCTGTCTAAATCCAGAGTATCCGCATCCAAACTGCCGTTTTTTCATCCAAACTTAGGCCCTGATTCAGACCCACTCGCGAGCGGCTGTCCGCTCGCAAATGGGTCGATGTTCTGCACTGAGCATGCGCACGATGGAGGGAGCTCCGTCGTGCGCATGCGCCAGACGCGACGAGCGAAGGAAAGTCCTTCGCTCGTTGTGTCTGATCAAAGGGGGCGTGCTGTCGATGTTGATTGACAGCACGCCCCCTTTGGTGGGCGTGCCGGGGGCGTGCCTCCCTGACGGGGGCGTTCCCATGGGAACGCCTCCCGTCAGAAGCCGGCCCACTGACATCACTAGTGATGTCAGTGGGAGTGATTTTGGCTCTGATAGAGCCAAAATCACTCCGGAGCTTGCGGTTGAAAACCTCAACCGCAGGCTCCGGCTCGCAGTTTCGATGGTCGCGATGGTCACGACCATCGCGGCCATCAAACTGCACGCTCGTATAGGCTGTGGGTGGTGACCCACAGCTATACGAGCGTCCAGGAGGACGCTCCATTTTTATGGAGGGCGGCCCTCATTCAGAGCGTGCGCTCTGCTCAGAACGTACGGCTCTGAATGAGGGCCTTAGACCTTTCACATGACGCCCTTTTTTTGAGAGGCCACACCCCTATTGACACAGCCACGCCCCTGCAATTCATTGGCCACACTGATTTTTTACTTGCATCTTCAGCGTACATATACACTGTATGCCCATACCCCCACTTCAAAATTCCCACTTCGACCACTGTGTGTGTGTGTGTGTGTGTATAATTTTTTTTTTTTAGTTTGACTGCCAAGCCACCTCTGTCTCCGGCC
Organism: Taudactylus pleione; assembly: GCA_031769625.1. Lineage (NCBI taxonomy): Eukaryota > Metazoa > Chordata > Amphibia > Anura > Myobatrachidae > Taudactylus > Taudactylus pleione. The sequence goes on from JAUIMM010000609.1 coordinate 2,253,011, forward strand.
CCTGCTCAGGCTGGCCCACCATCTTTCGGCTGGTCTCCTCCAGGACTCCCTCTTCACATCCCCCCCCCCTCTTTGCGACTCCATCCACCCTCCTCCCTGCCATGGCACCATCCTGTTTCCCCACCTACCCCTTTGTGGCTCCATCCCAAGCCCCTGGCTCCCATACTTACCACAGCAGCTGGTCCTCTCCAAAGGCTATCAAGGACCAGGGGGGCGGCTCCATTCTGTTGTGGACTTAACGTAAGTATGAGGTGTGTCGTACCCTCAGGGGTGGAATGGGTATGAGATACCGGTGGCTGAATAGCCACCAATTCAAATACTGACACCGGAAGTCCAAACGGTGAAGATCCTGACTGGGGCTGGGAAGTACCCTAACCCTCCCCCCAATGCTATCTCAGTGGTGCCTAACCCTAATCTCCCCCCCCCCCCCTATGGTCCCTAACCCCTCTTCCTGCATCCTAAACCTAACCCTCCCAGGGGGGTGCTTAACCCTAACCTACCCCCAGTGGTCCCTAACCCTAATCCCCCCTACACATAGCCTAGCCCTCCTTTGGGAGTGTCAAACTCTAATCTCCCGGGGGTGCCTAAACCTAACCAACCCATCCCTGAGGAAACTAACATACTTGCCAGATCTGGACATCCAGGATTCTGGCGCTCAGGATGCTGACGCCGGTATCCTGATCTCCTTCGAGATACTGTCGTTGGCATTATGCCGGATGATGTGATTCTGGCATCGGTACTGTATATATTAGCTGCTGGTATCTCATCTGCTAGCAATATAACTACATTCCCTCAGGGGCACATACTTGGGCAAACTTTTACACTTGTATCTTCCACCATACAGTTTCCCCACACTCACTGCTGTCAGTGGCTGAAATGTCTACCACAAGCTGGCATTCCAGCTGATTCCCTGCAGAACTGTTCTGACATTCAGTTCACAACAGCCGTGTGTGGGTTCTAAATTGTATAGAAAATCCCCTGATAAAGTGGGTTCTGCTTTTCATTGTGGCATACTGTGTATTGTGGATATTACAATCTGGCATAATGTGTATTGTGGTCGCACCACAATGTGGGATACTGTGTATTGGGGATATTACAATGTAGCATAATGTGTATTGTGGGGGCACCACGATGTGACATACTGTGTATTGGGAATATTACAATCTCACATAATGTGTATTGTGGGGACAACGCTACATGGCAAACGGTGTATTGGGGATATTAAAATTGTCATTATGTGTATTGTTGGGGCACCATAATGTGGCATACTGTGTATTGGGTATATTACAGTCTGGCATAATGTTTATTGTGGGGGCACCATGATGTAGAATGCTGTGTTTTAGGGATATTACAATCTGGCACTAGGTGTATTGTGGGGGCACCACAATGTGGCATGCTGAGTATTGGGGATATTATGATGTGGCATAATGTGCATTGTGGGGGCACCACGATGTGGCCTATGGTGTATTGGGGATTTTACAATCTGGCATTGTGAGGACACCACAATGTGGCATACTGCGTATTGGGGATATTACAATCTAGCATAATGTATATTGTGTGGGCACTACAATATGGCACAATGTGTATTGTGGGGGCATCATGATATGACATGCTGGGCGGAATTGAATTGTTTTCGCGGCCTGCATCTCCCGTCTAAAGTGACAGGAGATCACGGGCCGCTATGCAATTGTTCCAGATTTTCGTGCTGATCGCGCCCAAAGTGGTCTGGTTTAGCCGCATAAAGCAGCTAAATCCGACCAAAGTGCTGGGCGCGATCGCGAAAAGTGATGTTTGGGTGCCCAAACATGTCACTTTTTGCACATTTCAGCTCTTATCCCCCAGGGGCTGCGAGCAGAAATGTAGCGCTGGCAGCTGATCGTGCCCAACAGGAGCAAGAATTGAATAGCTCCATCGAGCGCGATGGGGGCAGGAATCAATTGAATTCTGCCCACTGTATATTGGGGAAATCACAATCTGCCATAATGTGTATTGTGGGGACTGTTAGGATGCGGCCTGGGATCGGCCGCTACTCACTTCTGCGCTGGTGTCCTTGGGCTTAGGTGTCCAGCCGTTGGGAGTGGGTGGAGGTGAGTGGTGACTGAGTATTCTCCCTGGAGTCCGCTAGGGCTTCTGTGTGTGCATCCTGGTTTCCCGGGGTGCCGGGCATGGACGCAGCCATGTTGGTTCATTTCAGCTGACTAGTCTCTCCCAATGGTAGTCCTGTGGTCACTCAGCTGATCCAATGATCAGCTACCCAGGGGTATTTAAGTCTGACTCCAGGAACAGGAAACTGCTGTTCAACTTCGCTGTTCCAGTGACTTGTGATTCTCACCAGTGTTGCTCTGTGTTTTCCCTTCAGAGTGTTGATTCAGCTCACTTACAGTTCTCTAGTATTCATGCATTGGCTCCCATGCTATTTTCTGTCTGAGACTTATGGTGGCCATACATGGGACGATTTTTCACACTGTTTTGAAATTTACGACCGGTTGGTCAGACCAATTGTTTGCAAATAGTTGTTTGAGTCTTCTGCGACCCCTGAGGCATGTCCCCACCATCGTGTAGTTGGATCGCAGATCAGATGGTTTTGCAAAGAGATCTCAGCCGATGGTGTACGATTTGAGCCCAATCGTGTGTACTTTTGGTCATGTACGATCTGGCCACTCCCCTCTGCCATTATCACAGACAGTTGTGTAGAAGCTGAAAAGATAAAGCAGGAGCGCGATCATTTGAGTGTTTTGAAGTGAGTGTATACATCCTTGCCCCACCAATTTGTCTTAACCCCATAGCGAGCATGGTCAGAGAAATGGGGGAGAGCCAACAAATACACACTCAGCTGATTATCTATGAAACCATAATTCAGGCGAGAAGCGAAAATCTTACCAGCAATACAAGGCTGACTGATGAGCCTGTCAACCAGACAACAATGCAGCCCTGCTATAGGCTATCTGCATCCCAGGAGTTCTCCTCCTCCTATGCCAAATTACCAACCACCAACACAAATGGTGCGTTACAGCCAACACCCCATCATAGTCAGCCATTGTCACAAAACAACCCCTCAATATCCTCAGCCATTGCATATAGTGGCATTTTGGGTGAGGATGAGCAAGCCAGCCAATGGTTTATTCCTTAATGTTTATGTAGCAAGTTGCTAACCATTAGATATGGGTCTGCCTGCAAATGGTTTATAAATTTAGATTAATCTGTAAAAAACTGTATCCCCCAGTTTGATCTTTCTCAGTACCTGCTGCATGGTATGGGGTGTGGATGATGTGGATTGGGCAGGTCCACTAAGCGCATGGTGCAAAGACAGATAGTTGGTTGCCGGGGCCTCATTCTGTCCTTCCGCCATGTGCTTTTGGGCCCGTTCAATCCCAATCTGACACACCACATACCATTCTGCTGGTATTGTGCAACAATTACCTGGTGATATTGTAGTTTTAACATAGTATGTAAACTATTTGTTTTACCAATTCAAGGCAAAGCCAACACGTAGGTTTTGTGTTTTACGACGTAAATATAAATTCTAATATATTTTACAGCCATGTTTGGTTGACTTGATTGCACACAGAGTGTTACCCCTAAGGAATAAAACAATATTTTTGTTTTCAAAAGATAAAAATGTGCAAGTGTTTTTACTTACTTTGCAGTAGTCGACCTTCAGGACATTGATAATGGCCACACAGGTGTCCGGGATGATGCGCCCCAACGCCTGGGCGGAAATGAGGGTCCTAAACTTCAGGTCTTCAAAAGACTGTCCGGTTGCTAGATACCGCAGGGTCGCCACCAACCTCTCCTGAGCCGGGACGGCCATCCTCATATGTGTCCTGCCGCTGGATAATGGGGGTCACCAGATGCAGCAACTCCTGGAATGTGGCGTCATCCATTCGCAGGAAGTTGCGATAGTAATCCGGGTTATTCTCCCTAAGCTCCATCAGCAGGGGCAAATAGGAGCGAATGGGAAAGATTTCAGGACTGCACAACCTGACTATATATATGATGGGAGGTGCTACCTGATGAGACTAAGTGCAGTCCAGAAATCTTTCCCATATACTCCATTTAATGTGCTTTATTGCACTTCTGGGGGAAAGGAGACACCCTCATTCTGGGCTAGTACCCCTCCTTATTGGTTTAAAAGCATGGAGTATGGTAATGTATATGCACACTGTATTAGGCACAATTCTAGATAAGTCCTACAAGTTATATACTGTAGTGCAACTTTGGTTAATTTTTGGGGTGTGGGTCCCCCTGGATTGCATTGGTTACTCTGTCTCAGGGCACCGCATTATAACACATTTTCCTTTCTACCACATTTTAACCCTTCACTGTGTATGTTTAATATATATGTACTTCACTTTTTTATTTTCATTCTTTATATGTAGCTGCAGCTGCTCTTAACTATCTCTTTACACTGCACTTTTCTTACTATGCTGGTGCCCTGGGGCAGCTTGGCTGGGCCAGATTTGGGTGGTCCTGCGCTCTGGATTTGAACCCTAGTATGTTGGGGACCTACCCGAAAGAGGTTACCTGGATATGGTGGGTAGGCCCATAACCTTGGCCATGATTATGCTAAAAAGCTCTATTGATTACAAAATTTTATTGCATTTATATATATTATTAATAATTTGGAGTTGTGCACCTGAGATTTGTCTGTTTCTGTGCCTGCATATAGGAGCGAGTCTCCCTCCTCAACAGCCACTCCTTGGTCCAGCAGGATCTCATCCTCCTCCGTCTCTCCTCAACTCATTCACCTTTCAGCCTCAGATATTCATAGGCTAGCAGAAGCTTATGGCGATAGGAATCAATCAGAAAGTAGAGAAATAACACACTTTGTAAAAGGCAAGCCGCAAAACACATTAGCAAAGTACAGCGTTCAGCAGGTAAACCTAGCCTCTCTAGTCACTGAGGAGTGTGCAAAGATCCTAAAATGGCTGTTTCCTTTTATAGCCCCTAGATAAGCCCTCCCCTAGCTGACATTCTAGAAGATTCATCGTGTGTAAAATGTGCTGCAAACAATCAATCGTATACGATTTATCAAATCGTATGGTCTTATGTGAAATCGTTGCATTTTACATTCAAATCATCTAGGATCTGAAGGAAAGAATATTCAAGAGAAATCGTACAACTCATCTTACCAACTTTTGAATCTCACCGTGTATGGGGGCCACTAGTTCTCTCCCAGTACTCCTGTCTTGTATGTTTCTATGCCTGTGTGTCTTGTAATGTTCTGCCAGTTCTTCTGCAATTTCCCTGTGTAACTGAGGTGGCAGATTACCTGCTATTACTAATTAGCTCCCAGCTACATTTCTTAGCATTCCCAGTATATGCCTGTGTCCAGTCTGCTCTACGAGCCTAATTCAGAGGCGCTCGCAAAAAGCGTGCGCTCGCTGTGAATCAGGGCGGCCGCATGGGGTTTTTTTTCGGCCTCCTGGCCGCTCGCTAAGTTGTGGGTGACCACCCACAGCTTTAGCGAGTGGCCAGATGATGGTCGCGACCATCGCAACCATTGGGCTTACGACGAGACCCTTGTAGTAGGGTCTAGTCCGTCGCAAAGCCCCAGTGAGCTTCCGGCTCTAATAGAGCCGGAAGCTCACCACTGACATCACTCGTGATGTCAGTGGGGATGCCCCCAAATGGCAGGCGTTCCTTCGGGAACGCCTCCATTTGGCCAGCCACCCTCCCCGGCCCGCCTACAAAACGGGGCAAGCTGTCGATCAACATCGACAGCCTATCCATTACTAGACTTTGGGGTCTATTTACTAAACAGTGTTAGGAGACAGTGAAAAGTGATAAGGTGCCAGCCAATCAGCTCCCAACTGCCATCTCACAGGCTGTATTTGAAAAATGACAGTTGGGAGCTGATTGGCTGGCACCTTATCACTTTCTTATCACTTTTCACTCTGTCTCTTAACACTGCTTAGTAAATAGACCCCTTTGTGAACAATCCAACCAAAACCAGGTTTTGGTTGGATTGTTCACAAAGTCAGGTAATGGATAGCCGACAGGACCAGCGATGCGTGCGCACTCTGGGTCCATACCGCCCCCGACTGTCTACTGAACATGCCCGTCAACCAGACGACACTCGCCAGGTTCAGCATGTTCAGGGATAGGAGGTAACATGAAGGTTTGAACGCTGGACGTTCAGACTTTGATGTTGCGTAGTGGATACCCCCCTTCACTGTCCTCTGCCCTTCGACTGTGATGCATGCAGTGTGTGTATATAATTTATTGCTCCTCTTGCGTCCTATACTACACTGCAAATATCTTTATAACCACTCCGGAATATTTGTATAACATTATGTGCACTGATTAGATAAAGCCTCTACAGGATAATTTGTTAATCTATTGTTTCATTATTTCTCTCAAATGTTTTACATTATGATGGGGCCCTGAAACTGTGAGGTAGGACTTTATACATTTTATACGTTATGGGACTCGCATACTGTAATTTTGTGTGTGTGTGTGTGTGTGTGTGTGTATAAAATATATATTATACACACTTGCATCTAATTTAATAAATAACCTGTGTTTTCAGTGCACAATAATCTAACAGGTGGTGCATGCTTAATTTAAGCCAAGAGGTGAAAGAAATTGAGGTGGTTGACAGTAGGCAGTAGCTGTGCACTCCATGGTGCTAGCTACACCCATGTGAACACCACATCACCACAGCACTGGTCACCCCTGATTCCCACATCAGTAGTCACATCCCCGCCGTGCTGGTCACACCCTCTGCGGAAGCACAAATAGGCCCATCAGAAACGTCAGCTCCAGGCCCATGTGGACCTTAATCTGGCACTGCCTACAATGTACAAATCTCCATAGGGATTCCATCAGAACAAGAACAGTAGTTTTCAGGTAAGTGTTTATTACGCCCACTGTGCTACAAAGTAAACACTGTGCAATCTAATACTACAAATAGTTATTGGGATTTAATGATTTATTTAGAATGTTAAGGCAACCCATCTATTATGTTCCATAAAGGGGGCCCCAGTGGAGCTTCCAACTTATATTCCCTATCACATGTACACATACAAATGCTTTTTGGTACTTTTTTTTTTGTCAGCAGCCAATTAACCTAATCGGTAGGGGAGAATATACAAACACTCCACAGATATTGCCGTGACTGGAATCAAAGCCTTGACCTCAGTGTTAAGAGGCAAAGGAGCACCATGCTGCTCAAGTGACAAACCAAGGAAGTTCCTATGTTAGTGGTTCCCAAATTCTGTCCTCAAGGCACCCTAATGGTCCAGGTTTTAAGGAACTCCATTATTGACCACAGGTGAATTAATTCGTGCCCTGGTCATTTTGATTTAATCATCTGTTCTCGCCTATGGATATCCCTAAAGCCTGGACTGTTAGGACAGTGGTTCCCAAACAGGGTGCTCTCCCTATGTCATAGTTATTTACTCTCTCGGATCCTCCAGGAGATTCCTGAATGTTCCTAGTGAATTGGGCAGGATGGGGATAATAATCACTACATGCTATATACTTTTATCATTTCGCCTTCTCAAGTGTCTTCTCAATTTTCTCCTCTAGTTCAGTTTCCTGATACAATGGGCACAATCTCAATGAAGAACCTAATGTATATAACTGTCGTATTGACTGGCATCTTTATACTGGGATTTTTATTTAACAACCCTTTGAACACTCCGTTGGATCTCTGGAGTCTTCCGTGTAACTGCTGTGATAGTAGACTAACCACTGAGACTATTACACCACTGGGAGACAACCGGACATTTATCATAGCTGCATATTTCGACAATCGAATACACAATAAAAGCGCAGTTCGTGTCCTCAGCATTATTCATCATAAAGAGGTAAAGGAGCTATATTGCTGGTTTTGTTGCACCATAAACAAATCTGTGAAGGTTTCCAAGGCTCAGATAGACATACACAGTGATCGGTTTGACTTTGCTTATGGCACAACGGACCTGCTCTGTATGGAACCACCAGACTGCCAAGCCAAGTACCTATATGTCCATATGTCTCCTTCAGGAAACATGACACAATTACCCCTGTTCCAAATACAAAATCAGGACAAGAAACCATTTTCCGCCAACTTCACTGTCTGCATTTCCACCATGTATGGCAATTACAGTAACATCTTACAGTTCTTGCAAACCATAGAGATGTACCGGATATTGGGAGCCCAAAGGGTCATGATCTACCTTAATAATTGCAGCACACAGATGGAAAAAGTTATTCAGTACTACATTGCAGAAGGTATTGTAGAGGTGATACCATGGCCAATCCAGCGATACCTGAGAACTAATCGAGCATGGCACTATTCCAATTCTACGAACGCCAAAGATATTGGTTATTATGGTCAATTGGCAACACTCAATGACTGCATCTATCGGAACATGTACAGGAGTAAGTTTGTGCTGCTTAATGATCTTGATGAAATAATTCTGCCGGTTAAACACCAGACATGGAACAGCCTGATGGATAGTCTTCAGCAACAGAACCCAGGAGTTGGAGTTTTTTTGTTTGAAAATCACATTTTTCTTCGAACCATCAATATTGATGGAAACTTCTCCAACATTTCATCTTGGCAGAGTTTGCCAGGATTCAATATACTGCAGCACGTTCACCGTGAGCCAATCAGTCCGGGCTATTCCAGGGGCCGGAAAATGATTGTGGATCCTAGGAAGGTAATTCAAACATCTGTACACTATGTTATAAAATTTATTGGATATTCTAAAGATGTCTCTAATGAGACAGCCCTGCTTCACCACTGCAGATCCCCTTTTCAGAAGAACTTACCGAACACATCTTTAATTGAAGAGAGAACTATTTGGAGATATAATGCTTCATTGATTAGAAATGTTAACAAGGTCCTAAGTCAAATACATTTATAGTCATAATAACCAAAGTAAATGGTTGTCAAGGTCAGATTATTTTTCTCTGATAAACAGATTTTTACCTTTTTCTATCAATGATTATATTCTCAGGTTTTCTATGAGGGCAAAAACAAAATTAAAAATTTGGGCAGTAATCCTCAGCTTGAGGAAAGCTCTTAGGGTGGGAATTAGTGATGGACAAACCATTTTCATCTATGTACAGATGTGTCCACATTCACCATTGCTCATATATTTGGCTCAGCATAGACTGTAGTTTAGCTGTGCCATGCGCCTTTTCCTTTAAATATCCATCTTAGTGGCATCACTAATGCAAAAAAAAAGTACAATTCAAGGGTACACTCACTACTGGGGCTGGCATTACTTGTAGTTCCCCTGACACACATTGTTTTGCTTGATCTGTGACTTTACACACATTTCATACCAAGGGGTCTATTTACTAAGGTGAGATAAGGGGTTAGAAATGCTAAAGACAGAGAAAATCCCTGTACATACTGCTTCTCAGTATGTACTAAAGGGATTTTCTCTGCCTGCAGCCTGTCAGCGCTAAGTGCAGGCTACAATACATACTTGCCGACAATCAGCTCCAGCCTTCCGGGAGGGAGCTGATTGTCGGCTAACAGCGGGGGGGTGGGGCCGGCCATTGGGGGTGGAGCTGGGACGGGGCCGCACGATCGCGTCATAGTGGCTCCGCCCCCTCTTCACAATGCCGTTATTTTCGGTGTTGTGAAGCAGGGGGCGGGGCCACGGTGACGCGATTCAGCGCGAATCGCATCACCGGCCCCCCCTGCTGCCATGCGGCCGGCGGTTCGATTCCCGTCAGCGGCAGCCCGACAGGAGCAGAATTCAAAGCAGCGGAAGCCTGACAGCGCTGGAAATCCCGATCGTGGATAGGTGAGTATTTACTAACCTAACCCCCATAACCCTAACCCTCCGTAGGGGTGCCTAACCCTAACTTCCACCCCAAGTGCCTAACCCTAACCACCCCCTTCCCCGCTGCCTAAACCTAAGTCCCCCGGGGGGGTGCCTAACCCTAAGTCCCCCCCAGGGGGTGCCTAATCCTAACCCTCCCTCCCCCTAGCCTAACCCTCCCGGGGGGTGTGCCTAACCCTAAGTCCTCCCCGGGAGCCCTAAACCTAACCCTACCCCCCCCCCCCCACGGCTGTCCGCTCGCGGCGCCCCGGAATCCCTACGATCGGGATGTCGGGCGCCGGTCTCTCGGCGTCGGGGAAATGAGTCGGGAAGCCGGCTGACGGTATTTAGGCAGTCGGCTTCCTGATTGCCTCCCGCTGCGGGGATTTCTAGTTTTTCAGGGGGGAGGTAGGGAGGGTCAGAGACTTCCGGGAGGCTTGCCTGCCTTTCCGGGGGGCCGGAAGCAGCACCTGAAAATCGGGAGACTCCCGGCCAAACCGTAGACACCCTATGGCAGTGCTAAGTGTTCCAGATATTACTAAGGGGAGAGCATACTTACCGTAGGGTGTCTCCTCCAGCACTGATACCGCCTCCTGTAGCTGCTAGAGATGGCTTCTGAGTGAGTGTCTCAACACAATGACTTGAATAATTCAAGTCGAGACACACACCTCTCTATCAGTGGGAGACGCTACCGCCGGGAATGGTGTGTGTGTGTGTGTGTGTGTGTGTGTGTGTGTACACTCTGACTCTCCCGAGTCAGTGCAGAACTAGCAGTGCAGGGGACGGAGCTTTCAGTGACTCACTCGGAGTTGTGCGGCGCCTGTCGGGGCTCGGGGTGTGTGCACTGACTTGGGAGAGTCAGTGTAGAAGCATGATCTGGGCTGCGGGAGGCGGGGCTGTCAGCGAATCACTAAGTCGCCTGCTCCCCTGCTTGCTACAGCTCTGCAGTAGCTAAAAGAGTTGTGTCCCGAGACACTGCCTCGAGACACGCCACTGAGTTGAGCCATGTGGCTCAACTCAGAAATGTGAATTGCTCTGCCCATTCCTAGTAGCTGCCGGTATCTGCTTCTCCTCACTGGAGAAGCAGGACTTGAGCTATGTCAGTTTGGATGTTTGTTGGAAAAAAAATCCTTTCTTCTTCCTGCTGCACAGGTCTCCGGAGGGAATGAGATAGATCCCCTTCAGTTTGTGTACGATGACGTAATCAGCCAGTGTCCAATGTCATTCCCTACCATCCAAGTGGGCATGGAGGGGGAATATAACCAGGTGGCGAGCATAGCAAGCCACCATGCCCGCGGCGAGTGAAGTGAGACTGCAAGGGGCCGAATTTCTTATTTTCCTGGAAAGTGTGGGCAAAAATATTAACTTCCACCCTCACTCGCGTCACTTCCAGGTACAGCTACTAAAGGGGTTTTATACTCTTCCGGCTCTGGAGATCTGGTGAGGGTGAGTCATGTGTTTCTTTACTATTCTGTTTACACCGCAGAGGAGGTAACTTAATGTTCACCTTCCTCAGTGGGTCTATTATTACTAATACCCGCGTTAGCCAGCTCCTGCTTTGCAGTGGTAGCAGACGAAACAGGAGTGGCATTAACTCCACGGTATGTGGAGACTTAGTAAATAGACCCCCAAGTCTGTTACAACAAAACTACTAATCTTGTGTCCCCGGCACACTGTGAGCGACTTTGTATGCAGGCATGATGTAAATAAGTACACATTGCTTTCCATGGCGGAGCACCTAAGTCACACAGAGCGTATGGAGCAAAAATACTAGGTGAATGAGGTCACAACTATTCCTTATTTTGAAAGGTGTTAGTCAAAAGTCCCAACAAGCAGAAACATAGTGCAAGCAAGAAAACCAATGGAGAGCAATGGGAGGACGGGACTGTACAGTCTTGTTAACAATTTGTTTGTGACAATAATGCCTTAATGCTAGTTTATGGGAATCTAGGGATGACAGAATATAAATACCATATATTAATAAAAACATGGAATTTGTACTTTTTCTCTTTTTGTGATCCAACTCTGTTGCATACAATAAAAATGTATTTTAAACCTGTGTAAACTGTGATGGACAAGCACAAAAGATAAATTCTGCGTCACCGGGGGGTAGTCAGATGGAATAAGTATGATTTGGCAGTTCAAATCCCGGCAGGTGTGAAAATCCCGATCATACAAAGGTAACTATTTACTAACCCTATTCTACCCCTCCCTTAAGGGTGCCTAAACCTAATCCCTTCTTCCCTGCCACCTAAGTCCCCCGGGGGTGCCTAACCATCACTTCCCGTAGCCTAACCTCCCAGGGGGGTGCCTAACCCTCCCCCGGGAGCCCCTACCCTAACCCCCCGTGCGGCTGTCCGCACTGCGTAGGTCTACTGACAGGCATCGGGATTAGTTAGTTAGCCAATGGGAGCCGGTTGGCACTGGAGTCGGGGGGGGTTATCCACTGCTGCTGTCCTGTGCTGCACCTGGTTGGTTCCCGATGACTTCCCACTGACTCCTGGCCGGCGATGTTGGTACGGTGCATTTGGTGTGGCTCCCCTCCTTTAGTTTAGGACTGTGCTGCAGCCCCAGCTTCACAACTTCCACTGTTCAAGACCTATAAATACTGGGTGCAATTCAAAGATCTCTACTAGTATCCTACCCAACAACTACAAAGAAAAAAATAGATTGCATCTGTAGATCTAGTAACTAACACTAGGGGTTGATTTTATACATTTGATTGCACTAATGCATAATCTACATAAAAACAATCAATACATTCATCAAAAAAATACAAAAAATGTTCTCATGAAACAACAACAAAAAATAATAAGTAAAATGCGTGTAAACACATTTATAGGTGCGTTATGTAATGGATTGCGAGCTGCAGTAGGCAAAACCAAGCTGTTTGTACCCACCGTACCAGGTAAGTCACCACTAGAATACCAAGGATGTATATAGATGTGGTCAATGTCTACGTTCCAAGCATGTTGACATTATGATCAGGTTGACAGTGTAACACCCCTTATGGCATGTTATTTCTATTTATTGATTAAAGTTCAGATGTTTTTTTTTTAATAAAATGTACTTTATTGAATGGAAATTCATGTATATGTTATAAGTGAATATTTAATGTGAGCTTTACATAAGGATCAATATGCCCAACACAGTGGCAAACGCAGGATTTCTAGAGGGGGGTTTCCAAATGCTTGATTTTAGAGTGAGTGTGGCCAGTCCATGAAGAGGGCAGAATTAGTACTTATGCAGCTTTAATATGCGTCATACAATGTGTATTGTGTGTCATAATTCTAGCATATACATGATCACAGTAAGTCATTAGATGCGGCAGTAGGGCCATCCTGCCTGAGCTGAATGTTTTTATTTTAGATGTGAGCACCATTCCAGAGCATTGGAGCAAGTCCGGGAGCCTGGAGGAGCAACAGAAGAACCTACCACTTCCCTGGACATATATGTACATATTGGGCTCTATAGCAGTGCATCCCTAACAGTGCATGTTTTCCAGATCGCCTAGTTGGTGCACAGGTTATTTATGACTGTCTGATACATGTTAAAAGATCCACAGGTGGTGCTAATTATTTCATGTGTGATACTGAGAAGAACATGTAGCACTAGTAACTAGGGGTGAGCGGGTTCGGATTTCTGAAATCCGAACCCCCCCGATCCGAGGCCGATCCGAGTCAGGCTCGACTTTTCCCGCCTGACTCGGATCTGAAATCGAGGCAAAACGTCATCATCCCTCCTTCCGGGTCTCGCGGGTTTTGGATCCTATATAAGGTACCCGCGTCGGCGCCATTTTCTCACTCGGCTGTGGACAGTGAAGAGGGAGGGTGGGAGTTAGGGCTGCCTGGGCTGTGTAGTGTAGTGCAGAGTAGTGTTGTGCTGTGCTGTGCTGCTGTTGTCCACTACTTCAAAGTCCATAGGGGCTGGCTATGTTGTGCTGTGCTGCTGTTGTCAATAGGGGCTATGTCCACTACTTCAAAGTCCATAGGGGCTGGCTGGATTGTGTTGTGCAGTCAGTTCTCCATAGGGGCTGTGTCCACTCCAAAGTCCTGTGCAGTGTCCCAGTCCTAAAGGGGTGCTGTAGTGTTGTCCAGGGGGTGCTCTGTCCATCAGGGGTGCTCCCCCCAAGTGCTAAAAAAAATATTTTTTCTGTGTTTGTGAATTGTGTGCGCAGTAGCCGCACGTGCATCAACAAAGTAGTGCCAAGCGTACGCCTGTGTCATAAGTAAAGGGCCGGCTGGCTTGACCGTTAAAGGGTGCTGTAACCCCCAAAGTACACTCCAAACCAAATAAAATATTTTTTCTGTGTTTGTTGATGCACGTGCGGCTACTGCGCACACAATTCACAAAGTAGCGCCAAGCGTGCGCCTGTGTCATAAGTAAAGGGCCGGCTGGCTTGACCGTTAAAGGGTGCTGTAACCCCCAAAGTACACTCCAAACCAAAAAAATATATATTTTCTGTGTTTGTGAATTGTGTGCACTGTGGCTGCACGTGCATCAACAAAGGAGCAGCGCCAAGCGTGCGCCTGTGTCCCATAAGTAAAGAGCCGGCTGGCTCATTTCTTAAAGGGTGGTGTAACCCACAAAGTGCACTACTCTCCAGCAAAAATAAAAAAATATTTTCTGTGTTTGTGTGCGCTTTAGCCGCACGTATATATCAATATAACATAAATGGAGGACCAAACTTTCTCTGATAAAAATAAAATAGGGAAAGATCAAGAACCACTTCCTCCTAGTGCTGTTGCTGCTGCTGGGAGTTGTTCATCATCCCAGAGAGGAAGTAGGAACACCACCACTTTTACTAAACAATTGACCCTCCAACAGTCCCTAGCGATGAGGATGAAGTACGACAGCAGTCATCCTTAAGCAAAACATATAACTGAGGCCTTGACTGCTATGTTGGTGTTAGACGTGGGTCCGGTATCCGCCATTAGTGCAGTGGGATTTAGACAATTGATGGAGGTAGTGTGTCCCCGGTTCCAAATCCCATCTAGATTCCACCTGCATCCTCAAAGCAGCAGCGACAAGCGTGCATCTGTCTGTTAAAGGGTGGTGTAACCCTCAAAGTGCGCTCCACAAACAATAAAAATATTCTTTTTTTTTCTGTCTTTGTGAAATGTGTGGGCTGTAGCCGCACTTGCATCCTCAAAGCAGCAGCGACAAGCGTGCGTCTGTCTGTTAAAGGGTGGTGTAACCCTCAAAGTGCTCCAAAAAATAAAAAATATTTTTTTATGTGTCTGTGACTTGTGTGCGATGTAGCCGCACGTGCAGCAACACAGTAGCAGCGCCAAGCGTGCGCCTGTGTCATAAGTCAAGGGCCGGTTTGGACATCTGGTCCGGACTGAAGGATGTGCCAACAATTTCTGACAAGTCTACTGTCACTGCATATGATACTGTCCTCAAAGCAGCAGCGACAAGTGTGCGTCTGTCTGTTAATGGGTGGTGACACCCTCAAAGTGTGCTACACAAACAATTAAAAAATTCTTATTTTTTTTTCTGTCTTTGTGAAATGTGTGGGGCGTGCGTCTGTCTGTTAAAGGATTACATCGGTGACAGCATCCAAGTAGGCATGTCAGACAGTCCGTACCTGTACTGGCAGGAAAAAGAAGCAATTTGGAGGTCCCTGTACAAACTGGCTCTATTTTACCTGAGTTGCCCCCCCTCCAGTGTGTACTCCGAAAGAGTGTTTAGTGCAGCCGGGAACCTTGTCAGCAAAAGGCGTAGGAGGTTGCTTCCACAAAATGTGGAGAAGATGATGTTCATAAAATGAATTATCAACTCTTCCAGGGAGACCAGCCTCCAGAACGTACAGAGGGACCTGTGGTTGTGGATTCCAGCGGGGACGAATTAATACTCTGTGAGGATGAGGATGTACACAACACTGAAGAGGGTGAGGAATCGGAGGATGAGGACGACATCTTGCCTCCGTAGAGCCAGTTTGTGCAGGGACAGATTAATTGCCAGCTTGTTTTGTGGGGGCCCAAACGAACCAATCATTTCAGCCACAGTCGTGTGGCAGACCCTGGTTCTGAAATGTTTGGTTTGTTAAAGTGTGCATGTCCTGTTTATACAACATAAGGGTGGGTGGGAGGACAATTCCATCTTGCACCTCTTTTTTTTCTTTGATTTATGTACTGTTTGGGGCCTAGTTTTTCAAACTGCCATCATGTCTGCCACTGCAGTGTCACTCCTAGATGGACCACGTGTTTGCGCCGCCCACTCGTATCTCTTAGCATAGTCATCCAGCTACCTTGGTGCAACCTTTTGGATATAAAAACACTATTGTGAGGTGTTCAGAATAGACTGGAAATGAGTGGAAATTAAGGTTATTGAGGTTAATAATAGCATAGGAGCAGAAAAACACACAAATTCTGTGATTTTAGCTGTTTTTATGCTTTTTTAAAAAAAATATACAGATACAAAACCCAGAACCCAAAACACGGAAGGGTGGTTTTGGCAAAACCAATCCAGATCCAAAACACGAAGAAAGATCCAGATCCAAAACTAAAACACAAAACACGAAAAGTGGCCGGTGCACACCCCTACTAGTAAAATTCTATTATACTATTGTTTCTACTGTGGTCTTGGTATGTCCTGGGGGGGGGGTTTCCAGGCAGACGGAACCCCCCCCCCCCTGCGTTTGCCTATGCAGCGTGATGCCTACAGAATAATCTGGTAAGGGTACTTGAGGCAGTAGTTAGGAGGCGGGAAGATGAGGGTCGTGTGATGGGGAAGGAGAGAATATAAAAGGAGCGGCAGTTGGCAGTTCCCCCAGCAGAGTCAGCAGACGTGTTGTTTGCAGCACTGCTTAAGTATCTGCTTAAGTACCCAAGCAGGGGAACACTGTCGGCGGAGTCAGGGTGGGCGAGGAAGAAGCAGGTACCTGTGCAGTGGGTGCTTAGTGACGCAGCCACAATAGCGGAGAACAGTGTCGGCTGCCAGCTGAGAGTCAGAGCTGCCCACTCAGCTCCGAAGGCTCCATTCTGCTGGGGAAGTGACGTGGTGCTGAGGTATAGAGGCAGGGTAGTGTGCATCAGCTGAGCATCGCAGTCAGCTGCCAGGAGGCCTGCTGATACTGTATGTGCGTCACTAATGGTGGGTACACACCTAGCAGATATATCTGCAGATGATGCAATATGTCTATGAACGACGTCGTTCACAGACATATCGCTGATACACACTGGCCGATGGGCCCCAGATTTTTGGGCCAATCAATTATCTGTGTGTACCCAGCTTAAGAGGCAGCATCGCAGCAGAGAAGCTGCTGTACTCTACAGGAGGCTGTGAGCACCAGCTATATACTGTAGTCAGGGGTGCTGAGAGGGGGGGGGAGCGGGTACTAATTACCGCGGCAGGGCTTGCTGAGCTGCACTGGGAAACTGTTCGCGGCTGCTAAGCATCCAGTACTCCAGATTGTATAAAGCAAAATACCCTAGCAGACAAATAAACTGAGAAGTGGGTTAAAAATTCTATATTTTCAGCAGCAATTGTGGATAATTAATTTAACTTCAGCTACCAGTTAGACTGCGCATAGGATAATTGGCTAATTGATAAAGGAATAGACTCTATAAGCAAACAGTATAAACCAACACCAGGGGCCATATTTATCCTTTGAAAGCATCTTCTGTCAGTGTACTATAAAATGGAATACATCTAAAGCATACTTGCCTACTTTTGAAAAGAAGTTTCAGGGAGATTACATACTACAGTAAAAAGTGCGGCGCGCCGTTGAGAGGCGTGTCCGGCACCACCGAAAAGGCGTGTCTAGATCCACCTATGGGCGTATCTATTGCCAATTGGGTGTGTTCTGGACTGAATTAAATTACAATTACTTTATGTAAACACTTGGCATGTGACACTAAGTCACCAAAATATACGAGGCTGAAGTTTGCTTCTTATTAATTTCTTATTCACTTCTTATTCAAGGTCCAGCTTCTTATTCACTTCTTATTCACTTCTTATTCAAGCTCCAGCTTCTTATTCACTTCTTATTCATTTTCCAGCTTCTTATTCAGAAAATGTTACATTAAAACATTTAAATAAAGTTAGATCACTAAACTAACACTATGTAAACAAAGAATTATGTCCCTCACACAGTCTACAATTATTATTTTCCTGGCACAATAAGGATTTGGGTATGAATAGGGCAGTAAAGTTGGCACAGGCACCACATTTTGTCATTTTGAATAAGAAGCTGTAGTTGTGCAGGGGTTAACTAGCTTCGGTCATCAAATGTTACACTTGAAACCCACAGAGGGTGGTCTGGTACATATGACCCACTAGTCATTTGCCTTGACCAACAAGGATTTAAGCATGAATAGGGCAGTAAAGTGGGCACAGGCTCCATAATTTGTCATTTTGAATAAGAAGCTGTAGTTGTGCAGGGGTTAACTAGCTTCGGTCATCAAATGTTACACTTGAAACCCACAGAGGGTGGTCTGATACATATGACCCACTTGTCATTTGCCTTGACCAACAAGGATTTTGGCATGAATAGGGCAGTAAAGCGGGCACAGGCACCAGATTATCTCATTTTGAATAAGAAGCTGTAGTTTTACAAGGGTTAAATAGCCTTGGTCAACAAATTTGACAATTGGGGTCTTTCCCTAAATTAGTAAAAGCCCCAAACCTCTGAGCATGGTCTGGTATTGGAATACAGGAAACAAAATCTATGTGGGGTTCACCTTTTATTCCGATAACCAGCCCTAGGCTTGTTGTATGGAGAAAGGGGGCAACATTATAGCAGGGAGACACACTTAGGACCTCATTCAGAGGCGCTCGCTCTGAATCAGGGCGGTGACTTTTTCATTTTATCCCGGCCTCCTGGCCGCTCGCTAAGCTGTGGGTGACCTCCCACAGCTTTTGCGAGCGGCCAGGTGATGGTCGCGATTATCGCGACCAACGGGCTTGCGACGAGACCCTTGTGATAGGGTCTCGTCTGCCGCAAGCCCAAATGAGCTTCCTGCGTAAATAGAGCAGGATGCTCACTACTGACACCACGAGTGATGTCAGTAGGGCCGCCCAGAAACGGCAGGCGTTCCTTCAGGAACGCCTCCGTTTCGACTAGCCACCCCCCCTCCCCGCCTACAAAATGGGGCAAGCTGTCGATCAACATCGACAGCCGGCCCCTTTGTAGTGAGCCCCGGAGCGAGTGAATTTCTCACTCGCTACAGGGGCTTGCGCACGCGTGCGGCATGTGCAGTGCCCCACCATCAACCCGCTTCCCAGCGCATAGCGCTTGCAAGCGGGTCTGAATGAGGTCCTTAGCATGGTGTCCTCCTGCCATCACATTAACCAGCCCCAAACTATTCAGCACATTTCTGGAATCTCTCGGAAAGCTGGCACACCGGCAGTGGCGTAATAAGGGGGTGCGTGTGAGCAGGCCCGCCAAGAGCCGTGGCTGGCCCGTTTAACAGGGCGCATGGCCTAATCATAGGAGGTGTGGCCACATCCCCTTCCCAAAAAAAAAAAGGTTTGCAGCGCCCCTTCGCTGGGGAGGTGGCACTCTGAGTACCCTCAGCCCTGCTCAAAGCCAGGGGGGGGTGCGATCAGTGTGATCGCTCCCCCCCACAGACATTGGAGACTGCAGTCTTCCACTGCAGCTCAGCACATGCTGTGTGCTGGGCTGCTGTGAGGGAGGGGGGGGCGGCGCCAGACCCGGGCCCCTCAGGAAGCCCGGGCCCGGGTAATCTGTACCCGCTCCCTCCCCTCTCGGCGCCCCTGCGTGTGGGGCTCCTTTCCCTGGGCACCAAGTGACAGACCCGGCAGAGGGGGGAGCTGATGGCCAGGGCAATGTCCAGGACTCAGTGGCGTAACTAGGGCAGGGCCGCTGCGGCCAACGACGCTCCCCGCACTGCAGGTGACGGTACTGGCCCGTCCTAGTTAGCCAATGTAGTGCCGACCACAGTGAGGAGCTCATTCAGAGTCAGTCGCTGCTGGCGGCCGCTCGCTCTGCATGTGGACGTTTTTTTTTCTTATCTCCGGGAGCTCGCAAAGCTGTGGGTGACTACCCACAGCTTGTGCGAGTGGGCTGGAGACAGTCACGATTATCGCGACCATTAGGCTTGCGACGAGGCACTGAGGTAAGGTCTAGCTGCCGCAAGCCCGAGTGGACTTCCTGCTCTAATAGAGCAGGAAGTCCAGTACTGACATTACTAGTGATGTCAGTAACCCCTCCTACAAATGCCAGGCTTTCCTAAGGGAACGCCTGCATTTGTAATCCCACCCCCCCACCCGCCCACAAAACGGAGCGAGCTGTCAATCAACATCGACTGCCGCCCCGCCTTGTTGTGAGCCCCGTAGCAACTGACCTCAGCGGGCTGTGCGCTCGCGAGCAGCTCTGAATGAGCTCCTGAGTGCGGTCAGCATTACACATTTACTCAGGACCGGCGCTAGGCTTCCCTGCGCCCAGCACTGTCCTGTGCTGCACAGCCGCACCCCTTCTCTCCCCCTGAGTGTTTACCTAATAGCGCCAGGCGAAGCGTGGGAGGCGGGCTTAGGCTAGCCCATAGAGCCACCAGTGCATTTACAGCAGCCAATGAGAGTCAGACAGACTCTCATTATCTGCTGCTGCGCCCACTGCAAGAGCCGGGCTGGAGCTCACTAATGAGCTCTGCCTTCCGGCTCCTGTAGTGGGTTATGCAGAGTGCACCAGCCCGGGAGGACTGCAGTTGTGCGGACGGCGGCGTGAGCAGAAGCAGAAGCGGGGATTCAGGTAAGTGGTATTTTTTTTATCTACTTGTGTGTTTGTCTAATGGGGGCACTGCATCGGGGGGGGAGGTGACCTCTACTAGGGACTACTACTAACGGAGGGAGGTAACTACTATTGGGGGCACTTTCCTTGGGGATTTGTGATATCTTCTTAGAACGCACAGTTCTTTGCTCTACTGGGGACTACTACTGGGGGCACTGCATCAGGGAGGGACCATTACTGGGGGCACTACTGGGGAGGGGACTACTACTGGGGCACTGCATCGGGGGACCACTACTTGAGGGCACTGCATGGGGGAGGACTGCTACTGGGGGGACCACTACTGGGGGCACTGAATAGGGAGGATCACTACAGAGTGCACTGTATAAGGGGCACTGGATAGGGGGATCACTACTGGGGGCCTGCATAAGTGGGACCACTACCGCAATCTGCATAAGGGGGACCACTACTGGGGGCACTGTATAAGAGGAACTAATAGGGGGCTGTATAAGGGGGACCACTACTAGGGGTACTGTATAAGGGGCACTACTAAGGGCCTGCATAAGAGGGATCACTACTGGGGACATTGCATTCTGGGGGTACTGTATAAGGGGCACTACTGGGGGCCTGCATAAGGGGACCTCTACTGGGGGCACTGCATAGGGGGGACTGTATAAGGGGCACTGCATTAAGGTGCATATGGAATGGAAAGGAATGTTCAGAGTGACGAGATAGGGATGTGTGTCATGTTGACACGCCCCATTTTTAAGTGTCCACGATCATTTTTTTGGTGCACGCACATAGCTGGGGGCTCCATTTTTAAATTTGTCCTGGGCTCCATATACCCTAGTTACGCCAATGCCAGTGGTGTGACCAAATGCTTGATCCCAGCACCTTAGTCCTGCAGTCCGGTGAGATGTATCCCCAGCAGGACACATAAGTGTCCGGTGCTGGGACAGTATGTCTGTTTTCAGTGCCGGTCAAGGACAAGCAGCGTCTGACATGTGGCGCCGGCTGCTAGCTGAGTGCAGGTCATGTACCGCCAGCCATTGAAGAGGGGTGACAATTAGAATTCGAGCCAATCACAGTGGTGACAATTTTGACAATCTGAGCCAATCATGGCGTGCATCGGTAGCCAATAGAAATCGTCCACAGTGAGCCAATCGTTGTAAGCAGCATCATGGCTGGCTACGCCCGTGGCATCTAACGTCCGATGTCTCTGGGAGGAAGATTCAATTTGGCGGACATGGGTGAAAAGCTCCAGCGGCCGTGGAAGAGTCCAGAAGACACCGGGCTTAAAAGAGAAGATCTTCAGCGGCTGCAGAAGACGCTAGGAGACACCGGGCTCAACAGAGAAGAGCTCCGGCAGCACCGCTACTGGCCAGAATGGGCCAGCGACAGAAGAATGCGGCTGAGGACCGGAGAGTACTGCAGTAGTTGGGAAGTAAAAGAGCAAATGAAGCTCTTCACTGCAGCCTCTCCCACCGGACAGGTAGACTCTCTTTGAGGCCTTACCATCATTAACCCCTCCCTAGACCACCAGGTTGTTAGGCAGTAGGCACATAGGGGTCATCGGGCCTTAAGCCTGTGGCACAAATAGGTGGGCATTAGGCCCGTGCTCCTAAGGCTATAATTGACCCTGGGCAATTGGCCCAGGTCACATAAATAAGCGAGGTGCCAACTTTTCATCTTGCCCTGGGCGCCAAACACCATAGTTATGCCCCTGGACCTTGGTCACTGCTACCTGGGTGAAGACTGCTGTGGCAGTGGGAGTTTGCCAGCTCAAGGTGAAGACTACTGGAAGCACTGAGATCGTGGGAGTTGGCCCACCTCGGGTGAAGAACTCGGGTAATTGTGGATGAACTAGGGTTAGTTCAGCCAAAGACTACTGGACTGGTAAATCAAATTGCATTTTATTTTCATTCAATTGCACGCTATTTTAATTGTCAGGCATTAGGCCCGTGGCCACTGTGGGCGTTAAGTCCTAATCAGCAGTGACGGCCTTTGTTAGGCGGACAATAAGCCTGAGCCAGAGAGGGCACTAGTCCCACAAGGTATAAGGGGTATTAGGCCCTATAGGGTTCATTTGGGATCCACATTATTAACCCATTGTTAGGTGGGCAATAGGCAATACATAGTGTCATTGATCCCCTAGAAGGCAGGCACTAGGCCTGAGGGAGCAGAGGATCATTAAGCCCTGTAGTACTGTTCTGATTTGATAAGAATGTATTATGTTTTATAACCTTGTTACCTCGTCATCTCAGCTACTGCAATCAGACCTCCATTAAAAGGAAGGCTGTAGTAAGGTACCTGTTTGTGATTATTGTAATGCTTTGTAACTCCATTACTCCATTGTCCTGTAACAATTATTACATTTTTGGTGTAGATGCATTGGTGGGGAGCATAGGGGTAGCATGGTGATATGGAGTGCACTACATCCAGCCTGTATTGCTGTTGGCAGGATGCTGGTGTATGTATAAGTAGTCAGGTTGCTGTGAGTGGTCAGAGGCATCACCCACCTTGGTGTCACCTGGTGCGTGCGCTCTCGGAAGGGGCGTGGCTTCGCATGAAGGGGCGTGACCTCACCCGTGAAGCCACACACCTTATGTGAGCCGATCCTGCAGCTGCTGGGGCAACCCACAGTCTCTCCCTGCCTCTCTCCGCGTACTGACATCACGTTGACACCATCCAACGGGGTGACACCAAAATAGCAGAGCAGCTCAGCTATTTTGGTGTCACCCCCTTTGGATGGTGTCACCCAGTGCGGCTCGCACCCCCCTTGTCACGCCAGTGTGTGTGGTACACACTAAAGAAATAGAGTAAGTCAGTATAGTGAAGCTGTGTAGGTGGCTGTTGTTTTGTGTTTATGTGCAAGTATCGAGATCCGGACCATTTGTCCATTGCCCAAATTAATGATGCCAAAATCCTTGTTGGTCAAGGCAAATGGCAAATGGGTCATATGCACCTGACCCCCCCCTGTGGGTTCCAAGTGTAAAATTTGTTGACCAAGGATATTTACCCCTTGTACAACTACAGCTTCTTATTCAAAATGACAAAATCAGGTGCCTGTGCCCGCTTCACTACCCTATTCATGCCCAAAAACTTCTTGGTCAAAGCAAATGGCAAGTGGGTTATATGCATGTGACCACCCTCTGTGGGTTTCAAGTGTAACATTTGATGACTGAATATAGTTAACCCCTGCACAACTACAGCTTCTTATTCAAAATGACAAAATGTGGTGCCTGTGCCCGCTTTACTGCCCTATTCATGCCAAAATCCTTGTTGGTCAAGGCAAATGACAAGTGGGTCATATGTACCAGACCACCCTCTGTGGGTTTCAAGTGTAACATTTGATGACCGAAGCTAGTTAACCCCTGCACAACTACAGCTTCTTATTCAAAATGAGATAATCTGGTGCCTGTGCCCGCTTTACTGCCCTATTCATGCCCAAATCCTTGTTGGTCAAGGCAAATGACAAGTGGGTCATATGTACCAGACCACCCTCTGTGGGTTTCAAGTGTAACATTTGATGACCGAAGCTAGCTAACCCCTGCACAACTACAGCTTCTTATTCAAAATGACAAAATGTGGTGCCTGTGCCCGCTTTACTGCCCTATTCATGCCCAAATCCTTATTGTGCCAGGAAAATAATAATTGTAAACTGTGTGAGGGACACAATTCTTTGTTTACATAGTGTTAGTTTAGTGATCTAACTTTATTTAAATGTTTTAATGTAACATTTTCTGAATAAGAAGCTGGAAAATGAATAAGAAGTGAATAAGAAGCTGGAGCTTGAATAAGAAGTGAATAAGAAGCTGGAGCTTGAATAAGAAGTGAATAAGAAGCTGGCCGAATAAGAAGCCAACTTCAGCCTCGTCCAAAATATTCTGTATTATCTGACAAAGAGGCAAAGTTACATAAGTACATTTCCATAGACACAGGGGCATAAGAGGGCCTTGCAAAAGTAAGTGTGGACAAAATAAGAATCTGCTCCCCCACTACCATTCTAATTAAAATTCTTCAGTAGATGACCACACAAATATAATAACAGATCTTACTATACGCTGACACCCTAGCCCCCCCCCACTGAAATTACTAGATCTCCCCCTGCCACATTAACATTACCAGATCCCACACACATACACACAAACATTCACATTAATAGATCCCCCCCACACAAACACACAGACTCCCCTCTCTCCTCTCCTGCAGCACTAGCACTGACACAGATACACACACACTCCCCTCTCCTGCAGCACTGACACAATACAGATATACACATACACACTCCCCTCTCCAGCAGCACTGACACAACACAGATATACACACATACACACACACTCCCCTCTCCTGCAGCACTGACACAACACAGATATACACACGCACACTCCCCTCTCCTGCAGCACTGACACAACACAGATATACACACGCACACTCCCCTCTCCTGCAGCACTGACACAATACAGATATACACATACACACTCCCCTCTCCAGCAGCACTGACACAATACAGATATACACATATACACACACACTCCCCTCTCCTGCAGCAGACACAACACAGATATACACACACACTCCCATCTCCAGCAGCACTGACACAACACAGATATACACACACACACACACATACTCCCCTCTCCTGCAGCACTGACACAACACAGATATACACACACACTCCCATCTCCTGCAGCACTGACACAACACAGATATACACACACAGACACTCCCATCTCCTGCAGCACTGACACAACACAGATATACACACACTCCCATCTCCTGCAGCACTGACACAACACAGATATACACACGCACACTCCCCTCTCCTGCAGCACTGACACAACACAGATAT
Organism: Taudactylus pleione; assembly: GCA_031769625.1. NCBI lineage: Eukaryota > Metazoa > Chordata > Amphibia > Anura > Myobatrachidae > Taudactylus > Taudactylus pleione. Next base: position 2,278,326 of record JAUIMM010000609.1, read on the forward strand.
ACACACGCACACTCCCCTCTCCTGCAGCACTGACACAACACAGATATACACACGCACACTCCCCTCTCCTGCAGCACTGACACAACACAGATATACACACGCACACTCCCCTCTCCTGCAGCACTGACACAACACAGATATACACACGCACACTCCCCTCTCCTGCAGCACTGACACAACACAGATATACACACGCACACTCCCCTCTCCTGCAGCACTGACACAACACAGATATACACACGCACACTCCCCTCTCCTGCAGCACTGACACAACACAGATATACACACACACACACACTCTCCTCTCCTGCAGCACTGACACAACACAGATATACACATATACACACACTCCCCTCTCCTGCAGCACTGACACAACACAGATATACACACACACACTCCCCTCTCCTGCAGCACTGACACAACACAGATATACACACACACACTCTCCTCTCCTGCAGCACTGACACAATACAGATATACACATATACACACACACTCCCCTCTCCTGCAGCACTGACACAACACAGATATACACACACACTCCCCTCTCCTGCAGTACTGACACAACACAGATATACACACGCACACTCCCCTCTCCTGCAGCACTGACACAACACAGATATACACACACACACTCCCCTCTCCTGCAGCACTGACACAACACAGATATACACACACACACTCCCCCCTCCTGCAGCACTGACACAACACAGATATATACACACACTCCCCTCTCCTGCAGCACTGACACAACACAGATATACACACACACACTCCCCCCTCCTGCAGCACTGACACAACACAGATATACACACACACACACTCCCCTCTCCTGCAGCACTGACACAACACAGATATACACACACACACACACACTCCCCTCTCCTGCAGCACTGACACAACACAGATATACACACACACACTCTCTCCTGCAGCACTGACACAACACAGATATACACACGCACACTCCCCTCTCCTGCAGCACTGACACAACACAGATATACACACACACACTCCCCCCTCCTGCAGCACTGACACAACACAGATATACACACACACACTCCCCTCTCCTGCAGCACTGACACAACACAGATATACACACACACACACACTCCCCTCTCCTGCAGCACTGACACAACACAGATATACACACACACACTCTCTCCTGCAGCACTGACACAACACAGATATACACACACACACTCCCCTCTCCTGCAGCACTGACACAACACAGATATACACACACACACTCTCCTCTCCTGCAGCACTGACACAACACAGATATACACACACACACACTCCCCTCTCCTGCAGCACTGACACAACACAGATATACACACACACACACACACTCTCCTCTCCTGCAGCACTGACACAACACAGATATACACACACACACTCCCCCCTCCTGCAGCACTGACACAACACAGATATACACACACACACTCCCCTCTCCTGCAGCACTGACACAACACAGATATACACACACACACACACTCCCCTCTCCTGCAGCACTGACACAACACAGATATACACACACACACTCTCTCCTGCAGCACTGACACAACACAGATATACACACGCACACTCCCCTCTCCTGCAGCACTGACACAACACAGATATACACACACACACTCTCCTCTCCTGCAGCACTGACACAACACAGATATACACACACACTCCCCTCTCCTGCAGCACTGACACAACACAGATATACACACACACACTCTCCTCTCCTGCAGCACTGACACAACACAGATATACACACGCACACTCCCCTCTCCTGCAGCACTGACAACAACAGATATCACTGAGTTTTTTGCCTCAGCCTCTGAATTGTTAAACACTCACACAGCTCCTCCGGCTCAGACAGCAGGCAATCAGCTCCTCCTCCATGTGTCCTCCTCGGGCTCAGACAGCAGGCAATCAGCTCCTCCTCGGTGACGGCTGGGCAGGGAATGCTGGGAGCATCAGTCTCTCCCAGCAGTCTGTGTGAACTTTGGCCGGTAAGTCAGCTGCTCTGTGCAGGGGGTGGACCCGGGAGACATCTCTCTGTAGTATACAGACTCCCTGCCCCTGCGTCTTCACGTATTGAAGCCCTGGCCACGCCCCCATTACATCCATACTCGCACATGCGCAGTCCGGGCTTTCTGCTGTGCAGAGAGGAAAGCGGGGGATTACATCTACTCTGCGGGATAGCGGGAGCTCCCACCTTAATTCGGGAGGCTCCCGCAGAATTCGGGAGGGTAGGCAAGCTTGATCTAAAGCAGTAATCCAGCACTAGCTTGTTTCACAGGACTACTATTAAAAAAGAAACATGTCACATTCTGAGACTGGAATATGAGACGTGGTGGGCCTAGGTTGCGGGAGGAAGCGGAGACGAGGGGCCTGGATATATGTTCTCCTCATCCACAGGTCTTGAGTGTTGGCGAGACCTGGGGAAAGGTGCGGAATGTAACCCACAGGATGGTGTTCGCCAGTGACCCATCCAAGCGGGATTTGGGCTTCGCTGCACCCCGTGAGCAGGTCGCGGTCCTTTGACCAGGTACCCAAGCCCCGAGGGAATAGAGACACACAGCACCCATGGCCCAGAGGGGATATGCCTGGGTAGGCACAAAACAATATCCTAACAGTATAGTAACAACCCCTTGACACGTAGATCACTAGTAAGAAGATATTCAAGTGGAGAAGGACTCCCGGTTACTCGAGAGATCACCAGAGATGGAAGACACACAAGTAGAGACGGCGTATACTGCTGCACGGCATTCACCAGAGATGGTAGGCACACAGGTAGAGATGGTATACACTGCTGCACGGATATTCACCAGAGACGGGAGGCACACAGGTAGAGATGGTATACACTGCTGCACGGATATTCACCAGAGACAGGAGGCACACAGGTAGAGATGGTATACACTGCTGCACGGATATTCACCAGAGACGGGAGGCACACAAGTAGAGATGGTATACACTGCTGCACGGCATTCACCAGAGACAGGAGGCACACAGGTAGAGATGGTATACACTGCTGCACGGATATTCACCAGAGACCGGAGGCACACAGGTAAAGATGGTATACACTGGTGCACGGATATTCACCAGAGACGGGAGGCACACAGGTAGAGATGGTATACACTGCTGCACGGATATTCACCAGAGATGGGAGGCACACAGGTAGAGATGGTATACACTGCTGCATGGATATTCACCAGAGATGGGAGGCACACAAGTAGAGATGGTATACACTGCTGCACGGCATTCACCAGAGACGGGAGGCACACAGGTAGAGATGGTATACACTGCTGCACGGATATTCACCAGAGACGGGAGGCACACAGGTAGAGATGGTGTACACTGCTGCTGTAACGAAGGTTAGGAACCTGGACTGGGAACTCAACTAAGGCACGCTAGGAGACAACAGTTGTTCAGGCAACTTCCTGTAACCTGTGGAACAGTTATGTACCCAGGGGAACCCTTTGATAGATGCACAGCGTCAGCTGATCACTCAACTATCCTGGGAAGGAGATACTGTCACATGGGCCGACTGTCATGGCGGCGCCCATGTCCGGAATTGCGATGTCAGACACTAGCCCACCCGGAAGCCACTGCATGCGGGGAGAATGCTCAGCTTCTCCCCCGCCGCCGCGCCAGCTGCCCGACCACCCGGGATGTCAGGGGAAGCCGGTGGAATGGTAAGCGAGAGCCGATCCCCGGCTGAGCCCTGACAGAACACATCCAAGGCAGTAAATCAGCAGTAACTTCCTGCAAAGGAATTTGAATCGTTATCTGCTGTGCACAAAAAGGATACATTTCTTCAATTTGGTCCAAGGAAAGAGTTATTAATTAAGTTAAAACAGCTGCGATCTTGTCTGGAAATTGCTGATTTAGGGTCTAATTCACCAGTACACTAGTGCACTGCTGAACGCAGATTCCCGATGTTTGGGAATCTGCGCAGGCGCCAGACCCATTCTGCGCATGTGCAGAACGGGTCTGCGAGCCTGCACGTAAACTGGCAGCAGATTGTTGGTGAATGACAGTCTGCTGCCGTTTGGGGACAGGGAGGGGGCAGCGATGCCGTCCGTTTCCCAAAACTGAGGCGTGTCGCTGCCATTGCGGGAGAGGGAAGAAGCCAGTCTCTCCGTCGGCTGATGGAGATTTCCTGGCCTCTTCCCCATGGGTCACCGAAGCCGGCCGATAGTACGCAGATTATCCGATGCTGCATTGGACAACACAGCTCGGATAAGTAATGCACAGGAGGCGTGATGCTTCCTGCTGTATTACCATATCTGCAAGGATCTCAATTGCAAAGCTGCCTGCACGCATACACCATATATCTATAGCCTGCGTGCATTACATCATATATCTATAGCCTGCGTGCATTACATCATATATCTATAGCCTACGTGCATACATCATATATCTATAGCCTGCGTGCATTACATCATATATCTATAGCCTGCGTGCATTACATCATATATCTATAGCCTACGTGCATACATCATATATCTATAGCCTGCGTGCATACATCATATATCTATAGCCTGCATGCATTACATCATATATCTATAGCCTGCGTGCATACATCATATATCTATAGCCTGCGTGCATTACATCATATATCTATAGCCTGCGTGCATACATCATATATGATGTAATGCACGCAGGCTATAGATATATGATGTATGCACGCAGGCTATAGATACATGATGTATGCACGTAGGCTATAGATATATCTATAGCCTGCGTGCATACATCATATATCTATAGCCTGCGTGCATATATCATATATCTATAGCCTGCGTGCATTACATCATATATCTATAGCTTGCGTGCGGCTTGCAATTATGATCCTTGCAGAATTAGGCCCTTAGTTAAGACTGTTTGTTAAGGAATCTTACTTTTCACGTTATCTACGCCATCAAGGGTATATATATATATATATATATATATAACAGTAGTATTGTATCCTAAGGTTAAACTGTTTAAATCTATTGTATTGCTTGGTTTCTTACTTACCTTCATTTCCAGGGGAAGATTACATGTCCTACATAAGGTTCTATAAGGAAGAAAAGATTGCTGAATATATTATCTACTTGATACAGGTAAAGGATACTTTACACTCACCAGTACACACTGGGCCTGATGCAGCAAGGAACGCAATGGTGCGTTAGCATGCACTCTGGTATGACTCATTGCGCATGCGCGAGCCAAGCACTGCGAAAGGGAATGCGAGCGCAGACAGCACACAGACCTTCCATACAGTGATTGACAGGAAGTACCGTTTGTGGGTGGTGACAGGGTGTGGTCGTGTGAACACAGGCGTGTCAGTGCGTTTCAACGCTGTTGAAGAGGCGTCCATAAATTAGCCATTACGAGACACTACACAGCCTGAGCTCTCACTGCATGTAGGAGATGTAGCAAAGTCTGCAGGAGGGTCAGGTCAACCACTATTCTGCGTATGGGTCCGATGGTTCGCGATGTTTCCATTTTCTTGACAGGTATAGAACTGCAGGTCTCAGCATGGTAATGTTGTAATTAGGTTGTGCAGCCCCCCCCCCTTTTTCCCATGTATGTCTATTTAGGTGCGAGACCCCTTCTCTTGGGCTAGCACACCTCCTACCTGCCCCAGGTGATTTTAATTAGTATTGGATTGCATTGCAGTACACACATGTAATGGGCACTATTACAGGTAAGTCCTAGATACATTTATACAATGTGTCAGTATTAGGGATGTTAGGGACCCACCTGATGAGGTCACCGTGAAGTGGTAGGTGGGCAAACATCTTTGGCCAAACATGTTCCATGTTAATTGATAGTTTATTATATGTTTTTCATATTTACTATTCTTAGTACTTAGAGTGTGCATCAGCTTCCCCCCTTTATTCTGCAATAGAACTACAGGTCTCAGCATGGTAGCACCTCTGATAATGTTGTAAATATTTCTTGCAGCCCGTCCCCCCCCCTTTTTATCCGCCCCCCCCCTTTTTTTCCCCCCAGGTATAGAGGACACAAGTAATGGGAAGTGCGTGGTATTATGAAAAGCTGGGCGTCTGCTTATTCTGCTGCGATTGCCGTGCGTATGCACTCATTAGCATATTCTCATAGCGGCCGGGTGCGTGCATGTGCACACTTGCGTTCCTTGCTGAATCGGGCCCACTCTCCCTTGGGAAGGCCCATATATAAATCTAGCATAGTAAATAAAGCTTGGGTGGAGGCACTGTATTTATATACCCTAGTATTAAACGGGGTTACAACATTATCAAATAAATAATCCATATTATAAAGTTTAAGTTAATATAAATATTCCAAAATTCACTTTAGATCCTATCCAACTGCTATGTGTAGAGTCTCCCTATCCCAGGAGCTGGATGAAATGTATTGCTGGATCCTTGCTTGTTATCCTGTGGTTGATGTGACATCACTTCCGCCCTTGGAATGACTGCATTGTGTGTCTATACTCCCCATTAGGAATAGAGGGCCTGATTCAGTAAGGATCGCAATTGCAAAGCTGCACGCAGGCTATAGATACAGTATATGATATATGCACGCAGGCAGCTTTGTAATTGCGATCCTTGCTATTATGCAAATACAGCAGGAGGTGTATGACACCCCCTTCTGCATTCGCGATCCCAGCACTGCGATGGAGGTCGCAGGTTGGGATCACCATCGCGACCATCGGTGGTCGATGGTTGCAATGGACGATGGTGCTGGGCCTCCGACCAGTTGAGTAAGCCTCAACTCACTCAGACTGGTTGGCTTGCGAGCCCAGGACACTGTCTTGATCAATGCAAATCCTGGGCGGACACGCCCCCATTTTCGGAACGCCCCCGCACCGCCTCTTAAATGCCTCTGCCTGTCAATCAGGCAGAGGCATTCAAGGGTCTGCGTGCATCTACGCAGAACCCATTCTGCACACACGCAGAACCCATTCTGCACACTTGCAGAATGGGTACTGCGCATGCGCAGATTCACAATAATCGGGAATCTGCTATCAGCAGTGCACTTGCGTGCACTGCAGAATCAGGCCCAGAGTGCTTTGGCTTCCTTCTATATTGCCTCATGGGGCCGATATCTCAATCACCCAGTGTGGTTAATATAAAACGGACTACAACCCCGTTAATTGCGGGTCGTGCCATAGACTTCCCAAGAAAACCAGCATCTGGGGATAATGCCCCATAATGCATTGTGCCTCTCCGGAACGCATTCATATCCTGAATGTATTCCACCTACTGTACTTACTGGCTATGCTAATGTCCCGCAATACCCGGAAGTATCCTCCATTCATTTCCTGTTTATGTTCCAGCCCTACTGCTCCACAGGAGGTTTCTGTCCTCCTAAGCTCGCCTTAAGACCCCTGCGTTACGGTATGACAGGTGTACCGCCCAGTCAAACACCCACCTGGAGCGTGCGGACCAGTGGAAAAGTTGCCCATAGCAACCAATCGGCTTTGAAGTAGCATTTATCAAGTACAGTCTATAAGATAATAGTTATAGGAGCTGATTGGTTGCTATGAGCAACTTCTCCACTGGTTCACTTCTCCTAGCCTTTCACTGCTTGATACAGAAAACCCTGAGACAGTGAGAGAGCCTGCTGGAGCTGCTGTGCTCTATCTCACTTAGAGCCTGATTCAGAGGTGGACGAAGTTGCATTCGTAACTGCATTTTTGGATGCTGGTGAAAATATGACTTGGCTGATGTCCACCTCTGGCGTCTCACATTTGCCGCTTGCATACAAAAGATAAAACATCGGGAACATCGGTTGAACATCAAACATCTGAGCAACTCTATGACGTCTCAGAATATCTGTCTTGGCCCCATATATACCGGGGCCTGTAAAGCTGCATAAAAATTCGCAGACACTCCCGAATTCCTGCTTTGTGAGTTGAGAAGATACAGCGAAAATAATCTGGGAAGTATAAGGTAAAATAAATGGCATTGTCTGCATAGATATTTGTTATTAAGAATCTGCCTCATAGTTACGCTGCCATAAAACTTTAACTTTTTAGACAAAATTGTATAGCTCAGTGTTATTAAATTCACCATTTAATGTACCTATGCAGACTTGCTGAACAGGTTAATTAGCACATAAAAACACTGAGCCAGCCACACAGACTATACAGTCTGTGGCCATCTCAAAAACGGAAACTGACTCATAGGGCTACATGTATTTACTAAAGTGCTGGTTTTTACAAGTGGAGATGTTTCCCATAGCAACCAATCTTATTCTACTTAACATTTATCTAGCACCTTCTAGAAGAAAATAGCTAGAACCTGATTGGTTGCTATAGGCAACATCTCTACTTCTAAAAACCTGCACATCAGTAAATATTCCCCAAAGTTTTTTTTTCCTTAGTCATTACATGTTTAATAGAGGTATCTGAATTAAATGTACCAACAGAAAGACATGTATTAACATAACTGTATGCTTGATGGGTGTATGGAGCTCAAACCACCATATAAATAGGATATTGTCACATACAATTTTTGGTATATGCGAATGCCCGCAGCAAGTGACGACATAGGGTAAAATAGTGTTAGGTACTGCAAAAAGGGAAGCAAAATACTGCCCCCCAATTTGTGACATTTTAAAAGCTTAAAAGGTCACAACAAGAGAAGTGAAAGGATCGCATTTCAGGAGCGGCATTTAATAAGTTTGTGGCTACAGTAATGCAATAAACACAATAACGAATATCGGGGAGTGGATGAGGCTACTGTAATGTTGTGTGTAGAAAACCAGTTAGGAAAATAGGTTGGTCACTGGTTGGCACTGTTAGGACAAGAAGTCGGCCACTGTGGGGCTTTGCTGACGAGCAGCTGGGGACTGTCTGTATTGGTATTGTAACTCTATTTATACCTTGTCTTTACCAGTGCCTCCACCCCAGTTGTATTCTACATTACCTGATAAATGGGTATAACTGAGGAAACTCTTGTTTTGTGTTGTTCTATTTAAGTCTCTATAAATTAGGTTGGAAATCTACCCTATCAGGAAGGATATAGTTAATACATTATATTAATACATGACATAATGGTCTCTTTTCTTTTATACAAGAGATTTTCCTTTTCATCTACAAATTGCTACATCTGGTAAGTATACACACCAACTGTATATAATAACCCTTCCTTTACCTTTCTAATGATAGTAGTATGTGTATGTAACAGGAGTAATTTACTATTATATTTCAATATATTTATTACTGACAATAGGTATAAGGTAGTTAAACATTTAACTAAATACCTGTCAATAAAAAGTTCATAAAAGTTCCCTTTATACTTTTACAGTCACATTGACCTTCAGTTATCCTTTACATCGATAATCTACATATAGTATGGTAATATACCTGAACTGTAGGAAGTAGTATTCTGATTTCTCTCACAGAAACTGCTTAATTTGGCTATCCAAATACAAATCTATAAATATATATCCAGTAGAACATAGACATAGAATTAACAGAGTTATAACATTTTACAACTGATTAATATAAGTAAATTTCTCATGCACATTAAGATATACAGTATATACTATTATAGCTATTGAGATTTTCCTGTAAAAATCCAATTTTACTGAAGATCTGTATAACTTTAGATGGTTCCGATGTATCCTGTGAGTTTAAATAGCACTTGTAACTATTGTGAATGTGTGACAGATGGTAAAATATACAATGAGATACTTAAGGTGCCCATACACGCTGCGATTTGCATACGATGTGATCTCGTATGCTGTCGCCCGTGAACTCTCTCCGGCAGCTGAAGTGAACGATGTGCAGCAAAAGCACCCAATCTATCGTGCACGATCCAATGATTTGCATAGTCATTAGATCCAGTGCAATATGACACAGATGCATGTAGCACGGACCAGGGAGATCCATGCTACATGCATCTGTGTCATTGACACAGAAGCACGGACGGGTTAAGTGAGACCCGTCTGTGCTGCTGTTTATTTTAATAACACAGATGCATGCACGGACCAGGACATCCGTGCTACATGCATCTGTGTCATTGACACAGAGCACAGATGGGATCAGAGAGATCCGTCTGTGCTGCTGTGGTAAAAAAAAAACCTGTGTAAAAAAATTACGTGCCCCCCCCAAAAAAAAACAACCAGCCCCAGGCTTTTAGTGACCCAGTGCTGATTGTGCTTAAATATAGGAGACAAACGATGTAGAGGTCCCATGTACTTAAGCACAACCAGCACTGAGCTAGTCAGAACCAGCCCTGGTTGCCAAAATACAGGGGACAAATGAAGTAGGGGTCCCCCATAGTTTGCGCAACCAGCAATGAGCTCTGATCCGGTCCTGGAAATACAGGGGGGAAAATTAGTAGGGTCCCCCTGTATTATCCAGAACCAGCACTGGACTTTTTCTATTGGGGTGCTAATGCCACAGCCAGGGGAGCCCTTTCACCATGCCCCCCAGCTGAAGCATTAACCCTGACCGCTAGTCAGCCCAGGCCAGGGGTCCCTGGGGTGCTGGGGACCCCCCAATAAAGGGGGCCCCCTCTCCAGGGCACCCCAGGCCTAGGCTGATAGCCCAGGGCTGTCCCCGGCACCCCTGGGGAAGTGGATGCCGGGTTGATAGCGTAGTGTAGTGCATTTGATAAAAGTAAAAATATAAGTACCAGCATGCAGGGCATTACGGGCCCGCTGGTACCTGTAGTTCCATAGCAAAAGCAATATTAAAAATATACGTTTATTAAACATACATGCACTCACACATGTACACACACATGTACACATGCCCTTTAAGGACGGTACTTCCCGAATGAGAGCTCAGCGGCGGAATTTCGCTATGGAAACCCCGCCTTCCACCTCTCAGCTAATGAACAGTTCCCACCACTGAAGTCAAAGGTGAAAACCGCGAAAGTAACCTTAAGTTACCTTTGCTAACCCATCCGTGCTTCTGTGTCAATGACACAGATGCATGTAGCATGGATCGCCTGGTCCGTGAGTGTATCTGTGTCATTGAAATACACAGCAGCACAGACGAGTCTCACTAACCCATCTGTGTTTCTGGGTCTCTGTGGTCCGTGCTACATGCATTTCTATCGTGCATGATGTGCACAAACACCGTACGATGTGTGTCACATCGTACACGATAGGTCGAAATCTTACTGCAGGTTCAGTTGATCTAAGATGCCGATACACAACGCCGGGGACGCGCATAGGCATCGTAAATGTCCAGAAAACTCCACTTTTTACACGAATGGTCGTTACAATTGATTGAAAAAGGCCAAATCGTGTAATAACGTTGCACTGTGTATGGGCATTATTAGACTTCCGTGCTCCTGAAACAGCTGAAAGTATATTGCAACTTTTGTGTCCCTTAATTGCAACTTATTGAATTTAGTGTTCCACTGAATCCTCTAGAGCAGTGAGGAGACGAAAACGTGTACTAAGTATTACAACTTAACTAGTCACCGCTTTCCAGAGGCAACTATGGACCCGATTCAGCAAGGAACGCAGTTGTTTATACGCATGTAATCGCGCATTGTGAATTAATCGACCATGTGCTAGCCAGATGCTGCTATCGTGATTGCGATCGCAGCGGATATGCAGACCCATGACCGAGTGGTGGACAGGAAGCCAAATGTAGGCGTGCCAGTGCGTTACACCACCATTGCATGGGCGTGCATAAATTAGCCACTGCAATACCAGATGCCTCCTGAGGTCTCATAGCGTGCGCAGAAGTAAGCAATTCCTGAGTAAGTTCTGGGTTTCATTAACTGTGCGTATGGGTCCGATGTTACTCGAGGTTACTGATTGTTTTCTATGTTGGCCAAGTATACGGATGTGAGTAAGGGCAAGTGGGCGTCCTTATGTCTTGCTGTGTTCGCAATGCAAATGCAAACATTTAAATATCACCGCTGATATTAGCAAATGCGGTGTGTGCGTGTAAGCAGAATAGCGATCCGTAGTGAATCAGGCCCTATAGCCATAAGTGTGTAACTGGACATATGGAAGATAATATAAGAACTATCCTTCGCTATAGTTTTTAGGTATCCTCTCCAGAGATAAATTCAGAAATCTTCCCCAGCTCTATACTAAAGTAAAGTAGTTTATAGGAGTGTGTTTGGAAATTAGAATAGCTTAATACTGCTCCAGATGTCTGGGAATGTATCTCATGTATAACCTATCTGCTACACTGCTTGTCTGAACTTCCCCAACAGCATAGGGAATACCCTTACTGCTATTGCTGATACTGGCCCTGATTCAGAGCCGTTCGTTAACAACAGTACGCTCCACCATGTGCTGGTGAACGAGCTGCTCCAGGGCAGTGGCGATGCGGATGTTGGCCCTGGTATTTTCTGCCAGGGCCTGACCAATGGTCACGTTGGCCACAGCATTTTGCTCCAGGGCCTCAGCCACCCGTACCAGACTGGCGTCCATCCTCTGCAGAATCTCCGTATGGAAATCCGATTTAAAATTGAGTTCTGTGAGGAGGGACACTGCCTGCGAGGGGGATTGCCCTGGACTGGCTTCTGCAGGGTCCTCAGCTGGATGTACTGGTTCCTCCCCTGCAGAGCCAGCAGAAATTCTGCGGCCAAGGCTCCCCTCTGGAGCAGACTCAACCGCCTGTGTCTCTGTTGGAAAAATGAGAAAAGAGTCACATTAGAATCTACATATTGGCACAATAACATTTCAGAGTTGGTGACATCACAACATTTACCTGGGACAACATGAGGAGCCGCAAAGTCTGGCATGTCCGTATCCATGTTGGACACGCCAAACACCTCCACAGCCTGCACACACCCCTGTGCCAGCTCTTCTAAATCCGTCAACTCCAATGACACAGGGGTGGGACCTCCACCTGTCCCCCTTGCATGCCTAGCCCTGTCCGCCATTTTTTGTTTCAGGCGATATTTGAAGTCGCCCCATCTGTGGGTGAAAAAGGAACCATTACTTTTTATTTGATTTTGTTTTTGGTTTTAGGGTGGTCAAGTGTTTACTTACCGCCGTTTGACATCCCGGGCTAGACGGACATAATCACCCACCCTATTGACATCCACGGCTACCTCTTCCCACATTCTCCACTTCTGGCTAGCACTCATATTCCTGTCTGCCTGTGGCAGGATGTCCACACACTTCTGAATCAAAACCTCCATCTCCTTTCTTGTGAATTGTGGCTGCCTTTTCTTTTTGGCAGCTTTGCCCGGAATTTCCGGGCCCAGCAGCCTCTTCCATGTCATCCTCCTCACCTATTTGTGTAAATTTGCAGAATTCTCAACTTCACAACTTGCACAATATTATGTTTCTAATTAATCATTGAGTCAAAATGCATGAAATACTTACCGCCTGACTGTTGTCCATTGTTTCCCTGGTCTGTAGCCATGTGTGAGCTTCAAACAAGAAATACACCAGAATTGTGTTTTTGTCTCGTGACGTATTTAAATTTATACATGCGTCCTTATTTTGCGCCCGCATCATTGATTGTGCGTTCCTATGATCCCTCCTTAATTTGTGCGGGAAACGAAACACTATGGCTTGGGGCATCTCGATTCGAGGTGACGTTTTTTTAATGTTGGAGGTTACGTTGGTTGGAGTTGATTGTTGGCTGGTGTAGGCGTTAGCGTTTTTTGAAGTATTTTTTTTGGATTTATTCTTTTTTTGATTTCCGTTCGTTTTTTTTCACTTTTAATTTTTTTGGTCGTTTCCAGTTTTGGTAAGTTTGTGGAAGTCTAACTTTGGGTCAATTTGTCTCTCATTCTGGTGACGATTTTTCTAATAAGTTTTTCCCGTCATTTCATCTCTCTTAGGTTTTATTTTGGCTCTGCCCCAAAGACATTTTGTTCCGGATTCTTATATATTATCTCTTGGTAAGTTCATTTGTTAAACTGTTTTGGAAATGTTCTTGTTTGTCTTTACGCAACTTTGGTTGGCCTTACACATGTAACGTTTGTTTTTGCAAATTCGAAATCTGTGTTTTTTTATTTTTTATTTACGCGGCGTTCTTGTAACTTGTATTTGCGAAGTAATTAGCGCATTTTTACTACTTACTATTGTGACTTGTATTTGAGAACTAATTAGCGCATTTTTACTACTTACTATTGTGACTTGTATTTGCGAACTAATTAGCGCATTTTTACTACTTACTATTGTGACTTGTATTTGCGAACTAATTAGCGCATTTTTACTACTTACAATTGTGACTTGTATTTGCGAACTAATTAGCGCATTTTTACTACTTACTATTGTGACTTGCATTTGCGAAGTAATTAGCGCTTTGTGAAATGTTTATTCATCCCTTAAAATTGTTTGTGTTTTTTTGGGAGCATTTGTTGCTTACATTTGGCCTCAATTTGACGTAGTGTGCGCAACGTCGTTTTGCTCTTTGCCCAAATGTGTGTGTGTCCCCTTTCCTGTTTTTTCTTGCTTAAATTTTTGAAAATGACATGGCCAGCATAAAATGATGTATATTTATGTTGTGATTATTTCCAGTTTCAACATATCATGGCAATACCCCGGCATGTAAGCATCAATGGATGGTATTTTCAAGCTAAGTAAAAATGTTTTTTTTTGGGTGGGGTAAAAAGCCTGACATTCCAATTTTGCCACTTCAGGTTGATATGGGTCAGATTGTTCTGGCCATGCTCCCGGAAGCCGACCAACCTCAATCTCGTCCCAGGCGTAGGCATCGTAGGCGTGCAAGGCCCCAGATATTTCGAACATGTGTCACCCTTTTTGGAATGCCCGATGATGAGGTTTTAAGATACTACTGTCTTCCTCCCAAAATCATCATAGACACTCTCTCATTAATAGAGAGTGATCTTGAGCGGCAAATTGACAGTCCTACAGCAATACCACCACTTACGCAATTTATGGCGGTGTTACATTTCTGTGCCTCAGGATCGTTCCAAACAATGGTGGGAATAGTGGCGGGCATCTCACAAACCTCCTTTTCCCGGATCCTGAGGGCAGTGATGGAGGCACTTTTCAAGCACCTCCATCATTTTATTCAAATGCTTTTGGATATGGGTGCCCTTAGTGTGGCCAAGGCCAATTTTTACCAAATAGCTGGCTTCCCACACATCATAGGGGTTGTGGATGGTACTCACATACCACTTCAGCCTCCAGCACGGCTGGAGGCAATATTTAGAAACCGGAAACACTATCACTCCCTCAATGTAATGGTGGTATGTGATGCCTCCCTCCAGATCCTGTCCCTGAATGCAAAATTACCAGGAAGTGCACATGACTCCTTCGTCATCCGGCAATCAGGGATATGGCACAAATTAACCAACCTACAAGCTGGTGATGCGTGGCTTCTGGGTAAGTGGAGACCTTTAGTACATAACAATGTTAAGCTTCATACAGAGTGAGCCTGATGTTGACTATTCTTTTTCACAGGAGACAGTGGCTACCCTTGCACGCCCTGGCTGCTCACTCCTTATTTGGCTCCCACACCAGGGCCACAAAGTGAGTATAATTCCACACTTACATCCACCAGGCAAGTGGTGGAGCGCTGTATCGGCCTTTTAAAAGGCCGATTCAGATGCCTCCACCGCTCTGGTGGCGAGCTCATGTATTTGCCGGATATGGTTTCGAAAATTGTGGTCATGTGTGGGATGTTTCACAACATCGCCATAAGGAGTGGTGTCCCAATGCAGCCAGAGGATGCCTTACCTGAGGATGGCCCCCCCGAGGTTGGTCGGAGGTCAGTATGTGGGGGGGCCATATTTTTTAGGTAATTATTGACAAAACAACAGTGTTGATACCTAATGTGGTTGGGTTTGTTTGAGAACATCTAATTTTTTTTTTATTTTTTTCTCCATCTTCTGTTTTTTAACATAATCTTTGGCACTCCAACGATGACTACTTCCTGCTACCCTTACAAAACCTGTATGTGGACATTTTGGGGATATATTCTGGAACCCATATTGCAACGCCATATTTGTGGAATCATGTTGGCATGGTCCTTCGTCAACCAGTTCTTGATTTTTTGTTTTTTGATGTGGTTTTTTTGGTATGTGTTGTATTTGAGATTATCACTGTGTGTTTTGTTTGTGAGTGACCACTTTGATTTTTCAGTTATGTTGACAATAAATGTTTTGAGAGTGAAATGTTGTACCTTTTTTGGAACGTTACCAGCAAGTGTAACCAGGTTCACACACGTTACATTTGACTAAGGAGTAATCTAGTACTGACGCCAGTTGAGCTAAAATGTAATTTTTTTTCAGGGTCCAAACCAACACCAAAAGGAAGCCTGTACAATCATTTTGCTTCATAAGATTGGCCTAAGCAGCTTGCACACCAACTAGGAACCTGTAAAATGTAGAAATATCTAATTGTGACTACACCAAAAAAAGGAAATGAGATTGTTACTGTTAGGTGTTTCTTGTGGCTGTTTTACATAACAATACAACACACACTCTTAGTGTTAAAAAATGGAAATCCTTGCAGGAACAGTCTACTTATGTCAGGGTAAACAATCTGTGTTTTTGAAAAAACGAATGAGCCAGAATGTTACTTCAAAAATAACAATTTATTTAGATAATGGGACAAAAAAAACAAAACTAATCCCTAAGGAGGACCGACATACGGTCAAGGACCACCAGCACCCCGATTATATTGTGGCGCATCCGGGCCACACAGGCGGATAATTCAGCCCGACGCCTCTGTTCCTCTGTGGGTGAGAAAAGTGTGGGGATTAATACAACAATATTGAAACCACATTAAAAAACAAGCCAAAACCAAACTCCAAAAAAAAAAAAAACAGCATTAAAACACATCAAACTAAAATGGTGTAGGCCAAAATTCCAAGGCCTATGTACAAATTCCGTCAGGTGTGATATGTGTATGTGGAAAACAGCAGTAACAGGTAAAGGCAATCGCCCAAATCCCCAAAAGTGTAGCCAAAACCCCCCAAAAAAGGAACCACACATGATTACATACAAACAGTTTGTGTCGATAAAAAACCGCAAAGAAAAACATACCGGAAGATCCAACACCAGCTACGGAAGGCCCTCCATCGTCCTCCTCGGAGGTGGCTCCATTCCCCAAAGATCGTGGCGGGGTAATGACCGACTCTGGGGAGGGGGTCATTCTAAGAGGGGTGGTTGGAGGAGAGGGGGAATTGGGACGGAGGGGAAGGAAGCCCGAAATTTCAGGCTGAGGGTCTAGGAAGGCTGGGGAGGAGTGGGGAACAGGGGAATTACTGGAGTTGGAGTGTTGGCTGGGGGTTGGGGAGAGTGGCCGTGAGCGCCGTCTGGCCAGACGCTGACGGTGTAGTCTTCGCTGGGCCCCTAAAAGATGTGAAACAAATTGTGGTTAGTTTCAACACAAATCCGCACCACAAAACAATTTCAAATCCCCCCCCAAAAAAAACAAAAATGCAGATATGAGGAGAATGAATAAATATGAAATACAGGGAAAACATGGCCATGCAGATATGAGGAGAATGAATAAATATGAAATACAGGGAAAACATGGCCATGCAGATATGAGGAGAATGAATAAATATGAAATACAGGAAAAACATGCACACGCAGTTAGGGCCACAAAGACAAACATGAAAACCACAATCCATAAAACTTACTTTCTGCGATCTGCATGCGAAAGCATGCCAGCAAGCGGGGCGTCCGCCGTTGCAGGTCCGACCACCTGCGCTCCAGCTGCCCGATCTGGCGGCGTGAGCTGAAGGAGCGCAGGCGGGCCCGTACCTCCGCATATGCGGAACGCTTCTCGCGGTTGGTGATGGGTGGAGGCTGGCTGGTGATCCGCCTATCCATCACCTCCGTAAGCACCAGCAGCTCGCACCTGGTGAATGCGGAGGTTCTCATGATGGCAATGGTGTTTTTCTTAAAAATCATTTTTGATAAAGTGCACCAAAATTTTATGATTGACTAATGTATTTGGGTAATTAACAGGAGCAATTCTATTGGTTAGTGTATGAGTCATGTGTTCGACAGGGCCAGAAATCTGTTGAGACTTATGATAGGCTTGATGCAGTGACATGCGTAAGCAAATTTACATAAAGAAATGAACTCCGGGAAATATGCGGGCTGAAAAACAAATAGAACAATTATTTAATTGAGGCTAACATGTATTTTGACAATTAAAAGCGAATGTTTAAGCCATAAGTATTCTGCGGGTAAACACAAACACGGACATGAATAAAGTTTATTGCATTGTGTTAAAAAAAAAACAAAAAAACAATTTAGCGATTTGATATATTGATTGGCATGATATGATTGAGGGAGGTAGGCAGAATAAACGAGCAGTTAATCGAAATCTGACAGTCCAACTTCCGGGTAGTACTAGTGCGTGCGTTCCCTTCAAGCCACTTCGGGGATGTACGCTCGCTATTTGGCACGCTCGTTAGTTAGAGGAGGGGTCGCTTGAGTTTGGGGAGGATGTTTGCGTGCGAAAATACGAGCGTGTGCTTGAATTTAAATATTTTTTTACGTACGCCGAACGTACGAACGGTCACTTGCATCCGGGTCTGAATGAGGGCCACTGTCACCAGACAGGGATACCTGTCTTGGATCTGTGCTCTATATTGCCTCTATGAGACAGTTAATCTCACTACCTCCTCAATATCACGTCGGCTTAGCATAAAGGCTGAGCTCTCTTGCCTCCCCAGGTCTCCTAATCAGTGCTGCTGCCACTTAACTTCCTCGCAGCACACTCCTCTCTCCGGGTCTCAAGTCTCACATGCCCGTGGGCCAGATGTACTAAGCTCTGGACACTGATAATGTGGAGAGTGATAAACCACCAGCCACTCAGCTCCCAACTGTCATTTTTCAAACAGCCTGTAACATGACAGTTAGGAGCTAAGTGGCTGCTAGTTTATCACTGTCCATTTTATCACTTTTCAGAGCTTAGTACATTCGGCCCGGTGAGGTAAGTGTCTGCCACTGCTGCGCTCAAGGCTCCTCTCCTAATACCCTCACAGGTGCCACTACCGTTAGTCTCTCGGCGGTTGCTATTAGAGCTCTCCTGCATCGCCGAGGACACAAGCAGTGGGCTCAGAAGGGAGGAACGCCAGACTGACTTACATAATGGCAGCTCCTCTATTTATGCTCATCCTACCCAGCCGCTCGACCCTCCATTCCCGCCTGTACCTACCAAGCTAAGCTGATCCCATTTCACAAAGGTTCTATCCCAGGCTACAGTATTAACATATCTACCTGTGTGCTTTTGAGGATCAGGACAGGGGTGTTTTAAGAGAGGAGGGGGCCCATGTGCAGACTCAGTGCGGGCCCCCTCCTCTCTCTGGCGGTGTCGCGGTGTAATAGATTCTGGGTTAGTGCCAGAATCTACTGCGCATGCACGAGTACCCAGGTAATTGTCCACCACCGTTTTCCCAGTGATTTTTGGCATGGCGTTGCAAAGCAGCACTCTGGAGACTACAGACAGGTAAGTAGAAAAGGTGCCCACAGACATAGCGATGTGCTCACGATCACACGATGTGTACGATTTTCCCTGAACTCTCCCTGGGAGTTCCCCGGCAGTCATGGTCACGATTTGGTCAAAAAACCTGCCAATTTAGGCCCAACACGCATGATACATCGTGAGTTTAAAAAAAAACACAAGAGCCTCTTCAAGATTGGTGGGAAATTTAAATAATCATAACAATGGGAGGGGCTAGCTAGGGGGTATAAAAAGCAGGAGCCATTTTAAACCTGTGCACATTCTGCTCTGTTACTAGTGAGGCTAGGTGTATACCTGCTGAAACCTGTACATTTCTACTGTGCTCTTTGTATTTGGCTTGCCTTTTACAAAGTTTCTTCTACCTACAAGTGTGTGCTACCTGCATTCTATCCTGTTCCTGAATTCTGTGCTGATGGATCCCTATCAGTTTAGAGTGTTGGTCGCCCAAGCTGAGGTCAGGGTGATCCAGGAGAGGGCCCAGCAAAGGAGGAAAAGAACATGCTGGACCAAGGACTGGCTGCAGCAAAGGGATACCTGCTCTCACATGTCCCTGCTGATGGAGATCAAGGAGAACAAACCGGAGAACTGCCGCAACTACCTGCGCACGGATGACTCCACTTTCCAGGAATTGCTGCATTTGGTGACCCCCCACATCCAGAGGCAAGACACAAGGTGGTGGAGGGCAATCCCTGCTGAAGAGAAGCTGGTGGCTACCCTGAGGTACCTGGCTACAGGAAGGTCATTTGAAGACCTGAAGTTTGGGACCCTCATCTCACCTCAGTCATTGGGCGTCATCATTCCGGAGACCAGCAAGGCTATAGTTAAAGTGCTGCAGTACCAGTATTGCAAGGTATTTTTTATATAGAAATCAACATGTATATAAATTGTACAAAACAGCATTATCAGCAAATTTTATCAATCCCAATAGGTAGCCAGCTGTATGTTGTACGGTGGGTCAGACACCAGATTGAACAGGCCAATACACACATGGCACAAGTACAGATTGTGCCCCAGCTTCCATCAATCTGTACTTGTGCCATGTGTGTAGTGACCTTGTCCAATTAGTGTCATCACCACCGTATAGCATACAGCCAGCACCTTTTGGGAGTGATAAAATTTGGTGATAATGCTGTTTTGCACAATTTATATACATGTTGATTTTCTATATAAAAAATAACTAAAAATTATGTTATTGCCTACAGTTCAGTGGGAGGTTGATGCATGACCCAGCCACCGCCTGCCTCATTCTGGTGGGCGGTGGCTTGGTCACGCATTTCTAGGTGGGTGGCACACATTGGTGGGCAGTGGGAGGTTGATGCATGACCCAGCCACTGCCTGCCTCATTCCGGTGGGCGGTGGCTGGGTCATGCATTTATAGGTGGGTGGCACACATTGGTGGGTGGCACACATTGGTGGGCAGTGGGGTTACATTTAATACAGTACCAATACATACCAAAGTCCTGAAACCCAGACTTGTTGTGCAGGCTCCTGATCGTGCTTCCTTCTTGCAATCACGGTGCTGCACAAGACGGCGGATGGGCATGTGCAGGCTCCTGTCTGTCAAATTTCGCATTATACAATTAATCGTGTGTAAAAAAATACTCACGATTGGCACCCATCGTGTCACAGATTGGCAAATCTGCCCTACAGCACGGCAGATCTGAAAATGTGAGATATAACAAGCGGGGACGCGCATCTGCATCGTGATCAAGAGTGGATACTCACTATTTGTCCACATTTTACAAGATTCGTCATGACGATTTGTCGAAATCGCCCAAATTGGTTGAAAAATCGCTATGTGTGTGTCCAGCTTAAGCCTATATGGGTGCAGCCATTCTAGATACGCCCCTGGATCAGGATAATAAAGTACGTAGTTTATCCAGTGTGTACTATTACAGTCCCTAGTGGTAAACCAGATAAGGATGGGGTAAATCCAGTACATAATGTATATTGGGCCTGATTCAGCATGGAACACAAAGGCGAGAACGCACGCACCTGTCCGCTGCGAGAATATGCTAATCAATGCATACACACGGAGACAGCAGCACAAGATGCAGATGCCCAGCCCTATATTAAACTGCCCATCTCCCCTTACTCAAAGCTTGATCAGTACACAAGATTGCGTAAACATTGAGAACCATGGACCACATTTGCATAATAGTGGTTGACCAGACCTTATGCAGGATTTTGGCAACTTTCTGTGTGCACTGAGTCTCATCACTGCGTCCGTCTCTGTACTTTCTTAATTATGGACGCCCCTAAAAGGCATCCCAACGCACAGGCGCGCCTGCGTTCGCTGGACCACCCCCCATCACCACCCACAAACGGCACTTCCTGTCAAAAAATGCTGGAAGCGGTCTGCGTACACGCGTATAGTCTGCATACGCTTACCCAATCGCAGTGGCTAGTATACGCATGCGCAGTTCAGAAACATCGGCTAAGTGCGTGCGTTCTCTCCTGTGCATTCCTTGCTGAATCAGGCCCATTGTCCATGGACCAGGTCTGAATTGCAGTCAATTATAACAAATTTCCCAGATCCTAGGAATGAAATGGCCAAAAGTCAGAAATGTATTAAGGAACTGGGGAACGCACTTGAACCCACCAATCGTGACTGGAGGGAGGTGCTCACAGCATGTCTTCTGTCAAGTGTTAAAATTGCAGCTTTTATCACAAGTGCAAACCTTGATGAAGATCCCATTCTGACTGATGAAGTCAAAAAAGTAATATAACTAATATTAATCCTCAACTAACTGCTCATTTCCCTGTAGTATTAGACTGGCATAAAATATTCTCGATTTAAACAAAAAGATAATGAGGAGGCAAGGGATTACTTTCCTAGAGTTTTGGCAGAAAGGGACAGATATACAGGGATAGTAGACACTGATGGTCTGATTCACTACCGATTGCAACTGCAATTACGCACGCATTCGCCCATTTGTGGGAGGTGGGGGTGGCCGGCGAAACGCAGGAGTGCCAGTGCGTTCAAACGCCGTTACAGGGGCGTGTATAAATTGCAGCTTGAGTACTCATAGCATGCAATGAAGTTAGCAATTCCTGAGTAAGGTCAGAGCTTGTGCATGTGGCTGCAATGGTGTTCGATGTTACCGATGGTTTTGCAGTCTTGCAAAGGATTACGGATGTGTGTAAGGCAAAGCGGGCGTCCTCATGTTGTGCTGCGACAGCATAGCGATTGGATTAGCATATTATCACAGTGACACTGCGTGCGTAATCGCTATTGCAATCAGTAGTGAATCAGGCCATGAGACTAATGTATACCATAGGGAAGTCACTGTTGCATTATTAATGGATGGACTCAGAGAGCCATTAAAGACCAGAGTAAAAACATCCATTCCCAATTGTATAACAGTGGAAGCTCTCAGAGCATCTGCCATTAAACACTACAAAAAGAAACACTTATCACCAAACTAACGACTGTAAGTATACAAACATTACAGGAATCACGGCCACAACTACAATACACAGTATGGTACAAGGCCACAATAAACGCATAGTTAAGTGCCACAAATGCAGGGAGCCAGGGAATGCTGCACGATTTTGCAACCTACAATCACCAGGTAATAAGAGGAATTGACACTCACATAGACAAGAAGGACAGATACAGCACACACAGGGGTTCATTGTTCTTGTTAAGTATCGGGGACTGGATGGCCTTTGATAATTAAAATATCCAACTCGCTGTGAGTAGCAGCGGTGGATACATATTCACCAGAACATTTCAACATTGCTCCGGTATGGAGACAGCTGATCCGAAAATCAGATGTCTCTGCCATCTCTTTCACTGCAACTTCCGTAGAAGTGAAAGTTAGCACTGCCCAGTCTGACTCTGTAGTGCTAGTGCACCTGTGTGAACTGGGCTTCATGCAGACGCACAAAGCCCTGGTGTCTGACGGAAGGAGCCAATCCGGGCAGAGGAGTAGAGTAGAACCATGGCTCCCCTCTGTAGTGAACCGTGCCAGTGGGATATGGCCAGCCTGCCGGGGAATACTGAAGAGAAAAACAGCAAACAGTGGCAGTATCACGCTGGGCATTGAGGTCCCATTGAGGGAATGGAATGCTTCGATGATGCACTATCTGACATTGGGGTAGATGTATGAAGCAGTAAAAGGAGTGGAGAAATGTGTGGCAGTGGAGAAGTTGCCCATGGCAACCAATCAGCTTTGTGGTTGCAATTATCAAGTACAGTCTATAAAATGATAGGTAGAAGCTGATTGGTTGCCATGGGTAACTTCTCCACTGGCACACTTCGCCACTCTTTTCTCTGCTTTATACATCTATCACATTAAGGGGTAGCTGCTTTGGCACAGCTTTATTTATGTATAGCACCTAGGATCTAACTTTTATCTCCTTTGAATTATTGTTTTTAGTCAATAGAGGAGATTGTATTATATATTCTGATCATTTAAGTTAAATTGACAGAGTATATGTGCTAGAGTGAGATTCCACAGGGTGCCCAGCTTATTACTGCACTTACTGACCCCAGCAGCTATCACTGGAGTGGGAACACCTATGGGAAGCTCCATTCTCAGATATGCTCCTACTTTGCAAATATACATTGCACCTATATTAATGTGAGTACTACTAATCATGTTCTGTCTACCACCATTATTATTATTTCAGGTCTCCTAATATTTTTGAAAAGACCTTTCAAATAACACTTTGTGTTCATGCCTGGGAATACCTCATTACTTTAAATAGCAAAGCAGTGGCTCATACCTTATAATTGAAGTTTAGGACTTTACCTCAGATGTGTCACTTTTAACTAAGTCATTTGAAGCACAATGAATGAATGAGGAGAGAAGGAAGGAGAGGATCAAAGAGGAGGGGGGGGAGAGGAAATTGCAGATCAGAGAGGGGAGGTGACAGAAGCCAATAAGTAAGGAGATGGGAGGGGCAAAGAGCCGATCAGAGAGGGGTGGTGACAAAAGCCAATAAGAAAGGAGAGGGGAGGGGCAAAGAGCCGATCAGAGAGGGGTGGTGACAGAAGCCAATAAGAAAGGAGAGGGGAGGGGCAAAGAGTTGATCAGAGGGGGTGGTGACAGAAACCAATAAGAAAGGAGTGGACAGGGGCAAAGAGCCGATCACAAGGCATAGAGGGGAGGGAATTAAAGAGGTGAGAAGTGAATGTAATCAATCTGACAGGAAAGGGGAGGTGACAGAAGATGATCACAGAGGAGGGAGGTCCGAAGAGGAGGCAATTTGGGCAGCTTGAGGGAGCATGGGATGTAGAAACCGATCTCAGATCTGTAACTTATTTAGCATATAGAGCAAACAAACCGAGATAAAACTAACAGGCATCTGTCATACTGTGCAGCACCCCATGAATTCAGGAACCTCTGTCCATTTTGGCACCCGGAGCTCATGCTCCACTGGAACCACCCTTGCTACACCTCTGAACCCGGGACTCTTTCCCATAGGGATGGCGAATGTTGCCGCAGTCAAGCTCCGAAAATATAAAATTTTCAGAGCTTGATGAATTTAGGCCCCCATACTATTGTATGGGGACAGCGGGACAGATCAGGGCTGACAGGTAAGCAGGAGATATCTGTGATATAAATTGGGAGTCAATTCCTTATAGTGCCCTATTCAGTGGTGATTTTTAATGTAAAAAAATATATATTTCTTTCCTTGCTATCACTGACCTCTAACTTGCTTCCTTCCCTGTACCTCTTCATCCTGACTGTTAGTGCTAGTGTCCCAAATGTTCTATGATAGCCCAGGTATCTTTGCACAAATCTGAAGTGACTGTTTCAATCTTTTTAACCAAGTTATGTATCCATCCTTAGTCAACTGGATGAGTTATTGTTATGTTCATTATTGTCTTCTTTGCCTGACACTAAACCAGGGGTAGCCAACCCTGGTCCTCGAGAGCTACCAACAGTGCATGTTTTGCAGGTCTCCCCACAGTATCGCAAGTGTAATAATTAGCTCCACCTGTGGATCTTTTCAAATGTGTTAGTGAGTAATTACTGCACCTGTGCACCAGCTAGGTGGTCTGAAAAACGTGAACTGTTGGTAGCTCTTGAGGACCAAGGTTGACTAACACTGCCCTAAACCAATTGCTGCTTCATCTCCCGCAAACAGGACACAAGAATATGAACAACATAAGTGAAGACACACAACTACACAAAAGCAGGCTGCTCGCTTCAACACCAGCCAAGGTGTCACCCAACACCTAAATAAATACATTAAGCAAAAAACAAAATATGGTTCCTGGAGGTGAGCACTGCAGAAGACCCTGAGAAATCCTTTAATCAGTCTGATCCTCTCCTTTTTCTCTCCTGGCAATGATGGTGTGTTTATGTGTGTATATATATATATATATATATATATATATAGTGCTCTGATGCAGTGTATGTTATAGTAGTTTCCTTATGTTCACTCATTGTGTTGATTGACAGGGTGGAGCTTACTAATTGATGTGGTTATATCAGCAGGTACAGGGGATAGTGTTCTGTGTGTCTTGTTGGTGGTAGCTTTGTGGCGATTGTCTCTGTCTTGACAAAGGTCAGGGCCGAAACTAGGATATCTGTCACCCGGTGCAAGGCAGCACATTTGCGCCCCCCTCCCTTCCCGTACCTGGATTTTGTCCTTGCTCCTCCATAAGGCAGTGCATTACTCAGACGTCCCTGGTATAGTGACTTACATTATTCCATACACCATAATGCCCATTACACATTATGCCACACACTGTAATGCCTATTACCAAAGTGCCACTTACATATTTGCCCGACACCATTTTATGCCCCACAGTAATGCTTCTAATTACATTAAAATTACCTGCTCATTGCCATGGGGTTTCATGCTTGTTGTCAGGGGATTTATGCTCATTGCCAGGGGGTTTCATGCTTGTTGTCAGGGGTTCCATGCTCGTTGCCATGGGGTTCCATGCTCGTTGCCATGGGGTTCCATGCTCGTTGCCATGGGGGTTTATGCTCAGCCAGGGGGGTTTATGCTCATTGCCAGGGGGGTTTGAAGAGAGAAGATGCAGCTCTCAGCATCCTCTCCCTGCAGCGCCAGCATTCCCGGCACTTCCGGGAACGCTGTGTGCATTGCGCTCTGCTAACAGACACTAGAGGTCCAGTAGGACCTCTAGCATCTGTCTCTTCCTTGGCGGTGGCCATTTTTTTATGGCCGTTTTCAGCAGAGTCCATGCGGACGACTAGTCCGCATGGAATCTGCTAAAAACGGCCATCCAAAAATGGCCGCCGCCAAGAAAGAGACAGACACTAGAGGTCCAGTAAGGACCTCTAGCATTAGTCTCCTCTTCGGTGGCGGCCATTTTCAGATGGCAGAGTCTGCTATTTCACCCCCCCGCAATCCCCTCCCGGTGCACATGTACCTCTAGCCCCCCCCCCTAGTTGCGGCCCTGCAAAGGTCCTGGTAGGACCGAAATGTCGATTTCATCATGCTATATATGTGAGTTATTAAAGATTCCTTCTACTGAATGGTGAGTGCCTATTCTCTCTTCCTTATGCTTTGGACTTTGCTGTCTCTAAATAGAGCACCCCACATGGTGAACTTGATGCTATGAGTGCAGCTCATTGGATTAATTGGATATTTGGGTGTTGATATACACCTTTAAGCTAGCACCTGGAACTACATTGGATTGTTGCTTCAATTGCATTGCTGGTTCTTGTTTTTCTTTCTCCACAATGGACCCCTGATGCACACAGACCTACGCATGGATGGATTAGTTTTTTTGAGAGTATATATATAATTGTTTTGTATATGTATCTCTTTATATTTTTCTTTATTTTTTTATTATTTATTTATTTTTTTTGTTCTTGAATGATTTTGGTTTTTTTTGATGTTCTATATTTTCATGTGCTGACATTGCTGGGTACTATTTTTTGCATTGAGATCGTGCCATTCGATTTACCTTTATATGTATTTGTGCTGTGTTATATGTTGTATGTCATGATGGGGTGGTAGTCTGATATCTAATTTGTCAGTTCGCATTTGTTGGTGATCATCCGGTTGATATCCAATATATTATAAAATATTTGTTGATTGTGTGCTGGCGTTGTTTGATATGACTAGTGAGGGTGGACATATGCTGGATGATGCCACATGGGAATTGGCACAAAATACATTTGTTTCACTCACGGATGACGATGCTGATAGGGTGTTATTTGACCATGCGGAGTTTGCGAAACTCCCTGATGAATCAAGTGTTGACTTGTATCATAAGTTGTTAAGACTCAAAAAAGAGAGGTCGATTTAACTCTGCATGGTCAATTATTACCGTAACAAAAGAATACCTAGGGGATTTAGAGTGAGCAATACCCCCACCATTGGGGGCAACAATTTGGCGTTTTGCACCAAATGGTGTGGGGTATTGAACAAATGCTCCCTTGATCTAATTTTATTAGTTATTGAAGAGGTGGGGACCGAGTTACCTAAAGTAAGGGAAGAGATTAGACTATTTAATAATAGCCACCTCACTACACTGACTGGTGATAGCAGTGACAGTTGGCTAGGTAAATTACAAGAACAGGTCAATAATTACCAGAGGGACCTTATCACATTTAAACGTAAAAAACTGATAACGGTTAACGCCGACTATATTAACCATCAAGTGTATCGGTGGTTAAGAGGTGATAGTGCCCCTCGCCGACAGGTTGGCATTTCTAGATACAGATCCCCTGTCCGTTTTGACTCTTCTTCCTCTCAATCCAATTCTGAGAGTGAACCTATTCGACAACGGCCTCCGAGTGGTTCCTCTTCTTTTTTAGGCAGGGGTCAGGGAATAGGCCTAAATCGAGCCCCAGATATCCCAGTAGACGCGGTGGTAAAACCAAGAAAACAAGGGAAAGGACGGTCCAGGAAATAGATCCTGTTTATAATTTGTCCAGTAGACCTTTAACACGGCAGAGACTGAAGTTCTAGCCCTTGGTTTATCTTTTGTCCCCACAGTGCAACATAATAGATTTAATTGGTCGATTGATCATTATAAATTTGGGCGCAAATTGCGCCTACAGGAACATTTTTCATCCTCAAAGGATTTGACTACTATCAACATGTTTAGAAACCCCAGTGTGTTCGACCCTCAGTCAAACAATGCCACTATAAAAACTTTTTTGCGATTGGTTGAACATGACGTGTCCTCTGCTAAGATCTATAAAACTTCTGATAACCTAACCCAGCCCCAGAGACAAGCCCTAACTGGATTAATCCATGATGAGACAGTGGTAATACGCCAGGCCGATAAGGGCGGAGCTGTGGTGGTACAGGATTGGCACGCATACGACCGTGAGGTCCGTCACCAGTTGAATGACACATGTACGCATGCCACCCTCTTGAAGAAGCCGTCACGTGATGGGGAAACGCGTTAGGATTTGATATTCTCACATATCCAGATTACAACATTGTCTCCTGTCCCAAGCCGTGGCTCTGCAGTGAGAACGGGAACCTGCTGTGTGAGGTGAGAGCACACACAGACATCTATGCCCCTGCAACCATACAGAGAAAGGGATTTTACACCTTTGCAATAGCAAGATAACTGCAGCTTTTCGGACCAGCATTGCCCCTACAGACGTCAGAGAGAGGAGAGCTGGGTAAATATACAGAGACTGTACCACTAAATCTTCACCCTCTTTGAAATAGCTACCTTGAATCACCTGTTGGTTGGCTGCAGAGAGTGTTGATTGGCAAACTTCAGGGAGTGGACATTTAACAGCTGAAACTTGCTTTGGAAATCTCATTACCCCCCCTAATAAGGAGCACAATTATTGATGGGACGTGAGTGCAATATTGCTCTATTTGGACATAATTACAACCTTAAAGGAGATCAATATACTTATTTATACAGGTGGACATTTGATTGTTCACACATGCTATTATTGATCCATTATGATGAACATGTGAGAATGGCCATTTAGATGCTGATTTATAAATGTTTTTTATATGTTAATACTGTGTAATTTTAATAAAATATTTTATTGTATTACATGTATCCTTATGTCTATGTGAGCGCACCCTGAGGTGAATAATTTCAGATACCACCTCTTATTAATACGTATGCAAAGGTTACTACTAATCCAATGTGTGGGGTTAAAAACAAGGTTGACCAGGTAGTCACTAAGGCGCTACAGTGTAGATGGATTGATGAAGGAGTAGCAATGTATTTAACGGTACCACACCCGATATGTCCTATCATTTACTTATTGCCTAAAATCCATAAGACACTGGTCGACCCCCCAGGATGTCCGATCATTTCGGCTAGGGGTTCAGTGTTACAACCCCTGGCTATCTTTGTAGATAGTTTCCTTCAGCCACATGTGATGTGTATGGATCATTTTTTACGTGATACTTCTGACTTTCTGGATAAAATTTTAGTCCTGAACGATATTACAGATGACATGTGGCTGGCTACTATGGATGTATCAACTTAACAATGGCATACATGTTGGACCGCCTATTGAGTTTTTATGTGAATTGATTGAGTTAGTACTAGGTTGCAACCATTTTTGTTATGGGGGTGATTATTACATCCAATTATCTGGGGTCGAATTTGGCCCCATCCTATGCCAATTTGTACATGCAAGCTTATGAACAGAGAAATATTTTGGGCAAATTTGGACATAAAATTATTTGATATAAACGTTATATTGCCGATCTGTTCCTTATTTGGCACGGGACAGATGTAGAGTTTTACGATATTGTTTCGATTCTCAATGCATTAGATAGTCCCATTCGATTTATTGCTGAGTTCTACCCTGTACCGGAAACCAACAGACCGCAACACAATTATCCATGCGTCGAGTCATCATGCGAGCAGACTCAAGGAGTCCCTTCCAATATCTCAGTTTATCCAAGTTTTACGGAATAACACTTCTCAGCAGGCCGCTGAGATACAATTAACTGATATGTGTACCAGATTCCTAGAGAGAGGCTACTCACCTTCAGTTGTTGATCAATGCTTGTTGAAGGCATGACAGAGACATTTAAATATTACAACTAAAAAGGAGATAGATCCCTCACGAATGATTTATCCTGCCACATATGATTTAGCTGCTTCAACTACCGATAAGGCTATTCGACGACATTGGTCGGTTATCATTACGGATCCAGCATTTAAGAGTATGAGCAAAAGACCCCCTATGATGGCTTACCACCGTGGTCCCAGTCTGTGACAGTTACTTATGCGGCCGATGAAACAACCCATGGCGCTACAGACAAACTGGCTGTTGACTCGTCGCCCTGGCTGTTATAAATGTGCAGATTGCATTACTTGTCGTTCAATGACAATGGGGGCATGTTTTTCTCATCCGCATAATGGCAAGAAGATAGCCATTCGCCATCTATTACATTGTTTGTCGGACTTCGTAATATATATTTTGATGTGTCCATGCAGTCTCTACTATGTAGGGATGACTACAAGACCTTTCAGGGACCGCATGGCCAATCATCGTTCTACTATTCGGGCTGCCTTACTTACCAATAAGTCTGATAAACCAGTGGCTAAACATTTTGTGGCTTGTGGACACTCTGCGGCCTCATTAAGATGTATGCTTTATTGACCATGTCCCACCACCTGTACGTGGTGGGGATAGGGAGCTTCTTTCTCAAAAACCGTGAGGCAATGTGGATCTTTAAACTGGATACTGTATCCCCAAAGGGCCTCAATGAATACCATCCATATAATATCTTTTTGCGGTAATACCAATAAGCCGCTTGCGACCGATGCTTTGTGGCATGCCTTATACGGTATATGAGGATTTCGATTGCTGGAATTGATATATATATATTTTTTTTTTTTACTTTTTGTCTTGTTTTGCAATGTCAGCACATGGTTAGTTATTTTTTCATTTCATTTGGATTATTTGGTGATTATTAGTGACAGTCCAATATTCTGGATTTTTAACCCATTAATGTGCACTTCGGTGCCTGTTTTTGTATATTTGGTGTCTAATATGTTGGTTTTGTATGTTATGTGTGTCTCCATGTGATTATCCCTTTGTTGCCTGTTGATCTAGCCACCTATAGTATTCGTTGTTGAATATGGTGATGTTCAATATTCATCGATGGTTTCATCTTTGACATCGATGGTTGTTGTTGCCACTATTTTGGCAACTGTCCATTTGAATGGTTTGTGTAGCTCTGTCTTGGTAATTTAGTGTTGTTTGTCTTTTTTGTAGTAATTGTCCTAATGTAGCTTGTAGTGGTGAACATCCTCGATTTACAGTTCACTCTGATATGGGTTTGCTGCTGTGCCACGTTACTTAGTAATTATCTATGCGATCTATCTGTTTGATCTTATTCTTTCTGTGTAGTGCGTTTCTTATGAGGGGATTGTCCCTATGCTAACTGTAGTTGTGATTATCTATGATAGGCCATGTAGTACATTACTGGCTTATTGTTATGCTGTGTTACCTAGCAACTGCTTAGGCGTTTGGCTGGCACTGACCTGTCACGTCACTCCCGGGGCTGGTGCGTTCCACTTGGTGGAGCGCATGCTATTTTCGGTCTTGACGCGATGCAGGCATGAACTGTATTTGTTTTGTTGACTAATAACACGCTAGTGGCTGATGCTGCATTAGCGGTATGTCTGCTTCGCACAATATAGTGTTGTAAGTATTCCTATAGTGCTCTGATGCAGTGTATGTTATAGTAGTTTCCTTATGTTCACTCATTGTGTTGATTGACAGGGTGGAGCTTACTAATTGATGTGGCTATATCAGCAAGCACAGGGGATAGTGTTCTGTGTGTCTTGTTGGTGGTAGCTTTGTGGCGATTGTCTCTGTCTTGACAAAGGTCCTGGTAGGACCGAAACGTCGATTTCATCATGCTATATATGTGAGTTATTAAAGATTCCTTCTACTGAATGGTGAGTGCCTATTCTCTCTTCCTTTTATATATATTAGGGGTGTGCACCGGCCACTTTTCGTGTTTTGTGTTTTGGTTTTGGATCTGGATCTTTCTTCGTGTTTTGGATCTGGATTGGTTTTGCCAAAACCACCCTTCCGTGTTTTGGGTTCTGGGTTTTGTGTTTTGGATCTGTATTTTTTTTTAAAAAAGCATAAAAACAGCTAAAATCACAGAATTTGTAGGTTTTTCTGCTCCTATGCTATTATTAACCTCAATAACCTTAATTTCCACTCATTTCCAGTCTATTCTGAACACCTCACACCTCACAATAGTGTTTTTATGTCCAAAACGTTGCACCGAGGTAGCTGGATGACTATGCTAAGCGACACGAGTGGGCGGCACAAACACGTGACCCATCTAGGCGTTTAACTGCAGTGGCAGACAGGATGGCAGTTTGAAAAACTAGGCCCCAAACTGTACATAATGCAAAGAAAAAAAAGAGGTGCAAGATGGAATTGTCCTTGGGCCCTCCCACCCACCCTTATGTTGTATAAACAGGACATGCACACTTTAACAAACCAATCATTTCAGCGCCAGGGTCTGCCACACAACTGTGGCTGAAATGATTGGTTCGTTTGGGCCCCCACAAAACAAGCTGGCAATTAATGTGTCCCTGCACAAACTGGCTCTATGGAGGCAAGATGTCATCCTCATCCTCCTCATCCACCGATTCCTCACCCTCTTCAGTGTGTACATCCTCATCCTCACAAAGTATTAACTCGTCCCCACTTGAATCCACCACCACAGGTCCCTCTGTACCTTCTGGAGGCTGGTCTCCCTGGAAGAGCTGATAATTCATTTTGATGAACATCATCTTCTCCACATTCTGTGGAAGCAACCTCCTACGCCTTTCGCTGACAAGGTTCCCGGCTGCACTAAACACTCTTTCGGAGTACACACTGGAGGGGGGGCAACTCAGGTAAAATAGAGCCAGTTTGTACAGGGGCCTCCAAATTGCCTCTTTTTCCTGCCAGTACAGGTATGGACTGTCTGCCATGCCTACTTGGATGCTGTCACCGATGTAATCCTCCACCATTCTGTCAATGGTGACAGTATCATATGCAGTGACAGTAGACATGTCAGAAATTGTTGCCAGGTCCTTCAGTCCGGACCAGATGTCCAAACTTGGTCCTGCCTGCCCTGCATCACCGCCAGCGGGTTGCTTAGGATACCTAAGTTTTTTCCTGGCAGCCCCAGTTGCAGGAGAAAATGAAGAAGGAGCCGTTGACGTGTCACGTTCCGCTTCAGCTGACAGTGTGTTCACCAGCAGGTCTTTGCACCTCTGCAGGCTTGTGTCGGCCGGAAAGAGAGACACCACATAGGCTTTAAACCTAGGATCGAGCACGGTGGCCAAAACGTAGTGGTCTGATTTCAACAGATTGACCACCCTGGAATCCTGGCAAAGCGAATGAAGGGCTTCATCCACAAGTCCCACATGCCGAGCGGAATCGCTCCGTCTTAGCTCCTCCTTCACTTTCTCCAGCTGCTTCTGCAAAAGCCTGATGAGGGGAATGACCTGACTCAAGCTGGCAGTGTCTGAACTGACTTCACGTGTGGCAAGTTCGAAGGGCTGGAGAACCTTGCACAACACGGAAATCATTCTCCACTGCGCTTGAGTCAGGTGCATACCCCCTCCTTTGCCTATGTCATAGGTGGATGTATAGGCTTGTATGGCCTTTTGCTGCTCCTCCATCCTCTGAAGCATATAGAGGGTTGAGTTCCACCGCGTCACAACCTCTTGCTTCAGGTGATGGCGGGGCAGGTTCAAGAATGTTTGCTGGCGCTCCAGTCTTCGGCACGCAGTCGCTGAATGGCGAAAGTGGCCAGAAATTTTTCGGGCCACCCAAAGCGTCTCCTGCACGCCCCTGTCGCTTTTCAGAAAATTCTGCACCACCAAGTTTATTGTGTGAGCAAAACATGGGACGTGCTGGAATTTGCCCAGATGTAATGCCCGCACAATATTGGTGGCGTTGTCAGATATCACAAATCCCCAGGAGAGTCTAAGTGGGGTAAGCCACTGGGCGATGATTTCCCTCAGTTTCTCTAAGAGGTTGTCGGCGGTGTGCCTCTTACTGAAACCGGTGATACACAGCGTAGCCTGCCTTGTAACGAGCTGGCATTTCTGAGATGCTGCTACTGGTGACGCTGCTGCTGTTGCTGCGTAAGGTGATACATCTACCCAGTGGGCTGTCACAGTCATATAGTCCTTAGTCTGCCCTGTTCCACTTGTCCACATGTCCGTGGTTAAGTGGACATTGTGTACAACGGCATTTTTCAGGACACTGAGGACACTTTTTCTGACGTTTCTGTACAGTCTCGGTATCGCCTGCCTAGTGAAGTGGAATCTAGACGGGATTTGGAACCGGGGACACACTACCTCCATCAATTGTCTAAATCCCACTGCACTAATGGCGGATACCGGACGCACGTCTAACACCAACATAGCGGTCAAGGCCTCAGTTATACGTTTTGTTTCAGGATGACTGCTGTCGTACTTCATCCTCCTCGCTAAGGACTGTTGGAGGGTCAATTGTTTAGTAAAAGTAGTGGTGTTCCTACTTCCTCTCTGGGATGATGAACGACTCCCAGCAGCAGCAACAGCAGCAGCGGCAGCAGTAGGCGTAGCAATGCAGGATCTTCCAGAGGAATCCCAGATAGGAGAGTCAGTCATGCCAGTGACATGGCCTGCAGGACTACTTCCGATCCTGACTAAGGAGGAAATTGACGAGGAGGGAGTTGACGGTGTGGTTTGCAGGCACTTGGATACAACAGGACAACGGGATTTAGGTGTCCCTGGACTGCTTACGGTCTTAGCCAAAGTTTCTGAACTTGACAGTAACTTTTTATGAACGCGCTGCAGGTGCCGTATAAGGGAGGATGTTCCTAGGTGGTTGACGTCCCTACCCCTACTTATTTCACCTTTACATATGGTACATATGGCAAGACAGTTGTTGTCCGGATTTGGATAGAAATATTGCCAGACCAAAGAGGTGGAATGTTTGGTCTTCTGCCCAGGCATGACCGTGATGGGCTTTTTCATCCCACGGACAACAACTGTCTCCCCCGGAGCCTGATTTAAACAAACCACATCACCATCAGAATCCTCCTCGCCAACTTCCTCCTCAGCGCCAGCTACACCAGTATCCTCATCCTGTTGTACTTCAACAGTGACATCTTCAATTTGCATATCAGCAAGTGGACTGTGGGTGCTCCTTTCAGCACTTGCAGGGGGCGTGCAAATGGTGGAAAGAGCCACCTCTTCCCGTCCAGTGCTGGGAAGGTCAGGCATCGCAACCACCACCACACTTGGACTCTCCTTGGGGATTTGTGATATCTTCTTAGAAAGCACAGTTCTTCGCTGTGCTTTTGCCAGCTTAACTCTTTTGATTTTTTTAGTGGGAGGAGGGCTTCCATCGTCATGTGAAGCTGAACCACTAGTCATGAACATACTAGGGATCGACCTTAGCCGTTCCTTGCCACTCCGTGTCGTAAATGGCATATTGGCAAGTTTACGTTTCTCTTCAGCTGATTTAAATGTCTTTTTCAAGGTCATTTTCCTGAACTTTGCCATTTGGGATTGTATGTGCCCTCTACTATGACATTGGGCATCGGCCTTGGCAGACGACGTTGATGGCATGTTATCGTCTATGTCATGACTAGTGGCAGCAGCTTCAGCACTAGGAGGAAGTGGTTCTTGATCTTTCTCTATTTTATTTTTATCGGAGAAAGTTTGGTCCTCCATTTATGTTATATCGATTTGATATATACGTGCGGCTAAACACAGAAAATAATTTTTTTTTTGGTTTGGACTGGAGTGTACTTTGTGGGTTACAGCACCCTTTAACGGTCAAGCCAGCCGGCCCTTTACTTATGACACAGGCGCATGCTTGGCACTACTTTGTTGATGCACGTGCGGCTACTGCGCACACAATTCACAAACACAGAAAATAATTTTTTTTTGGTTTGGACTGGAGTGTACTTTCAGGGGTTACAGCACCCTTTAACGGTCAAGCCAGCCAGCCCTTTACTTATGACACAGGCTCACGCTTGGCACTACTTTGTTGATGCACGTGCGGCTACTGCGCACACAATTCACAAACACAGAAAATAATTTTTTTTTGGTTTGGACTGGAGTGTACTTTCGGGGGTTACAGCACCCTTTAACGGTCAAGCCAGCCGGCCCTTTACTTATGACACAGGCGCACGCTTGGCACTACTTTGTTGATGCACGTGCGGCTACTGCGCACACAATTCACAAACACAGAAAATAATTTTTTTTTTGGTTTGGACTGGAGTGTACTTTCGGGGGTTACAGCACCCTTAACGGTTAAGCCAGCCGGCCCTTTACTTATGACACAGGTGCACGCTTGGCACTACTTTGTTGATGCACGTGCGGCTACTGCGCACACAATTCACAAACACAGAAAATAATTTTTTTTTGGTTTGGACTGGAGTGTACTTTCGGGGGTTACAGCACCCTTTAACGGTCAAGCCAGCCGGCCCTTTACTTATGACACAGGCGCACGCTTGGCACTACTTTGTTGATGCACGTGCGGCTACTGCGCACACAATTCACAAACACAGAAAATAATTTTTTTTTGGTTTGGACTGGAGTGTACTTTCGGGGGTTACAGCACCCTTTAACGGTCAAGCCAGCCGGCCCTTTACTTATGACACAGGCGCACGCTTGGCACTACTTTGTTGAT
Organism: Taudactylus pleione; assembly: GCA_031769625.1. NCBI lineage: Eukaryota > Metazoa > Chordata > Amphibia > Anura > Myobatrachidae > Taudactylus > Taudactylus pleione. Next base: position 2,315,288 of record JAUIMM010000609.1, read on the forward strand.
GCACGTGCGGCTACTGCGCACACAATTCACAAACACAGAAAATAATTTTTTTTTTGGTTTGGACTGGAGTGTACTTTGGGGGTTACAGCACCCTTTAACGGTCAAGCCAGCCGGCCCTTTACTTATGACACAGGCGCACGCTTGGCACTACTTTGTTGATGCACGTGCGGCTACTGCGCACACAATTCACAAACACAGAAAATAATTTTTTTTTTGGTTTGGACTGGAGTGTACTTTCGGGGGTTACAGCACCCTTAACGGTCAAGCCAGCCGGCCCTTTACTTATGACACAGGTGCACGCTTGGCACTACTTTGTTGATGCACGTGCAGCTACTGCGCACACAATTCACAAACACAGAAAATAATTTTTTTTTTGGTTTGGACTGGAGTGTACTTTCGGGGGTTACAGCACCCTTTAACGGTCAAGCCAGCCGGCCCTTTACTTATGACACAGGCGCACGCTTGGCACTACTTTGTTGATGCACGTGCGGCTACTGCGCACACAATTCACAAACACAGAAAATAATTTTTTTGGGGGTTTGGACTGGAGTGTACTTTCGGGGGTTACAGCACCCTTAACGGTCAAGCCAGCCGGCCCTTTACTTATGACACAGGCGCACGCTTGGCACTACTTTGTTGATGCACGTGCGGCTACTGCGCACACAATTCACAAACACAGAAAATAATTTTTTTTGGGTTTGGACTGGAGTGTACTTTCGGGGGTTACAGCACCCTTTAACGGTCAAGCCAGCCGGCCCTTTACTTATGACACAGGCGCACGCTTGGCACTACTTTGTTGATGCACGTGCGGCTACTGCGCACACAATTCACAAACACAGAAAATAATTTTTTTTTTGGTTTGGACTGGAGTGTACTTTCGGGGGTTACAGCACCCTTAACGGTCAAGCCAGCCGGCCCTTTACTTATGACACAGGTGCACGCTTGGCACTACTTTGTTGATGCACGTGCGGCTACTGCGCACACAATTCACAAACACAGAAAATAATTTTTTTTTGGTTTGGACTGGAGTGTACTTTCGGGGGTTACAGCACCCTTTAACGGTCAAGCCAGCCGGCCCTTTACTTATGACACAGGCGCACGCTTGGCACTACTTTGTTGATGCACGTGCGGCTACTGCGCACACAATTCACAAACACAGAAAATAATTTTTTTTTTGGTTTGGACTGGAGTGTACTTTGGGGGTTACAGCACCCTTTAACGGTCAAGCCAGCCGGCCCTTTACTTATGACACAGGCGCACGCTTGGCACTACTTTGTTGATGCACGTGCGGCTACTGCGCACACAATTCACAAACACAGAAAATAATTTTTTTTTGGTTTGGACTGGAGTGTACTTTCGGGGGTTACAGCACCCTTAACGGTCAAGCCAGCCGGCCCTTTACTTATGACACAGGTGCACGCTTGGCACTACTTTGTTGATGCACGTGCGGCTACTGCGCACACAATTCACAAACACAGAAAATAATTTTTTTTTTGGTTTGGACTGGAGTGTACTTTCGGGGGTTACAGCACCCTTTAACGGTCAAGCCAGCCGGCCCTTTACTTATGACACAGGCGCACGCTTGGCACTACTTTGTTGATGCACGTGCGGCTACTGCGCACACAATTCACAAACACAGAAAATAATTTTTTTTTTGGTTTGGACTGGAGTGTACTTTCGGGGGTTACAGCACCCTTAACGGTCAAGCCTGCCGGCCCTTTACTTATGACACAGGCGCACGCTTGGCACTACTTTGTTGATGCACGTGCGGCTACTGCGCACACAATTCACAAACACAGAAAATATTTTTTTTTTGGTTTGGACTGGAGTGTACTTTCGGGGGTTACAGCACCCTTTAACGGTCAAGCCAGCCGGCCCTTTACTTATGACACAGGCGCACGCTTGGCACTACTTTGTTGATGCACGTGCGGCTACTGCGCACACAATTCACAAACACAGAAAATAATTTTTTTTTTGGTTTGGACTGGAGTGTACTTTCGGGGGTTACAGCACCCTTTAACGGTCAAGCCAGCCGGCCCTTTACTTATGACACAGGCGCACGCTTGGCACTACTTTGTTGATGCACGTGCGGCTACTGCGCACACAATTCACAAACACAGAAAATAATTTTTTTTTGGGTTTGGACTGGAGTGTACTTTCGGGGGTTACAGCACCCTTAACGGTCAAGCCAGCCGGCCCTTTACTTATGACACAGGCGCACGCTTGGCACTACTTTGTTGATGCACGTGCGGCTACTGCGCACACAATTCACAAACACAGAAAATAATTTTTTTTGGGTTTGGACTGGAGTGTACTTTCGGGGGTTACAGCACCCTTTAACGGTCAAGCCAGCCGGCCCTTTACTTATGACACAGGCGCACGCTTGGCACTACTTTGTTGATGCACGTGCGGCTACTGCGCACACAATTCACAAACACAGAAAATAATTTTTTTTTTGGTTTGGACTGGAGTGTACTTTCGGGGGTTACAGCACCCTTAACGGTCAAGCCAGCCGGCCCTTTACTTATGACACAGGTGCACGCTTGGCACTACTTTGTTGATGCACGTGCGGCTACTGCGCACACAATTCACAAACACAGAAAATAATTTTTTTTTTGGTTTGGACTGGAGTGTACTTTCGGGGGTTACAGCACCCTTTAACGGTCAAGCCAGCCGGCCCTTTACTTATGACACAGGCGCACGCTTGGCACTACTTTGTTGATGCACGTGCGGCTACTGCGCACACAATTCACAAACACAGAAAATAATTTTTTTTTTGGTTTGGACTGGAGTGTACTTTGGGGGTTACAGCACCCTTTAACGGTCAAGCCAGCCGGCCCTTTACTTATGACACAGGCGCACGCTTGGCACTACTTTGTTGATGCACGTGCGGCTACTGCGCACACAATTCACAAACACAGAAAATAATTTTTTTTTGGTTTGGACTGGAGTGTAATTTCGGGGGTTACAGCACCCTTAACGGTCAAGCCAGCCGGCCCTTTACTTATGACACAGGTGCACGCTTGGCACTACTTTGTTGATGCACATGCGGCTACTGCGCACACAATTCACAAACACAGAAAATAATTTTTTTTTTGGTTTGGACTGGAGTGTACTTTCGGGGGTTACAGCACCCTTAACGGTCAAGCCAGCCGGCCCTTTACTTATGACACAGGCGCACGCTTGGCACTACTTTGTTGATGCACGTGCGGCTACTGCGCACACAATTCACAAACACAGAAAATAATTTTTTTTTTGGTTTGGACTGGAGTGTACTTTCGGGGGTTACAGCACCCTTAACGGTCAAGCCAGCCGGCCCTTTACTTATGACACAGGCGCACGCTTGGCACTACTTTGTTGATGCACGTGCGGCTACTGCGCACACAATTCACAAACACAGAAAATAATTTTTTTTTTGGTTTGGACTGGAGTGTACTTTCGGGGGTTACAGCACCCTTAACGGTCAAGCCAGCCGGCCCTTTACTTATGACACAGGCGCACGCTTGGCACTACTTTGTTGATGCACGTGCGGCTACTGCGCACACAATTCACAAACACAGAAAATAATTTTTTTTTGGTTTGGACTGGAGTGTACTTTCGGGGGTTACAGCACCCTTTAACGGTCAAGCCAGCCGGCCCTTTACTTATGACACAGGCGCACGCTTGGCACTACTTTGTTGATGCACGTGCGGCTACTGCGCACACAATTCACAAACACAGAAAATATATTATTTTTTTAGCACTTGGGGGGAGCACCCCTGATGGACAGAGCACCCCCTGGACAACACTACAGCACTCCTTTAGGACTGGGACACTGCACAGGACTTTGGAGTGGACACAGCCCCTATGGAGAACTGACTGCACAACACAGTCCAGCCAGCCCCTATGGACTTTGAAGTAGTGGACACAGCCCCTATTAACAACAGCAGCACAGCACAACACAGCCAGCCCCTATGGACTTTGAAGTAGTGGACAACAGCAGCACTACACTACACTACACTACACTACACTACACAGCCCTAACTCCCACCCTCCCTCTTCACTGTCCACAGCCGAGTGAGAAAATGGCGCCGACGCGGGTACCTTATATAGGATCCAAAACCCGCGAGACTTGGAAGGCGGGATGATGACGTTTTGCCTCGATTTCAGATCCGAGTCAGGCGGGAAAAGTCGAGCCTGACTCGGATCGGACTCGGATCGGGGGGGCTCGGGGGGGTTCGGATTTCAGAAATCCGAACCCGCTCACCCCTAATATATATACATATATATGTGTGTGTGTATGTATACACACACACACCCCACCCCCCCCCAAACTTACCGGGAGAGAAAAAGGAGAGGGTCCGACTGATTAAAGGATTTCTCAGGGTGTTCTGCAGCACTCACCTCTAGGAACCATATTTAGTTTTTTGCTTATAGGACACAAGATAAGTTGTTACACCCCAATGAGGGTCTCCTGTTCTCGGAGTGTTGTGGGGTGACTCCTCACTAAGTACTCCGTCTCTGGATCACCTTGTGTTCTTCCGAAATGTTACCAATTAGATACAGGCAATAATGGGCAAAACAGTTGGTACATTTATTCAACAATATTAGTTAGGCTAAATGACAACTTCTACATCAGGATTGTAGTTCAACAATGTACAATGCAATTAGCACACACACTTTAAGACAGGAAAGTACACTGACATCCGTATATTTTATTATGACTGGAACTCTGGAATCTCAGATCCGAATACTGAAAGAGGGGTTAATCAATAGATATGCAAACAGGCAAATATCCATATGCAATGTCAATACTATATAAAATATAACTATTATTTTGTGCACAAATATTAGTTTCTCGTCACTTACGCATGCAAATGAGTGACTAGTTGTTGAAATGTTTGCAAATGGTGCCCGGGTTGAAGGAGAATGTTGGGGGATAAGTTGAGGTGTACTCTTTTTATGCGAGATCCTGCACTGACACTTTTTAAACAACTTTGGTTACTTGTCTCTGGTAATAATGTGCACAATACAATCCTCTCCGACTTCCCTTACTGAGCAATATTGACCACTTGCTTGGATGGAATGAGTAATATCACACTATTTCTTTAGTAGCAGCTGTATAGTTGCTGATTGGACTCCGTTAAAGTTAAATGTAGCAGTGTTAGATGCACTTTCTCTTGGCTATGTTCCCTGTAGCTTAGCTGAGAGTATGACTGTTCCTATACAAACATCGTCTCTGTCAATTCCTCTCTGTAAGTTAATGAGATTTGCTCACTGTACTCTTTCTGAAGAAGGGGCAACTGACAATGTTTATGCCTTCTGCTGGATGTTTACTATACTTCATTTGTGGTTTATACTCAAGTCTCTAGGGACCCAGGCTGTTAGCTTTTCTCCCCCAGCTGCGATGTACTGTACTAACTTAGACGGGGAGTGTATCAAGCTGATAGGGAGTGTGTTAGGAGTGGATCAGTGTACTCACTGCTACACCTTCTCCTGAGGCAAACTGCACCTCCGCACTCAGCCCACTCTGGCTGTCAATCTCTGTGAAGGGGAAGGCTCGGGGGCGGCTCCACGCTGATGCTGCTTCCTCCCGGCGGAGCTCTGAAAGCTTTCCGGCAGCTTCACAGTGAACTCCTTCCTCCAGTGTCGAAGCTGAATAATTGGCTGAGATAAGTTCAGTTTAAAATTTAATCGCGGCGATGCCATCTTGCGAATGGCCGCAAGACTCCATTTTGGAAATGAGATCGCAAGACACCATTTTGTGGCCAGCGTCAATTCAAGTTATAACTCAGGAGCTAAGAACAGATGGCAATGTTTTTGCTAATCTGCCAAGGGCAACTGGAAAAACAAGCTTTCTGAGTAAAAGTAAATAAGAATAGACAATGGGTATTTTTACATACAAACTGGGAATCCCTGGATGCAGATAAAGTATAGTTGTGGCAATTGTAATATAATCCAGGCATTGATCTACACAATTGGATTTGTCTGAATCCTAGACAGGATGGCCCCAAACTCCACAGCTTGAGGTGGTAATACATTTGCATTTCACACAAGAGTCTGTGAGAACAAAAGAGGTTTTATTTTCCTTTGAACACACAACAGGTGGGGGCCTGCTGACAGAGGGCATGTAGAACTACAACCCTCAGCCATCCACACTGCTGGATGTTCACTTCGTGTATGAGAGATTATGCACTTAAATCTCACCCATTAATAACTAGCGTCCTTATACCAAACCCCGAATACCCACACACTACATATTCGCACACAAGGTTCCATTAGCATCAAATTGTATGATTCAAGTTGGTTAAGTTAGTTTAAATGCTAAGAAATAGAGGTTTTTGATAACTAAGGTATTATACATGATAAGCAAGGTGTGTTTGGTTTCGTTCTGATGCATACGCTTTTTACAGAATCCCGGTGTTATCGGTGGAGAGATCGCATCATGCAAACTCAAGTTACGGATCGCAGAACTTACAAGCAACAAAATGTTTAGCTGATGAAATGTTACAGGAGGCGTTACCAGAAAGACTCCGGCTGTTAGAGGCAGGGAAAGTCTATTTGAAACAACCTGTTAAATGTGCTGTAACATATGCTTCTCCTCTGGGAACCAATGATATCAGCAGGAAATTTCCCCTTTTGTCCTGCTTCAGTCTGGGGGGAATAAATACATGTGCCCATATACTGGTTGAGGAGTCCATGCTGAAGGTTGTATGTACTAGGGGTCTCTAGTCTTAGGTCTATCTCTGGGTCCAGAGGCACAAGCGTATGTATACTGTACTTGGGACTGTATTATTTCCTTTTCACGCCTAAATTATGTATGTATAGATTGCGTGTAACTGACTGTACTTTTACCTGAATAATACTTGTGCGTTGGAACCACAGATTCCACTCCTGTCTTTATTTGCGGTCATACTGCGTACGCAATTAGCGTTGTGTTTAGAGGTTTATAGGAAGGTTTTCAGAAGGTATAGGCAGGGGTATATAGAGGTTCATTTCTAATATTGTTAGTTGGGGGCTCGTGAAGAAGTCACTTACCTGCTCACACGGTACATACGGTCATCGATATTTCAGCAAAGGGTGGAGTGGCCACATGCAGGGTTTGCCTGCAACCGCTTTGTGCTGAAAGATCGCTATCCGTCTCCGTGTGAATTAAGGAAGCTGACTAGAATCCAGGGACAAGAGAGGAAAAAGTTTGTTTTCCTCTGTTGATAGAACCTTGTGTTTAGAGGGGTGCCGCAGTATTGCGTACGCAGCTAAAATGCATTTTTGCGTACGCAGTTAAAAAAGTAATTATACGCTTGTGTGGTAGTCGCATAATTGTGTATGCGGCCGATCGCACAATAGCGTATACGCACTTCCGGTTCTGCTGCCACGTGTTTGAACAAAGCCATTGAAGTTTACATTTATTTTTCTATCTTCCAATATCTGGGTTAACATTTATTTTCTGCGCAGGAAAAAGAGTGTAATAGTGAGTGTATTGTTGGTAGGGGTAATTTATTCCCTAAAGTTAAGGGTACCGTATGTTCCTTAAGGGCTAGGTGCAAGGGTTAGCCTAGTTGCTCGGTAAGCAGCTTTACCATTCTAAACACAATAGCAGGTGTACATGTTGTCTTTGTTGTATAGAGGTGCGTGAGAGTGGCCGACATATAAACTCTCATAGGTCTGGAAGTTACCTTACTAAAGCTTATCCGGGTCTGGAAGTTGCCTGTTTCAAAACTTATCTAGGTGTGGAAGTTGCCTTATCAAATCTTATCCAGGTGAGTGGACGCCGCCGACTTAAATCGTTCAGAGGTAAGTGAAAGTATCTTGATTGTCTTTCACCAGCTTAAATTTTTATTGAAAAGTGTAGGAGTTGTCTCAGAATGGGAGCCACGCAAACAGTAGAAATGTTAAGCAATGATGTGCTGCTAATGGAAGCGCTGATCGGGTCGGCCCATCGTATCATGCATACCAAGTACGGTACTTATGCAATAAGGTATTGTGATATGTGGTTTAATATGACGAGGAAGAGTGTTAGACCGTTTCCCAGAATTGGTAGTTTTGACAAAAATGTGTTAGATAATGTCCAGGATCACATCAGTATGGTGCGATCCCGAGAGAAAAAGATTAAGTATTTTAAATGTTTAAAACTATGGCAGCATGAAGGGGATGCTTGGCTTAAAAATGTGCAAATGACACAAACTAGCGTTGCGAACGCATTGCCAGAAAATACATCCACGACGCTGAGTTGCAATACGGGCGAGCCACAAATTGGCGCGCACGTGCGACAAAGTAGCATCGTGGAGAGTATTGCCAGCAGTTCACGCTCACCTCCCCCACCTTATGTGGATGGAGGTGCAAGTACAGTTACCAAAAATACCAATAAAAATGTAACAAGTCATTTGTACCCCCTCTTAAGTAACCATAAAGAAAATGTTTATGATGTAGAAGATGAGCCTATTGTAATGTCTGCCATTTCCCATGCTGTGCAAATGATAGATGCTGCATCACCACAATCACGGGTGGAGCCGCCATCTCCATCGGTAACAGCAAGGGAAGTGTTAATACACTCTGCACCCATTGAGGAAGTTGTTAATACCATACATAGCAGCAGCAGATTAAACCCCCAGCCAGGTAACCAGGTCAGAGGTAGCAACGCTGCCGGTCTGCATCCCATTCGGACAATAACTGTTCCAAATGGAAATGCGGATGCAAACGGTGTAGTGCCCACTAGGGAAGTAGTAATGCATTGTCCATGGACAAGGGCAGAACTAAATTCCATCATAAATGATTTCCCTGATCCAAAAAAGGAATTAGCCAAATCTCAAAGATTTTTGAGAAATTTGGGTAGTTCTCATGAGCCCACTAATAAAGATTGGCATGTAGTGTTAAGGGCCTGTCTACCACGCAATACCGACGTGACAAAATTTATCACGGATTGTGTATTGGATGGCGACGTTTCCTTAACAGACCAAGTAAACCAAGGTAACATTTCCCGCATTGTGACTCAATTGGGTGTATATTTTCCAGTAGTAGTTAACTGGAACAAAATCTTCACAATCAAGCAAAAAGAGAGTGAAACTGCAGAAGAATATTGCGACCGGGCTCTGCAGGCTATCACCCAGTACACTGGGATAGAAGAGATTACAAGATAGCATTCACCACAGGGGAATGATAGTCACGATATTAATGGATGGGTTAAAAGAGAATTTAAAAACTCGGGTTCAGACCTCACAGCCTGGCTGGTGGGGACTTACAATAGATAACCTCATAGAGTCTGCCATAGAACATGACAAAAACATCTCAAAAAGGAAGGAGACCCAGAGCGAAAAATTAATGGCTGTCAGTATACAAGCTCTGGAAGGAATGACAATAACATGACCGCCAACCGACACACCTGCACCTGAACAATTACGCATCCTCACCAATCCTACACCACAGCAAACACATCCTTACCCCACATATCATACACAACCACAGGTCTCATACTACCCACAAACTTCATACCTCCCACAATACCCTTATCCTTCACATCCTTACCCTCCCTATCCTTACCCATACCCACCATCTATCCCTCTTGCTCAAATCCCACAATAATCTTTTCATCCTCCCCGTTCAAAATTATGTTTTAACTGTCACCAAGTGGGACACATAAGTAAGTACTGCAAAGTGAAGAACACCACACAGGAACACGAGTTTCCCATGGGTTCATAGGTAACCCCAGTATCTTCTCCCAGGCCTTATATGACTGTTTATAATCTTTTCAACCTATCAATGGATCTGTTCTAATGTAAAATGTGGATGATTTATTGTTGTATTTTGGGTCATGTTTAAATGATATTAAACTGTTTTGCTTTATCTCCCACTCATAGGACACAAGGTTGCTAAGGATAAACGGCAGCCATGCCAGGCTGAGGTCGACTACTCGGAATACTATCCAACCCAGTGGCACAGGCATTATTTAGAGCAGTAGCTATTGATAACAAGATTTAATTGCAGGAACCTGTATGCAGATACTATATCCCTAGAATTATTAAAAATGATAGGGGGACTTATTTTATAGGTGACGTTTCCAAGAACATGTGTAAGATGATGGGTAACAACACTGAGATTATCCCAGATTGTATTTTCCTTTATTTGCCCCCCTTTGAGAAATTGTCCAAACAGGCAGCCTCACGTGAAAATATGATAATGAGGTTACTGTGCAGGGTCTCATGAAGATGAATGAGAATAACCGAAATTGAAAGTGTTATTAACTAACATGTCTAATGCAAACTGTCATGATGTCAAATCTGGAAGAATTTGTGATGATCCAAATTTTTTTTAGCTCAGGTTGTTTGACTGATCGGTGGAAAGGTCTGTATCTGACGATACAGCATCCTCAAAGGGTGGCCGGGGAAGATACGTGGGTCCATTCCACTCACTATAAGGAGGTTAACCAACCAGTGGAGATACAAGGCAGAGACAAGGCGATAACGTGGACCTGTCGATTGCGAGCTTGTGCCGGAAGGATTAAAAAGGTGACGGTGAGATATCTGAGCTAAAGAAATGTGTAGATCAGTGCTTCCAGCAATGGAGTGGTCTGCTGTGGTCATCCTAGTTCTTTTTCTTTCCAGAGTTTTATTTTTTTTTGTCATGATGATCTGTTTGGGGATGCTCGGTGTCTGTGATGGGGGACCTATAAAGGAGATGTGAGCTTATGGCGGAGCTGATGGAGTGGAGTCAGGAGGAGGAGTGCAATGCCAATCAGGGGAGTGTCTGACCAATTTTAGTACTGTTATTGTTAAGAGAGCTGTCATTCCGGATACTCGGGGAAGGTGTGAAGGGTTATCGTCTGAAGATTCCTGTATTTGTCAGTTTTGTGGGTCCCTAGTTGATGAGAACTGTATTCAACGGTGCCAACCTAAATATAACCCGTACTGGGGAGGGTATCCTTTAGAGGATTATCACAGCATGGTAGGCAAAGTGTTAAATCAAACCGATTGCTGGGTGTGTTCACATGTGCCACAGGGACAGCATAATGTAGGGTTGGTGCCATTTCCGCTGAATATCACGGAAATTTTAGAATTACAAAAGGGGAAAACATTGGATGGAAAATTCCTCTCATCCAAACCGCCTCATTTCAAACTCTATCAATTTCAAGTAGATAAATCACTTTTGTGTTTAAACATAACCAACCCCAATAAACCCGGAGGTTGGGAAGTGACGGGGAATAATCAGACGATGACCTTCTCACAAAGAGCTGATAATGAGTCCATAAACTATGATCTGCTACGCTCAATTAAATCAAGTGGGAAATATTTTAGGTACCGGTATACATTGAGTTCCACCAAAGAAATGATTGGTAAAGTACCAGATGGTTATTGTGCTAAAATAATACAACCAGAAACTTGCATATACCAGATGGATTAGCCTGAGATAGGATTGTTTGCAAGAGAAATGTGTTTAATGATAATGATGCATACCATTCCTTATATTCTCCCTGATAATGTATATTTTATATGTGGAAGAAAAGCGTATAAATAGCTCTCCCCGAGTTCCGAAGGTTTGTGTTATCTGGGAAGAGTAGTCCCAGAAGTTATGACCCTCACACATGTTGAAATGTTGGGAATACATAAAAACACACCGTCACCATATCTTCACACACAATATGAACACAGAGGCAAGAGAAATATGATACATGGTGATATGCATAAAGCCACTCAGTTAATCAGTGAGACAACTGGCTTCCAAGTTTTAGGCGCCCTGGATCCCACCAGAATTGCTAGGGGTACATTAAATTTTAGATATATCCAGGAACTTGCTAAATTAATAGATAATATCACTGAGATGTATGATGACACATTCAGGTACACAGGGAGAGAATTGCAAGCGTACAAGAAAGAACTAGTGCAACACAGGCTAGTGTTGAATTATTTAACCGCTGTTACTGGAGGGTATTGCGTAACGTTAGCCACCCAATTTGGAGTAAAATGTTGCACTTATGTCACCAATGATACCAGCGACCCTAAGGAGGTGATAGACCAGAAGATGGATGAGATTCTGCAGCTAAAGTGGGAATTTCGTAAGAACCATAACGCATCAGTGGCTGAAGCAGGGGAAAAGATAGAAGGATGGGTGTCATGGCTGAACCCAGTTAAATGGTTCTCGGGTGTAGGGGAATGGGTCCAGGAAGTGATCGTCAGCATAGGCAAATTCTTGATCCTTATACTGATTGTCATCATAATAATTGGCATATGCGTCCGGTGTGTTCCTATTGTGTTGAAGTGTGGAAAATTTAAAAATAGAGTAAAACGAAAGAATGAAATTATGATGGTGGTCAGAAATGATAATATGTATACCGAGGTAGATACAGAACTGCATTACAACCCTGAGCTAGGAAGTACCATCATTTAAATGAATAATATTTAGATATGCATAGAAGATATTATTGAAATGTTATTTATAGAACACCTCAGATAATGTAAAGTCTCAAATTCCCCTTCAAAACTGCTGTTATAAGACTGGTGCATTCCCACATCTGTCACATGATCTCCCAAGATCCGCGGTGTGCGTATAATAGTAGTTTTATGCCCCCGCCTAGAGACACATTATTGATGGATTAAGAACCACCTTGTGCCATCCCATAATAACACCAAATAATATGTAAATGTAAGCCTAAATTAAATTCTAATAGCAGATTGTAATAGCATGTTGTTTGCTATCAAAGGGTGGACTATCGAAGCTGAATAATTGGCTGAGACAAGTTCAGTTTAAAATTTAATCGCGAATGGCCGCAAGACTCCATTTTGGAAATGAGATCGCAAGACACCATTTTGTGGCCAGCGTCAATTCAAGTTATAACTCAGGAGCTAAGAACAGATGGCAATGTTTTTGCTAATCTGCCAAGGGCAACTGGAAAAACAAGCTTTCTGAGTAAAAGTAAATAAGAATAGACAATGGGTATTTTTACATACAAATTGGGAATCCCTGGATGCAGATAAAGTATAGTTGTGGCAATTGTAATATAATCCAGGCATTGATCTACACAATTGGATTTGTCTGAATCCTAGACAGGATGGCCCCAAACTCCACAGCTTGAGGTGGTAGTACATTTGCATTTCACACAAGAGTCTGTGAGAACAAAAGAGGTTTTGTTTTCCTTTGAACACACAACAGGTGGGGGCCTGCTGACAGAGGGCATGTAGAACTACAACCCTCAGCCATCCACACTGCTGGATGTTCACTTCGTGTATGAGAGATTATGCACTTAAATCTCACCCATTAATAACTAGCGTCCTTATACCAAACCCCGAATACCCACACACTGCATATTCGCACACAAGGTTCCATTAGCATCAAATTGTATGATTCAAGTTGGTTAAGTTAGTTTAAATGCTAAGAAATAGAGGTTTTTGATAACTAAGGTATTATACATGATAAGCAAGTGTGTTTGGTTTCGTGCCGTAACATATGCTTCTCCTCTGGGAACCAATGATATTAGCAGGAAATTTCCCGTTTGACCTGCTTTAGTCTGGGGGGAATAAATACATGTGCCCATATACTGGTTGAGGAGTCCATGCTGAAGGTTGTATGTATTAGGGGTCTCTAGTCTGAGGTCTATCTCTGGGTCCAGAGGTGCAAGCATATGTATACTGTACTTGGGACAGTATTATTTCCTTTTTACGCCTAAATTATGTATGTATAGATTGCGTGTAACTGACTGTACCTTTACCTGAATAATACTTGTGCGTTGGAACCACAGATTCCACTCCTGTCTTTATTTGCAGTCATACTGCGTACGCAATTAGAGGTTTATAGGAAGGTTTTCAGAAGGTATAGGAAGGGGTATATAGAGGTTCATTTCTAATATTGTTACCAGGCAGCGATGATCTCCGTCACCACGCTCAGGTGAGTCCCGCTCTCCCTTCACCTCACGGTCCGCTCCTCTCCCCCAGGCAACTCTCGACATCTCTCTCCTCAGAGTTTTCTCCCAGCAGTCCCCGCGGGAGTCCCCTTTTATTATCAACGGTCATGTGCGGGGCTCCTTCCAGCCCAGCGGGGGCAGCCCGCCCGAATGTCCCCTCTATGAGGGGGGTTACACACACAAACGGGCACCTTAATATTCATAGTCCAGTGTGGACAGGCCATCTCAAGTTCCCCTCTGGGAGGGGTGAAGACACCTATATATATATATATATATATATATATATATATATATTTTAGAAGTGGGACACTAAACTCTTCAGGGGTATCACATTCCTCCCCGCTAAAATGATGCATGTCCCCATGCATCTGCTTTCCTTCATAATATGAGCAAACTATGTTTACAATCATCATATTTTTAGCTACATTTGTAGCAACAACACTAGTTAGTCACAAGAGTCATCAACAATAACTATACAAGTAACAATTTAGGCCCTCATTCAGAGACGGACGCTCTGAGCAGAGCGCTCACTCTGAATGAGGGCCGTCCTCCATAAAAATGGAGCGTCCTCCTGGATGCTCGTATAGCTGTGGGTCACCACCCACAGCTCATACGAGCGTGCAGGATGATGGTCGCGATGGTCTTGACCATCGCGACCATCACCACTGCGACCAGAAGCCTGTGGTCGGGGTTTTCGGCCACAAGCCCTGGAGTGATTTTGGCTCTATCAGAGCCAAAATCACTCCCACTGACATCACTAGTGATGTCAGTGGGGCCGGCTTCTGACGGTAGGCGTTCCCTTGGGAACGCCTCCGTCTGGGAGGCACGCCCACCAAAGGGGGCGTGCTGTCAATCACCATCGACAGCACGGCCCCTTTGATCAGACACAACGAGCGAAGGAAAGTCCTTCGCTCATTGCGTCTGGCGCATGCGCACGATGGAGCTCCCTCCGTCGTGCGCAAGCGCAGTGCAGACCATCGACCCACTTGCGAGCGGACAGCCGCTTGCGAGTGGGTCTGAATCAGGCCCTTAGTTTGATACTTTCCAGTCGTTACAACATTTACTGAGCATTCTGTTGCCTTTATCTAATGGGCAGAATTTCCTTTGTGTCGCTTTGCTGGTTTGGTACATGCCTTTTTCAGAATTGCTGCTACCTCTTGAGAGCTTATCGTGGTGAACTCGTGGTCTGGATGGTACCATGCTGGGAAAGGGCTTCTCACTGTTCTCTTAGCTGGACTAGGAGTATCGGTAGATATATCACGTTCAAACTTCTGTGTAACTGAAGCTGGGCATTGGGGTTTAGGCGGTTCAGATTCTTCGGCCATGGCCGTGTGAAACTCCATTTCAGGTTCAACGGCCTTTGAATTTTCCTGGTTGAAATAATTTACTTGGAAAGGGGTATCTTCCGCTCTAGCTTCGCTCTCAGGTTCTGTAGGAGAAGGTTGTGGCCCGATTATGTTCTGATGACTCTGCCATTCTGTTCCACTCTCCACTTCTTCAGGCTCCTCACAATATTCATGATATTGCTCATGTTGCTGGTAATTACGGGGAGAATGTCTTCGATGTGAACGATGCCAATAATGCTTGCGATTTGCTGCATATCTGCTGCCTTGTACTGGGAAGCCACCTGGACTGGTAACATTCGCTGCTTGCAGACCTTTCACTCCTTGGACCACATCAAACTCTACTTTTTCTCCATCTCCCAAACTGCGGAGGTACTTCCTGGGATTGTTCTTTTTGATTGCAGTGTAGTGGACAAATATGTCTTGCTTGGTGTCGTCCCGCTTGATGAATCCATACCCGCATTTCACATGGAAACAGATGACTTTTCCGGACATTCTTCCTGCAGGTGGAGTGTTCACAAATTTTATCCGGTTCTGTGATATTGGGCCTTGATTCACTTCTATCTCCCAGCATTGGGCCTATTCCATCTGTCTCTCCTGAGGGCTGGCCCTCGACCTCATGACTTCCATGTTTAACGACTCCCTCTGATCACAATTTGTTCGATGTGGCCACTCTGGTTGCATCTTTGACAGATGGGTCGTCCTTGGGCATCGCAGCTATCCGTGGCTCTTCTCTGATCCGGATCCCACTGCATTCATGATGAAGGGGCAGGCTTTGTCCGTGTTAGTTGGCGCATTTCTTTGTGCATTTCCATCATCTCTGCTGTTAAGTCAGCTAATTGTTCCTTTAATGTTTGAATCGGGTCTCTCATTGGTACTTGGACACTCTGTCCCACTGTCTCGTTCCCCTTTTTGCTTTCGTTTCCTAATGGGTGGGATGTTTCCTGATACCCCGGCATTTCTGGAAATATGACTTCTTGGCTTGCATTACGGCCAATCACTTTAATGTCTGCCTCCATGAAAGTCGAGGAATGTGTGACCTTCTAGTTGCAATCTCAGCATTCTCAACTGACTCCGGACACCTTCTTTGTTTGCTCCCTCGATGAACTGGGAGATGAGAGTTTCGTCAATTCTTCGAATTTACTGATTATCCACTACTTGTATGGCTTTTAGTGCCTCTTGCAGGCTTAAGGCATAGTCTCTTAATGTCTCTCCAGCCCGTTGTTGTCGGCCGTAAAATTAAATTTTTAACTCCGAAATGGTGCGGGTTTCGAATGTCGTAGACAATCGTTGTAGAATCTGGTCTAACTTTTGTCTTTCCTCTCGCGGCCATGATGAGACTTCTCTAAGGGCAGCTCCCTTAAGTTGACCTATAAGTATCTCGACCTGTTGCTGCTCGTTCACAGGGTATAGGCGGAACATCGCTTTGATCTTTTTCTTGAGTTCCAGCAATGTTGTTCCTTCTTCTCCCCTATTATCTCCACTATAGGTCGGGAGCCAAGGGGCCCCGAAATAATATGGCATCGTGATAGGTGACACCAGTGTTGATGGTGCTTCTCCGCTGGGTGATGCATTTTTTGTTGATGAAAGTCTCTGACCCGGTGAAGTAGGTAGAAATCTCCGGCCTGGGGTGGATGTAGGATTCTGGGGTTCCGACATATTTTATTTTTGTTCATCCTGTTCGTGACACCAAATTGTTGCACCCCAATGAGGGTCTCCTGTTCTCGGAGTGTTGTGGGGTGACTCCTCACTAAGTACTCAGTCTCTGGATCACCTTGGGTTCTTCCGAAATGTTACCAATTAGATACAGGCAATAATGGGCAAAACAGTTGGTACATTTATTCAACAATATTAGTTAGGCTAAATGACATCTTCTACATCAGAAATGTAGTTCAACAATGTACAATGCAATTAGCACACACACTTTAAGACAGGAAAGTACGCTGACATCCGTATATTTTATTATGACTGGAACTCTGGAATCTCAGATCCGAATACTGAAAGAGGGGTTAATCAATAGATATGCAAACAGGCAAACATCAATATGCAATGTCAATACTATATAAAATATAACTATTATTTTGTGCACAAATATTAGTTTCTCGTCACTTATGCATCCAAATGAGTGACTAGTTGTTGAAATGTTTGCAAACGGTGCCTGGGTTGAAGGAGAATGTTGGGGGATAAGTTGAGGTGTACTCTTTTTATGCGAGATCCTGCACTGACACTTTTTAAACAACTTTGGTTACTTGTCTCTGGTAATAATGTGCACAATACAATCCTCTCCGACTTCCCTTACTGAGCAATATTGACCACTTGCTTGGATGGAATGAGTAATATCACACTATTTCCTTAGTAACAGCTGTATAGTAGCTGATTGGGCTCCGTTAAAGTTAAATGTAGCAGTGTTAGATGCACTTTCTCTTGGCTATGTTCCCTGTAGCTTAGCTGAGAGTATTACTGTTCCTATACAAACATCGTCTCTGTCAATTCCTCTCTGTAAGTTAATGAGATTTGCTCACTGTACTCTTTCTGAAGAAGGGGAAACTGACAATGTATATGCCTTCTGCTGGATGTTTACTATACTTCATTTGTTGTGGTTTATACTCAAGTCTCTAGGGACCCAGGCTGTTAGCTTTTCTCCCCCAGCTGCGATGTACTGTACTAACTAAGATGGGGAGTGTATCAAGCTGATAGGGAGTGTGTTAGGAGTGGATCAGTGTACTCACTGCTACACCTTCTCCTGAGGCAAACTGCACCTCCGCACTCAGCCCACTGCGGCTGTCAATCTCTGTGAAGGGGAAGGCTCGGGGGCGGCTCCACGCTGATGCTGCTTCCTCCCGGCGGAGCTCTGAAAGCTTTCCCGGCAGCTTCACAGTGAACTCCTTCCTCCAGGCAGCGATGATATCCGTCACCGTGGTCCGGTGAGTCCCGCTCTCACTTCACCTCAGGGTCCGCTCCTCTCCCCCAGGCAACTCTCGACGTCTCTCTCCTCAGAGTTTTCTCCCAGCAGTCCCCGCGGGAGTCCCCTTTTATTATCAACGGTCGTGTGCGGGGCTCCTTCCCGCTCACCGCACGTGCCGCTTCACTAGCCACTCTCCCTGGGCACCGTTGGTCCACTATGGGGACAGTTCTCCCTATGCTATGGCTGCAGTTAAGTCCCTGGCCACACGCCAGCCACCACAGCCCAGCGGGGGCAGCCCGCCCCAATGTACCCTCTATGAGTGGGGTTACACACACAAATGGACACTAAACTCTTCAGGGGTATCACATTCCTCCCCGCTACAATGATGCATGTCCCCATGCATCTGCTTTCCTTAATAATATGAGCAAACTATGTTTACAATCATCATATTTTTAGCTACATTTGTAGCAACAACACTAGTTAGTCACAAGAGTCATCAACAATAACTATACAAGTAACAATTTAGGCCCTCATTCAGAGACGGACGCTCTGAGCAGAGCGCTCACTCTGAATGAGGGCCGTCCTCCATAAAAATGGAGCGTCCTCCTGGATGCTCGTATAGCTGTGGGTCACCACCCACAGCTCATACGAGCGTGCAGGATGATTGTCGCTATGGTCTTGACCATCGAGACCATCACCACTGCGACCAGAAGCCTGTGGTCGGGGTTTTCGGCCACAAGCCCTGGAGTGATTTTGGCTCTATCAGAGCCAAAATCACTCCCACTGACATCACTAGTGATGTCAGTGGGGCCGGCTTCTGACGGTAGGCGTTCCCTTGGGAACGCCTCCGTCTGGGAGGCACGCCCACCAAAGGGGGCGTGCTGTCAATCACCATCGACAACACGCCCCCTTTGATCAGACACAACGAGCGAAGGAAAGTCCTTCGCTCATCGCGTCTGGCGCATGCGCACGACGGAGCTCCCTCCGTCGTGCGCAAGCGCAGTGCAGACCATCGACCCACTTGCGAGCGGACAGCCGCTTGCGAGTGGGTCTGAATCAGGCCCTTAGTTTGATACTTTCCAGTCGTTACAACATTTACTGAGCATTCTGTTGCCTTTATCTAATGGGCAGAATTTCCTTTGTGTCGCTTTGCTGGTTTGGTACATGCCTTTTTCAGAATTGCTGCTACCTCTTGAGAGCTTATCGTGGTGATCTCGTGGTCTGGATGGTACCATGCTGGGAAAGGGCTTCTCACTGTTCTCTTAGCTGGACTAGGAGTATCGGTAGATATATCACGTTCAAACTTCTGTGTAACTGAAGCTGGGCATTGGGGTTTAGGCGGTTCAGATTCTTCGGCCATGGCCGTGTGAAACTCCATTTCAGGTTCAACGGCCTTTGAATTTTCCTGGTTGAAATAATTTACTTGGAAAGGGGTATCTTCCGCTCTAGCTTCGCTCTCAGGTTCTGTAGGAGAAGGTTGTGGCCCGATTATGTTCTGATGACTCTGCCATTCTGTTCCACTCTCCACTTCTTCAGGCTCCTCACCATATTCATGATATTGCTCATGTTGCTGGTAATTACGGGGAGAATGTCTTCGATGTGAACGATGCCAATAATGCTTGCGATTTGCTGCATATCTGCTGCCTTGTACTGGGAAACCACCAGGACCGGTAACATTCACTGCTTGCAGACCTTTCACTCCTTGGACCACATCAAACTCTACTTTTTCTCCATCTCCCAAACTGCGGAGGTACTTCCTGGGATTGTTCTTTTTGATTGCAGTGTAGTGGACAAATATGTCTTGCTTGGTGTCGTCCCGCTTGATGAATCCATACCCGTGTTTCACATGGAACCAGACGCGGACATTCTTCCTGCAGGTGGAGTGTTCACAAATTTTATACGGTTCTGTGATATTGGGCTTTGATTCACTTCTCCGGGTTGCCTATCTCCCAGCATTGGGCCTATTCCATCTGTCTCTCCTGATGGCTGGCCCTTGACCTCATGACTTCCATGTTTAACGACTCCCTCTGATTGCAATTTGTTCGATGTGGCCACTCTGGTTGCATCTTTGACAGATGGGTCGTCCTTGGGCATCGTAGCTATCCGTGGCTCTTCTCTTATCCGGATCCCACTGCATTCATGATGAAGGGGCAGGCTTTGTCCGTGTTAGTTGGCGCATTTCTTTGCGCATTTCCATCATCTCTGCTGTTAAGTCAGCTAATTGTTCCTTTATTGTTTGAATCGGGTCTCTCATTGGTACTTGGACACTCTGTCCCACTGTCTCGTTCCCCTTTTAGCTTTCGTTTCCTAATGGGTGGGATGTTTCCTGATACCCCGGCATTTCTGGAAATATGACTTCTTGGCTTGCATTACGGCCAATCACTTTAATGTCTGCCTCCATGAAAGTCGAGGGATGTGTGACCTTCTAGTTGCAATCTCAGCATTCTCAACTGACTCCGGACACCTTCTTTGTTTGCTCCCTCGATGAACTGGGAGATGAGAGTTTCGTCAATTCTTCGAATTTACTGATTATACACTACTTGTATGGCTTTTAGTGCCTCTTGCAGGCTTAAGGTATAGTCTCTTAATGTCTCTCCAGCCCGTTGTAGTCGGCCGTAAAATTAAATTTTCAACTCCGAAATGGTGCGGGTTTCGAATGTCGTAGACAATCGTTGTAGAATCTGGTCTAACTTTTGTCTTTCCTCTCGCGGCCATGATGAGACTTCTCTAAGGGCAGCTCCCTTAAGTTGACCTATAAGTATCTCGACCTGTTGCTGCTCGTTCACAGGGTATAGGCGGAACATCGCTTTGATCTTTTTCTTGAGTTCCAGCAATGTTGTTCCTTCTTCTCCCCTATTATCTCCACTATAAGTCGGGAGCCAAGGGGCCCCGAAATAATATGGCATCGTGATAAGTGACACCAGTGTTGATGGTGCTTCTCCGCTGGGTGATGCATTTTTTGTTGATGAAAGTCTCTGACCCGGTGAAGTAGGTAGAAATCTCCGGCCTGGGGTGGATGTAGGATTCTGGGGTTCCGACATATTTTATTTTTGTTCATCCTGTTCGTGACACCAAATTGTTGCACCCCAATGAGGGTCTCCTGTTCTCGGAGTGTTGTGGGGTGACTCCTCACTAAGTACTCCGTCTCTGGATCACCTTGGGTTCTTCCGAAATGTTACCAATTAGATACAGGCAATAATGGGCAAAACAGTTGGTACATTTATTCAACAATATTAGTTAGGCTAAATGACAACTTCTACATCAGAAATGTAGTTCAACAATGTACAATGCAGTTAGCACACACACTTTAAGACAGGAAAGTACGCTGACATCCGTATATTTTATTATGACTGGAACTGGAATCTCAGATCCGAATACTGAAAGAGGGGTTAATCTATAGATATGCAAACAGGCAAATATCAATATGCAATGTCAATAGTATATAAAATATAATTATTATTTTGTGCACAAATATTAGTTTCTCGTCACTTATGCATGCAAATGAGTGACTAGTTGTTGAAATGTTTGCAAACGGTGCCTGGGTTGAAGGAGAATGTTGGGGGATAAGTTGAGGTGTACTCTTTTTATGCGAGATCCTGCACTGACACTTTTTAAACAACTTTGGTTACTTGTCTCTGGTAATAATGTGCACAATACAATCCTCTCCGACTTCCCTTACTGAGCAATATTGACCACTTGCTTGGATGGAATGAGTAGTATCACACTATTTCCTTAGTAGCAGCTGTATAGTAGCTGATTGGGCTCCGTTAAAGTTAAATGTAGCAGTGTTAGATGCACTTTCTCTTGGCTATGTTCCCTGTTGCAAAGCCGAGAGTATGACTGTTCCTATACAAACATCGTCTCTGTCAATTCCTCTCTGTAAGTTAATGAGATTTGCTCACTGTACTCTTTCTGAAGAAGGGGAAACTGACAATGTATATGCCTTCTGCTGGATGTTTACTATACTTCATTTGTGGTTTATACTCAAGTCTCTAGGGACCCAGGCTGCGATGTACTGTACTAACTAAGACGGGGAGTGTATCAAGCTGATAGGGAGTGTGTTAGGAGTGGATCAGTGTACTCACTGCTACACCTTCTCCTGAGGCAAACTGCACCTCTGCACTCAGCCCACTCCGGCTGTCAATCTCTGTGAAGGGGAAGGCTCGGGGGCGGCTCCACGCTGATGCTGCTTCCTCCCGGCGGAGCTCTGAAAGCTTTCCCGGCAGCATCACAGTGAACTCCTTCCTCAAGGTAGCGATGATCTCCGCCACCGCGCTCCAGTGAGCCCCGCTCTCACTTCACCTCAGGGTCCGCTCCTCTCCCCCAGGCAACTCTCGACATCTCTCTCCTCAGAGTTTTCTCCCAGCAGTCCCCGCGGGAGTCCCCTTTTATTATCAATGGTCGTGTGCGGGGCTCCTTCCCGCTCACCGCACGCGCCGCTTCACTAGCTGCTCTCCCTGGGCACCATTGGTCCACTATGGGGACAGTTCTCTCTATGCTGCGGCTGCAGTTATGTCCCTGGCCATGCACCAGCCACCACAGCCCAGCAGGGGCAGCCCGCCCCAATGTCCCCTCTATGAGGGGCATTACACACACAAACGGGCACCTTAATATTCATAGTCCAGTGTGGACAGGCCATCTCAAGTTCCCGTCTGGGAGGGGTGAAGACACATATATATTTATATATATATATATATATTTATTTTAGAAGTGGGACACTAAACTCTTCAGGGGTATCACATTCCTCCCCGCTAAAATGATGCATGTCCCCATGCATCTGCTTTCCTTAATAATATGAGTAAACAATGTTTACAATCATCACATTTTTAGCTACATTTGTAGCAACAACACTAGTTAGTCACAAGAGTCATCAACAATAACTATACAAGTAACAATTTAGTTTGATACTTTCCAGTTGTTACAACATTTTCTGAGCATTCTGTTGCCTGTATCTAATGGGCAGAATTTCCTTTGTGTCGCTTTGCTGGTTTGGTACACGCCTTTTTCAGAATTGCTGCTACCTCTTGAGAGCTTATCGTGGTGAACTCGTGGTCTGGATGGTACCATGCTGGGAAAGGGCTTCTCACTGTTCTCTTAGCTGGACTAGGAGTATCGGTAGATATATCACGTTCAAACTTCTGTGTAACTGAAGCTGGGCATTGGGGTTTAGGCGGTTCAGATTCTTCGGCCATGGCCGTGTGAAACTCCATTTCAGGTTCAACGGCCTTTGAATTTTCCTGGTTGAAATAATTTACTAGGAAAGGGGTATCTTCCGCTCTAGCTTCGCTCTCAGGTTCTGTAGGAGAAGGTAGAGGCCCGATAATGTTCTGATGACTCTGCCATGCTGTTCCACTCTCCACTTCTTCAGGCTCCTCACCATATTCATGACGATTGCTGCATATCTGCTGCCTTGTACTGGGAAACCACCAGGACCGGTAACATTCGCTGCTTGCAGACCTTTCACTCCTTGGAACACATCAAACTCTACTTTTTCTCCATCTCCCAAACTGCGGAGGTACTTTCTGGGATTGTTCTTTTTGAATGCAGTGTAGTGGACAAATATGTCTTCCTTGGTGTCGTCCCGCTTGATGAATCCATACCCGCGTTTCACATGGAACCAGACGACTTTTCCGGACATTCTTCCTGCAGGTGGAGTGTTCACAAATTTTATCCGATTCTGTGATATTGGCCCTTGATTCACTTCTCCGGGGTTGCCTATCTCCCAGCATTGGGCCTATTCCATCTGTCTCTCCTGAGGGCTGGCCCTCGACCTCATGACTTCCGTGTTTAACGACTCCCTCTGATCGCAATTTCGTCAATGTGGCCACTCTGTTTGCATCTTTGACAGATGGGTCGCCCTTGGGCATCGTAGCTATCCGTGGCTCTTCTCTGATCCGGATCCCACTGCATTCGTGATGAAGGGGCAGGCTTTGTCCATGTTAGTTGGCGCATTTATTTGTGCATTTCCATCATCTCTGCTGTTAAGTCAGCTAATTGTTCCTTTAATGTTTGAATCGGGTCTCTCATTGGTACTTGGACACTCTGTCCCACTGTCTCGTTCCCCTTTGTGCTTTCGTTTCCTAATAGGTGGGATGTTTCCTGATACCCCGGCATTTCTGGAAATATGACTTCTTGGCTTGCATTATGGCCAATCACTTTTATGTCTGCCTCCATGAAAGGCGAGGAATGTGCGACCTTCTAGTTGCAATCTCAGCATTCTCAACTGACTCAGGACACCTTCTTTGTTTGCTCCCTCGATGAACTGGGAGATGAGAGTTTCGTCAATTCTTCGAATTTCCTGATTATCCACTATTTGTATGGCTTTTAGTGCCTCTTGCAGGCTTAAGGCATAGTCTCTTAATGTCTCTCCAGCCCGTTGTTGTCGGCCGTAAAATTTCATTTTTAACTCCGAAATGGTGTGGGTTTCGAATGTCGTAGACAATCGTTGTAGAATCTGGTCTAACTTTTGTCTTTCCTCTCGCGGCCATGATGAGACTTCTCTAAGGGCAGCTCCCTTAAGTTGACCTATAAGTATCTCGACCTGTTGCTGCTCGTTCACAGGGAATAGGCGGAAAATCGCTTTGATCTTTTTCTTGAATTCCAGCAATGTTGTTCCTTCTTCTCACCTATTATCTCCACTATAGGTCGGGAGCCAAGGGGCCCCGAAATAATATGGCATTGTGATAGGTGACACCAGTGTAAATGGTGCTTCTCCACTGGGTGATGCATTTTTTGATGATGAAAGTCTCTGACCCGGTGAAGTAGGTAGAAATCTCCGGCCTGGGGTGGATGTAGGATTCTGGGGTTCCGACATATTTTATTTTTGTTCATCCTGTTCGTGACACCAAATTGTTGCACCCCAATGAGGGTCTCCTGTTCTCGGAGTGTTGTGGGGTGACTCCTCACTAAGTACTCCGTCTCTGGATCACCTTGGGTTCTTCCGAAATTTTAC
The DNA here is from genome assembly GCA_031769625.1 of Taudactylus pleione. Lineage (NCBI taxonomy): Eukaryota > Metazoa > Chordata > Amphibia > Anura > Myobatrachidae > Taudactylus > Taudactylus pleione. The sequence continues at coordinate 2,340,355 of JAUIMM010000609.1, forward strand.
CAATTAGATACAGGCAATAATGGGCAAAACAGTTGGTACATTTATTCAACAATATTAGTTAGGCTAAATGACAACTTCTACATCAGAAATGTAGTTCAACAATGTACAATGCAATTAGCACACACACTTTAAGACAGGAAAGTAGGCTGACATCCATATATTTTATTATGACTGGAACTCTGGAATCTCAGATCCGAATACTGAAAGAGGGGTTAATCAATAGATATGCAAACAGGCAAATATCAATATGCAATGTCAATACTATATAAATTATAACTATTATTTTGTGCACAAATATTAGTTTCTCGTCACTTATGCATGCAAATGAGTGACTAGTTGTTGAAATGTTTGCAAACGTTGCCCGGGTTGAAGGAGAATGTTGGGGGATAAGTTGAGGTGTACTCTTTTTATGCGAGATCCTGCACTGACACTTTTTAAACAACTTTGGTTACTTGTCTCTGGTAATAATGTGCACAATACAATCCTCTCCGACTTCCCTTACTGAGCAATATTAACCACTTGCTTGGATGGAATGAGTAGTATCACACTATTTCCTTAGTAGCAGCTGTATAGTAGCTGATTGGGCTCCGTTAAAGTTAAATGTAGCAGTGTTAGATGCACTTTCTCTTGGCTATGTTCCCTGTAGCTTAGCTGAGAGTATGACTGTTCCTATACAAACATCTTCTCTGTCAATTCCTCTCTGTAAGTTAATGAGATTTGCTCACTGTACTCTTTCTGAAGAAGGGGAAACTGACAATGTATATGCCTTCTGCTGGATGTTTACTATACTTCATTTGTGGTTTATACTCAAGTCTCTAGGGACCCAGGCTGCGATGTACTGTACTAACTAAGACGGGGAGTGTATCAAGCTGATAGGGAGTGTGTTAGGAGTTGATCAGTGTACTCACTGCTACACCTTCTCCTGAGGCAAACTGCACCTCCGCACTCAGCCCACTCCGGCTGTCAATCTCTGTGAAGGGGAAGGCTCGGGGGCGGCTCCACGCTGATGCTGCTTCCTCCCGGCGGAGCTCTGAAAGCTTTCCCGGCAGCATCACAGTGAACTCCTTCCTCAAGGTAGCGATGATCTCCGCCACCGCGCTCCGGTGAGCCCCGCTCTCACTTCACCTCAGGGTCCGCTCCTCTCCCCCAGGCAACTCTCGACATCTCTCTCCTCAGAGTTATCTCCCAGCAGTCCCCGCGGGAGTCCCCTTTTATTATCAATGGTTTCGTGCGGGGCTCCTTCCCGCTCACCGCACGCGCCGCTTCACTAGCCACTCTCCCTGGGCACCGTTGGTCCACTATGGGGACAGTTCTCCCTATGCTGCGGCTGCAGTTATGTCCCTGGCCACGCGCCAGCCACCACAGCCCAGTGGGGGCAGCCCGCCCCAATGTCTCCTCTATGAGGGGGGTTACACACACAAAAGGGCACCTTAATATTCATAGTCCAGTGTGGACAGGCCATCTCAAGTTCCCCTCTGGGAGGGGTGAAGACACATATATATTTATATATATATATATATATATATATATATTTATTTTAGAAGTGGAACACTAAACTCTTCAGGGGTATCACATTCCTCCCCACTAAAATGATGCATGTCCCCATGCATCTGCTTTCCTTAATAATATGAGCAAACTATGTTTACAATCATCACATTTTTAGCTACATTTGTAGCAACAACACTAGTTAGTCACAAGAGTCATCAACAATAACTATACAAGCAACAATTTAGTTTGATACTTTCCAATCGTTACAACATTTACTGAGCATTCTGTTGCCTGTATCTAATGGGCAGAATTTCCTTTGTGTTGCTTTGTTGGTTTGGTACACACCTTTTTCAGAATTGCTGCTACCTCTTGAGAGCTTATCATGGTGAACTCGTGGTCTGGATGGTACCATGCTGGGAAAGGGCTTCTCACTGTTCTCTTAGCTGGACTAGGAGTATTGGTAGATATATCACGTTCAAACTTCTGTGTAACTGAAGCTGGGCATTGGGGTTTAGGCAGTTCAGATTCTTCGGCCATGGCCGTGTGAAACTCCATTTCAGGTTCAACGGCCTTTGAATTTTCCTGGTTGAAATAATTTACTTGGAAAGGGGTATCTTCCGCTCTAGCTTCGCTCTCTGGTTCTGTAGGAGAAGGTTGTGGCCCGATTATGTTCTGATGACTCTGCCATTCTGTTCCACTCTCCACTTCTTCAGGCTCCTCACCATATTCATGATATTGCTCATGTTGCTGGTTATTACAGGGAGAATGTCTTCGATGTGAACGATGCCAATAATGCTTGCGATTTGCTGCATATCTGCTACCTTGTACTGGGAAAACACCTGGACCGGTAACATTCGCTGCTTGCAGACCTTTCACTCCTTTGACCACATCAAACTCTACTTTTTCTCCATCTCCCAAACTGCGGAGGTACTTCCTGGGATTGTTCTTTTTGATTGCAGTGTAGTGGACAAATATGTCTTCCTTGGTGTCGTCCCGCTTGATGAATCCATACCCGCGTTTCACATGGAACCAGACGACTTTTCCGGACATTCTTCCTGCAGGTGGAGTGTTCACAAATTTTATCCGGTTCTGTGATATTGGGCCTTGATTCACTTTTCCGGGGTTGCCTATCTCCCTGCATTGGGCCGATTCCATCTGTCTCTCCTGAGGGCTGGCCCTCGAACTCATGACTTCCATGTTTAACGACTCCCTCTGATCGCAATTTGTTCGATGTGGCCACTCTGGTTGCATCTTTGACAGATGGGTCGTCCTTGGGCATCGTAGCTATCCGTGGCTCTTCTCTTATCCGGATCCCACTGCATTCGTGATGAAGGGGCAGGCTTTGTCCGTGTTAGTTGGCTCATTTCTTTGCGCATTTCCATCATCTCTGCTGTTAAGTCAGCTAATTGTTCCTTTAATGTTTGAATCGGGTCTCTCATTGGTACTTGGACACTCTGTCCCACTGTCTCGTTCCCCTTTTTGCTTTCGTTTCCTAATGGGTGGGATGTTTCTAGATACCCCGGCATTTCTGGAAATATGACTTCTTGGCTTGCATTACGGCCAATCACTTTTATGTCTGCCTCCATGAAAGTTGAGGAATGTGTGACCTTCTAGTTGCAATCTCAGCATTCTCAACTGACTCCGGACACCTTCTTTGTTTGCTCCCTCGATGAACTGGGAGATGAGAGTTTCGTCAATTCTTCGAATTTCCTGATTATCCACTACTTGTATGGCTTTTAGTGCCTCTTGCAGGCTTAAGGCATAGTCTCTTAATGTCTCTCCAGCCCGTTGTTGTCGGCCGTAAAATTTCATTTTTAACTCCGAAATGGTGCGGGTTTCGAATGTCGTAGACAATCGTTGTAGAATCTGGTCTAACTTTTGTCTTTCCTCTCGCGGCCATGATGAGACTTCTCTAAGGGCAGCTCCCTTAAGTTGACCTATAAGTATCTCGACCTGTTGCTGCTCGTTCACAGGGTATAGGCGGAACATCGCTTTGATCTTTTTCTTGAATTCCAGCAATGTTGTTCCTTCTTCTCCCCTATTATCTCCACTATAGGTCGGGAGCCAAGGGGCCCCGAAATAATATGGCATCGTGATAGGTGACACCAGTGTTGATGGTGATTCTCCGCTGGGTGATGCATTTTTTTTGTTGATGAAAGTCTCTGACCCGGTGAAGTAGGTAGAAATCTCCGGCCTGGGGTGGATGTAGGATTCTGGGGTTCCGACATATTTTATTTTTGTTCATCCTGTTCGTGACGCCAAATTGTTGCACCCCAATGAGGGTCTCCTGTTCTCGGAGTGTTGTGGGGTGACTCCTCACTAAGTACTCCGTCTCTGGATCACCTTGGGTTCTTCCGAAATGTTACCAATTAGATACAGGCAATAATGGGCAAAACAGTTGGTACATTTATTCAACAATATTAGTTAGGCTAAATGACAACTTCTACATCAGAAATGTAGTTCAACAATGTACAATGCAATTAGCACACACACTTTAAGACAGGAAAGTACGCTGACATCCGTATATTTTATTATGACTGGAACTCTGGAATCTCAGATCCGAATACTGAAAGAGGGGTTAATCAATAGATATGCAAACAGGCAAATATCAATATGCAATGTCAATACTATATAAAATATAACTATTATTTTGTGCACTAATATTAGTTTCTCATCACTTATGCATGCAAATGAGTGACTAGTTGTTGAAATGTTTGCAAACGGTGCCCGGGTTGAAGGAGAATGTTGGGGGATAAGTTGAGGTGTACTCTTTTTATGCGAGATCCTGCACTGACACTTTTTAAACAACTTTGGTTACTTGTCTCTGGTAATAATGTGCACAATACAATCCTCTCCGACTTCCCTTACTGAGCAATATTGACCACTTGCTTGGATGGAATGAGTAATATCACACTATTTCCTTAGTAGCAGCTGTATAGTAGCTGATTGGGTTCCGTTAAAGTTAAATGTAGCAGTGTTAGATGCACTTTCTCTTGGCTATGTTCCCTGTAGCTTAGCTGAGAGTATGACTGTTCCTATACAAACATCGTCTCTGTCAATTCCTCTCTGTAAGTTAATGAGATTTGCTCACTGTACTCTTTCTGAAGAAGGGGAAACTGACAATGTATATGCCTTCTGCTGGATGTTTACTATACTTCATTTGTGGTTTATACTCAAGTCTCTAGGGACCCAGGCTGTTAGCTTTTCTCCCCCAGCTGCAATGTACTGTACTAACTAAGATGGGGAGTGTATGAAGCTGATAGGGAGTGTGTTAGGAGTGGATCAGTGTACTCACTGCTACACCTTCTCCTGAGGCAAACTGCACCTCCGCACTCAGCCCACTCCGGCTGTCAATCTCTGTGAAGGGGAAGGCTCGGGGGCGGCTCCACGCTGATGCTGCTTCCTCCCGGCGGAGCTCTGAAAGCTTTCCCGGCAGCTTCACAGTGAACTCCTTCCTCCAGGCAGCGATGATATCCGTCACCGTGGTCCGGTGAGTCCCGCTCTCACTTCACCTCAGGGTCCACTCCTCTCCCCCAGGCAACTCTCGACGTCTCTCTCCTCAGAGTTTTCTCCCAGCAGTCCCCGCGGGAGTCCCCTTTTATTATCAATGGTCGTGTGCGGGGCTCCTTCCCGCTCACCGCACGTGCCGCTTCACTAGCCACTCTCCCTGGGCACCGTTGGTCCACTATGGGGACAGTTCTCCCTATGCTATGGCTGCAGTTATGTCCCTGGCCACGCGCCAGCCACCACAGCCCAGCGGGGGCAGCCCGCCACAATGTACCCTCTATGAGTGGGGTTACACACACAAACGGACACCTATCTCTTCAGGGGTATCACATTCCTCCCCACTAAAATGATGCATGTCCCCATGCATCTGCTTTCCTTAATAATATGAGCAAACTATGTTTACAATCATCATATTTTTAGCTACATTTGTAGCAACAACACTAGTTAGTCACAAGAGTCATCAACAATAACTATACAAGTAACAATTTAGGCCCTCATTCAGAGACGGACGCTCTGAGCAGAGCGCTCACTCTGAATGAGGGCTGTCCTCCATAAAAATGGAGCGTCCTCCTGGATGCTCGTATAGCTGTGGGTCACCACCCACAGCTCATACGAGCGTGCAGGATGATGGTCGCGATGGTCTTGACCATCGCGACCATCACCACTGCGACCAGAAGCCTGTGGTCGGGGTTTTCGGCCACAAGCCCTGGAGTGATTTTGGCTCTATCAGAGCCAAAATCACTCCCACTGACATCACTAGTGATGTCAGTGGGGCCGGCTTCTGATGGTAGGCGTTCCCTTGGGAACGCCTCCGTCTGGGAGGCACGCCCACCAAAGGGGGCGTGCTGTCAATCACCATCGACAGCACGGCCCCTTTGATCAGACACAACGAGCAAAGGAAAGTCCTTCGCTCATCGCGTCTGGCGCATGCGCACGATGGAGCTCCCTCCGTCGTGCGCAAGCGCAGTGCAGACCATCGACCCACTTGTGAGCGCACAGCCGCTTGCGAGTGGGTCTGAATCAGGCCCTTAGTTTGATACTTTCCAGTCGTTACAACATTTACTGAGCATTCTGTTGCCTTTATCTAATGGGCAGAATTTCCTTTGTGTCGCTTTGCTGGTTTGGTACATGCCTTTTTCAGAATTGCTGCTACCTCTTGAGAGCTTATCGTGGTGAACTCGTGGTCTGGATGGTACCATGCTGGGAAAGGGCTTCTCACTGTTCTCTTAGCTGGACTAGGAGTATCGGTAGATATATCACGTTCAAACTTCTGTGTAACTGAAGCTGGGCATTGGGGTTTAGGCGGTTCAGATTCTTCGGCCATGGCCGTGTGAAACTCCATTTCAGGTTCAACGGCCTTTGAATTTTCCTGGTTGAAATAATTTACTTGGAAAGGGGTATCTTCCGCTCTAGCTTCGCTCTCAGGTTCTGTAGGAGAAGGTTGTGGCCCGATTATGTTCTGATGACTCTGCCATTCTGTTCCACTCTCCACTTCTTCAGGCTCCTCACAATATTCATGATATTGCTCATGTTGCTGGTAATTACGGGGAGAATGTCTTCGATGTGAACGATGCCAATAATGCTTGCGATTTGCTGCATATCTGCTGCCTTGTACTGGGAAGCCACCTGGACTGGTAACATTCGCTGCTTGCAGACCTTTCACTCCTTGGACCACATCAAACTCTACTTTTTCTCCATCTCCCAAACTGCGGAGGTACTTCCTGGGATTGTTCTTTTTGATTGCAGTGTAGTGGACAAATATGTCTTCCTTGGTGTCGTCCCGCTTGATGAATCCATACCCGCATTTCACATGGAAACAGATGACTTTTCCGGACATTCTTCCTGCAGGTGGAGTGTTCACAAATTTTATCCGGTTCTGTGATATTGGGCCTTGATTCACTTTTCCGGGGTTGCCTATCTCCCAGCATTGGGCCTATTCCATCTGTCTCTCCTGAGGGCTGGCCCTCGACATCATGACTTCCATGTTTAACGACTCCCTCTGATCACAATTTGTTCGATGTGGCCACTCTGGTTGCATCTTTGACAGATGGGTCGTCCTTGGGCATCGCAGCTATCCGTGGCTCTTCTCTGATCCGGATCCCACTGCATTCATGATGAAGGGGCAGGCTTTGTCCGTGTTAGTTGGCGCATTTCTTTGTGCATTTCCATCATCTCTGCTGTTAAGTCAGCTAATTGTTCCTTTAATGTTTGAATCGGGTCTCTCATTGGTACTTGGACACTCTGTCCCACTGTCTCGTTCCCCTTTTTGCTTTCGTTTCCTAATGGGTGGGATGTTTCCTGATACCCCGGCATTTCTGGAAATATGACTTCTTGGCTTGCATTACGGCCAATCACTTTAATGTCTGCCTCCATGAAAGTCGAGGAATGTGTGACCTTCTAGTTGCAATCTCAGCATTCTCAACTGACTCCGGACACCTTCTTTGTTTGCTCCCTCGATGAACTGGGAGATGAGAGTTTCGTCAATTCTTCGAATTTACTGATTATCCACTACTTGTATGGCTTTTAGTGCCTCTTGCAGGCTTAAGGCATAGTCTCTTAATGTCTCTCCAGCCCGTTGTTGTCGGCCGTAAAATTAAATTTTTAACTCCGAAATGGTGCGGGTTTCGAATGTCGTAGACAATCGTTGTAGAATCTGGTCTAACTTTTGTCTTTCCTCTCGCGGCCATGATGAGACTTCTCTAAGGGCAGCTCCCTTAAGTTGACCTATAAGTATCTCGACCTGTTGCTGCTCGTTCACAGGGTATAGGCGGAACATCGCTTTGATCTTTTTCTTGAGTTCCAGCAATGTTGTTCCTTCTTCTCCCCTATTATCTCCACTATAGGTCGGGAGCCAAGGGGCCCCGAAATAATATGGCATCGTGATAGGTGACACCAGTGTTGATGGTGCTTCACCGCTGGGTGATGCATTTTTTGTTGATGAAAGTCTCTGACCCGGTGAAGTAGGTAGAAATCTCCGGCCTGGGGTGGATGTAGGATTCTGGGGTTCCGACATATTTTATTTTTGTTCATCCTGTTCGTGACACCAAATTGTTGCACCCCAATGAGGGTCTCCTGTTCTCGGAGTGTTGTGGGGTGACTCCTCACTAAGTACTCAGTCTCTGGATCACCTTGGGTTCTTCCGAAATGTTACCAATTAGATACAGGCAATAATGGGCAAAACAGTTGGTACATTTATTCAACAATATTAGTTAGGCTAAATGACAACTTCTACATCAGAAATGTAGTTCAACAATGTACAATGCAATTAGCACACACACTTTAAGACAGGAAAGTACGCTGACATCCGTATATTTTATTATGACTGGAACTCTGGAATCTCAGATCCGAATACTGAAAGAGGGGTTAATCAATAGATATGCAAATAGGCAAACATCAATATGCAATGTCAATACTATATAAAATATAACTATTATTTTGTGCACAAATATTAGTTTCTCGTCACTTATGCATCCAAATGAGTGACTAGTTGTTGAAATGTTTGCAAACGGTGCCTGGGTTGAAGGAGAATGTTGGGGGATAAGTTGAGGTGTACTCTTTTTATGCGAGATCCTGCACTGACACTTTTTAAACAACTTTGGTTACTTGTCTCTGGTAATAATGTGCACAATACAATCCTCTCCGACTTCCCTTACTGAGCAATATTGACCACTTGCTTGGATGGAATGAGTAATATCACACTATTTCCTTAGTAACAGCTGTATAGTAGCTGATTGGGCTCCGTTAAAGTTAAATGTAGCAGTGTTAGATGCACTTTCTCTTGGCTATGTTCCCTGTAGCTTAGCTGAGAGTATTACTGTTCCTATACAAACATCGTCTCTGTCAATTCCTCTCTGTAAGTTAATGAGATTTGCTCACTGTACTCTTTCTGAAGAAGGGGAAACTGACAATGTATATGCCTTCTGCTGGATGTTTACTATACTTCATTTGTTGTGGTTTATACTCAAGTCTCTAGGGACCCAGGCTGTTAGCTTTTCTCCCCCAGCTGCGATGTACTGTACTAACTAAGATGGGGAGTGTATCAAGCTGATAGGGAGTGTGTTAGGAGTGGATCAGTGTACTCACTGCTACACCTTCTCCTGAGGCAAACTGCACCTCCGCACTCAGCCCACTCCGGCTGTCAATCTCTGTGAAGGGGAAGGCTCGGGGGCGGCTCCACGCTGATGCTGCTTCCTCCCGGCGGAGCTCTGAAAGCTTTCCCGGCAGCTTCACAGTGAACTCCTTCCTCCAGGCAGCGATGGTATCCGTCACCGTGGTCCGGTGAGTCCCGCTCTCACTTCACCTCAGGGTCCGCTCCTCTCCCCCAGGCAACTCTCGACGTCTCTCTCCTCAGAGTTTTCTCCCAGCAGTCCCCGCGGGAGTCCCCTTTTATTATCAACGGTCGTGTGCGGGGCTCCTTCCCGCTCACCGCACGTGCCGCTTCACTAGCCACTCTCCCTGGGCACCGTTGGTCCACTATGGGGACAGTTCTCCCTATGCTATGGCTGCAGTTAAGTCCCTGGCCACACGCCAGCCACCACAGCCCAGCGGGGGCAGCCCGCCCCAATGTACCCTCTATGAGTGGGGTTACACACACAAATGGACACCTATCTCTTCAGGGGTATCACATTCCTCCCCGCTAAAATGATGCATGTCCCCATGCATCTGCTTTCCTTAATAATATGAGCAAACTATGTTTACAATCATCATATTTTTAGCTACATTTGTAGCAACAACACTAGTTAGTCACAAGAGTCATCAACAATAACTATACAAGTAACAATTTAGGCCCTCATTCAGAGACGGACGCTCTGAGCAGAGCGCTCACTCTGAATGAGCGCCGTCCTCCATAAAAATGGAGCGTCCTCCTGGATGCTCGTATAGCTGTGGGTCACCACCCACAGCTCATACGAGCGTGCAGGATGATTGTCGCTATGGTCTTGACCATCGAGACCATCACCACTGCGACCAGAAGCCTGTGGTCGGGGTTTTCGGCCACAAGCCCTGGAGTGATTTTGGCTCTATCAGAGCCAAAATCACTCCCACTGACATCACTAGTGATGTCAGTGGGGCCGGCTTCTGACGGTAGGCGTTCCCTTGGGAACGCCTCCGTCTGGGAGGCACGCCCACCAAAGGGGGCGTGCTGTCAATCACCATCGACAACACGCCCCCTTTGATCAGACACAACGAGCGAAGGAAAGTCCTTCGCTCATCGCGTCTGGCGCATGCGCACGACGGAGCTCCCTCCGTCGTGCGCAAGCGCAGTGCAGACCATCGACCCACTTGCGAGCGGACAGCCGCTTGCGAGTGGGTCTGAATCAGGCCCTTAGTTTGATACTTTCCAGTCGTTACAACATTTACTGAGCATTCTGTTGCCTTTATCTAATGGGCAGAATTTCCTTTGTGTCGCTTTGCTGGTTTGGTACATGCCTTTTTCAGAATTGCTGCTACCTCTTGAGAGCTTATCGTGGTGAACTCGTGGTCTGGATGGTACCATGCTGGGAAAGGGCTTCTCACTGTTCTCTTAGCTGGACTAGGAGTATCGGTAGATATATCACGTTCAAACTTCTGTGTAACTGAAGCTGGGCATTGGGGTTTAGGCGGTTCAGATTCTTCGGCCATGGCCGTGTGAAACTCCATTTCAGGTTCAACGGCCTTTGAATTTTCCTGGTTGAAATAATTTACTTGGAAAGGGGTATCTTCCGCTCTAGCTTCGCTCTCAGGTTCTGTAGGAGAAGGTTGTGGCCCGATTATGTTCTGATGACTCTGCCATTCTGTTCCACTCTCCACTTCTTCAGGCTCCTCACCATATTCATGATATTGCTCATGTTGCTGGTAATTACGGGGAGAATGTCTTCGATGTGAACGATGCCAATAATGCTTGCGATTTGCTGCATATCTGCTGCCTTGTACTGGGAAACCACCAGGACCGGTAACATTCACTGCTTGCAGACCTTTCACTCCTTGGACCACATCAAACTCTACTTTTTCTCCATCTCCCAAACTGCGGAGGTACTTCCTGGGATTGTTCTTTTTGATTGCAGTGTAGTGGACAAATATGTCTTGCTTGGTGTCGTCCCGCTTGATGAATCCATACCCGTGTTTCACATGGAACCAGACGCGGACATTCTTCCTGCAGGTGGAGTGTTCACAAATTTTATACGGTTCTGTGATATTGGGCTTTGATTCACTTCTCCGGGTTGCCTATCTCCCAGCATTGGGCCTATTCCATCTGTCTCTCCTGATGGCTGGCCCTCGACCTCATGACTTCCATGTTTAACGACTCCCTCTGATTGCAATTTGTTCGATGTGGCCACTCTGGTTGCATCTTTGACAGATGGGTCGTCCTTGGGCATCGTAGCTATCCGTGGCTCTTCTCTTATCCGGATCCCACTGCATTCATGATGAAGGGGCAGGCTTTGTCCGTGTTAGTTGGCGCATTTCTTTGCGCATTTCCATCATCTCTGCTGTTAAGTCAGCTAATTGTTCCTTTATTGTTTGAATCGGGTCTCTCATTGGTACTTGGACACTCTGTCCCACTGTCTCGTTCCCCTTTTAGCTTTCGTTTCCTAATGGGTGGGATGTTTCCTGATACCCCGGCATTTCTGGAAATATGACTTCTTGGCTTGCATTACGGCCAATCACTTTAATGTCTGCCTCCATGAAAGTCGAGGGATGTGTGACCTTCTAGTTGCAATCTCAGCATTCTCAACTGACTCCGGACACCTTCTTTGTTTGCTCCCTCGATGAACTGGGAGATGAGAGTTTCGTCAATTCTTCGAATTTACTGATTATCCACTACTTGTATGGCTTTTAGTGCCTCTTGCAGGCTTAAGGTATAGTCTCTTAATGTCTCTCCAGCCCGTTGTGGTCGGCCGTAAAATTTCATTTTCAACTCCGAAATGGTGCGGGTTTCGAATGTCGTAGACAATCGTTGTAGAATCTGGTCTAACTTTTGTCTTTCCTCTCGCGGCCATGATGAGACTTCTCTAAGGGCAGCTCCCTTAAGTTGACCTATAAGTATCTCGACCTGTTGCTGCTCGTTCACAGGGTATAGGCGGAACATCGCTTTGATCTTTTTCTTGAGTTCCAGCAATGTTGTTCCTTCTTCTCCCCTATTATCTCCACTATAGGTCGGGAGCCAAGGGGCCCCGAAATAATATGGCATCGTGATAAGTGACACCAGTGTTGATGGTGCTTCTCCGCTGGGTGATGCATTTTTTGTTGATGAAAGTCTCTGACCCGGTGAAGTAGGTAGAAATCTCCGGCCTGGTGTGGATGTAGGATTCTGGGGTTCCGACATATTTTATTTTTGTTCATCCTGTTCGTGACACCAAATTGTTGCACCCCAATGAGGGTCTCCTGTTCTCGGAGTGTTGTGGGGTGACTCCTCACTAAGTACTCCGTCTCTGGATCACCTTGGGTTCTTCCGAAATGTTACCAATTAGATACAGGCAATAATGGGCAAAACAGTTGGTACATTTATTCAACAATATTAGTTAGGCTAAATGACAACTTCTACATCAGAAATGTAGTTCAACAATGTACAATGCAGTTAGCACACACACTTTAAGACAGGAAAGTACGCTGACATCCGTATATTTTATTATGACTGGAACTGGAATCTCAGATCCGAATACTGAAAGAGGGGTTAATCTATAGATATGCAAACAGGCAAATATCAATATGCAATGTCAATAGTATATAAAATATAATTATTATTTTGTGCACAAATATTAGTTTCTCGTCACTTATGCATGCAAATGAGTGACTAGTTGTTGAAATGTTTGCAAACGGTGCCTGGGTTGAAGGAGAATGTTGGGGGATAAGTTGAGGTGTACTCTTTTTATGCGAGATCCTGCACTGACACTTTTTAAACAACTTTGGTTACTTGTCTCTGGTAATAATGTGCACAATACAATCCTCTCCGACTTCCCTTACTGAGCAATATTGACCACTTGCTTGGATGGAATGAGTAGTATCACACTATTTCCTTAGTAGCAGCTGTATAGTAGCTGATTGGGCTCCGTTAAAGTTAAATGTAGCAGTGTTAGATGCACTTTCTCTTGGCTATGTTCCCTGTTGCAAAGCCGAGAGTATGACTGTTCCTATACAAACATCGTCTCTGTCAATTCCTCTCTGTAAGTTAATGAGATTTGCTCACTGTACTCTTTCTGAAGAAGGGGAAACTGACAATGTATATGCCTTCTGCTGGATGTTTACTATACTTCATTTGTGGTTTATACTCAAGTCTCTAGGGACCCAGGCTGCGATGTACTGTACTAACTAAGACGGGGAGTGTATAAAGCTGATAGGGAGTGTGTTAGGAGTGGATCAGTGTACTCACTGCTACACCTTCTCCTGAGGCAAACTGCACCTCTGCACTCAGCCCACTCCGGCTGTCAATCTCTGTGAAGGGGAAGGCTCGGGGGCGGCTCCACGCTGATGCTGCTTCCTCCCGGCGGAGCTCTGAAAGCTTTCCCGGCAGCATCACAGTGAACTCCTTCCTCAAGGTAGCGATGATCTCCGCCACCGCGCTCCGGTGAGCCCCGCTCTCACTTCACCTCAGGGTCCGCTCCTCTCCCCCAGGCAACTCTCGACATCTCTCTCCTCAGAGTTTTCTCCCAGCAGTCCCCGCGGGAGTCCCCTTTTATTATCAACGGTCGTGTGCGGGGCTCCTTCCCGCTCACCGCACGCGCCGCTTCACTAGCTGCTCTCCCTGGGCACCATTGGTCCACTATGGGGACAGTTCTCTCTATGCTGCGGCTGCAGTTATGTCCCTGGCCATGCACCAGCCACCACAGCCCAGTGGGGGCAGCCCGCCCCAATGTCTCCTCTATGAGGGGCATTACACACACAAACGGGCACCTTAATATTCATAGTCCAGTGTGGACAGGCCATCTCAAGTTCCCGTCTGGGAGGGGTGAAGACACATATATATTTATATATATATATATATTTATTTTAGAAGTGGGACACTAAACTCTTCAGGGGTATCACATTCCTCCCCGCTAAAATGATGCATGTCCCCATGCATCTGCTTTCCTTAATAATATGAGTAAACAATGTTTACAATCATCACATTTTTAGCTACATTTGTAGCAACAACACTAGTTAGTCACAAGAGTCATCAACAATAACTATACAAGTAACAATTTAGTTTGATACTTTCCAGTTGTTACAACATTTTCTGAGCATTCTGTTGCCTGTATCTAATGGGCAGAATTTCCTTTGTGTCGCTTTGCTGGTTTGGTACACGCCTTTTTCAGAATTGCTGCTACCTCTTGAGAGCTTATCGTGGTGAACTCGTGGTCTGGATGGTACCATGCTGGGAAAGGGCTTCTCACTGTTCTCTTAGCTGGACTAGGAGTATCGGTAGATATATCACGTTCAAACTTCTGTGTAACTGAAGCTGGGCATTGGGGTTTAGGCGGTTCAGATTCTTCGGCCATGGCCGTGTGAAACTCCATTTCAGGTTCAACGGCCTTTGAATTTTCCTGGTTGAAATAATTTACTAGGAAAGGGGTATCTTCCGCTCTAGCTTCGCTCTCAGGTTCTGTAGGAGAAGGTAGAGGCCCGATAATGTTCTGATGACTCTGCCATGCTGTTCCACTCTCCACTTCTTCAGGCTCCTCACCATATTCATGACGATTGCTGCATATCTGCTGCCTTGTACTGGGAAACCACCAGGACCGGTAACATTCGCTGCTTGCAGACCTTTCACTCCTTGGAACACATCAAACTCTACTTTTTCTCCATCTCCCAAACTGCGGAGGTACTTTCTGGGATTGTTCTTTTTGATTGCAGTGTAGTGGACAAATATGTCTTCCTTGGTGTCGTCCCGCTTGATGAATCCATACCCGCGTTTCACATGGAACCAGATGACTTTTCCGGACATTCTTCCTGCAGGTGGAGTGTTCACAAATTTTATACGATTCTGTGATATTGGCCCTTGATTCACTTCTCCGGGGTTGCCTATCTCCCAGCATTGGGCCTATTCCATCTGTCTCTCCTGAGGGCTGGCCCTCGACCTCATGACTTCCGTGTTTAACGACTCCCTCTGATCGCAATTTCGTCAATGTGGCCACTCTGTTTGCATCTTTGACAGATGGGTCGCCCTTGGGCATCGTAGCTATCCGTGGCTCTTCTCTGATCCGGATCCCACTGCATTCGTGATGAAGGGGCAGGCTTTGTCCATGTTAGTTGGCGCATTTCTTTGTGCATTTCCATCATCTCTGCTGTTAAGTCAGCTAATTGTTCCTTTAATGTTTGAATCGGGTCTCTCATTGGTACTTGGACACTCTGTCCCACTGTCTCGTTCCCCTTTGTGCTTTCGTTTCCTAATAGGTGGGATGTTTCCTGATACCCCGGCATTTCTGGAAATATGACTTCTTGGCTTGCATTATGGCCAATCACTTTTATGTCTGCCTCCATGAAAGTCGAGGAATGTGCGACCTTCTAGTTGCAATCTCAGCATTCTCAACTGACTCAGGACACCTTCTTTGTTTGCTCCCTCGATGAACTGGGAGATGAGAGTTTCGTCAATTCTTCGAATTTCCTGATTATCCACTATTTGTATGGCTTTTAGTGCCTCTTGCAGGCTTAAGGCATAGTCTCTTAATGTCTCTCCAGCCCGTTGTTGTCGGCCGTAAAATTTCATTTTTAACTCCGAAATGGTGTGGGTTTCGAATGTCGTAGACAATCGTTGTAGAATCTGGTCTAACTTTTGTCTTTCCTCTCGCGGCCATGATGAGACTTCTCTAAGGGCAGCTCCCTTAAGTTGACCTATAAGTATCTCGACCTGTTGCTGCTCGTTCACAGGGAATAGGCGGAAAATCGCTTTGATCTTTTTCTTGAATTCCAGCAATGTTGTTCCTTCTTCTCCCCTATTATCTCCACTATAGGTCGGGAGCCAAGGGGCCCCGAAATAATATGGCATTGTGATAGGTGACACCAGTGTTGATGGTGCTTCTCCACTGGGTGATGCATTTTTTGATGATGAAAGTCTCTGACCCGGTGAAGTAGGTAGAAATCTCCGGCCTGGGGTGGATGTAGGATTCTGGGGTTCCGACATATTTTATTTTTGTTCATCCTGTTCGTGACACCAAATTGTTGCACCCCAATGAGGGTCTCCTGTTCTCGGAGTGTTGTGGGGTGACTCCTCACTAAGTATTCCGTCTCTGGATCACCTTGGGTTCTTCCGAAATGTTACCAATTAGATACAGGCAATAATGGGCAAAACAGTTGGTACATTTATTCAACAATATTAGTTAGGCTAAATGACAACTTCTACATCAGAAATGTAGTTCAACAATGTACAATGCAATTAGCACACACACTTTAAGACAGGAAAGTAGGCTGACATCCATATATTTTATTATGACTGGAACTCTGGAATCTCAGATCCGAATACTGAAAGAGGGGTTAATCAATAGATATGCAAACAGGCAAATATCAATATGCAATGTCAATACTATATAAATTATAACTATTATTTTGTGCACAAATATTAGTTTCTCGTCACTTATGCATGCAAATGAGTGACTAGTTGTTGAAATGTTTGCAAACGTTGCCCGGGTTGAAGGAGAATGTTGGGGGATAAGTTGAGGTGTACTCTTTTTATGCGAGATCCTGCACTGACACTTTTTAAACAACTTTGGTTACTTGTCTCTGGTAATAATGTGCACAATACAATCCTCTCCGACTTCCCTTACTGAGCAATATTAACCACTTGCTTGGATGGAATGAGTAGTATCACACTATTTCCTTAGTAGCAGCTGTATAGTAGCTGATTGGGCTCCGTTAAAGTTAAATGTAGCAGTGTTAGATGCACTTTCTCTTGGCTATGTTCCCTGTAGCTTAGCTGAGAGTATGACTGTTCCTATACAAACATCTTCTCTGTCAATTCCTCTCTGTAAGTTAATGAGATTTGCTCACTGTACTCTTTCTGAAGAAGGGGAAACTGACAATGTATATGCCTTCTGCTGGATGTTTACTATACTTCATTTGTGGTTTATACTCAAGTCTCTAGGGACCCAGGCTGCGATGTACTGTACTAACTAAGACGGGGAGTGTATCAAGCTGATAGGGAGTGTGTTAGGAGTTGATCAGTGTACTCACTGCTACACCTTCTCCTGAGGCAAACTGCACCTCCGCACTCAGCCCACTCCGGCTGTCAATCTCTGTGAAGGGGAAGGCTCGGGGGCGGCTCCACGCTGATGCTGCTTCCTCCCGGCGGAGCTCTGAAAGCTTTCCCGGCAGCATCACAGTGAACTCCTTCCTCAAGGTAGCGATGATCTCCGCCACCGCGCTCCGGTGAGCCCCGCTCTCACTTCACCTCAGGGTCCGCTCCTCTCCCCCAGGCAACTCTCGACATCTCTCTCCTCAGAGTTTTCTCCCAGCAGTCCCCGCGGGAGTCCCCTTTTATTATCAACGGTTTCGTGCGGGGCTCCTTCCCGCTCACCGCACGCGCCGCTTCACTAGCCACTCTCCCTGGGCACCGTTGGTCCACTATGGGGACAGTTCTCCCTATGCTGCGGCTGCAGTTATGTCCCTGGCCACGCGCCAGCCACCACAGCCCAGTGGGGGCAGCCCGCCCCAATGTCTCCTCTATGAGGGGGGTTACACACACAAACGGGCACCTTAATATTCATAGTCCAGTGTGGACAGGCCATCTCAAGTTCCCCTCTGGGAGGGGTGAAGACACATATATATTTATATATATATATATATATATATATATTTATTTTAGAAGTGGAACACTAAACTCTTCAGGGGTATCACATTCCTCCCCACTAAAATGATGCATGTCCCCATGCATCTGCTTTCCTTAATAATATGAGCAAACTATGTTTACAATCATCACATTTTTAGCTACATTTGTAGCAACAACACTAGTTAGTCACAAGAGTCATCAACAATAACTATACAAGCAACAATTTAGTTTGATACTTTCCAATCGTTACAACATTTACTGAGCATTCTGTTGCCTGTATCTAATGGGCAGAATTTCCTTTGTGTTGCTTTGTTGGTTTGGTACACACCTTTTTCAGAATTGCTGCTACCTCTTGAGAGCTTATCATGGTGAACTCGTGGTCTGGATGGTACCATGCTGGGAAAGGGCTTCTCACTGTTCTCTTAGCTGGACTAGGAGTATTGGTAGATATATCACGTTCAAACTTCTGTGTAACTGAAGCTGGGCATTGGGGTTTAGGCAGTTCAGATTCTTCGGCCATGGCCGTGTGAAACTCCATTTCAGGTTCAACGGCCTTTGAATTTTCCTGGTTGAAATAATTTACTTGGAAAGGGGTATCTTCCGCTCTAGCTTCGCTCTCTGGTTCTGTAGGAGAAGGTTGTGGCCCGATTATGTTCTGATGACTCTGCCATTCTGTTCCACTCTCCACTTCTTCAGGCTCCTCACCATATTCATGATATTGCTCATGTTGCTGGTTATTACGGGGAGAATGTCTTCGATGTGAACGATGCCAATAATGCTTGCGATTTGCTGCATATCTGCTACCTTGTACTGGGAAAACACCTGGACCGGTAACATTCGCTGCTTGCAGACCTTTCACTCCTTTGACCACATCAAACTCTACTTTTTCTCCATCTCCCAAACTGCGGAGGTACTTCCTGGGATTGTTCTTTTTGATTGCAGTGTAGTGGACAAATATGTCTTCCTTGGTGTCGTCCCGCTTGATGAATCCATACCCGCGTTTCACATGGAACCAGACGACTTTTCCGGACATTCTTCCTGCAGGTGGAGTGTTCACAAATTTTATCCGGTTCTGTGATATTGGGCCTTGATTCACTTTTCCGGGGTTGCCTATCTCCCTGCATTGGGCCTATTCCATCTGTCTCTCCTGAGGGCTGGCCCTCGAACTCATGACTTCCATGTTTAACGACTCCCTCTGATCGCAATTTGTTCGATGTGGCCACTCTGGTTGCATCTTTGACAGATGGGTCGTCCTTGGGCATCGTAGCTATCCGTGGCTCTTCTCTTATCCGGATCCCACTGCATTCGTGATGAAGGGGCAGGCTTTGTCCGTGTTAGTTGGCTCATTTCTTTGCGCATTTCCATCATCTCTGCTGTTAAGTCAGCTAATTGTTCCTTTAATGTTTGAATCGGGTCTCTCATTGGTACTTGGACACTCTGTCCCACTGTCTCGTTCCCCTTTTTGCTTTCGTTTCCTAATGGGTGGGATGTTTCTAGATACCCCGGCATTTCTGGAAATATGACTTCTTGGCTTGCATTACGGCCAATCACTTTTATGTCTGCCTCCATGAAAGTTGAGGAATGTGTGACCTTCTAGTTGCAATCTCAGCATTCTCAACTGACTCCGGACACCTTCTTTGTTTGCTCCCTCGATGAACTGGGAGATGAGAGTTTCGTCAATTCTTCGAATTTCCTGATTATCCACTACTTGTATGGCTTTTAGTGCCTCTTGCAGGCTTAAGGCATAGTCTCTTAATGTCTCTCCAGCCCGTTGTTGTCGGCCGTAAAATTTCATTTTTAACTCCGAAATGGTGCGGGTTTCGAATGTCGTAGACAATCGTTGTAGAATCTGGTCTAACTTTTGTCTTTCCTCTCGCGGCCATGATGAGACTTCTCTAAGGGCAGCTCCCTTAAGTTGACCTATAAGTATCTCGACCTGTTGCTGCTCGTTCACAGGGTATAGGCGGAACATCGCTTTGATCTTTTTCTTGAATTCCAGCAATGTTGTTCCTTCTTCTCCCCTATTATCTCCACTATAGGTCGGGAGCCAAGGGGCCCCGAAATAATATGGCATCGTGATAGGTGACACCAGTGTTGATGGTGATTCTCCGCTGGGTGATGCATTTTTTGTTGATGAAAGTCTCTGACCCGGTGAAGTAGGTAGAAATCTCCGGCCTGGGGTGGATGTAGGATTCTGGGGTTCCGACATATTTTATTTTTGTTCATCCTGTTCGTGACGCCAAATTGTTGCACCCCAATGAGGGTCTCCTGTTCTCGGAGTGTTGTGGGGTGACTCCTCACTAAGTACTCCGTCTCTGGATCACCTTGGGTTCTTCCGAAATGTTACCAATTAGATACAGGCAATAATGGGCAAAACAGTTGGTACATTTATTCAACAATATTAGTTAGGCTAAATGACAACTTCTACATCAGAAATGTAGTTCAACAATGTACAATGCAATTAGCACACACACTTTAAGACAGGAAAGTACGCTGACATCCGTATATTTTATTATGACTGGAACTCTGGAATCTCAGATCCGAATACTGAAAGAGGGGTTAATCTATAGATATGCAAACAGGCAAATATCAATATGCAATGTCAATACTATATAAAATATAACTATTATTTTGTGCACTAATATTAGTTTCTCGTCACTTATGCATGCAAATGAGTGACTAGTTGTTGAAATGTTTGCAAACGGTGCCCGGGTTGAAGGAGAATGTTGGGGGATAAGTTGAGGTGTACTCTTTTTATGCGAGATCCTGCACTGACACTTTTTAAACAACTTTGGTTACTTGTCTCTGGTAATAATGTGCACAATACAATCCTCTCCGACTTCCCTTACTGAGCAATATTGACCACTTGCTTGGATGGAATGAGTAATATCACACTATTTCCTTAGTAGCAGCTGTATAGTAGCTGATTGGGTTCCGTTAAAGTTAAATGTAGCAGTGTTAGATGCACTTTCTCTTGGCTATGTTCCCTGTAGCTTAGCTGAGAGTATGACTGTTCCTATACAAACATCGTCTCTGTCAATTCCTCTCTGTAAGTTAATGAGATTTGCTCACTGTACTCTTTCTGAAGAAGGGGAAACTGACAATGTATATGCCTTCTGCTGGATGTTTACTATACTTCATTTGTGGTTTATACTCAAGTCTCTAGGGACCCAGGCTGTTAGCTTTTCTCCCCCAGCTGCGATGTACTGTACTAACTAAGACGGGGAGTGTATGAAGCTGATAGGGAGTGTGTTAGGAGTGGATCAGTGTACTCACTGCTACACCTTCTCCTGAGGCAAACTGCACCTCCGCACTCAGCCCACTCCGGCTGTCAATCTCTGTGAAGGGGAAGGCTCGGGGGCGGCTCCACGCTGATGCTGCTTCCTCCCGGCGGAGCTCTGAAAGCTTTCCCGGCAGCTTCACAGTGAACTCCTTCCTCCAGGCAGCGATGATATCCGTCACCGTGGTCCGGTGAGTCCCGCTCTCACTTCACCTCAGGGTCCACTCCTCTCCCCCAGGCAACTCTCGACGTCTCTCTCCTCAGAGTTTTCTCCCAGCAGTCCCCGCGGGAGTCCCCTTTTATTATCAATGGTCGTGTGCGGGGCTCCTTCCCGCTCACCGCACGTGCCGCTTCACTAGCCACTCTCCCTGGGCACCGTTGGTCCACTATGGGGACAGTTCTCCCTATGCTATGGCTGCAGTTATGTCCCTGGCCACGCGCCAGCCACCACAGCCCAGCGGGGGCAGCCCGCCACAATGTACCCTCTATGAGTGGGGTTACACACACAAACGGACACCTATCTCTTCAGGGGTATCACATTCCTCCCCGCTAAAATGATGCATGTCCCCATGCATCTGCTTTCCTTAATAATATGAGCAAACTATGTTTACAATCATCATATTTTTAGCTACATTTGTAGCAACAACACTAGTTAGTCACAAGAGTCATCAACAATAACTATACAAGTAACAATTTAGGCCCTCATTCAGAGACGGACGCTCTGAGCAGAGCGCTCACTCTGAATGAGGGCTGTCCTCCATAAAAATGGAGCGTCCTCCTGGATGCTCGTATAGCTGTGGGTCACCACCCACAGCTCATACGAGCGTGCAGGATGATGGTCGCGATGGGCTTGACCATCGCGACCATCACCACTGCAACCAGAAGCCTGTGGTCGGGGTTTTCGGCCACAAGCCCTGGAGTGATTTTGGCTCTATCAGAGCCAAAATCACTCCCACTGACATCACTAGTGATGTCAGTGGGGCCGGCTTCTGATGGTAGGCGTTCCCTTGGGAACGCCTCCGTCTGGGAGGCACGCCCACCAAAGGGGGCGTGCTGTCAATCACCATCGACAGCACGGCCCCTTTGATCAGACACAACGAGCGAAGGAAAGTCCTTCGTTCATCGCGTCTGGCGCATGCGCACGATGGAGCTCCCTCCGTCGTGCGCAAGCGCAGTGCAGACCATCGACCCACTTGTGAGCGCACAGCCGCTTGCGAGTGGGTCTGAATCAGGCCCTTAGTTTGATACTTTCCAGTCGTTACAACATTTACTGAGCATTCTGTTGCCTTTATCTAATGGGCAGAATTTCCTTTGTGTCGCTTTGCTGGTTTGGTACATGCCTTTTTCAGAATTGCTGCTACCTCTTGAGAGCTTATCGTGGTGAACTCGTGGTCTGGATGGTACCATGCTGGGAAAGGGCTTCTCACTGTTCTCTTAGCTGGACTAGGAGTATCGGTAGATATATCACGTTCAAACTTCTGTGTTACTGAAGCTGGGCATTGGGTTTTAGGCGGTTCAGATTCTTCGGCCATGGCCGTGTGAAACTCCATTTCAGGTTCAACGGCCTTTGAATTTTCCTGGTTGAAATAATTTACTTGGAAAGGGGTATCTTCCGCTCTAGCTTCGCTCTCAGGTTCTGTAGGAGAAGGTTGTGGCCCGATTATGTTCTGATGACTCTGCCATTCTGTTCCACTCTCCACTTCTTCAGGCTCCTCACCATATTCATGATATTGCTCATGTTGCTGGTAATTACGGGGAGAATGTCTTCGATGTGAACGATGCCAATAATGCTTGCGATTTGCTGCATATCTGCTGCCTTGTACTGGGAAGCCACCTGGACTGGTAACATTCGCTGCTTGCAGACCTTTCACTCCTTGGACCACATCAAACTCTACTTTTTCTCCATCTCCCAAACTGCGGAGGTACTTCCTGGGATTGTTCTTTTTGATTGCAGTGTAGTGGACAAATATGTCTTCCTTGGTGTCGTCCCGCTTGATGAATCCATACCCGCATTTCACATGGAAACAGATGACTTTTCCGGACATTCTTCCTGCAGGTGGAGTGTTCACAAATTTTATCCGGTTCTGTGATATTGGGCCTTGATTCACTTCTCCGGGGTTGCCTATCTCCCAGCATTGGGCCTATTCCATCTGTCTCTCCTGAGGGCTGGCCCTCGACCTCATGACTTCCATGTTTAACGACTCCCTCTGATCGCAATTTGTTCGATGTGGCCACTCTGGTTGCATCTTTGACAGATGGGTCGTCCTTGGGCATCGTAGCTATCCGTGGCTCTTCTCTGATCCGGATCCCACTGCATTCATGATGAAGGGGCAGGCTTTGTCCGTGTTAGTTGGCGCATTTCTTTGTGCATTTCCATCATCTCTGCTGTTAAGTCAGCTAATTGTTCCTTTAATGTTTGAATCGGGTCTCTCATTGGTACTTGGACACTCTGTCCCACTGTCTCGTTCCCCTTTTTGCTTTCGTTTCCTAATGGGTGGGATGTTTCCTGATACCCCGGCATTTCTGGAAATATGACTTCTTGGCTTGCATTACGGCCAATCACTTTAATGTCTGCCTCCATGAAAGTCGAGGAATGTGTGACCTTCTAGTTGCAATCTCAGCATTCTCAACTGACTCCGGACACCTTCTTTGTTTGCTCCCTCGATGAACTGGGAGATGAGAGTTTCGTCAATTCTTCGAATTTACTGATTATCCACTACTTGAATGGCTTTTAGTGCCTCTTGCAGGCTTAAGGCATAGTCTCTTAATGTCTCTCCAGCCCGTTGTTGTCGGCCGTAAAATTAAATTTTTAACTCCGAAATGGTGCGGGTTTCGAATGTCGTAGACAATCGTTGTAGAATCTGGTTTAACTTTTGTCTTTCCTCTCGCGGCCATGATGAGACTTCTCTAAGGGCAGCTCCCTTAAGTTGACCTATAAGTATCTCGACCTGTTGCTGCTCGTTCACAGGGTATAGGCGGAACATCGCTTTGATCTTTTTCTTGAGTTCCAGCAATGTTGTTCCTTCTTCTCCCCTATTATCTCCACTATAGGTCGGGAGCCAAGGGGCCCCGAAATAATATGGCATCGTGATAGGTGACACCAGTGTTGATGGTGCTTCTCCGCTGGGTGATGCATTTTTTGTTGATGAAAGTCTCTGACCCGGTGAAGTAGGTAGAAATCTCCGGCCTGGGGTGGATGTAGGATTCTGGGGTTCCGACATATTTTATTTTTGTTCATCCTGTTCGTGACGCCAAATTGTTGCACCCCAATGAGGGTCTCCTGTTCTCGGAGTGTTGTGGGGTGACTCCTCACTAAGTACTCAGTCTCTGGATCACCTTGGGTTCTTCCGAAATGTTACCAATTAGATACAGGCAATAATGGGCAAAACAGTTGGTACATTTATTCAACAATATTAGTTAGGCTAAATGACAACTTCTACATCAGAAATGTAGTTCAACAATGTACAATGCAATTAGCACACACACTTTAAGACAGGAAAGTACGCTGACATCCGTATATTTTATTATGACTGGAACTCTGGAATCTCAGATCCGAATACTGAAAGAGGGGTTAATCAATAGATATGCAAACAGGCAAACATCAATATGCAATGTCAATACTATATAAAATATAACTATTATTTTGAGCACAAATATTAGTTTCTCGTCACTTATGCATCCAAATGAGTGACTAGTTGTTGAAATGTTTGCAAACGGTGCCTGGGTTGAAGGAGAATGTTGGGGGATAAGTTGAGGTGTACTCTTTTTATGCGAGATCCTGCACTGACACTTTTTAAACAACTTTGGTTACTTGTCTCTGGTAATAATGTGCACAATACAATCCTCTCCGACTTCCCTTACTGAGCAATATTGACCACTTGCTTGGATGGAATGAGTAATATCACACTATTTCCTTAGTAGCAGCTGTATAGTAGCTGATTGGGCTCCGTTAAAGTTAAATGTAGCAGTGTTAGATGCACTTTCTCTTGGCTATGTTCCCTGTAGCTTAGCTGAGAGTAATACTGTTCCTATACAAACATCACCTCTGTCAATTCCTCTCTGTAAGTTAATGAGATTGGTCACTGTACTCTTTCTGAAGAAGGGGAAACTGACAATGTATATGCCTTCTGCTGGATGTTTACTATACTTCATTTGTGGTTTATACTCAAGTCTCTAGGGACCCAGGCTGTTAGCTTTTCTCCCCCAGCTGCGATGTACTGTACTAACTAAGATGGGGAGTGTATCAAGCTGATAGGGAGTGTGTTAGGAGTGGATCAGTGTACTCACTGCTACACCTTCTCCTGAGGCAAACTGCACCTCCGCACTCAGCCCACTCCGGCTGTCAATCTCTGTGAAGGGGAAGGCTCGGGGGCGGCTCCACGCTGATGCTGCTTCCTCCCGGCGGAGCTCTGAAAGCTTTCCCGGCAGCTTCACAGTGAACTCCTTCCTCCAGGCAGCTATGATATCCGTCACCGTGGTCCGGTGAGTCCCGCTCTCACTTCACCTCAGGGTCCGCTCCTCTCCCCCAGGCAACTCTCGACATCTCTCTCCTCAGAGTTTTCTCCCAGCAGTCCCCGCGGGAGTCCCCTTTTATTATCAACGGTCGTGTGCGGGGCTCCTTCCCGCTCACCGCACGTGCCGCTTCACTAGCCACTCTCCCTGGGCACCGTTGGTCCACTATGGGGACAGTTCTCCCTATGCTATGGCTGCAGTTATGTCCCTGGCCACGCGCCAGCCACCACAGCCCAGCGGGGGCAGCCCGCCCCAATGTACCCTCTATGAGTGGGGTTACACACACAAACGGACACCTATCTCTTCAGGGGTATCACATTCCTCCCCGCTAAAATGATGCATGTCCCCATGCATCTGCTTTCCTTAATAATATGAGCAAACTATGTTTACAATCATCATATTTTTAGCTACATTTGTAGCAACAACACTAGTTAGTCACAAGAGTCATCAACAATAACTATACAAGTAACAATTTAGGCCCTCATTCAGAGACGGACGCTCTGAGCAGAGCGCTCACTCTGAATGAGGGCCGTCCTCCATAAAAATGGAGCGTCCTCCTGGATGGTCGTATAGCTGTGGGTCACCACCCACAGCTCATACGAGCGTGCAGGATGATGGTCGCGATGGTCTTGACCATCGCGACCATCACCACTGCGACCAGAAGCCTGTGGTCGGGGTTTTCGGCCACAAGCCCTGGAGTGATTTTGGCTCTTTCAGAGCCAAAATCACTCCCACTGACATCACTAGTGATGTCAGTGGGGCCGGCTTCTGACGGTAGGCATTCCCTTGGGAACGCCTCCGTCTGGGAGGCACGCCCACCAAAGGGGGCGTGCTGTCAATCACCATCGACAGCACGCCCCCTTTGATCAGACACAACGAGCGAAGGAAAGTCCTTCGCTCATCGCGTCTGGCGCATGCGCACGACGGAGCTCCCTCCGTCGTGCGCAAGCGCAGTGCAGACCATCGACCCACTTGCGAGCGGACAGCCGCTTGCGAGTGGGTCTGAATCAGGCCCTTAGTTTGATACTTTCCAGTCATTACAACATTTACTGAGCATTCTGTTGCCTTTATCTAATGGGCAGAATTTCCTTTGTGTCGCTTTGCTGGTTTGGTACATGCCTTTTTCAGAATTGCTGCTACCTCTTGAAAGCTTATCGTGGTGAACTCGTGGTCTGGATGGTACCATGCTGGGAAAGGGCTTCTCACTGTTCTCTTAGCTGGACTAGGAGTATCGGTAGATATATCATGTTCAAACTTCTGTGTAACTGAAGCTGGGCATTGGGGTTTAGGCGGTTCAGATTCTTCGGCCATGGCCGTGTGAAACTCCATTTCAGGTTCAACGGCCTTTGAATTTTCCTGGTTGAAATAATTTACTTGGAAAGGGGTATCTTCCGCTCTAGCTTCGCTCTCAGGTTCTGTAGGAGAAGGTTGTGGCCCGATTATGTTCTGATGACTTTGCCATTCTGTTCCACTCTCCACTTCTTCAGGCTCCTCACCATATTTATGATATTGCTCATGTTGCTGGTAATTACGGGGAGAATGTCTTCGATGTGAACGATGCCAATAATGCTTGCGATTTGCTGCATATCTGCTGCCTTGTACTGGGAAACCACCAGGACCGGTAACATTCACTGCTTGCAGACCTTTCACTCCTTGGACCACATCAAACTCTACTTTTTCTCCATCTCCCAAACTGCGGAGGTACTTCCTGGGATTGTTCTTTTTGATTGCAGTGTAGTGGACAAATATGTCTTGCTTGGTGTCGTCCCGCTTGATGAATCCATACCCGTGTTTCACATGGAACCAGACGCGGACATTCTTCCTGCAGGTGGAGTGTTCACAAATTTTATCCGGTTCTGTGATATTGGGCTTTGATTCACTTCTCCGGGTTGCCTATCTCCCAGCATTGGGCCTATTCCATCTGTCTCTCCTGATGGCTGGCCCTCGACCTCATGACTTCCATGTTTAACGACTCCCTCTGATCGCAATTTGTTCGATGTGGCCACTCTGGTTGCATCTTTGACAGATGGGTCGTCCTTGGGCATCGTAGCTATCCGTGGCTCTTCTCTTATCCGGATCCCACTGCATTCATGATGAAGGGGCAGGCTTTGTCCGTGTTAGTTGGCGCATTTCTTTGCACATTTCCATCATCTCTGCTGTTAAGTCAGCTAATTGTTCCATTATTGTTTGAATCGGGTCTCTCATTGGTACTTGGACACTCTGTCCCACTGTCTCGTTCCCCTTTTTGCTTTCGTTTCCTAATGGGTGGGATGTTTCCTGATACCCCGGCATTTCTGGAAATATGACTTCTTGGCTTGCATTACGGCCAATCACTTTAATGTCTGCCTCCATGAAAGTCGAGGAATGTGTGACCTTCTAGTTGCAATCTCAGCATTCTCAACTGACTCCGGACACCTTCTTTGTTTGCTCCCTCGATGAACTGGGAGATGAGAGTTTCGTCAATTCTTCGAATTTACTGATTATACACTACTTGTATGGCTTTTAGTGCCTCTTGCAGGCTTAAGGTATAGTCTCTTAATGTCTCTCCGGCCCGTTGTGGTCGGCCGTAAAATTAAATTTTTAACTCCGAAATGGTGCGGGTTTCGAATGTCATAGACAATCGTTGTAGAATCTGGTCTAACTTTTGTCTTTCCTCTCGCGGCCATGATGAGACATCTCTAAGGGCAGCTCCCTTAAGTTGACCTATAAGTATCTCGACCTGTTGCTGCTCGTTCACAGGGTATAGGCGGAACATCGCTTTGATCTTTTTCTTGAGTTCCACCAATGTTGTTCCTTCTTCTCCCCTATTATCTCCACTATAGGTCAGGAGCCAAGGGGCCCCGAAATAATATGGCATCGTGATAAGTGACACCAGTGTTGATGGTGCTTCTCCGCTGGGTGATGCATTTTTTGTTGATGAAAGTCTCTGACCCGGTGAAGTAGGTAGAAATCTCCGGCCTGGGGTGGATGTAGGATTCTGGGGTTCCGACATATTTTATTTTTGTTCATCCTGTTCGTGACACCAAATTGTTGCACCCCAATGAGGGTCTCCTGTTCTCGGAGTGTTGTGTGGTGACTCCTCACTAAGTACTCCGTCTCTGGATCACCTTGGGTTCTTCCGAAATGTTACCAATTAGATACAGGCAATAATGGGCAAAACAGTTGGTACATTTATTCAACAATATTAGTTAGGCTAAATGACAACTTCTACATCAGAAATGTAGTTCAACAATGTACAATGCAGTTAGCACACACACTTTAAGACAGGAAAGTACGCTGACATCCGTATATTTTATTATGACTGGAACTGGAATCTCAGATCCGAATACTGAAAGAGGGGTTAATCAATAGATATGCAAACAGGCAAATATCAATATGCAATGTCAATACTATATAAAATATAATTATTATTTTGTGCACAAATATTAGTTTCTCGTCACTTATGCATGCAAATGAGTGACTAGTTGTTGAAATGTTTGCAAACGGTGCCTGGGTTGAAGGAGAATGTTGGGGGATAAGTTGAGGTGTACTCTTTTTATGCGAGATCCTGCACTGATACTTTTTAAACAACTTTGGTTACTTGTCTCTGGTAATAATGTGCACAATACAATCCTCTCCGACTTACCTTACTGAGCAATATTGACCACTTGCTTGGATGGAATGAGTAGTATCACACTATTTCCTTAGTAGCAGCTGTATAGTAGCTGATTGGGCTCCGTTAAAGTTAAATGTAGCAGTGTTAGATGCAATTTCTAATGGCTATGTTCCCTGTTGCAAAGCCGAGAGTATGACTGTTCCTATACAAACATCTTCTCTGTCAATTCCTCTCTGTAAGTTAATGAGATTTGCTCACTGTACTCTTTCTGAAGAAGGGGAAACTGACAATGTATATGCCTTCTGCTGGATGTTTACTATACTTCATTTGTGGTTTATACTCAAGTCTCTAGGGACCCAGGCTGTTAGCTTTTCTCCCCCAGCTGCGATGTACTGTACTAACTAAGATGGGGAGTGTATCAAGCTGATAGGGAGTGTGTTAGGAGTGGATCAGTGTACTCACTGCTACACCTTCTCCTGAGGCAAACTGCACCTCCGCACTCAGCCCACTCCGGCTGTCAATCTCTGTGAAGGGGAAGGCTCGGGGGCGGCTCCACGCTGATGCTGCTTCCTCCCGGCGGAGCTCTGAAAGCTTTCCGGCAGCATCACAGTGAACTCCTTCCTCCAGGCAGCGATGATCTCCGTCACCGCGCTCCGGTGAGTCCCGCTCTCACTTCACCTCAGGGTCCGCTCCTCTCCCCAGGCAACTCTCGACATCTCTCTCCTCAGAGTTTTCTCCCAGCAGTCCCCGCGGGAGTCCCCTTTTATTATCAACGGTCGTGTGCGGGGCTCCTTCCCGCTCACCGCACACGCCGCTTCACTAGCCACTCTCCCTGGGCACCGTTGGTCCACTATGGGGACAGTTCTCCCTATGCTGCGGCTGCAGTTATGTCCCTGGCCACGCGCCAGCCACCACAGCCCAGCGGGGGCAGCCCGCCCCAATGTCCCCTCTATGAGGGGGGTTACACACACAAACGGGCACCTTAATATTCATAGTCCAGTGTGGACAGTCCATCTCAAGTTCCCCTCTGGGAGGGGTGAAGACACCTATATATATATATATATCCTGTCAAAACCGGATAATTGGCGAAGACAGAATCTGTTTGCAATTGGAATCTGCGCAATGCTGTCTTGTAAAGGGCCAAGACTCCATCTTAGAAATAAAATCTCACAGCACTATTTTATAAACAAAAGGTACATAGTCAGGTTTCCTCAAACACAGGCAGACTAGACAGGGAGGCTCCGACAGTACAGCTGGAAGCCTCCTTCCTGTATGAGAATTAAATTCACTGTATAAACACATTTTGCAATTGCAGTTTAAAAACATCAGAAAAATACATGTGTGCTTGTATATATATACACATATATATATATATATATATATATATATATATATGTGTGTGTATATGTGGCCCATTTATAATATCACACAGACTTATATTTGAAAAGTAGCAAAATTCCCTGCAACTCATACACACAATGTTAAACAGAATACAGTCAGTTTTTTAGTGATCCTTCCCAAAATCATACTGGCATGGCCACACACACACATAGATGCCCGTCCAGCTTAGTGCTGCTCGCTGAGTGCCCCACCGACCCTCAGACGCACAACGCAATTCAGTGGTGTTTTCCCCGCATACATACATTTAAAAGCAATGGTCCCGTAACGCAAAAAGGATAATTATTACTTGGTTTAAACGCAATGTTAGTATATAAAGAAATGAATGTTTTCTGTAACTATGGCTTAGTAAATGACAATTGGACTGTGTTTGGAACCGTTCTGATCTACCTTATTTCCACAGCATTCCGGTGACATCAATATGAAGATCAGAACATGCGGCTATGAAATATGAATGTTAGAGAGAATATCTATTTGAAATGTTGTTTTCCATAGCAGCTTAGATTTGCATGTTGGGGGATACAAAGGGAGGTTGGAGACCTTTTGTATCCATTTGGAATTGTCCAATAAATGCCCTGTAACAGATTTCTCCAAAGGACTGGTTATTCCAGTCTAATCAATAGAGCTAGCTAGCTAAGAGTAGAAACAGTAGTCTCAGGTAACCCAAAAGGATACTCCCTTTCTGATGACCTCACAGGTAAAAGGGGGCGGGAACATAGCATGCACATAGCTGAGAAAACACAGCTTAGCAGAGGCTGGCAGATCTTTGGAGGAGAGAGAGGTTTCCTCTCTCACAAGACAACAGAATATGGATCTCAGTTCCCCTGGGTTGTTGTAGCTAAGTATAAATTGTGCAATATTTAGCCTATTTGGGTGTCTGTGGCTTTTTGGTGTTAGTCTGTTATTAGCTTAGCATGGTGTGTGGTTTGTAGTTTTCTAAGGATATTCATGGGTCTGTGTTGGCATGCAGTGTATGATGTGTTGTCTGGTCTGTGCTTTTCATCTGCACTGTAGGGTACAGTGGTCTGTTGTCAGCATGCAGGAAAGGGATTGATTGTGGAATTGTTGTGATATTTGTGAATGATTGATGCTGGTTGATTGAGATCCTGCGATGTGTTCTGTGTTTGGGCCCTGCCATGTGTTCTGTGTTTGGGCCCTGCCATGTGTTCTGTGTTTGGGCCCTGCCATGTGTTCTGTGTTTGGGCCCTGCCATGTGTTCTGTGTTTGGGCCCTGCCATGTGTTCTGTGTTTGGGCCCTGCCATGTGTTCTGTGTTTGGGCCCTGCCATGTGTTCTGTGTTTGGGCCCTGCCATGTGTTCTGTGTTTGGGCCCTGCCATGTGCTTGAACAGTATCTCTGCTTGGGAGAGATGGGCTTTGTGTGTGCTGTATACTCATGAATGTGATCATAGGGTGGTGTCAGTGTTGTATCGTGGAGGTTGAATTGATGGCAGCTTTGAATGGTCGTGGGTGGTTGCCGTGTGGTGTTGTGTGAGTCAGATGGGTATGTTGTCTGTGGTTTGTTGGAGATGGCTTGCCTCCATGTGGGGTGAACAAGGGAAATTGTGATTCTGCCCAGTTGTGGTGTTGTGTGGGTCAGATAGGTATATTGTCTTTGTTGTGGTTGTGGTCATTGATGGATGATTTGTGGAGCTGAAGCTTGGTGCAGGATGGAGTTTGCCTAGGGATCATGAGGCTTGCAAACAAAGGAAAAACATGTGCTTCGGCCCTTCCCCCTCCCCACGGTCTAGTGACTACTGGATGAGGTCTGTTGTTGGTTCAGAGACCATGCGGTTTGGACAATAGGGCAGGAAGCATTCCCAACCCCCCTCATGCACAAACACGCACACCATCACCAGCCATCTTGAACATGTGCTCACAGCAGACATTGATATATCTCTCATTGTATTTTAACATGTCTCTTTCTCTCTCTCTCTCTCTCTCTCTCTCTCTTTCTCATATTGCTCATTGTATTTTGATCCTTAATAACTGTTTCATGTATTTTAACTGTACCTTATGACCTAATGTTTGTACAATTTATTTGCGCTCATTATTAGATCATAGCGTTGAAACATCTGTACTTTTACCTGAATAATAATCTTTAGCGCTTCGGACCGCTATTCAACTGTCTTGGTATTTCATTAATGGTATAATCAAAATAGCGACATCTTGTGGTTTTAGAAGGTACAGGCAGGTTTTGTCTTTGAGGTTTTTAGGCAGGGTTTTGTCTTAGAGGTTCTAGGCAGGTGAATCTTAGAGGTTTATAGGAAGGAATATATTAAAAGGTATTTATAAATTTTACAGTGGGGGCTCGCATCGGTTTATCACACTATCTGATACAACGATAACAATCGGTCAGTCCTCTCTCAGCAAAAGGGTGGAGGCGCCTTTTGAGAGATGCATTAGTCTCTCATTACCACAGTGTTGCTGAGAGCGTACTGCCGGTTATTGTGTAGAGGAAGCGCAGATCAGAATTCAGGGACAAGAGAAAAAAAAAAAAAAAAAAAGTTTTTTTTTCTCTGTTGATAGAACCTTACGTTTAGAGGGGTGCCGCAGTATTGCGTACGCAGCTAAAACGCATTTTTGCGTACGCAGTTAAAAAGTCATTATACGGTTGTGTGGTAGTCGCATAATTGTGTATGCGGCCGGTCGCACATTAAGCGTATACGCACTTCCGGTTCTGCTGCCACATTTTTGAACAAAGCCATTGAGGTTTACATTTTTTTTCTATCTACCAATATCTGGGTAAATGTTTATTTTCTGCGCAGAGAAAGTGTGTAACAGTGAGTATGTGTTGGACAGTTAAGGGTATCATATGATACTTAAGGGCTAGGTGCAAGGGTTAGCCTAGCCGCTCGGTAAGCAGCTTACCGTTCAGTACACAGAGCAGGTGTATGGTTTGTTATTTTTGTTAGGGACCGGCTCTCAGTGTGACTGCAGTGTTCAATAAAATTTGAGCATTGTAGTTGAGCCGCACCAGGTGTGATTGTGAGCTGAGAGAGAACAGGTGAGCTAGGCGCATCTAGAAATAACGTCCGTAGGTGAGCGAGGCGCATCTAGAAATAACGTCTGTAGGTGAGCGAGGCGCATCTAGAAATAACGTCTGTAGGTGAGCGAGGCGCATCTAGAAATAACGTCTGTAGGTGAGCGAGGCGCATCTAGAAATAACATCCGTAGGTAAGTGAAAGTATCTTGATTGTCTTTCACCGGCTTAAATCTTTATTGAAAAGCGTAGGAGTTGTCTCAAAATGGGAGCCACGCAAACAGTAGAAATGTTAGGCAATGATGTGCTGCTAATGGAGGAATATGATGAGAAAGAGTGTTAGACTGTTTCCCAGACTTGGTAGTTTTGATAAAAATGTGTTAGACAATGTCCAGGATCACATCAGTATGGTGCGATCCCGAGAGAAAAAGATTAAGTATTTTGAATGTTTTAAAAAAATATGGTAGCATGAAGGGGATGCGTGGCTTAACAATGTGCAAACGACGCAAACTAGCGTCGTGAGCACATTACCAGAGAATAAACCCGCAGCGCTGAATTGCAATGCGTGCGGGCTGCGAAATAGCGCGCACGTGTGGCACGGTAGCGTTGTGGAAGGTAGTACAGATGGTTCACGCGCACCACCACCGTCATATGCGGATGGGGGTGTAGGTACAGTCAATGTGAAAACCCATAAAAATGTAAGAGATCCAGAGTAAGGTAGCTTAACTATTGTTTATTTTCTCCCTCCCATACCCCAAATACCAGTGCCCTCTTGCTTCCATATAAGGGAGAGGTACACTGCACATAGACACGAAAGCCTCAGGGTCCCAGGGACTAACCCAGTATTGTTTGTCAAAGCTTTATAGAACTGGTATGTTTAAATGATATTAAACTGTTGTGCTTTATCTTTCACATACAGGACGCAAGGCTGCGAAAGACATACGACAGCCATACCCGGCTAAGGTTAAATATTTGAAGTACTGCCCTACTCAGGGGACAAGGAAACAATAGAACCGTAGACATTTATAACAGAATTTTTTTATTGCAGGAATTTTGTATCAATACAGTATCCTTAGAATTAGTGATGGAAGGAATACTCATTTCACAAGTAATATCTTTTACAACATGTGTAAGGTGATAGGTACTAGTTTCAAGATCATCCCAGACCACCTGTCTGTCTCCCGTTGAGATACTGTTTGCCAGGTAGCCTCATGTGAAAATATTATGAGGTTACTGTGCAGGTTCTCATGACAATGTGTAAGAACAACAGGAATTGAAGTGTTATTTACTAACATGCCTGAAGCAAACTGTAATGATGTTAAACCTGGAGAAAAATTCATTTGATCTAATAATTTTTTGTGTTCAGATTGCCTGATTGATTGGGGGATAGAACCATATCCGACGTGTTAACTAAATTCTACATCCTCAAAGGGTGGCCGACTAAGAGAGTCCATTCCACCAAATACAGGGAGGATTAATCTACCGGGGGAGATGCAAGGCGGAGATGAGGCCGATAGCATGGACCTGTCGATCGCAAGCTTGTGCCGGGAAGATTAAAAGGTGACTGTGAGCTATCTGAGCTAAAGAAATTGCAGATCAGTGTTGCAGCAATGGACCAGTCCGCTGTGTTCATTTTTGTATTCTTTTTCAGCGTTTTCACCATCCTGGGTTGCTCGGGGATTCCTGGTTTCGGTGATAGGGGACTGATACAGACAATGGGAGCTGATGTCGGCATTGATACAGAGGAGTCGAAAGGAGGAGTGCTATACCAAACCAGGGGAGTGCCGGTCCAATATGTAGTGTATAATAATGTAGCCTGAGTTTGAGTGGTCATGCATGGATATAACGTTTATGTTGTTTTAAGTCATCTTAGGTAATGCAGTCCCAACCCCTTCCAAGGCTCTCCTTATAGGATAGGTGCATCCCAACATCTTTCCAATGATCCCTTAAGGATCCGCGGTGTGCGTATAAGGACAGTTTCATGTCCCTCCCGGAGACGCATTATCTGAATGGTTCAAATGACCATACTGTGTCATACCATAATAACATTGAACGGTATATTCTCATGCATGGCTAAACAGATTCAGAACAGGTTGTGATAGCGCTTGATTGGCTATCAAAGGGTGGACTGTCAAAACCGGATAATTGGCGAAGACAGAATCTGTTTGCAATTGGAATCTGCGCAATGCTGTCTTGTAAATGGCCAAGACTCCATCTTAGAAATAAAATCTCACAGCACTATTTTGTAAACAAAAGGTACATAGTCAGCCTTCCTCAAACACAGGCAGACTAGACAGGGAGGCTCCGACAGCACAGCTGGAAGCCTCCTTCCTGTATGAGAATTAAATTCACTGTATAAACACATTTTGCAATTGCAGTTTAAAAACATCAGAAAAATACATGTGTGCTTGTGTATATATATATATATATATATATATATATATATATATGTGTGTGTGTATATGTGGCCCATTTATAATATCACACAGACTTATATTTGAAAAGTAGCAAAATTCCCTGCAACTCATACACACAATGTTAAACAGAATACAGTCAGTTTTTTAGTGATCCTTCCCAAAATCATACTGGCATGGCCACACACACACATAGATGCCCGTCCAGCTTAGTGCTGCTCGCTGAGTGCCCCACCGACCCTCAGACGCACAACGCAATTCAGTGGTGTTTTCCCCGCATACATACATTTAAAAGCAATGGTCCCGTAACGCAAAAAGGATAATTATTACTTGGTTTAAACGCAATGTTAGTATATAAAGAAATGAATGTTTTCTGTAACTATGGCTTAGTAAATGACAATTGGACTGTGTTTGGAACCGTTCTGATCTACCTTATTTCCACAGCATTCCGGTGACATCAATATGAAGATCAGAACATGCGGCTATGAAATATGAATGTTAGAGAGAATATCTATTTGAAATGTTGTTTTCCATAGCAGCTTAGATTTGCATGTTGGGGGATACAAAGGGAGGTTGGAGACCTTTTGTATCCATTTGGAATTGTCCAATAAATGCCCTGTAACAGATTTCTCCAAAGGACTGGTTATTCCAGTCTAATCAATAGAGCTAGCTAGCTGAGAGTAGAAACAGTAGTCTCAGGTAACCCAAAAGGATACTCCCTTTCTGATGACCTCACAGGTAAAAGGGGGCGGGAACATAGCATGCACATAGCTGAGAAAACACAGCTTAGCAGAGGCTGGCAGATCTTTGGAGGAGAGAGAGGTTTCCTCTCTCACAAGACAACAGAATATGGATCTCAGTTCACCTGGGTTGTTGTAGCTAAGTATAAATTGTGCAATATTTAGCCTATTTGGGTGTCTGTGGCTTTTTGGTGTTAGTCTGTTATTAGCTTAGCATGGTGTGTGGTTTGTAGTTTTCTAAGGATATTCATGGGTCTGTGTTGGCATGCAGTGTATGATGTGTTGTCTGGTCTGTGCTTTTCATCTGCACTGTAGGGTACAGTGGTCTGTTGTCAGCATGCAGGAAAGGGATTGATTGTGGAATTGTTGTGATATTTGTGAATGATTGATGCTGGTTGATTGAGATCCTGCGATGTGTTCTGTGTTTGGGCCCTGCCATGTGTTCTGTGTTTGGGCCCTGCCATGTGTTCTGTGTTTGGGCCCTGCCATGTGTTCTGTGTTTGGGCCCTGCCATGTGTTCTGTGTTTGGGCCCTGCCATGTGTTCTGTGTTTGGGCCCTGCCATGTGCTTGAACAGTATCTCTGCTTGGGAGAGATGGGCTTCGTGTGTGCTGTATACTCATGAATGTGATCATAGGGTGGTGTCAGTGTTGTATCATGGAGGTTGAATTGATGGCAGCTTTGAATGGTCGTGGGTGGTTGCCGTGTGGTGTTGTGTGAGTCAGATGGGTATGTTGTCTGCGGTTTGTTGGAGATGGCTTGCCTCCATGTGGGGTGAACAAGGGAAATTGTGATTCTGCCCAGTTGTGGTGTTGTGTGGGTCAGATAGGTATATTGTCTTTGTTGTGGTTGTGGTCATTGATGGATGATTTGCGGAGCTGCAGCTTGGTGCAGGATGGAGTTTGCCTAGGGATCATGAGGCTTGCAAACAAAGGAAAAACATGTGCTTCGGCCCTTCCCCCTCCCCACGGTCTAGTGACTACTGGATGAGGTCTGTTGTAGGTTCAGAGACCATGCGGTTTGGACAATAGGGCAGGAAGCATTCCCAACCCCCTCATGCACAAACACGCACACCATCACCAGCCATCTTGAACATGTGCTCACAGCAGACATTGATATATCTCTCATTGTATTTTAATATGTCTCTTTCTCTCTCTCTCTCTCTCTCTCTCTCTCTCTCTCTCTCTCTTTCTCATATTGCTCATTGTATTTTGATCCTTAATAACTGTTTCATGTATTTTAACTGTACCTTATGACCTAATGTTTGTACAATTTATTTGCGCTCATTATTAGATCATAGCGTTGAAACATCTGTACTTTTACCTGAATAATAATCTTTAGCGCTTCGGACCGCTATTCAACTGTCTTGGTATTTCATTAATGGTATAATCAAAATAGCGACATCTTGTGGTTTTAGAAGGTACAGGCAGGTTTTGTCTTAGAGGTTTTTAGGCAGGGTTTTGTCTTAGAGGTTCTAGGCAGGTGAATCTTAGAGGTTTATAGGAAGGAATATATTAAAAGGTATTTATAAATTTTACAATATATATATATATATATATATATATATATATATATTAGAAGTGGGACACTAAACTCTTCAGGGGTATCACATTCCTCCCCGCTAAAATGATGCAAGTCCCCATGCATCTGCTTTCCTTAATAATATGAGCAAACTACGTTTACAATCATCACATTTTTAGCTACATTTGTAGCAACAACACTAGTTAGTCACAAGAGTCATCAACAATAACTGTACAAGTAACAATTTAGTTTGATATTTTCCAGTCGTTACAACATTTACTGAGCATTCTGTTGCCTGTATCTAATGGGCAGAATTTCCTTTGTGTCGTTTTGCTGGTTTGGTACATGCCTTTTTCAGAATTGCTGCTACCTCTTGAGAGCTTATCGTGGTGAACTCGTTGTCTGGATGGTACCATGCTGGGAAAGGGCTTCTCACTGTTCTCTTAGCTGGACTAGGAGTATCAGTAGATATATCATGTTCAAACTTCTGTGTAACTGAAGCTGGGCATTGGGGTTTAGGCAGTTCAGATTCTTTGGCCATGGCCGTGTGAAACTCCATTTCAGGTTCAACGGCCTTTGAATTTTCCTGGTTGAAATAATTTACTTGGAAAGGGGTATCTTCCGCTCTAGCTTCGCTCTCAGGTTCTGTAGGAGAAGGTTGTGGCCCTATTATGTTCTGATGACTCTGCCATGCTGTTCCACTCTCCACTTCTTCAGGCTCCTCACCATATTCATGATATTGCTCATGTTGCTGATAATTACGGGGAGAATGTCTTCGATGTGAACGATGCCAATAATGCTTGCGATTTGCTGCATATCTGCTGCCTTGTACAGGGAAACCACCAGGACCGGTAACATTCGCTGCTTGCAGACCTTTCACTCCTTGGACCACATCAAACTCTACTTTTTCTCCATCTCCCAAACTGCGGAGGTACTTCCTGGGATTGTTCTTTTTGATTGCAGTGTAGTGGACAAATACGTCTTCCTTGGTGTTGTCCCGCTTGATGAATCCATACCCGCGTTTCACATGGAACCAGATGACTTTTCTGGACATTCTTCCTGCAGGTGGAGTGTTCACAAATTTTATCCAGTTCTGTGATATTGGGCCTTGATTCACTTCTCCGGGGTTGCCTATCTCCCAGCATTGGGTCTATTCCATCTATCTCTCCTGAGGGCTGGCCCTCGACCTCAGGTCTTCCGTGTTTAACGACTCCCTCTGATCGCAATATCGTTCGATGTGGCCACTCTGGTTGCATCATTGACAGATGGGTGGTCCTTGGGCATCGTAGGTATCCGTGGTTCTTCTCTGATCCGGATCCCACTGCATTCGTGATGAAGGGGCAGGCTTTGTCCGTGTTAGTTGGCGCATTTCTTTGCGCATTTCCATCATCTCTGCTGTTAAGTCAGCTAATTGTTCCTTTAATGTTTGAATCGGGTCTCTCATTGGTACTCTGACCCACTGTCTCGTTCCCCTTTTTGCTTTCGTTTCCTAATGGGTGGGATGTTTCCTGATACCCCGGCATTTCTGGAAATATGACTTCTTGGCTTGCATTACGGCCAATCACTTTAATGGCTGCCTCCATGAAAGTCGAGGAATGTGTGACCTTCTAGTTGCAATCTCAGCATTCTCAACTGACTCCGGACACCTTCTTTGTTTGCTCCCTCGATGAACTGGGAGGTGAGAGTTTCGTCAATTCTTCGAATTTCCTAATTATCCACTACTTGTATGGCTTTTAGTGCCTCTTGCAGGCTTAAGGCATCTCTTAATGTCTCTCCAGCCCGTTGTTGTCGGCTGTAAAATTTCATTTTTAACTCCGAAATGGTGTGGGTTTCGAATGTCGTAGACAATCGTTGTAGAATCTGGTCTAACTTTTGTCTTTCCTCTGGCGGCCATGATGAGACTTCTCTAAGGGCAGCTCCCTTAAGTTGACCTATAAGTATCTCGACCTGTTGCTGCTCGTTCACAGGGTATAGGCGGAACATCGCTTTGATCTTTTTCTTGAATTCCAGCAATGTTGTTCCTTCTTCTCCCCTATTATCTCCACTATAGGTTGGGAGCCAAGGGGCCCCGAAATAATATGGCATCGTGATAGGTGACACCAGTGTTGATGGTGCTTCTCCGCTGGGTGATGCATTTTTTGATGATGAAAGTCTCTGACCCGGTGAAGTAGGTAGAAATCTCCGGCCTGGGGTGGATGTAGGATTCTTGGGTTCCGACATATTTTATTTTTGTTCATCCTGTTCGTGACACCAAATTGTTGCACCCCAATGAGGGTCTCCTGTTCTCGGAGTGTTGTGGGGTGACTCCTCACTAAGTACTCCGTCTCTGGATCACCTTGGTTTCTTCCGAAATGTTACCAATTAGATACAGGCAATAATGGGCAAAACAGTTGGTACATTTATTCAACAATATTAGTTAGGCTAAATGACAACTTCTACATCAGAAATGTAGTTCAACAATGTACAATGCAATTAGCACACACACTTTAAGACAGGAAAGTAGGCCGACATCCGTATATTTTATTATGACTGGAACTGTGGAATCTCAGAATCGAATACTGAAAGAGGGGTTAATTAATATATATGCAAACAGGCAAATATCAATATGCAATATCAATACTATATAAAATATAACTATTATTTTGTGCACAAATATTAGTTTCTCGTCACTTATGCATGCAAATGAGTGACTAGTTGTTGAAATGTTTGCAAACGGTGCCCGGGTTGAAGGAGAATGTTGGGGGATAAGTTGAGGTGTACTCTTTTTATGCGAGATCCTGCACTGACACTTTTTAAACAACTTTGGTTACTTGTCTCTGGTAATAATGTGCACAATACAATCCTCGCCGACTTCCCTTACTGAGCAATATTGACCACTTGCTTGGATGGAATGAGTAATATCACACTATTTCCTTAGTAGCAGCTGTATAGTAGCTGATTGGGCTCCGTTAAAGTTAAATGTAGCAATGTTAGATGCACTTTCTCTTGGCTATGTTCCCTGTAGCGTAGCTGAGAGTATGACTGTTCCTATACAAACATCGTCTCTGTCAATTTCTCTCTGTAAGTTAATGAGATTTGCTCACTGTACTCTTTCTGAAGAAGGGGAAACTGACAATGTATATGCCTTCTGCTGGATGTTTACTATACTTCATTTGTGGTTTATACTCAAGTCTCTAGGGACCCAGGCTGTTAGCTTTTCTCCCCAGCTGCGATGTACTGTACTAACTAAGACGGGGAGTGTATCAAGCTGATAGGGAGTGTGTTAGGAGTGGATCAGTGTACTCACTGCTACACCTTCTCCTGAGGCAAACTGCACCTCCGCATTCAGCCTCTCAATCTCTGTGAAGGGGAAGGCTCGGGGGCGGCTCCACGCTGATGCTGCTTCCTCCCGGCGGAGCTCTGAAAGCATTCCGGCAGCTTCACAGTGAACTCCTTCCTCCCGGAAGCGATGATCTCCATCACCGCGCTCCAATGAGTCCCGCTCTCCCTTCACCTCAGGATCCGCTCCTCTCCTCCAGGCAACTCTCGACGTCTCTCTCCTCAGAGAGTTTTCTCCCTGCAGTCCCCACGGGAGTCCCATTTTATTATCAACGGTCGCGTGCGGGGCTCCTTCCCGCTCACCGCACGCGCCGCTTCACTAGCCACTCTCCCTGGGCACCGTTGGTCCACTATGGGGACAGTTCTCCCTATGCTGCGGCTGGAGTTATGTCCCTGGCCATGCGCCAGCCACCACAGCCCAGCGGGGGCAGCCGGCCCAATGTCCCCTCTATGAGGGGGTTTACACACACAAACGGGCACCCTAATATTCATAGTCCAGTGTGGACAGTCCATCTCAAGTTCCCCTCTGGGAGGGGTGAAGACACATATTTTTTTATATATATATATATATATATATTTTAGAAGTGGGACACTAAGCTCTTCAGGGGTATCACAACGTTATAGCCAAGTCGGACGAAGGAGAAATATATGGGCCTGATTCAGATACAGATGGTAATTCAACCGCAGCTGTGAATGTGCACCGTGCGCAGCTGCGAATATGTGCTGATGCTTCCAATGCTTACCCGACCATAAAGACACTTTCGCACATCTGTCCAATGTTGCAGTCCTGCTTAAAAACATCAGTAACATCGAAGCACAGCAGGCAGTAATGCAGCATGTAAGGCAAGTCTGACCACCTGAAAACACAGTGGGTCTCATTCAGACCCGCTCGCGAGCGGGTCGATGGTACCCAAATGCACATGCGTATGATGGAGGCTGCTCCGTCGTGCGCATGCGCGAGACCCGGCGAGCGATGGGGAAGCGTCGCTCGGGGTCTCGCACCAAAGGGGGCGTGCTGTCGATGGTGATTGACAGCACGCCCTCTTTGGTGGGTGTGCTGGGGGCGTGGCTGCCCTGACGGAGGCGTTTCCATGGGAATGCCTAACGTCTGGGTCCGGCCCCACTGACATCACTAGTGATGTCAGTGGGAGAGATTTTGGCTCTGATAGAGCCAAAATCGCTCCAGGTCTTGCGGCAACGAGACCCTACCGCAAGGGTCTCGTCGCAAGCCCGATGGAAGCTCGCATAAGCTGTTGGTGGTCCAAAAGGCCGCTCCAATATTAGGTAGGAGGGCCCTGATTCAGAGCGAGCGCTCAGGTCAGAGCATCCGGCTCTGAATCAGGCCCAGTGTCTCTTCTGACTCACAGAGAGCTCTCATGTTGTGAAGGCAATATCAGTGGCTAATTTATGCACGTCCATGAAATGGTGTTTAAACGGTCAGACACGCCTGCGTTTACTTAACCACTCCTCCGTTACCACCTCTAAATGCTGACAGCCGGGCAAATGCACCCGTAATGGCAAACCAATCGCGGCCTGTGCGCTGTGCGGCTTATAGGCATGTGCAATGGTGAACAATCGCTCAATCTGCGTTAATATCTGCATTGCGTTCGTCTCTGAGTCAGACCTGTTATCTGATTCAGGGGACAAGACACTTGACACCAGACAGGATAAAGGGAAGACACAGTATAAGGGAGTGATCTAATGTTATATGCACCACATGCACTATCTGCTCATTCTACATTTTACACAAACGAGCACAAATGGTTAATGTCCCTTTATGGCGCCAACAAATAATAACCATGAAAAGATGTTATATGTTAATTTCTGTCATTTATTTAGCATATGTATCTCATAAGATCCAAAGGGTGGAAAGTGACGAGGATTCAGCAGTTACATAGCACATGATTGCCTGGAACAGTCATACCAGATTAACTTGTGACAACCCTTTAGAAAGAATAGACTTTACTACTATTTTTTCCACCTTTTAAAGATGGGAGCTACTATTATAGATGATGAAGGTATGAACTAGAGATGTGCGCCGACCCCCGTGTTTTGGTTTTAGTTCTAATTCATCGTCGTGCTTTGGTTTTGGCAAAACCACCCTCATGTGTTTTGGTTTTGGATCTGTATTTTTTCAATAAAATGATAAATACATCTGCAATCACAGAATTTGGGCCTGTGTTTGTTACTACAGTATTTTTAACCTCAATAACATTAATTTCCAGTCATTTTCCAGTCAATTTTGACCACCTCACAGCTCAACTATGCGACAGAGCAGCGGCACAAATGCACGGCAGTTTAACAGAATATAGGACATCTATGAAACCTGGCCACACAGCAGTGGTAGACAGGATGGTAGTTTAATAAACTATAAAAATGTTTATCGCCAATGTAAAAAGATGTCAGCAATGCCCCAAACATCCCATAATGCAAACAATATAGGTGCACGATGGAATTGTCCTTGGGATTTCCCACCCTCCCTTATGTTGTATATTAAAAAGGATATGCACAGTTTAACAGCGACAGGGACAGCCACTTTTGTGGCTGAAATGATTGGATTGTTTGCACCCCCATAAAACAAGCTACCAATGGGCAGTTAACAGTGTTGTTAATGA
Source organism: Taudactylus pleione (assembly GCA_031769625.1). NCBI lineage: Eukaryota > Metazoa > Chordata > Amphibia > Anura > Myobatrachidae > Taudactylus > Taudactylus pleione. Next base: position 2,384,435 of record JAUIMM010000609.1, read on the forward strand.
AGGAATACATATGAATTGCCGGTGGTCCCCTGGCCGGCGTTTGGAATCCCGACACCAGGAGGCCGGCAGAGGAGTACATCCCGATCGTCTAAGGTAAGTATGCACTAACCTAATTCAAACCCCCTAACCCTCCTTTAGGGAGCCTAACCCTAACCTTCCCCCCCCAGTGCCTAACTCTAATCGCCCCTTTAAGTGCCTAAACCTAACCCCCCCTTCCCTGCCACCTAAACCTAAGTCCCCCGAGGAGGTGCCTAACCCTAAGACCCCCAGGGGGTGCCTAACCCTCCCCCCTAGCCTGACCCTAACCTCCTAACCCTAAGTCCCCCTGGGAGCCCTAAACCTATCCCCCCCATGGCTGTCCGCAGCGGTGCCCGGCATCACTTCGATCGGGATGCCGGGCGCCGGTCTCCCGTCATCGGTAAAATGACAGGCGTCTACATCTAGATGCCGGCTGTCGGTATAATGTCAGCTGGCTTCCCAATTGCATCCCATTAATGAATGATGGGATTAATGCATCTAACAATGTCGTTGTTAATGATGAGCTTAAGGCAGCTGAACTAACAGTGCTATCAATTACGTCTACAGTGGCAAGATGTTGTCGTCATTATCATCCTAACCAGCATTTACATCTTCTTCATACAATATTAATTCATCCCTGCTAGAATCCACCATTACAGAAGTCTCTGTACTTTGACATAATTGCCGGTAATGATCTTCCTTCTGGAATTTATAGTGCATTTTGAGGAAGCCGCCTCCAGTGCTGATGACTGACAAGGTTCCCAGCTGTGCTGAAAACTCTTTCTGAATACACACTGGAAGGTGGGCAGCTTAAGAAAAACAATGCCAGTTTGTATGTGGGCCTCCAAATTGCCTTTTTTCCCTCCCAGTAGTCATAGTGACTGTCTGACATGACTATTCGTACACTGTCATTAAAATAATTCTCCACCATTCTATGGATGATGACCATATCATATTGCATTACAGTAGTGGTGTCACTAATTTTGGGCAACTTTGTAAGACCGGACCAGATGTCAAAATGTTGTGTTGACTCATGCGCATCACCAATTGGTCTCTTGGGAAAACTCAGCTTTTTCTTGGCAGCTGCAGTTGCCAGAGTAACTGAAGGAGGAGACATTGTCATGTCATGTGCCACTTAAGCTGACAACTTGCTCACCAGGAGCTCTTTGCAATTCTTAAGATCTGTGTCAGTTGGAAAGAAAGACTTGATTTACTACTTAAGCATGGTCACCAAAATGTAGTGATTCAATTTCAAGATGTTGGCAACCCTTGGATCGTGGCGAAGCAAATAAAGGACTTGATCTACATACTTAGCAGAATCACTTTGTTTTATCTCCTCTTTCAGTTTCTCAAACTGCTTTTCCAAAAGTCTAATTAGGGGAATCACTTGACTCAAGCTGGCAGAGTCTGAACTAACTTCACAGGCGACTACTTCGAATGGTTTCAGCACCTTGCACAACATGGAAAGTAAGATTAAAAAAAACAAGCCCAGGAGCTTTAATGAGTTAAAAATACACAACCTTGATTCAATGTAGCTGATTGGGATATTATTATTAATATTATCATTTATTTATATGGCACCACAAGTGTTCCGCAGCGCCTTACAAAGTACATAACAAATAAGTAACCAGTGACTGACAATACAATACAAAGCAGGACATGGACATGTATAATAAACATTGCTATATTAGCGACCTTTACGCCCATATAAGCAGCCAAGTGTTAGTTGCCCTCGTGGGGAGTAAGAGATAAATTAAATTACAGTAGGGAGAAGCACAAGAGGGTAGAGGGTCCTGCTTGAAAGAGCTTACATTCTTTAAGGGAGGGGCAGACAAACAGGAGTGACACAGATGGGGTAGGCATGGAGGAAGGAAGATGTAGCAGCAAGTTAGGATGAGAGCTGGAAGGCTTTAATGAAGTAGTAGGTCTTAAGAGCTCGTTTGAAGGATTGTAGAGAGGTGCAGGCTGATGGGGAGAGGGAGGGAGTTCCAAAGGTGGGGAGCAGCACGGGCAAAATCTTGGAGGTGGGAGTGGGAGGAAGTAAACAATTGGCATGAAAGGCCATTGTATTAAGTGAATGAAGAGGGTTGACAGAAGAGTGAAGGGAGATGAGATCAGAGATGTACATGGGAGAGGAATGAGTGAGGGCTTTGTAAGTGAGTGTGAGAACCTTGAATTGGGTTCTGAAAGGGAAGGGGAGCCAGTGGAGGGCTTGTAAGAGAGGGGAGGCAGATGTAGAGCATTTGGAGAGGCAGATGAGCAGAGCAGCAGCATTGAGCACAGACATATTAGACATATTAAGTTTGAGAAATCACTGGGACATCCAGGAAGAGATAGCAGAGAGACAGTTAGAGATACGAGTCAGTAGAGTGGGGGAAAGATCAGGTGAGGATAGTCAGTCCCAAGGTAAAAAAGGGAATAAATAGTCTATATAGCAGCTTATGAAACATGGGGTGAGTACAGTTAACACATTAACTGAAATTTCATAACAAGTAAATATTTATTTACCAAAACCAAAGTTAATAAAAATGTTAAGTAATCACTGACATTAATCAGAATAAAACATATACATTCCAACAGTATATATGATCACAAATTCTCTGTAATCTACTGATCTGAAATATGGCATTTATATAAAACACATGGGGCATATTCAATTGAGAGCGAGGTTTAGCAAGGAAAAAACCTCGCACCCAATTTTGGATTACTGCGAGTATGCGCTCTCCCGATACCCATGGTATCCAATTTAAAAAAAGTAGTCGTGGGGTTTTCAGCTCTGAAAATCCTGTGCCGCATTAAAAAGAATAAAAATCTGCACTTACTCGCCCGGGAGTCTCTGCGGCTCATGGTGGCCTCCCCTCTATCTTCTCACTGGAGAGGGGGCTGCTGGGAGTCCCAGGGGCTGCTGGGAGGCTCCAGGGGGGGCACACTGAACTTGGGGGGGTACACATACACGGGGGGTCACACACACACTCATGCACACATACACTCACTCATACACACAACATACTCACCGCCACTGCTGGAGACCAGGTCCTGACACTGGATGCAGAAGACAGCACTTCGGAAGGTGAATAATTACTAAGCAAATTGGAAACTTCCAATTGCTTAATTAGTCATTAGAAGGTGTGCCGTTGGGGTCCCAGAGCATTTACCGACCTTTTTTCCTAAAATTGTGGATTTTAGGAAAAATTGGTCGTGCTCTGGAGGTGTGCAAAAAACAAAACAAAAACCTCCCGGCGCACAAAAAGTCAATAACCCCACTCCTGATTGAATAGCAAAAATCCCACACCTGCTGGCAAATCCCACAGGTGCGGGATTTTTGCTATTCTTGCACCCAATTGAATATGCCCCATGGAGCTATAATAAGCTCCCCAGAATATTGAAATCTAATAATGTTACAATGTATTTATATGTGTTCAGAATGTCCAAATAGGTCCTTCTCAAATGTCCCTTTATTTAATGTTCGATAATTCCAATTGTGTATAAAACAGCTTTACACTTAACGGGGAGCTGTTTATTTTTCAAAGGAACATTTACGCCTTGACAAAGATGCCAGGGAGGTGTTGAAATACGTAGGTGCTCTATCTGATTATCTCTCCTGATCTCCCGGGCACTTTGAGAGTACCTTTCTTCAATTTGTGCTGCTGATCCTACCTGTTTGAACAATTGCTAATCCATCATATATACATCCACACTTCCCAGCAAACAAAGCTTTCAATTACCGGGAGAGACTGCTGCAAGGAGACCCAGGCTCCCTATCAGTTAGGTTGAGCTGAGACACTGCAGGTGCAGGGTGGGGAGGGTTAGGGGGGACGGTGGGTTTCGTTCTGATCAAAATGAAATAGTACATACGTGACCATTTGAGTGAGTACAAATGAACACACTTTATTTAGAAGTAACAAACAAACAATTAACATACAAAGTATACAGTATACTCAACTTTTGTCTAGGTATTCAGATGACACCAGTAATTCATCATCTTCAACATAAGATGTACTATATCTTCATCTGGGGAGCCCTCATTTCAATAATGACCAGGTAGTTCAATATACAATGCAGGCACCATGTACTGCAGTCAGGTCCATGCACGAGCCAAAGAGCCTTTGTCTAGGTCTTGATTTATATACCCTAGTATATGGGTGTCCGCGTTCCGGATATTAAGCCCATATTAGTTATATACTGGGTATCAATCACTGATTGGTACACCATACTGTAGCATGGACCATCTTACCTCTTGCACATGCTCTGTAAGCACTAAGATTAACTACCAGACAAAGAAATACAGTAATGGTGTATCCTAGTATGTCTGGAGATAAACTCTCAAAGCCCCCTTTGTATAGAGAATATGGACATCACTATCAGTTACCCATAATGCTTAGCATCTCTACACATCTTACAATGGTCATTCTATTGGAATGTGGCTCACTGTCTACTGATAATACCATATAAGCTATGAATGGCTCATTGTACATTTCTAATAGTGACAGGTACAAGTTAGGGCCCCTCTATTTATGTCTTGTTTGACCTCAAGGTGATCTGACCATTCTATGGATAGACTGCAACTACAATCTCTTTTCAACCTCAATGGGGCCTAGCAAGGGTTGTGTGTTACAACTTATATGCCTATGTAGAAATTAATTATTTAACCCACTGGTTACAGAGGGTAAGTATACTTCAGGATACCAACCATCGGGTTGCCGCTGTCGGTATTCTGACAGGAGGCATCCCGACAGCTGGCATATCATACCGATTACTAAATGCCATATTTCAGAGCAGTAGAATACAGAGAATTTATGATCATACATACTGTTGGACTGGATATGTTTTATTGTGATTAATGTCAGTTATTACTTCACATTTTTATTAACTTTACTATTGGTAAATAAATATTTACTTTATTATGAAATTTCAGTGAATGTGTCAACTGTACTCACCCCTTGCTGCTATATACACAACACGGAAAGTATTCTCCAATGCGTTGGACTATTATTTATTTATTACCAGTTATTTATATAGTGAATACAAATTCAGCAGCACTTTACAGAGAATATTTGGCCATTCACATAAATCACCGCCCCAGTGGAGCTTACACTCTATGGCCCTCATTCAGAGCCGCTCGTTAGCGGCAGTACGCTCGTTCCGAGCGATGTTTGCACATCTGCGCATGCGTACGCTTTTTAGTACGCATGCGCGAACCAGTCAGTGCGGCCGAAAATCGTTTGTACGCTATATAGCGAGTGCCTGCTATTTTGAGTGACAGAATGAGGCGTATGTGGGTGGTAACAGGGGAAGGTGCTTGAAAATGGGGAGTGGAGATCCGAACGCAGGCGTGCTTAAAGGTCAAAACGGGCGTTTTATGGGTGTGTATATTTAAAACAGCAGCGTCAATGACCACGTCACTGGGTTATTTTATAGCCAGAACTGCTCGCAAATTTGTGGTAGCAAACACCAACCACAAGAATAGCGAGCAGTTCATACGCTGGTCGATGTACTCGATTAATCTAATAAATAGCGGACATGACGTATGGTGCGAGCGGCCAGGGGGCGTTTTTAACAAATAAACGAGCGTATGTTTTGCTCGTTCGTTCAGGCTTAGAGGTGTGAACAGACTGCAATGTGCGTACGGATCATTTGAATAGCCACCCCTTGTTTTTAAACGAACGACCGCAAATAGCGAACGGCTCTGAATGAGGGCCTTTATTCCCTATCACATGCACACTAGGGTTAATTTTGTTGGGAGCCAGTTAACCTACCAGTAAATTTTTTGGCGTGTGGGAGAAAACCGGAGTACCTGGAGGAAACCCAAGCAAGCACAGAGAGAATATGCAAACTCCACACAGTTAGGGCCATAGTAGTATATGGCACATTACCCCTCCTCTCCCCATGCCATGATTTGTTGTGTAGGTTTGGATGGCTTCTTGCTGTTCCTCCATTCACTGAAGCTTATAAAGGGTGAAGTTCCACCTTGTTACCACCTCTTGCTTCAGTTGGTTGCATGGCAACTTCTTGCAGCTGCTGCAATCTTCTACATGCAGTTGCTGAATGGCGAAAAATGTCCCAAAATTTTTTGGGCCACAGATAGCATCTCCTGTCAATTAAAAAAAAAAATCGACACCACCAAATTGATTGTGTGAGCAAAACATGGGACGTGTTCAAATTCACCCAGCTGTAATGCTCTCACAATATTTGTGGCATTATCAGAAATTACAAATCCCAAAGAAAGTCCAAGCGGGGTAAGCCATTATGCTAAGACATTCCGTAATTTTTCCAACAGGTTGACACCAGTATGCCCATTAGTGAAGCCGGTCATACAGAGAGTAACCTGCCTGGGAATTAGCTGGTGTTTTGTGCCACCTACTGCTGCTGCTGAAGGCGATTCACATACCCAGTGTGCAGTCATGTAATCTTTCATTTGCCCAGTACCGCATGTCCACATATCTGTGGATAAGTGGACAGTGGGTACAATGGCATTTTGTAGGCCAATAATTAGTTGTTTTTTAACGTTGAGGTACATCTGAGGAATTGCTTTTCTGGTAAAATGGACCCGAGATGGACTTTGGTAGCGGGGACACAGACCTCAATTAACTGTCTAAAACCAGATGCATTAATGGCAGATATTGGACGCAGATCTAATGTTAGCATAGCTGTCATGGCTTCAGTGATCTGCTGTGCAACTGGGAGACAGCTGTCATATTTGCTTCCTTTTGCAATGAATTGTTTAACAGTCAATTGTTTTTTGAAACTACTGTTAGTATTCTTGGTCCCCATCTGGGTTGAAGATCCACCCCCAGTAGCAGCAGAGCAGGCCAAGCGCACAAGGATTCTTATAAGGAATCCTTGATAGGGGAGGATTCCATTAGCCTTAGCAAATTGGATGCAGGACTTACACAAACAATATCCTCATTAACGGCGTCAGCTACAAAATATCTCCCTCATCCTGTTGCACTTTCTTAGTAGCATCCTCAATTTCTATGTCAGCATCTTTACTTGTTCCTCTTCTCCCCATATTGGCAGAGGGTGCAGAAATGGTGGAAGGAGGCTGTCAGGAACTGTAGAGGAGAAGCCAGGGAATAGGGTGGCTAGGGAATAAGCAGGTGAGTGACAGCTAGGTCTCCCTATTGCGGCCAAACCCAGGTTTGGCTAGACCTGCCCAGAGGCGCGGAGTCTAACCCACTTGGTGGTCTTCTCCAGTGACCCCTTCAGTCGGGATTTGGTTTTCGCTGCACCAAGTGGGCAAGTCGCGGCCCTCTGGACAGGTACCTGGGAATGGCAGAAACACTGGATTAGTACATAAACTAATACTTGAACACTGGAGTAGAGAATACTTGAACACAGGAGTTGAGATAATAGTCGAACACAGGAGTAGAAATTAATACTAGAACACTAGAGATGCACTGAATACTTGGATACTGGAGAAGTTCTAAATACTTGAACACTGGTGATGAATGGAATACTCGAACACTGGAGATGAACTTGAGAATGTTAGAGATCCTAGTTGCAGGCTTGCTTGAGAACACAGGGAAATGTACTGGGAATTGCTACACATTCAGGTGCAGATTTGCACAGAGAGAAGTGGACACAGGCATATACTGGGGATTGCTAAAGGTCCAGCTGAGAGTAACTAATAATTAGCAGGAAAGCTGACTCCACAGTAACACAGGGAAGCTGCAATAAAGCTCAGCAGCACACTACAAGACACACATGAATAACAACATAAACACTGGTATTCTGAGAGAGAGCTAAAGACTCAGACTGAAAATTAGCATAGAAGCTAATACAGGTAACACTGAAAAACTGTGTAGGCTGAAGCAACACTCTGAAGGAAATAACACAGAGCAACACTGGTGAGTCTCATAGTCACTGGAACAGTGAAGTTGAACAGCAGTTTCCTGTTCCTGGAGTCAGACTTAAATACCCCTGGGTAGCTGGTCATTGGATCAGAGGATTAGCTGAGTGACCACAGGACTAGAATTGGGAGAGACTAGTCAGGTGATATGGACCAACATGGCTGCGCCCATGCCTGGTACCCCGGAAACCAGGACGCACGCACAGAAGCCCTAGCAGACCCCGGGGAGAATACTCAGTCACCATTCACCACCACTCCCTGCGGCTGAACACCTAAGCCCAAAGATGCTGGCGTGGAGGTGAGTAGCGGCCGATCCCAGGCTGCATCCTGACAGAGGCTTCTCTACATGTTCTGTATCAGAAAGGTCAGGCTCACACTTAGCACCTCAGGGATCTGTGAGGCACACGGACCCCCTCCTCTCTTAATGCACTCCTGAATACATATGGATTACATTTATTAAGAAAAGGAGAGTGTCAGCCTCACCTATAGCTCAGTTGCCAAGAATCCAGGCAACTACTTGAATTACAGCCCAGGTAACACAAATCAACTTCATTCAAGTAGTATAATGTGGGAATTTGAAATGTGTGCTTGGGTGAATTTTTATTTAAATTGGGTTATAAAAAGATAAGTTCAGTAAGGAAAATAATAAGTTGAATCAGGTAGTGGCTGAGAAAGGGTTAGCATGGCATGGAGCATTGCCACTGGTATTACACAGTATCAGAATTCTAGACCACCACTTGTCACCCTTCCAGATATTTTTTTGGCAGACAAAAACGTGTGATGATTGACCCACAGGATGATCTGAAATGTAACAATGCAGTAACGGTCAGATATATCATCGAAATGATCAAACAACTTACATAACAACTGAAGAGTTTAAGGTTTCTGTCAGCAGACATGCTGGGTACAAATTATGATATTGAACCTGGAGAATATGTAATGGTTAGAAATTTCTTGCATTCTGGTTGCTTAATATCTCCTTTGGAAGGACCAACACCTGGATCTATTCCAGTCATTGTAAATGGGTATCCGAACCAATGGAAGCTCAAAGACAAGAAGAGGGAGAAATACTTCCACAGCATGAGACTATCTTCCAGGAAACCTAAATCTGCATTAAGCAATCGAACTAAAGGAGAATAACCGTTGCAGAATGACAGTCACCATGAAAGTCACTTATCTCTTCTGCCTATTGCTTTTTTTTTTAAACCTATTTTTGTTTTGACATCAAAGTGTAACGGTCAGTAGGTGGGTCCGGTAGAACTGTTGTGGGATATAGATGGGATGGTACCTTAGATCAGAATGTGTCCTCACTCAACTTACCAATAAAAAAAGGTTCCTCAGCCAGGAAGACATTAATGATCAATTTAAGGAATGTTTCATTATTTAGAAGTAAGAACACTCAATTACAGTAATTACTGGGTATGTTCTCACATGCCACATGGGGAAAACAATATGGATCTTATTCTTATACTCTTAAATGTAAATGAAATATTCTAATTAGCAGATAGATGACCAAACAAAGAGGAATACAATACAACTAGGCCACCACACCTGAAACTTCTCCAATATTTTTTTGTTAGCTCAGTGGTATGTGCAAGTTCTACAAATACACAGGCACCAGGGTATTGGGAGATAACCTGGCTTAAATGGACTGTTGTTTATTCTATCAGGGCAGATAGGGAGACAGTAGATGTAGGCCATTAATAAAATGAGAAATATAATTGATTTTGGGAGCATAGGATACATGAGGGTCACAAGAAAGATAGCAGTGGGACAGGCACAGACTGTCACGACTCAGGGTCTTAGCACAGGGCTGCCATCAGAAAATGTGGGGCTCGGTACTGACAAAATAGACAGGGCGCCACACCGGGGTATGGGACAGAGGTGGGTGGAGTTGTGGATAATGTGGGTGGAGCTACTTTGGAGAGGCATCAATTGGTGCGTAAACCAGTTTAAAAATTCTCAACATTTGGGCTGCAGGGGCAGTTGTTATAACTGGGGGGGCGAAGGGCAGGCTGGCTGGACTGGGGCAGGGAAGACAGGCTGGCTGGACTGGGGGCGGGTACAGGGAAGGCAGGCTGCCTGGACTATAAAGCTGGCTGGACTGGGGGTGGCAAGCAGGAAAGGCAGGCTCACTGGCTAGACTAGGGGGGTGCAGGGAATGCTGGCTGGTCTGTGGGGAGAGCACAAGGAAGGCGGGCTGGACTGGGGAAGAGCAGGGAAGACAGGCTGGCTGGACATGGGGGGTGCAGGGTAGACAGGCTGGCTGGACTAGAATGCTGGCTGGACTTGGGGGGGCAGGGAATGCTGGATGGACTGGGGAGCAGGGAAGTATGGCTGGACTGGGGTGCAGGGAATGCAGGATGGACTGGGGGTGGGGAGCAGGGAAGTATGGCTGGACTGGGGCAGGGAAGACATGGTGGTTTGGCTGGCTGGACTGGTGTTGGGTGCAGGGATGGCAGGCTGGATGGACTAGAGGGCTTGCTGGACTGGGGGGGAGGGAGACAGGCAGGGAAAGCTGGCTGGCTGCACAGGGCAGGGTTAGCATACCATGTTTAGAGAGAGAGGGGGCCTTGGTTGCAGCAGTACAGAATGCACCAGGTAGCAGGTAGAGGCAGAGCATCGGTGCCACAGCATTTGGAATATGGAGCTGGCTGTGAGCCAATCACAGCTCGCGGAATGGCAGAAAATCAGGAGCGGCCACTCCTCCACGAACTGTGATTGGCTCACGGACGGCTCAATACTTCATTCAAGCGCAGCCAATGCTCTGTCTCCTGTGACTGCCTGACACCTGGTGCATTGCGCACCGCTGCCACCCGGGCCCCATCTCTCTCCGGGCCTGGATTCCCGGCAGTCCCCCCTGAAGGCGGCCCTGTCTTAGCATCCCATGCAGACTCAGACATTCCTTCATTTTTGTTTTTAAGCACCTCTGAGACATTCCATAGCCATCACGTGACTCACCTGCATGCTCACCTGGTCTGCCAGACCAATGACTCTGAACCACTCCCTATTTAAACCTGGATTCAGCACGTTACATTAACAACTTTATTCCTTCCAGGATAGTTCTAGGCTCCAGGTCTCAGTAGGCCTGTCTCCTGCTTTCCATGTTCCCTGTGAACTATAATCTAATTTTCCGTGGACTGCACTACTAGCTGCCATGCTACCACTATGGACTCCAGGTGCCTCTGCTTCATACGTTGTTACCAGTGCTACCTGCTTATCTGCAATACCAACATTTCCAGTGTTACCTGTCTTCCTGCAATGCCAGCATTTCCAGTGTTGCCTGTTTACCTGCTATACCAGCATTTCCAGTGTTACCTGTCTACCTGCTATACCAGCATTTGCAATGTTACCAGCATTTCCAGTGTCACCTGTCTTCTTGCAATACCAGCATTTCCAGTGTTACCTGTCTACCTGCTATACTGTTACCTGTCTTCCTGCAATATCAGTATTTCCAGTGTTACCTCTCTACCTGCTATACCAGTATTGCCAGTCTACCTGCAATACCGGGATTTCCAATGTTGCCTGTTTACCTGCATTATCCGTTATTTATGTGCACTCCATTACCTGCGCTCCCAGCAGCTAAACTTTAACCCCCGCTTCATTCAAGTGTCGTTGCTACACCTGTCTCCGACATCTACAGAGCCGCCGTTATCATCTGCGGCCTTCTACCATCTGCCACTGTGTTTCACCGCCAAGCATCCATCGCTGTGGAAGTTCACCTTGTTTCCGAAACATCCAACTGCTGTACTTTTGGAACATTGCGTGCAAGCCTTATTCTCTTCTCCGCAGGTCTCTCAGGATAGCCGTTACATTATTGTGCTTACAGAATATTGGTTTTCCTGTGCTGTGTGTTGTCTGGGGCTGGTGCTGAAGAAGGTGTGCAGGTTCCAGGCCTCTGGTCAGAGTGCAGAATACAGTATCAACACCAGATTGATCGGCAGATCTGTATTTCTTATCCTGATCCCTCAGTGCCTGAGTTCCTAACGGGGCCTGATTCAGCAAGGAACGCAATTGCAAAGCTGCACGTTGTCCAACGCAGCATAGGATACTTGGCGGACCATCGGCCGGCTGCATGACCCATGGGGTTCCGATGCTGCAAAATAGAATACGAGGCCAGAAAATCTCTGTCAGCCACTGTGCAGACCAGAATACTCCCTTCTTAAGGGGACAGCTTTGCTGCAGACACAAGCAGCATCAGGTGGTGAAAACTGCAAAAACAGGTGTCCTGATTCTGGTGGGGCAGTCATGATTGTGGTAGACCGTCCCTCTCAGTGAGGACTTTGGGCCTGATTCAACATCATAAGAAATAGCTAAGCTGAGCGTAAGCAGCTTAGCTATTCTGTCTGTGCTGATATGGTAATGCAGCAGGAGGCATCAAACCCCTCCTGCTGCATTATGCATCCGAGTTGTGTTGTCCAACCCTCCCCCCAACGACGAGACACACCTCCGTTTAACTAAATGGAGGCCATCGTCACCCCCTCCCCACTCCCTAACGGCAGCAGACTGTCAATTACTGACAATCTGCTACCAGTTTACGTGCGGGCTCGCAGATCCGTTCTGCACATGCGCACCATGGGTCTGGTGCCTGCGCAGATTCCCGAACATCGTGAATATGTGTTCAGCAGTGCACTTGCGAGCACTGCTGAATTAGCCCATGGTTCCAAATGCAGAATTGGCATCAAAGCAGTGCCAGAGTACTTGCTTCCTCAAGCTTGGCTCTGCATACATAAGACTCTGATTCCTGTTCTGAGTTCCATTCTGCTGGCAGGGCCAGACTGACCACCTGGCAGTTCTGGCAACTGCTAGAAGGGCCGATGGCCAGGTGGCCGTTCCGGCCAGTGCCGCCGGAGGGGGCTCGGTGCCTTTCTTGGCACTGATTTGGTTACCTGCATGCAGTAGCTTTGAGAAACAGCGCCAATGTGATTTTTAGTGAGGCCCCAGTTGTGAGCCAATGGGAACTTGTGGACCAACAGCCAATCAGCCGTGGCTGCCGGTCTGTTGGCTCCAATTGTCTCGCAACCGGCGCCAGATTAAAAATGATGGCGGCGCTGTTTTCTCTACCCATGGCTGTGGCTACATGCAGGTGCTGATGGTCCGACACTAAATTATTTAAGGGAGGTGAGAGGCTGCAAGAGGGACACAAGGGCATAATGTGTAAGAGGCATTACTGTGGGGCATAATGTATAAGGGCACTAATATGTGGTATAATATATAAGGGCACTACTACTGCATGGTATAATGTATTATAAAGAGTACAACTTTGTGGCATATTGTGAATGGGCTCTGTGTGGCTTAATGTGAATAAGGAGCACTACTGTGTGACGTAACGTGAATAAGGAGCATTACTGTGTGACATAACATGAATAAGGAGCACCAATGTGTGATGTTATGAGAGAGTCTTAATGAATGGAAAAGTAACTCACCAGAAAGGCAGGATAACTTGGCTAGATGAGTTGCCTGCCAGGAGGGCAGGATAACTTGGCTAGAGGAGTTGCCTGCCAGGAGGGCAGGATAACTTGGCTAGATGAGTTGCCTGCCCGAAGGGCAGGATCACTTGGCTAGATGAGTTGCCTGCCAGGAGGGCAGGATAACACAGGCTGAAAATAGTACAGGTGTAAATGTACAATTTGATTACACACAGTAGCTGAAAAAGCTTTAGCTGCTGATTACACAGAGGAAGCACGGACCCAAAGGCTTGAGCCTGCCTACACTGAGCACAGCATGTGGATGGTGAAAACAGACAGCAAGCTAACGGCAATCAGAGCAGAGTTGAACAACAGTCTGAATAACTGAGCTACCTGCTGAAGCCTGGAAGGCAGCGTGGATGGAGACGGAGAGTGGTAAATAGAAGCAGCGGCTGAAGTGTAGACAATCACGGAGGATAGCTGGAACAACCAGACCGAGCTGTAGGGGGAAACTCTATAACTGGCGAGGGGGGATGAATCTGGAAGCTACAAATAGGAGGGGCAGCCAATCAGCAACATATGGAGTATGAGTCACTCTCTGCAGCATCCCCGGTGCTTGGTAATCAGCGGAACCGGATTCTGAATATTGTGAGCCAGTGTAGGTCCCGAGCCGGTGGGAAACAAGCCGCTGCCACGGCTTGTGACAGTACCCCCCCCTTGACGCGGGGTTGAAGAACCCCCAGAGCCTGGTTTAAAGGGAAATTCCTGAAAAAACATCCTCTTCAACCTGGGAGCATGTAAGGCATCTTCTGGAATCCAGGAACGTTCTTCTGGACCGTAGCCCTTCCAATGGACCAGAAACTGCAACCGACCTCTAGATACTCTAGAATCCAGCACTTTCTCAACCACAAACTCCTGTTGACCGTGGACCACCACTGGAGTAGGCCTGAAAGAACTCCAGTTCCCAAATCTATCTGACTTATGGACTGGCTTTAATAAAGAGGCATGAAAAGTGTTAATCTTTAACGAATTTGGTAGCTGGAGTTTGAAAGCAACTGGGTTAACTTGAGAAATGATCCAGAAAGGACCAATAAACCGAGGACCCAATTTGTGAGTGGGTTGCCGGAGTTTGATATTTCTAGTGGACAGCCACACTAAGGACCTTATTCAGAGTCGGTCGCGAGCGCTGAGCGCCCACAACCGACTCGATGTTGGTCCACAGGGCATGCGCACAATGGAGATGGCTCCGTCGTGCGCATGCGCGAGCCCCCGCTACGGGCTCGAAGCAGACGGAGCGAGCTGTCGATGTTGATTGACAGCTCGCTCAATTTGCTGGGCGGGCAGGGGGCGTGCCCGGCCAAACGGAGGCGTTCCTTTCGGAACGCTTGCCATTTGGGGGCGGCCCCACTGACATCATCAGTGATGTCAGTGGGGAGCTTCCTGCTCAAACAGAGCAGGAAGCTCCCTGGGGCTTAAGGTTGACGAGACCCTACCCTAGGGTCTCGTCGTAAGCCCCGATGGTCGCGATGGTCTTCACCATCGCGACCATCTGCCTTAGCGGTCGTTAGAGCTGTGGGTGCTAACCCACAGCCTAACGACCGACATGGAGGCGGCCGTTCAGGATGCAAGCGGCCACCCTGTTTCTGAGCGACCGCTTGCACCCTACGACCCCCTCTGAATGAGGCCCCAAGTCCCCCCTTTTGAACGTACAAGGCCTCCGATGTCTATCTGCCAATTTCTTAGAATGGAGAGATGCCTTGAGGAGATTATGATGCACCTTGGCCCAAATACCACGGAGTCTGGAAACAGTCCCTGAATCAGAGGATCTGGAGAAAGATAAATCAAATGAATTGGCCTGAGGATGTTGGCCAGTCACACAATAGAAGGGTGAAACTGAAGATGCAGAGTGACAGGAATTGTTAAAAGCAAATTCAGCCATGGGAAGCTGAGACACCCAAACATTCTGGAATTTTGAGATGTAACACTGTAAATATTGCTCCAGGGTTTGATTAGTACGTTCTGTCTGCCCATTAGACTGTGGGTGATATCCTGAAGACAAGCTGAGACTGATACCCAGTGCAGTGCAGAAACATCTCCAAAACCGTGCAACAAATTGCGTCCCATGGTCGGAAACAATGTCACAGGGAAGACCATGCAAATGGAAAATATGTTCCAAGAAGAGGACAGAAAGTTCTTTGGCAGATGGCAATTTGGGCAGAGGAACAAAGTGCGTCATTTTACTAAAGCGGTCCACGATAGTCCAAATAACTGAACAGCCAGCAGAGCGAGGAAGGTCCACAATGAAGTCCATCGCAATGTGTGTCCAGGGTCTTTTGGTGTGGAAAGAGGAAGCAGTAATCCTGATGGTGGGGTACGAGAGTCTTGTTACGAGCACAAACCTCACATGCCAAAACAAACTCCCGAATGTCCAAAGCCAAAGACGGCCACCAAACCGCACGAGACAGTAATTCAATGGTCTTATTGATGCCTGGATGTCCGAAAGTCCGTCTCACATGGAAGTCCTGTAGGACAGCTTTTCTCAAATTTACAGGAGCAAACACGGCCGATTGGACGGTCTACCAGGAGGCGAATCCACTTGAAACACAGACAGATCCTTTGATCACAGTATCCTGTTGGACAGGAGTGAAACTCCTAGACAATGCATCAGCCTTGATGTTAGTAGATCCAGGTCAAAAAGAAATGAGAAAATTAAATCTGGTAAAAAATAGTGCCCATCATGCTTGCCTGGAGTTAAGCCTCTTGGCCGTTTCAATGTATGCCAAATTTTTGTGGTCCGTGAGGACAGAGATCAGGTGTTTGGCTCCTTCAAGCCAATGTCTCCAATCCTCGAAAGCTAACTTAATGGCAAGCAGCTCCCTGTTCCCAACCTCATAATTGAACTCGGCTGAAGAAAATTTCCGTGAAAAAAATGCACACAGAGTTTGCCATCCAACGGATTATTCTGAGAGAGAATAGTTCCCGCCCCAATCTCAGAGGTGTTCACCTCAACCACAAAAGGCAGATCTGGATCCGGATGTTCGAGAACCGGGGCGCTGGTGAAAGCAAGCTTGAGATGTTCAAATGCCCGAACTGCCTGACTAGGCCAGTTAGAAGCATCCGCACCTTTCTTGGTTAACTCTACTATGGGGACAACAATGGAGGAAAAAGAGCCAATAAATCTCTGATAGTAAGTGGAAAAACCAAGGAAACGTTGAATGCCTTTCAATGTAGTAGGCTGAACCCAGTCCAATACTGCTTTCCCCTTTCCAGGATCCATGGAGAAGCCATGAGGAGAAATAATATATCCAAGAAAAAACACTTGCTCCACATGAAACTCACACTTCTCCAACTTGGCAAATAACGAATTATCTCTCAATTTAGATAGGACCTGAGTGACATGCTGGACATGCTGGTGCATGGAGTAAATGAGGATGTCATCAAGATAAACAACCACAAAAATGCCAAGAAACTCCCGGAGTACATCATTGAAAAAGTCTTGAAAGACTGCTGGAGCATTAGCCAATCCAAACGGCATAACTAAATTTTCATAGTGCCCCGTATGCGTATTGAACGCCGTTTTCCATTCATCTCCGGATCAAATTATAAGCTCCACGGAGATCGATCTTGGAAAAAATGGAAGCTTGCCGGAGCATATCAAAAAGTACCGAGATCAAGGGCAAAGGGTACGAGTTTTTGATGGTGATTTCGCTCAATGCCCTAAAGTCAATGCAAGGACGTAATGACCCATCCTTCTGGACGAAGAAGAAACCAGCCCCAACCGGGGATTTAGAAGGACGGATGAATCCTTTAGCCAAGGCATCCGCAATATACTCCTCCATGGCCATATTCTCAGAAATAGAAAGAGAATAGAGATGACCCTTGGGTAACTTGGCTGCTGGTAACAGCTGTATGGTGCAATCATACGGACGATGAGGTGGTAGAGAATTGGCCTTTGATTTAGAAAAAACATCTGCAAAAAGATGGTATTGAGCTGGAAGTCCTGGAAGAGACTCTGAGACAGCAGAGATAGCCGTCCGGATGGGTGTAGATGAACAGCAATTTAGACACGCTGGACTCCATTTGACAATATCCCCCGTAATCCAATCAATGATGGGATTATGGGTAACTAACCATGGAAACCCCAAAATGACAGGAGCAAAAGGACACTGGAGTAGCATAAAAGAAATCATCTCCGAATGCAAAATTCCAACTGAGTGACGAAGAGGTGGTGTCTTGAATTTGATAAGACCATTAGCCACCAGACCACCATCTAACCCACAAATGGGAACCTCTTGAGGTAAAGGAACTGCAGCTAAACCTAAGGAATGAAAAAATGATAAGTCCATGAAGTTCCCAGCAGCACTGCTGTCCACAAACGCCGATACGGAATGGACGGATTGCGACATTTGTACCACCGCAGGAACTAGCAACTAATTTTTTGAGGAAACAGATGCCAGGCCTAAATGTAACTCCTCCTTTACATTCAGACCTGATCTTTTACTGGCCTATGTGGGCAAGATTTCAGCGGATGACCTCTAGCTCCACAATATAGGCAGAGGCCTTGAGATCGTCGTCTTTGTCTCTCCCTGGGCGATAGCCGGAAAGCTCCCAGTTGCATGGGTTCCTCAGAGTCCTTCGCCGGCAGCCAGGAAGGTGACTGAGGCGACTGTACAGAAGACTGCGTTCTCAGAGACGACGGTCAATACGGATGGCTGAAGAGATTAAGGCCCTCATTCAGAGCCGTACGCTCTGAGCAGAGCGCACGCTCTGAATGAGGGCCGTCCTCCATAATTATGGAGCATCCTCCTGGACGCTCGTATAGCTGTGGGTCACCACCCACAGCCTGTACGAGCGTGCAGGTTGATGGCCGCGATGGTCTTGACCATCGCGACCATCGCCACTGCGAGCCGGAGCCTGCGGTTAAGTTTTTCAACCGCAAGGCCCGGAGTGATTTTGGCTCTATCAGAGCCAAAATCACTCCCACTGACATCACTAGTGATGTCAGTGGGCAGGCTTCTGACGGTAGGCGTTCCCTTGGGAACGCCCCCGTCTGGGAGGCACGCCCCCGGCACGCCCACCAAAGGGGGCGTGCTGTCAATCAACATCGACAGCACGCCCCCTTTGATCAGACACAACGAGTGAAGGAAAGTCCTTCGCTCGTCGCGTCTGGCGCATGCGCACGACGGAGCTCCCTCCGTCGTGCGCATGCTCAGTGCAGACCATCGACCCACTTGCGAGCGGACAGCCGCTCGCGAGTGGGTCTGAATCAGGCCCTAAGTCATCAAGGGACTCAGGTGATGGATGTTGAACCAAAATGTCCTTGACGGCATCTGAAAGACCCAAGCAGAATTGGCTACGGGTCGTTCCATCCTGAATCCACCGCCCATCTCCCCGAAACTCTGAGGAATAATCCTCTGCGGGATTCTTTCCCTGCCAAAAGGCCTGCAGCTTGGATTCGGCCAAAGAACTACGGTCAGGATCTGCATACAATAATCCAAGAGCATTAAAAAAGGCATCTACTGAAAAAAGTGCAGAATGTGTTGAAACGAGACCAAATGCCCATGTCTGTGGATCTCCTTGTAAGAGCGAGATCACTAATCCTACCCGCTGAGTCTTGGATCCAGAAGATAAAGGTCGGAGACGAAAATAGAGTTTACAACTCTCACAGAAGTTCAGGAACTGAGTACGGTCTCCAGAAAGCCTATCGGGGAGATTCATTTTAGGTTCCATGGGAACGGCTCCAGGAGTGGATGCCCGAACATCCTCAAATCTTATAGAGAGCTCCTGAAATTTTTGTGTATGCACTTGGATCTGTGTGGCAAGGATTTGTGCAGGGTTTTCAGCCTGCTCCATAATGAAGGACACGGAACGCACAGACTTAAATACAAAGTTGGCCGGTTATAATGTTATAAGAGGTGGCTTAATGAATGGAAAGTGTCTCACCAGAAAGGCAGGAAAGCTTGGCTAGATGAGTTGCCTGCCAGGAGAGCAGGATAACTTGGCTAGATGAGTTGCCTGCCAGGAGGGCAGGATAACTTGGCTAGATGAGTTGCCTGCCAGGAAGGCAGGAAAACTTGGCTAGATTAGGTGCCTGTTAGAAGAGCAGGATAACTTGGCTAGATGAGTTGCCTGCCGGGAGGGCAGGATAACTTGGCTAGATGAATTGCCTGCCAGGAGGGCAGGATAACTTTGCTAGATGAGTTGCCTGCCATGAGGGCAGGATAACTTGGCTAGATGAGTTGCCTGCCGGGAGGGCAGGATAACTTGGCTAGATAAGTTGCCTGCCAGGAGGGCAGGATAACTTGGCTAGATGAGTCGCCTGCCAGGAGGGCAGGATAACTTGGATAGATGAGTTGCCTGCCAGGAGGGCAGGATAACACAGGCTGAAAATAGTACAGGTGTAAATGTACAGTTTGATTACACACAGTAGGGCTGAGAAAGCTGTAACTGCTGATTACACAGAGGAAGCATGGACCCAAAGGCTGCAGCCTGCAAACACTGAGCACAGCATGTGGATGGTGAAAACAGACAGCAAGCTAACGGCAATCAGAGCAGAGTTGAACAACAGTCTGAATAATTGAGCTACCTGCTGAAGCCTGGAAGGCAGCGTGGAGGGAGACAGAGAGTGGTAAACAGAATCAGCGGCTGAAGTGTAGACAATCACGGAGGATAGCTGGAGCAACCAGACCGAGCTGTAGGGGGAAACTCTATAACCGGCGAGGGGGAATGAATCTGGAAGCTACAAATAGGAGGGGCAGCCAATGAGCAGCATATGGAAGTATGAGTCACTCTCTGCAGCATCCCCGGTGCTTGGTAATCAGCGGAACCGGATTCTGAATATTGTGAGTCAGTGTAGGTCCCAAGCCGGGGGGAAACAAGCCGCTGCTACGGCTTGTGACAGTGACATGTGAATAATGGATACTACTGTGCGGCATAATGTGGCACTACTGTGTGGCATCATTTGAATTGAAGGTACTATTGTGTGGTCCCTTCCCAGCAAGACCACACCGTTTTTTTAAATGTTTTTTTGTTGGTACGCACTATCCCTACTGCATTTGTCGAGGGTGGCACCAATGCTCAAGAAAATGTGAAGAACTACGCAATGTTGTATACCCGGGACTGGTGGAAGGTTTATGGGCACTCTAGGCAACATTTCACCAACCACCCTTGCTCTTTCCAATTCATAATATGCCACGCATTAGTGTCCCCAGTTTATAATATGCCACATAGCAGTGTCCCAAATTCATAATATACTTTATAGCATATGCCAAAGAGCGCCAAAATCATAATGTACCTCATAATACTGCTGCAAATTCTTAAGATGTCACACAAATTATATCATTATATGCAGCTCAGCCGTAAATTCTGCCATTTTTTTGTGGACTCTGCAGCGCCCTCCAGTGGCCGGCACCCTTAGGCGGCTGCCTAATGGTAGCACTGGCCCTGTGTATACCCTTATGTTCTAGTGCATAGGTCTTCAAACTTGGCCCTCCAGCTGCTGTGGAACTACACATCCCAGCATGCACTACCACCTTCTTGATATAACAGCATGCTAAAACTATGGCAGTGCATGCTGGGATGTGTAGTTCCACAGCAGCTGGAGGGCCAAGTTTGAAGACCCCTGTTCTAGTGTATATAACCACTTAAATTTCTCACTCAAACACACATTATTGTATAAATAAAATCAATCTCTATTTATTCTGATTAATCTAAAACACGCTTACATAGATATATAAAAAATGGTGTCATATACAACACTTAAATATACAATTAAAGAATCACTGTGATATAAGCGTATAATCAATTTTCTCTGTATAAGTTCAATAGCATGTGGAAATATACGTTATTTGTGTCCTTAATAATGTATCTCCAAAGGCCCCCATACATCAGCAATCTGAAAACCACAATTGAACAATTTGAAGATTTATTGCCCGATTTTAGGATTTCCCAATCTAGTAATCTGCGCCCATACATTACAGATCTTTTTTAGATCAACATAGACAGTCGCCCCGTTTGTAGCGAGCCCTGGAGCAAGTGAATTGCAATGCCCCACCATCGACCCGCTTGCGAGCGCATAGCGCTTGTGAGTGGGTCTGAATCAGGCCCAGAGTCCGAATCTCAGTGCAGCCCTACCTCCAGCTGTCAGGATGATCGCCGCCCCGTCTATTGGTGTGCATGCGGTTTAGTTTAGCTGGGCGGCCTGCTCCCTGTTTAGGTGGCTGTAGCAGTATGATGTGTCGCTGATGTCTGCCAGGTATTAGCAGGCTGTCATTTCCTTAGGGCACCTCTCGCCAGCACAGGCGAATGGTAGAGTCCAGCGGACCAGGTATATTAGCCGCTGTTAAGCCAAAAAATTCTCCCAGGCAGCGAGTGATTGGAGCCGTCATCTATTTCTGGAGGACACAGGATACCATCCACCACAGTAATGTCGGCGGGCAGTGACTTGTTTTGGTTAAAGCTGTAACCTTTTTCAAGATGGCGCCAATGCTCTTCATGTACGTGTCCTTCAGGAACGCCTCCGTTTGTGTAGCCACCCCCCCAACATCGACAACCGCCCCTTTTGCAGTGAGTCCCGGAGCGAGAGAATCTCTCTCTCGCTCCGGGGCTCGCAAATGCGCACACAGTAGCCGGCTCCGGCGTGCGCATGCAGAGTGGGGGACCATCGACCCGCTTGCGAGCGCTCGTGAGCTGGTCTGAATCAGGCCCTATAGTTCTTAGCCATCAATGAACGAGGGGGAGACAATGTGCTGTTTTTTTTCCGGATGGGACGGAGCTATGCCCCGCCCCTGTATTTGTTTGGCCTGCTGTTCTCCCCCGCAGCAGTGGCCATGGAGGGGTGCATTGATGGTAACCATCGATTGACACCCCATCGATGGCCAGCCCTAGCCCATAATGAGTAGAATAGTTAAGGTGCCCATCCACTTAAAGATCTGAAAACAACTGCATGATTACGACATTGTAATCGTGCAGTCGTTTGTCAGTCTGTGATGAGCCTGCACTGAACGAGCAGGGTCATCAATCATCTGCAAACATGCTGAACCTGAAGATATCGTCAGGTTGTCCAGCATGTTTGCAAGACGATAGACATCTAAACGACCAATGGGCACGCGCATCGCTGGTTGTTTTAGACATTTTTGCAGATGATTTATGAACAATTACGATATCGTTATCGTTCAATCGCTCACATAAATTGTCTAGTGGACGGGCACCTTTACACTACACTCACTTGAAGGCTCTCTGGTCTTGCAGACATCACAGGGTTCGCAAAATATGCGCTATAGCGCATTTTTACGCGATATATGGAGCTGCATGCCCGATTTTAAAAACTCAGTGTGTCCTGCAGGACGCACTGTTTGGGGCTATGCTGGGTGCAGCAGCCTATCACCACCGGCGGCATCTTTTCAACCAATAGCCGCCGGCGTCCCCTCTCCTAATTTCTGGCTACAGCAACTATCAGACACCGGCTGGCCCACCACACTCCGACCTCGGACAGTCTGGCCACGCCCACCGCCCGGGAGCAGCAGCAGTACTGCAGCGTCTTCTTCCCGCATTCCTGCTGTTCCCAGGTCAGACTCGGAGTGATGTCTGCATGTGGTCAGCAGAGCGGCTGCACAAAAGTGCAATAGTGGGCGCTGCGCGTCAGCGGCCGCCGGAAGACGCACCCAGAGCCGCCAGGTGTGTTTGAGGGGCCAAGTGTATTTGGGGGGCCTGCACCTGGGGAGGGGGAGTTGCCTGGCGGCTGTCTATACACACCGGCCCGGCAGCATGGAGTGACTTCTGTGACAGGCAGCCTAGCAGACCATCAGATTGGCTGCCTGTCACTACAGTGCACCGGCCGTGCGGAGCTCAGTGTTGGGAGCAGGGAATGTCCAGAGACTGCTCACCACACCGATGTACAAAGTGCTGCAAAGCCGACTGAAAACTCCCCACAGCCAGTACACTGTAATGACAGGCAGCCGATCCGATGTTACTGCTGCCAGGCCCTGGGGAGTATGAAATGCTGCCCCCAACACACTCACGTGGGGGGGGAGGGTTAGGCTTAGGGCTCCCGGGGGGGACTTATGGTTAGGCACCCCCTCGGGAGGTTAGGGTTAGGCTAGTGTTAGGGAGGGTTAGGCACCCCTGGAGGGAGGCTAGGGTTAGGCAACCACCCAGGGGGACTTAAGTTTAGGCAGCGGGGAAGGGAGGGTTAGGTTTAGGCACTTAGAGGGAGGATTAGGGATAGGCACTTGGGGGGGAGGTTAGGGTTAGGCACCCCTAAGGGAGGGTTAGGGTTAGGGGGGTGGGTTCGGTTAGTTAGCACTTACCAGGGGACGATCGGGATTTCCAGCGCTGTCGGCCTGACGCTGCCGGGATTCGAACTGCCGGCCATGCGGCCAACGGTATTACATATCGATTCCATCAGGGCGATCGCCCCCCCGTACACACAGCCCCGATTTCCAAAAGCCCCAACTTATTTACAATGACACACACACTGGGCTTAGCCAGGCAGCGCAGCACAAGCGCGATGTGCATATGACAGACTCTGCAGAGAGAATTTTTCACGTGCACACTGCGCTGGTGCTGGGCGGCAGGCTTTCTGGGTTACCGGCTGGTAGTAGGGTAGATAGCATCTTCCGGCTGTCGCTGTCCGCAGTACCTATGTCCTCTGCTCCGCCCCCTTCCTGACGTTGAGGGACACACTGCCTGAGATATATTATATATCAATATAATGATATACTGTCAAGGTTTGAATAAAGAAAATGGACCCAGGCGCTTTATGAGTTAAATTACACACTCTGGTTCAACACAGCTGAATGGGATAGTCAGTCCCAATGTAAGGAAGAAAACCAATATATATATAAAAGCAGCAAGTGAATCGGGGTGAATACAATTGACAATTCAATGTAGGCTAGCTTCATATCAGAAAAAGGTTATTTATTTATTAAAGATAAAATAACATTTCATTTCATTAAAAGACACTTATGTCATAAAAGTGTACAATGTCATTTAAATGATACTCTAACTGCAGCGTATTGACCTGCACACTAGATATCTAAAGTACTAATGTGTAGAATATAATTTGGTTGGGGTAATCTGTACATGTGGGGCTGGAGGAGCCTGCTTGTGAAGCATATTATTATTGTGGTGGGGTCCGGGAAGGTCTGGTGCACTTTTGGGTGGGCGGAGCCGGCTGGTAGAGCACATTACTAATGTAGTGGTCCGGTGCACATGTGGGCTGGGGCAGCCTCCTATTAAAGCATATTATTAATGTGGGGGGGATGGTCTGATGCACATGTGGGCTGCAGGATACTGCTTGTGGAGCATATTATTATTGTGGGGGTGTTCGGGGGGTCTTGTTCACTTTTGGGTGGGGGAGCCAGCTTGTGGAGCATATTATTACTGTGGGGAGTCCGGTGGAGTTTGGTGCACATGTGGGTCAGCATTATTCTTAAATCGCCCCCCCTAAAAGTAAAGTGTAGATCCGCCACTGCCCCAATGTGTATCTCTGTCCAGTACCCCAGCCCCCAATGTGTGTGCCGATCAGCCCCCAATGTTTGCGCCTGCATCAGCCCCAATGTGTGCCTCTGTTCAGTGCCCCAGTCCCCAATGTGTGTCTCTGTCCAGTGCCCAAGTCCCCATGTGTGCCTCTGCCCCAGCCCCCAATGTGTGTCTCTGTCCAGTGCCCCAGCCCCCAATGTGTGCCTCTGTCCAGTGCCCCAGCCCCCAATGCGTGCCTCTGTCCAGTGCCCCAGCCCCCAATGTGTGTCTCTGTCCAGTGCCCCAGTCCCCAATGTGTGCCTCTGCCCCAGCCCCCAATGTGTGTCTCTGTCCAGTGCCCAAGTCCCCATGTGTGCCTCTGCCCCAGCCCCCATGAGTGCTTCTACATCATCCCCCATTGTGTGCCTCTGTCCAGTGCACCAGCCCCCAATGTGTGCCTCTGTCCAGTGCCCCAGCCCCCAATGTGTGTCTCTGTCCAGTGCCCCAGCCCCCAATGTGTGCCTCTGTCCAGTGCCCCAGCCCCCAATGTGTGTCTCTGTCCAGTGCCCCAGCCCCCAATGTGTGCCTCTGTCCAGTGCCCCAGCCCCCAATGTGTGCCTCTGTCCAGTGCCCCAGCCCCCAATGTGTGCCTCTGTCCAGTGCCCCAGCCCCCAATGTGTGTCTCTGTCCAGTGCCCCAGTCCCATGTGTGCCTCTGCTCCAGTCCCCATGTGTGCCTCTGCCCCAGTCCCCATGTGTACCTCTGCCCCAGCCCCCATGTGTGCCTCTGTCCCAGCCCCCATGTGTGTCTCTGCCCACCCTCCCCATATGACCCAGAGACGGTGATGCGGTGACATGACGTCACGTACCTGCATTCCGCCTCCAGCTACAGTGATGCAGTGACACAGCACTGCAGGTGGCAGTGCAATGAAGTTGAATCAATGTGTTTGTATTTTTTCCTGTGGGGGCCATGTGTGCCTCTGCCCACCCTCCCCATATGACCCAGAGACGGTGATGCGGTGACATGATGTCACATACCTGCATTCCGCCTCCAGCTACAGTGATGCAGTGACACAGCACTGCAGGCGGCAGTGCGATGAAGTTGAATCAATGTGTTTGTATTTTTTCCTGTGGGGGCCATGTGTGCCTCTGCCCACCCTCCCCATATGATCCAGAGATGGTGATGCGGTGACATGACGTAAAAGTAAAGTGTAGATCCGCCACTGCCCCAATGTGTATCTCTGTCCAGTACCCCAGCCCCCAATGTGTGCGCCTGCATCAGCCCCCAATGTGTGACTCTGTTCAGTGCCCCAGTCCCCAATGTGTGTCTCTGTCCAGTGCCCAAGTCCCCATGTGTGCCTCTGCCCCAGCCCCCAATGTGTGTCTCTGTCCAGTGCCCCAGCCCCCAATGTGTGCCTCTGTCCAGTGCCCCAGCCCCCAATGCGTGCCTCTGTCCAGTGCCCCAGCCCCCATTGTGTCTCTGTCCAGTGCCCCAGTCCCCAATGTGTGCCTCTGCCCCAGCCCCCAATGTGTGTCTCTGTCCAGTGCCCAAGTCCCCATGTGTGCCTCTGCCCCAGCCCCCATGTGTGCTTCTACATCATCCCCCATTGTGTGCCTCTGTCCAGTGCACCAGCCCCCAATGCGTGCCTCTGTCCAGTGCCCCAGCCCCCAATGCGTGTCTCTGTCCAGTGCCCCAGCCCCTAATGTGTGTCTCTGTCCAGTGCCCCAGTCCCATGTGTGCCCCTGTCCAGTGCCCCAGCCCCCAATGTGTGCCTCTGTCCAGTGCCCCAGCCCCCAATGTGTGCCTCTGTCCAGTGCCCCAGCCCCCAATGTGTGCCTCTGTCCAGTGCCCCAGCCCCCAATGTGTGCCTCTGTCCAGTGCCCCAGCCCCCAATGTGTGCCTCTGTCCAGTGCCCCAGCCCCCAATGTGTGTCTCTGTCCAGTGCCCCAGTCCCATGTGTGCCTCTGCTCCAGTCCCCATGTGTGCCTCTGCCCCAGTCCCCATGTGTACCTCTGCCCCAGCCCCCATGTGTGCCTCTGTCCCAGCCCCCATGTGTGCCTCTGTCCCAGCCTCCCCATATGACCCAGAGACGGTGATGCGGTGACATGTCACGTACCTGCATTCCGCCTCCAGCTACAGTGATGCAGTGACACAGCACTGCAGGCGGCAGTGCAATGAAGTTGAATCAATGTGTTTGTATTTTTTCCTGTGGGGGCCATGTGTGCCTCTGCCCACCCTCCCCATATGATCCAGAGACGGTGATGCGGTGACATGACGTAAAAGTAAAGTGTAGATCCGCCACTGCCCCAATGTGTATCTCTGTCCAATACCCCAGCCCCCAATGTGTGCGCCTGCATCAGCCCCCAATGTTTGCGCCTGCATCAGCCCTAATGTGTGACTCTGTTCAGTGCCCCAGTCCCCAATGTGTGTCTCTGTCCAGTGCCCAAGTCCCCATGTGTGCCTCTGCCCCAGCCCCCAATGTGTGTCTCTGTCCAGTGCCCCAGCCCCCAATGTGTGCCTCTGTCCAGTGCCCCAGCCCCCAATGCGCGCCTCTGTCCAGTGCCCCAGCCCCCAATGTGTGTCTCTGTCCAGTGCCCCAGTCCCATGTGTACCCCTGTCCAGTGCCCCAGCCCCCAATGTGTGCCTCTGCAGGCGGCAGTGCAATGAAGTTGAATCAATGTGTTTGTATTTTTTCCTGTGGGGGCCATGTGTGCCTCTGCCCATCCTCCCCATATGATCCAGAGACGGTGATGCGGTGACATGACATCACGTACCTGCATTCCGCCTCCAGCTACAGTGATGCAGTGACACAGCACTGCAGGCGGCAGTGCAATGAAGTTGAATCAATGTGTTTGTATTTTTTCCTGTGGGGGCCAATGTGTTTGTATTTTTTTTATCCTATTGGGGCCAATGTGTTGGTGGGGTTTTTTTGGTATCCTATCGGGTCCAATGGTTTTATCTTTTTATCCCATCTGGACCAATGTGTGTGTTTTTCTTCATGTGGGGCAAATGTGTGTGTTTTTTTCCCACCAGGGCCAATGTCATCTGCTACATGCTTCATGGAATTTAGCTGGGACCAAGAAAATGTCAGATAGGACCCCGATTTTTTAAAGTGAGGGGTCCCTGGGACCCACATTTTTTTTGACTCACCGCGATCACTGCATCATACATAGGGCCTGATTCAGAGCCGGACGCTCTGACAAGAGCGCTCGCTCTGAATCAGGGCCGTCCTAGCTGAAATTGGAGCGGCCTCCTGGCTGCTCGCATAGCTGTGGGTGACCACCCACAGCTTATGCGAGCATCCAAAAAGATGGTCGCGATGGTCAAGACCATCGCGACCATCGGGCTTGCGATGAGACCCTTGTGGTAGGGTCTCGTCTGCCGCAAGCCCTGGAGTGCTTTTGGCTCTATCAGAGCCAAAAACACTCCCACTGACATCACTAGTGATGTCAGTGGGGCCGGACCCAGACGGTAGGCGTTCCCATGGGAACGCCTCCGTCTGGGCAGCCACGCCCCCGGCACGCCCACCAAAGGGAGCGTGCTGTCACTCACCATAGACAGCACGCCCACTTTGGTGCGAGACCCATAGCGACGGCTTGGCCGTCGTTATTCTGGTCTTGCGCATGCGCACGATGGATCTCCCTCCATCGTGTGCATGCGCACTTGGGCACCATCGACCCGCTTGCGAGCGCTCTGCGCTCGCGAGTGGATCTGAATTAGGCCCATAGTTACAAGAAATAATAAGTTCAGAAGTGTTACTTAAGAAGAGACAAGAAAGGCATCTGAACAGAGTAGAACTGACTCTGGAGCATAAAATCTACTACTTCCCATATACAGTACTGTAATGGAAAATAGTGGGGGAGCAGGTTATTCATATGTACAGCTCCAGAGGATTGCAAATACTGAACTAGACATTTCTTATTGCTTTAGCTATTTAGCAAATTAACTACCTGGATAGAGTTATTTCAGTAATTCGTTAATTGGAGGAAATACAATGTTAACTAGTGAAACTTTTGACTTGAATGCTGGAGCCATAGGTTTTTCAGCAGCCAAACTAAAGACACTTGGGGGCATATTAAATTAGCCGTGGGAGTTCACCCTGCGGCTAATTGTCGTGTTGATCCGATTCAATTAGGGGGGATTCCGTGCGCGGGAGTCCCCATGGTCGGACTATACCACGCACTTCATGGAGGTGCAAGGTAAAATTTGCGTAAAAACGGCCAGTTCGGCCCCGTGTCATTAAATCGGGACTTGTGCGTGTAAACACACTGATTCTGCGAAAACTGCGGAATCAGTGTGTTTACACGCGCGAGTCCCGATTTAACGGAGCGGGGAAAAAGCTATTTAATTGACTAGCTATTCCCCGCGCCACGGGACTTTGGGCCGGCATTTAGTCGCAGGTGAACTCCCGAGGCTAATTGAATATGCCCCTTGTTCTGCTAATTAAAAGAGATACTTCTTATGCGAGGAAAAGAATGAACAATAACTCATTGCACTTTTACATCGGTGGTATAACCACTTTAATACTTATATACTGTGGGGGGGGGGGTGTATATCCATTATAACTTCAGCGAAGTTATTCATCTAAAATATAGAGTTACAACATTTATTGAGACTATAATTTCCATTGGAAATCATATAATTGCAGAGAGGGGAAAGCACCTAGGGAAGTGACATTGTTAATCTATAAACTGGAAAATAATATTCAAGTAAATGCAATTAATGAACCCTTCTGGAGGATGACTCTTCTGAAGCTAGGTACACACTACACGATGTGCGTACCCAGCGACCCCCCCAGCAACGAACCCGGTGGGGGTGCCGGCATCGGTAAGTGCGTACACACTTGCTGATGCCGGCAACAATGGCGGAGGGGTGGGGGGGAACGGGGGATGTTGGATTCGGCAGCATAGCAACGCTAACGACATCCCTAGATTGAGCAGCAAAAACAGACGACTGTGGATGTCTTTAGCGACCCATGGGAGCGCGCATCGCTAGCGATCTAGTGATAAAATTAATTTGTCGTAACTATATGTCTCTTCTGCAAAATCGATTAAAATGTCGTCTAGTGTGTACGCACCATAAGTGTCTGAGGTCCTTATTTATCAATGAGTTTTATCACACAAAACGAGTGATAAAACTCGCTGTCTATGATAAATGGGGCTCAGCCAATCGGCTCCCGTGTCTTTTTTCAAACGGATGACAGGGGAGCTGATTGGCTGGAGCACCATTATCATACACAGCGAGTTCTATCACTCGTTTTGAGTGATAAAACTCGTTGATAAATAAGGCCCTGAGACCACTTAATTTGATAGCAGTACGTATAAGACATCTGGACTTTATAATAATATAATATTTAAAAGTGAGGATTGCACTTTGATGTGAAGCACTGTTATTGTATATGTTGTGGAGGGTGAATAAGAACTAACATGGTAATATCCATATAGTTTTCATCACTAAGAGAATTACACTTGTCTCATTCATCCCATTTGTACATAAACATAGCAAATGTTATGGTCATTGGTGTAGTCTTGGAATAATGCACTGTTATTTAGCATTTGCCATCACTTTAATATATGTAACTTTAGAAGGGTATCCAGCTACTGTGTTCTAGTTATGCATACTTTGTTGTATTGCTATGTACTGGAGCTTATGCATGTGTGCCACATATGCCCCTATGTTGTATGGCGAGTTTAAATGAAAACTACAATGAATAATATGGAGTCGGGACTGTAACACATTGGGCAGGGGCGCTGAGAGGGCGGGGGACCGGGTACTAATTACCCAGGCATGGACTTATTGGAGGGGTGGGAGAGGGCCTGGATCTGACGCCACCCCCCCTCCCTTACCTGTCAGCAGCCCAGCACACGCTGTTGTGTGCTCGGCTGCAGTGGGAGACCGCTCGCTGCCGCTGAGCAGCAGTCTCCTCTCCTTTGCCTGTGGGGGGAGCGATCACACTGATCGCAGCCATCCAGGATTTGCGCTGGGCTGAGGGACTCAGAGCGTCCCCCTCCCCAGCGCGCATGACAGTGGGAAGAAGTCCCCTGGCAGGTGAGGTGGTAGTGGAGGAGGGTCATGTTCCCTGCACTGCCACCGCCATACTTCCATATTGTACAGGCCAAAGTATTTTGGTTTTCCCACAATCCACTCTGCTCTGTTCTTAGACAAAGCACAAATCGGAGCAGTAGAACAGGGAGGAGCAGGCAGCAAGCGCTATGCTCATTGACTTAGTAATAGCAAGGAAATTTGAGCATGGGGTGGTCCTCAAAATTGGGAACCCTTCCCACCTGAGTGTTCATCTGATGGGGCCTCCTACTTGTGCCCTATTTTACCCATATATGCCATGATCAAGGGGAATGCGGATTCCTAATGTCAGATTTATCACTTGGTTGATAACTCATTATCAGATCTAGGCAATATGTAACCTACTGTATGTGCTATTAACCAGATAATGTGTATGCTGCAGATAGTGAGGCCCAAGGTCTAGCCCCTGAAAGACAGATAAGGCAAGATATACATCTTGGCTCTGCAAATAAGTCATTACATGGTGAACTGCAGACTATAGATCATTTACATTTTGCTTGTGCTGCCAAAACACATTTTTGCCTCACTAGATTATTATTATTATTATTATTACCAGTTATTTATATAGCGCACACATATTCCGCAGCGCTTTACAGAGAATATCTTACCATTCACATCTGTCCCTGCCCCAGTGAAGCTTACAATCTATATTCCCTATCTCATGCGCACACATACACACACTAGGGTTAATTTGTGTTGGGAGCCAATTAACCTACCAGTATATTTTTGGAGTGTGGGAGGAAACCGGAGCACCCGGAGGAAACCCACGCAAGCACAGGGAGAATATACAAACTCCACACAGTTAGGGCCATAGTGGGAATCGAACCCATGACCTTAGTGCTGTGAGGCAGTAACGCTAACCATTACACCATCTGTGCTGCCCATAAGGAGTTTGTTCAGTATATAACCGCCTGCAATAGCTCCTGAAAATATTCTGTATATATTACAAGCATAAAAGGAATACATATTATTTGGGCACCAGGTCATTCTGACAACAGTTTATTAGGACACTGGGGTCAATTTACTAAGCCGTGGATGGAAATAAAGTACCAGCCAACCAGGAACACAGCCTGTGTCATGGTTAGGAGCTGATTTGCTGGCAGGGCCGACTTCAGGGTTAATAGCGCCCTGTGATGGCTGACTGCACTGCACCCC
Source organism: Taudactylus pleione (assembly GCA_031769625.1). Classification (NCBI taxonomy): domain Eukaryota; kingdom Metazoa; phylum Chordata; class Amphibia; order Anura; family Myobatrachidae; genus Taudactylus; species Taudactylus pleione. The sequence continues at coordinate 2,416,406 of JAUIMM010000609.1, forward strand.
TTGTCACACGAAACCGAAATTGGTGGCGTGGCCTAATTAACATAGCCCACGCCTCTTATGCGACGTTATTTGGTGAAATTGGCTGGCCTGCCGCACTTACCGAGCGGCGGTTGGTCTCCTCAGCACGGCCGCCCTCATCGGTCGACGTCTCCTCTCCAGGCCTCCGCGTCCACCTAATGCTCACCGCAGGGTGCAGACTGCAGACACGCTGAGCGCGGCCCCCACGCGCTAGTCCCGTGGCCGGCCGCCCGCTACTACTGAAGCAGCAGCCAGTGCCCACTGCCCATCCACGTGACGTCGTCCACCACCGCTGGAGTCAGAGGCTTCGTGGGCAGGGATGGCGTGTGACGTCACACCCGGCCCGTCCAGCCCAATCTTGGAAGAGGGACTGGCTGGTGGTGTTTTATTATAGGGAGGCCGCAGCACCATGTCCAAAGTGAAAGTGCAGCTGCGGGGTGGATGGGCAGCCCGGGATGACAACACACAGCCAGACAGTGGGCCGTCCAGGGAAAATGGCGGCAGAAAATCGGCACCCACTGTTGGTGGCGCCCTTGTGCGGCCGCTCAGGTGGAACATGCCTAGAGCTGGCTATGTTGGCTGGTACTTTATCTCCGTTCACTTTATCTCCATCTAAGGCTTAGTACATACACCCATGTATCATATAGGCTGTGTTTGACTTTGGAACTTAGGACCAGAGATGTACAGTACACTAATGCCGTCTATGATGCGTTTCTGTCCGCAGCTGCTGTGCAAAAATGTCGCAGACGCCCAGGAATGTACTGACACCCACCTGCAGCTTTGCAAATTCAAGCACCTACGTACAAAGATGCAGCAGCGGTCGCAGATCCTTTGATTATCGGTCTCACAAGTAACCCTATGGTCACGCAGAATGGCTGCGGGAATTCAGACGCTGGAGACATCATTCTCGCGTACAGGATCGCAGATACAGTGTGTGACACGTCCCCGGAATGGCCACAACATACCTGCATTCTTTACCTCCAACTCCCCATTGCCTCCCACAAACGCTCACTGACTGTCATTCACATTACGGGTAAATAGTCACTGTGAGCGCCTATGGTAATGTACCTTGACGCATGTGCAGATTGCCGATTATCGCTGATCTGCGAAAGTATCAGCATAGGATACAGCTCGGAGTCAGGCCTTTAGATGTCCTGGTGCTGACAATAAATGTAGCTCAATAATCTGGTGGCCAACTGGTGGATTCATATTTCCTGACCACCAAATAGGCTGTGTCCCAATTAACAGGAGCCCAAATAACCTGCTGCCCAAATTGTGGACCCAAATGGCCAGGTGCGCAAATCAGGTGATGCAATTTAAATGGCAACAGTTTATTTTAATTTCTTAATAATATTTGGAAACTGAGATTCGTTTTTCACCCATTTGTATATGTATCTGTCTTCGGGAGAATGCAATAAGCCACTGGGTTTTTTTTCTGAGTGTTGAAAATAGAACATACATATTTAATGTTTTAGATATTTGTCTATGGGATAAGAAAGTTGCATCTCTCCATTTTTAATTTTCCTTAAGAAAGATTTGGGCACAAGACTTGCCAAGTTATAAGTAATGCATTTGATGACAAGCACACCTGTATAAAGATACACGTAGAATTAATTCTTATTTTATAAATACAATAAATTATTTTTGATTGTCTTAATGGTGGTTGTTGATACATCTTATAATTACAGTATAATGCCATTGGTCTAAGAGACTAATACAGTCGTTGCAATTCTACAATCTTACCCCAATGGGTCCCAAAATCTTGAATATAAATAAGCTACTAAATTATTTGTCCAATGTAAGGCATCTGTCAAATTTGTTCAATATTGTGAAGGCTTTCCCAATCCGTAAATCAGGAGATATGTTTGATTTTGCCTGCATAAAAGTTAATAAATGCAGGAAAAAGTACAAAGCCTGATATATGGGATGGGTACGGGATGCCGGCACTCGGGATCTTGGCGGTCAGAATCTCGACCCCAGCATCCCGATATAGTGCAAATCGTCCGCAAAACACACAAAAAGACCCCAAATAGAAAACTCAAATTAGAACACCTTTTTTCTATTCGAGTTTCACATCTGAACCTACACAGATGCATGCATGGATCAAGGAGATTCATGATACATGCATCTGTGTGTAAATAAACAAACACAGAAGCACGGACGGGATCAGTCAGATCTGTCTGTGCTTCTGTGTTAAAAAAAATTAAAACCAGTGTAAAATTAAACAAAAAAACGGCGTGGCCCCCTCTCCAAAAGAACAACCAGCACCGGGCTTTGGAGACCCAGTACTGGCTGTGCCAAATACAGGGGACTGGCACTAAAAAAACTTCTTTACGTTCACCACCTTTACAGACAACAATACTATAAATCAGAGGTTCCCAAACGCAGTCCTCAAGGCTCCCCAGCAGTTCAGGTTTTAGAGATATCCATGGTTGAGCATAGGTGACTTAATTAGTGCCTCAGTCAATTTGATTTAACCACCTGTGCTCAACCATGGATACCTCTAAAACCTGAACTGTTGGAGAGCCTTGAGAACTACGTTTGGGAACCTCTGCTATAAATCAACTGATTTATTTCTAAAAGTCATAGTATAGCTCAGTGGTTCTCAAACGTGGCCCTCAAGGCACCCTAATAGTCCATGTTTTAAGTATATCCATGATTAAGCACAGTTGACTTAATTAGTACCTCAGTCACTTTTATTATACCATCTGTGCACAAACATGGATATCCTCAAAACCTGGACTGTTAGGGTGGCTTGAGGACCCAGTTTGGGAAACCATGGTATAAGGGAAGGTGAAGTTGAAATATAGATTGAATTATATAAATTGTTTTGTTCAACTATCTTTCAAATTGTTCCGGACACATAAATCCTTGTAGTGTTCGAGCACCATTTTAGCTTGTTCAGTTTGAGTTAAACAATTGTAACATAGCATCAAGTAATGTAATACAGTGTTGTTTGGGGATGTAGTTAACATACATACAACCGGCATCCTGGCTGATGAAATCTGGCGTTGGAATGCCGCTACCCGGCCAGAACACCGGCGCCGGAATAACGACAGTAGTCAACATCCCAATCACGACAGCCAGGATGCAGATGTCGTAAGTATAGCGGGTCTTGTTAGGTCTTAGCCGCGGGGGGAAGGTTAGATTTAGGCATCGGGGGGGGGGGTTAGGGCTAGGCTAGGGGAGGCTAGTTACCCCCAGGGGCGGGTTAGGTACCACTGGGGGGAGGGAGGGTTAGGTTTAGGCACCAAGGTGAGAGGGAACGGTTTAGGCACTAACGGGGTGGGTTAGGGTGGGGAGGGTTACCGTTAGGATGTAGCAGTGGCGTAACTCACACACAAAAAAACCCACTTGCCTGAATCCCCGTTCCTGCTGCCCCTGCTCATCGGTCCTCCCGATCCGTTCTGCACTATGGGAGAGACGTCATGACATTTCTCCCATCACCCACCGCGGGAGCCGGAAAGGCGGAGCTCATGAATGAGCTCCAGCCAGGCTCTAGTAGTGGGCGCAGCAGCCAATGAGAGTCTGTCTGACTCTCATTGGCTGCCAAAACAAATACCACCGCCAGGTAGTACCACCCACTGGCGGTTTGTTACTGTGTAACCCTCCCCCCCCCTACGTTACGCCACTGGAATGTAGGTTCAGAGGGTTAGGGGGAGAAGGGTTGGCGGTTAACATACTTTCCCTTGTTGGGATAATGAGCATTGGGATTCTGCTATATTGACAACAGGCATCCCGTGTGCCAGGATTTCATAACGATTCCATTGTTGGAATACCTACCTTTGCAAAGCAGCCGGATTTGTGTTTCCAGGGCTGGGTCAATTCGACTGATGGTAATTGGAGGAATCTACAGATCTTGCTGAGTTCCAGTAAAATAAATGGTTATACCTTTGTGCACATGTAAATTATTTGGAAATGGTCATTGATGTATTAATATGTTAAACTGATACTGTTTATATATTGAGATATTGAAATTCCTAAAAAATTGTTTGAAGTAATAGACCTTGTAATAAATAGGAACTTCTTTGACAACAATCGGCATAACTGATTGGGGGCGGGATACAGCAATGCGAGAAATGCGGTCAAACCCAGAAAATGCGGGTCTGAGCACATGTCTCATATGCACCAAGCCTCGGAATGGAATGCATCCCGCCACTCTTTGCATGCACGTTGGCGTTGATTACGTCGGTATGCATAAAGGAAAGCGAAATCTAAGGACCGTTTGAGAATGAGGGACTTCTTGACTACGACCCAGAAGTTCCTCTAGTGTCAATTTTCGCATGCGCAGAATGACACACGCACTGCAAGGGGTGCTGGGAGGGATCCAATTCCCTGTCACAGCACTTTGCGGAGAGAAATCCATAGGCTTCTATAGGGACCCCATCAGTAAATGGCGCTACCCACCGCATCCAAGCCCCTGAGAGCATCGCAGTCGGAGGTTTGGTGCATATCTGGATATATACATATATATATACCTATATATATACACAATGTTTTTATGAGAACCCCCCCCCCGTTTGCCCTTGATAAGGGGGCCACTTTTGTGATTTAAAATAATAGCTTCTAAAGCTGGCCACACACATGGCGATCTGCACACGATCAGCTGATGTGTGCGATTTGTGTACATTTTCCCTTGAAGCTCTCCCCGGCAGCTCTGCACACAGGCCCTGATTCAGAGCCGGACGCTCTGACAGAGCGCTCGCTCTGAATCAGGGCGTCTTTTTTTTTTTTTATGGAGCGGCCTCCTGGCCACTTGCATTGCTGTGGGTTGCCACCCACAGCTAATGCGAGCGGCCAGGATGATGGTCGCGATGGTCAAGACCATCGCGACCATCGGGCTTGCCACGAGACCCTTGTGGTAGGGTATCGTGGCCGAAAGCCCCAGAGAGCTTTCGGCTCAAACAGAGCCGAGAGCTCTCCCACTGACATCACTTGTGATGTCAGTGGGGCCGCTCCCATGGGAACACCTCCGTCTGAGCAGCCACGCCCCCAGCCCGCCTACCAAAGGGGACGAGCTGTCACGCACTCGACAGCTCGCCCCCTTTTTTGCGAGACCCGGAGCGACGTAGTGCCCGCCGCTATCCGGGTCTCGCGCATGCGCACGACGGAGCCGGCTCCGTCGTGCGCATGCACTCTGGGCCACCATCGACCCGGTTGCGAGCACTCAGCACTTGCGACCGGGTCTGAATCAGTTTGGTGTCCAATCTTCATACGATCTCTCCTGCAGTCAGACTTTCACAGTGCATTGTGTCCTAGATAGTCAGATCTGAAGATGCGATGTGTGACCAGCGGGGATGCGCATCACATCGTGATCGTGAGTGGGGACTCACGATTTACTCAGAATGTGGCCATATTTTACACGATCTGTCGTTCTAATGCGTTGGGATCGGCCAGATCGGGTAAGATATCGCTATGTGTGTGGCCAGCTTTATATTGTGGTAATACTTTATTTTTGCGAGAATAATTTTAAAACTGATGTTTTCTGAAGATTTCCCACAGAAATAGTTAATAAATAAGCCCCTGTATCCTTTTGTTTCTCAAGGACTGAAACTGTAAATTTAACCAGGCATCTCTGTCTGGCAAAGTTATGCTGCCACTTATAGTTCCACAGCAGTCAAAGAGGCAAAAATTGCCCACCTTTTTGTTTACCGCTGTATATGGTATATGATATAAAAGCAGCTAATAATGTATTATGCTAGATCTCCCCGCTGCTCTGCATTACAGTTACTGCACACACATGTATTACCTCCTCCTTAGGGCTAAAGTAAACACTTCTTCATACATAGGCATCGTAGACTATGGATTGTACAGGAATCCTCTACGTGTCCTTTAACCCACTTACTAGACACTGGCAGGGTCTGTGGATGACATCACAGGTGGGAGTGACAGTGTACTGTGCAATGCATGCCATGAGCTGGTTACTGTAGCACCCTCAGCTCAGTATTTTATGATTACTACACACTGACTCCACTCATCCACTACCGCAGGATTTCCTGCAATTCTACAACATGGCCAGACTGCTGAAAAGCCTTAGCATCCTAGTGATGAGGCAGAGGAGGCTCCCTCCTCTCACTCACTCAGGGAGCAGTGCATGGAGTAATGCAGGAAGGGTGCATACAGTTGCTGGTAAGATGCATGACATTTACTGCAAGTTGCTATATGGGGTGGGGGAGGGGGAAACTTCACTGCATGAGATGTTATGTAATGATGATGCGTTTAACTTGAAATCCCAAAGCCTTTAGTGCAATCATCTGACTGGCATGCCTTTAACTGCAGTCCTTCCTTTTATGTCATCCCCTAGTATTATTCCATTATGTTCTTTAATTGTGTTACATGGTATGCATATGTAACCCCCAAAGTCGACATCACAACTGTCGACATTGTCGCTGTCGATCTTTTGACTAAACCGCCTTATAGGACAGAGCTGCAGACATTGTTATTACTGTAGCATCCAATCTTTATAGATTGCTGTGTCTGTTGTGCAATGTGCACATCCCACTGTATGTATGGGCTGGAAATTTCCACTGAATGCACCATCTGTGGCTCCTTCCAGGGAATTACATTCAGGAGGTAATTAACCCAAATGCCCTGTGTTTTTAATCAACAAACTTCATGGTTGAGGAGATATCACTTGTACATGTACCACTGGAGATCAGTACAATGAGATCTACCTAATAATGTCATTTATTGATTATGGATTTTATTGATTTGCGGAGCCTGCATAATTAAGTTGGCTATAACTGTCAGTATTACTCAAGTAAATGATCCGGGTGGTATCTGCTTCTTCATCCATGTGATCCGTTAGACGCTAGAGGTACTTTTCAGCAGCACAGAGTGTCAAGCATACACAGTGTACAGGTAGGGAATATTAGGAATAGTGAAATGCTTCCGAATATCTTAGTTCAGGATCATTTTCAAACTCGTTGTTGCTGCTTAGAATGAATATAATAGGTGTCGTCATCATTGTCATCTGTGCACCCCTGGACTGACAACAGCTTCTGACCAGAGAATTCATCTAACGAGACGGGGCCTAACTGCAGCACAATTCCTTCACCCTGCAACATTGGACAGGTGCCATGACAAATCACGCAGAAAATAAATCATAAATGAAACAAATCATACAAAATAATAAGACATATATAAAAACAGACTGTACATTTCCTCTGTTTCCCAAGTCCCATGTCTAAAACTGGGTACACACTGTGTACCCAGAAATGCGAGGGACGAGCCCCCGCCGACGGGCCGGCATATTGGTTGCCAGGTATACATTAGACGATCCGTTTCTTGTCGGCCCCTGCCACATCCCACTGCATGGGGTCTTCAGCCGCATCGTCAGGTTGGTCTGCATGTAGGCCGACCTGACGATGTGGCTGACGACCCCACGGGAACGCGCATTGCCCGACATACAGCGTACACACTTATGGGGGGCATCCACTAGACGATTTTATCCCTGTCCAACCTTTTAACGATTTTCCCTTGAAGTTTCCCTTGAAATATGATCTTCCACTCTGAACAATTTGCAAAGGATTTGCAAAGGATTTGCAAAAGATTTGCAAACGATTTGCAAAAGATCTAACAATAAACTATGTTGTTTTAATCTGTGATTGAGAGCTTTCAACTATAGTGGGCAGACAGTGGTTCATCGTTTGATCGTTCAGCATGAACGATGTGTAAACGATGTGTAAACGATTTGTAAGCAATCAAGTGAAATTGACCTGCATGTTCAGTCGATGGAGGAGACGATCAAACGACCAGCGGGAGCGCGCATCGTACATCGTTAGAAACAATTACTGCACGATTTGCAAACGATGTTCAAACGATGTTCGAACGATGTTCGAACGATTTTATCATTATCGTTCAATCGTTCAACTTTATCGTCTAGTGGATACCCCCCTTTAGCAATTTTGACGATTTGTTGTTCCGATCGGTCTGAATTGGGCAAATTGTTAAAAATATATGTAAGTGTGTACCCGTTACTCTGCCCTTTTCCTCCCTCCCCCACATTCCGTCCTTTCACAAACCTATTTTATGTGTCTCCTTTGCAGCCCATCCATGTGTCTCCAGTCTTCATTTGCAGCCACCCCTCCTCTATAGTTCCTTATGCGGGCCCCCTCCCTATAGTATACTTACTATAGCATACTTGCCACTCATAGCTATCCGCTCCCCCCCTCCCATAGTTTACAAAGCAGCCCCCTTTACTTACCGTTACTAAAGATCTCCCTCCAGCGCCACGGCCGTTCCTTGAGCTCCTCATGCCAGCGTCAACACAGGCAGCCAAGCCCAGCACACTCCCGTGTGATCACATCTAAAGCGCCCGCCTCCGGCTCCAATCAGCAAACCCTCTCCGGCGATGCACTGAAAAAAAACTGATAGTAGCTTCCCTCCGGCCGTGGCACGCTGGTGACTGCGCCGCGGCACCCCAGGGTGCCATGGCGCACAGTTTGGGAACCACTGGCTTAGTACATTTGGGACCATTGGGAAATGCAGTAAAAACTTACGAAAATGGCATTTTAGAGGCAGATTTTTCAGTTTAGTACAAGCCTCCCCCTGGGAGCTAGTAGAACTCTCACACCCTCATCATTTTCCTCTTTGATTACTGTAATTTGCTCCTCTCTGGCCTTCCTACCTCCCGCTGTGCCCATCTCAGTCTATCCTCAACTCTGCTACCAGCCTCCCTAGTCACTCTACCCCTCTCTGCCAATCACTACACTGGCTCCCTTTATCATTCAGCATTATATTCAAACTCCTCTCACCTATAAACCTCACCGCTCCTTCCTAGATCTCCAGCCTTATCTCCTCACACACTACCTCCCGCCCTCTGCTCTCTACCACCCGTCCCTCCACACCTCCATGATCACTACTTTTCCATGCAGCATTTCTCCCGGGCCTCTCCTTTACTCTGCCATGCCCTCCGTCGCTCCATTAGACTTTCATCCAGCCTCCCAGTATTTCAAGTATGCTCTTAAAAAAACATTTTGTTTCATTCTAGCTAATCACCCCACCTCCTAACTCTACAGTCTGCTCTCCTCTACTGTACTTTCTTCTCCCTAATGTGTCCGTCCATAAACCCTATAGATTGTAAGCTCTTATGAGCAGGGCCCTCTCCCCTTTGTCTTCTCTACATAAGTATGCTAACTGTAAATATCTATATGCATTTACTGCATACTTGCCTACCCTCCTGATTTGGTCGGGAGCTTCCCGAAAATCTGGTGCCACTCCCGACTTCCCGGGAAGGCAGGCAATCCTCCCGGGTGCCGCCCACCCCACCTATCCCCCCCGCAATTACCCTTGAAACCCCCGCAGTGGGGGGGGGGGGCGGTGACGCGATTCACGCTGAATCGCGTCATTTTGGCCCCACTCCCTGCCTCACAATGCCTGTAATATTGGCAATGTGTAGCGGGGGCAGGGCCAGAGTGACGCGATCACGTGGCCCTGCCCCCGTCCCGCTCACAAATACTGGTAGTCTGCCCGGTCCCACCTCCTCGTGCTGGCCACGCCCCCCTGTCATGCCGATCTGGCTGCTCCCTCCCGGAAGGAGCAGCCAGAAAGTCGGCAAGCCTGATTTACTGTATATATTGTCTGTATTAGTTTTTACTTTTGTATCCAGTTGTCAGTATTATCCCCTTGTACGGGGCTACAGAACCTTTGTGGTGCCTTATAAATAAAATATACTAATAATTTAAGTACATTTGAGGTTGTTATAGAAAGAGCTAGATATGTACTGTAGCTTTACTAGATCTACATCACTTAGCGTGATCCTATAAGAGTATCCTAGTGTGGCATCACCGGCTTCTACATTCTAATAGTATTCTCTTGAGGATGGGTTCTGTTATCAATGTTGACAAGGCGTTGCTCTATCCTTCAATGAAGGAGCTTCTGAAGCTATGCAGTATCCCCTGCGGGACAAGTCTCACTGCGCATGTGCAGCCATTGGTCACACCCACACATATAGCCTGAACTTGCCACATTGGAGCCGGGATCTCACTGGGGCTCCAAGAGAAGCCCTGGATTCATAAATAGCTATTTAAAAACATTCCATATTGCCAAAATATGAAATGTTAAATGTGATGGGAACATTGTGAATATTAATAAATATGCCACTTAGACATCAGAAAACCTGTCTGCATACGAATTCCAGGCTGTAATCCACAGCAGTTCTTGACACAGTGGAGCTTAAATACATGCAAATTAGAGTTCATTTATGTCAGAAACCAATTAACCTACCAGTATGTTTCTGGATTGTGTGAGGAATCATGAGACCCCATCGGAAGCCCATGCAAACACGAGGAGAACATCCCTACTCTATGCAGATATGGCCTTGGTGGGTATTGACCCCAAGACCTCAGTGCTGTGCGGCAGTGGTGCTAACCACAATGCCGTGTGTTCAGTTCTATCATTTGCATTACTGGGGAAAAATATACCAATCTTTCTCTGTCTGTCTATATTCCTGTCCTACATTGTGTGCATTTCTGATTGAGAGATGCAACCAATGTCGATGTCGAACGCAGTGAAACTATTTTTTTGCTACTGTGAATGTGCCAAAGCCGCACTCTGCAGGGATTGGTCAGCATTGGTGGTCGCAGAGCGAATGTAAAGTGAATGACAGGTAATCAGCATTTGGGGGAGGTTACAGGGGCTGGATAGAAAAACGCAGGTGTGTCTGACCTTTTTCCTTTTTCTGGGCATGCCCTAATGAGCCACTGCAATTTCGTACGCAGCTGAAGAGGCCCCAGCGCCTTAGCTGAGACACTCATTCTGAAACAGCTTAGGCTTGCTTCAATGTGCGATCCTGATGTTTATGCTTTTCTACGTAAGCGGCTGATGTGATAGAGGTAGGCGTCTCTGTGCACAAGATGGCGGTTGATTGATTACCATATTTTTGCAAGTCTGCTGCACATGGGATCGCAGCACTAACGGGCATTGCCTACAATCAGGCCCAATGTCACTACATACCATTTTACACCTCCAGCTGATGGGCTGCTAATCTACCAGCAGATGGCCGCTACTTCCCCAGCAGACGGGCTGCTACAGTAGTGCTCAGGCGGCAGCCATTTTGTGGCTGAACCAGTATTCATGAGATCGTTATTGTTAAAAAAAAAAAAAAAACTAGTGCATAGCAAGGAGCTCCCTGACAATAAATAACTCAACTACTGATTACCAAATGCATCAACCAAAGATAAGATCATGATGATAAGATAAAATAACCGTTTGAAGAGGCAAAAAATCCAGATGTATAGAATTGAGGTCCAGACATGGATTACATTTAATATAGTGACTGCACAAAGGGCCTGATTCAGAGCCGCTCGTAAGCGGCCTCTCGTTCGCTCCGAGCGATGTTTGCCCAACTGCGCATGCGTACGGATCGTTATACGCATGCGCGAACCAGTCAGTGTCGAAATTCATGTGCTCGCAAAATAGCGAATGCCTGATAATTTGAGTGACAGAAAGAGGCGTATGTGGGTGGTAACAGGGGAAGGTGCTTGAAAACGGGGAGTGGAGATCAGAACGCAGGCGTGCTTAAAGGTCAAACGGGCGTTTTATGGGTGTGCATAATTAATACAGCAGCGTCATTGACCACGTCACTGGGTTGTTTTATAGCCAGAACTGCTTGCAAGATTGTGGTAGCAAAAACCAACCACAAGAATAGCGAGCAGTTCATACGCTGGTCGATGTACTCAATTAATCTAATAAATAGCGGACATGACGTAGGATGCGAGCGGCCAGGGGGCGTATTTTTTCAAAAAACGACCAAGTTTTGTTCGCTCGCTCGCTCAGACCTAGAGGCGTGAACAGACCGCAAAGAGCGAACGGTTGATTTGAATAGCCACCCCTATTTTCTGGACGAGCGAGCGCTAATTGCGTCCGGCTCTGAATCAGGCCCAAAGTCCATACTGTGACTGAAATCCCTTCCATGGGATCCCTTCATATAGATAAAGTGAACAGCATACCTGGATCAGTGCAGGTAATATAGCAAATAGCACGGCCTCGGATGCAATCAGTGTTTAGTGTGTAAGTTGCTTTCAAAAAATCAACGGTAGGTTCAGGTTATGTAGAGGCCAAATAGACTGTTGCCATGCAAGGTCCGCTCAGCAACTGCAAACATATATTTTTCTTATATATCACTTTGCCTTTGGTTTAAGAATGTCTATTGTTTTTATATTGAGCTTTGATATGTCTATTTTAATTCAGAGAATTAATTAGTAGTTATTTAATGTCAATGAATATGATTATGCTGAAGGAAATCTTAAAGTTCCCAAACGCGTCATCCTGGGGCTTTATATTTGCCACCATAGCGGGTCATCATTTGCTGCTAAGTGGCAATATTTTCTTTGGGCATCTACATGACTGTAAGGGGTAAATTTACTAATGTGAGAGTTTTTAGAAGTGGAGATGTTGCCCATAGCAACCAATCATACTCTACTTAACATTTAAATAGCACCTTCTAGAACAGTGCTGGCTAACCTTGACACTCCAGCTGTTGTGGAACTATATATCCCAGCATGCCCTGCCACAGTTTTAGCATGCCCTAATAGCAAAACTGTAGCAGTGCATGCTGGGTTATGTAGTTCCATAACAGCTGGAGTGTCAAGGTTAGCCAACACTGTTCTAGACGATAATAGCTGGAATCAGATTGGTTGCACTTGCTATGGGCAACAACTCCATTTCTAAAAACTCTCACTTTAGTAAATTTACCCCTAAGCCTCCATTTTTTCCTTTAGCATTTAGATTGTCAATTTGTAGAAGATTAGGAGATCTATCAAAACTTGGACATAAAGTGGAGAGAAGTAAAGTGTTATCCAGTCAGCTTCTAACTGTAAATTTACAGGCTATATGAAAAATGACAGGAGCTGATTGGTTGGTATTTTATCTCCCTCCACTTTTTATCTCTCCAAGCTTTGATACATCTCTCCCTATGTCACACTCTCTTCTCGTTCCCAGGCAGCTACAGACCCTTCCTGTGGAGTCACGTCTCATCTGTGCTATATACTCTCTTATTGTAGTTCTAGCTGGTTACATAAGTTTCGCATTTCATAATTTGTTATGACAAACATGTAATTTATGTATAAACTTTAACCGTAGTCTGTGTCTAACCTGATAGTGTTATTTGCGTCCTTGCTGTACATGATCTGACTCGCAGCTAAAGTGCTTCCAACAAGACCTGACCTGAAATGACTTTTGCTATTTCTTTCTTTGGAGCATAGTCCTGTACATTCCATGTTTTAACTGTACAGCTCCGGTAACCAATCAGTCACATTACATCCTACAAGTTAGTGAGTATTAAAGTGTACCAGTAGTCTTATTATTTATTATTACTGTTATTATTGCTGTTGTGTATTTATATCAATTTACTCAGGCATAGGGCACTTCTGGCAATGACTAGTTTTAGCTAGAGAGAACTAGCCGTATTCACTAAAGCTGGCCACACACAGATATTCAGCCAATAGCCAGTAAATTGTCTGATGTTGTAATATATGTGGCACTAAAATGTCCATGATGTATGAGTATGACCTACAGAAATAGAACCATTATTGGGCTTGGCGGTATGGCTTGGCCTGTGTGCGGCGATCTTCCTACCAGCCTACAGTGACATAAGTGATCCGGCACTTTGATCCCAGACATGAATGAAGAGACTTCGTCTGATCTGAAATTATGCTTGTAATAGGATTTTACCTGATTTCTTCCATGCGCCATTAAGTATTCTGCCATTGTTTCCTTTCTCTTCCTCATAATTACTTTCTCTCACCCAAGAATGCTTCTGTCAATTTAATTGAAATGTTATAATCTAAGTCTGCGCCCCGTATGTCACTGGAGTTGTGGCTAATTTCAGAAAATAACCTGCTCATGGGGATAACCTGAAACGATGTCCATACACTCCTATAGGTTAGTGTCGGGGGATTACAAGTACCCTGGCCTTAACCCCCCCTAAGCAAGACATTGCTGCTATGTCCTCTCTAGCACTGTCAGTGGCCCTTTCTGCAGGCAGTGGGATTTACAATGTTTGCTATAAATATACTAAGTACATAGTTGGCTACATGTTTAGTTCCCAGCCTGGATTGTTGCTGGACCAATGCCCAATACTGACTTGGAGGAACAGCAGCACATCAAACCAGTATTGTTTCAGGAGGCTGAAGTTAGCATCTTATTAGGCCAGCTTCTTATTCACTTCTTATTCCAGCTCCAGCTTCTTATTCACTTCTTATTCCAGCTCCAGCTTCTTATTCACTTCTTATTCCAGCTCCAGCTTCTTATTCACTTCTTATTCTAGCTCCAGCTTCTTATTCACTTCTTATTCTAGCTCCAGCTTCTTATTCACTTCTTATTCCAGCTCCAGCTTCTTATTCACTTCTTATTCCAGCTCCAGCTTCTTATTCACTTCTTATTCTAGCTCCAGCTTCTTAGTCACTTCTTATTCCAGCTCCAGCTTCTTATTCACTTCTTATTCCAGCTCCAGCTTCTTATTCACTTCTTATTCTAGCTCCAGCTTCTTATTCACTTCTTATTCCAGCTCCAGCTTCTTATTCACTTCTTATTCCAGCTCCAGCTTCTTATTCACTTCTTATTCTAGCTCCAGCTTCTTATTCACTTCTTATTCTAGCTCCAGCTTCTTATTCACTTCTTATTCACCCAGCTTCTTATTCACTTCTTATTCCAGCTCCAGCTTCTTATTCACTTCTTATTCCAGCTCCAGCTTCTGATTCACTTCTTATTCCAGCTCCAGCTTCTTATTCACTTCTTATTCCAGCTCCAGCCTCTTATTCACTTCTTATTCCAGCTCCAGCTTCTTATTCACTTCTTATTCCAGCTCCAGCTTCTTATTCACTTCTTATTCCAGCTCCAGCTTCTTATTCATTTTCCAGCTTCTTATTCAGAACATGTTATATTATAAAAAAATTATCATATAGAATTAATAAGCTTACATTGAATAAACAAAACATGGTATCTATTACACAAATTTCAATTGTATTTTGCTTGGCCCACAAAGCTTTTGGGCATGAAATAGGGTGGTAAATTGGGCACAGGGACCAGATTTTCTATATTTGAATAAGTAGCTGTAGTTGTGCAAGGGTTAACTAGCCTTGGGCAACAAATTTGACACTTGGAATCACAGAGGGGGGTCACTTACATATGACCCACTTGCAATTGGTCTTGCCCAACAAGGTTTTGGGCATTAAATTGGGTGGTAAAGTGGGCACAGGCACCAATTAATACATTTGAATAAGTAGCTGTAGTTGTGCAAGGGTTAACTATCAACTGGCATCGAGGATCATCGAGCTAAGAACACCTTAGTCACACGGAGAGTGAGTGGGACGAAGAGGACCGGTGACCCAGAGACGCAGCCGCACAGTGAGAGGACCACGCGGGTATTGTCGAGAACGGGACACGCGAATCTAGTGAACAGAGTTAAGACTCCGTTAGAGGAGGGGTCACCTGGCTGGGATTCCCCTGGAGGGTTAGTCTAGGCGAGGTTGTCTCCTCCCCATACTACAGCTGCAGTCTCAACAGGACGACGGGCAGATCCTTGGGGGAGGTGACCGGCTGTCCATCCAGTTGTTTTTGGGCAGCACAGTCTGGAGTCTCCCCTTCTTTTCCACATTCCATAACCCCAAGTCTCAAATATACCCGCAGGGGTACCCCGATGTCACCACCAGTGTGAAGTTTATGCATGCCAAAGTTTTTCCAACTTTTTGATCACCAAATTATCATCTGGACGCAGTTTTCTCAATTAGGATTACTGATTTAGGCCTGAATGAACTAAAGGAAAAATGCGGTAAAAACCCTGTTTTCGGGGGTTTTACCGTATTTCCATATGTACTAAGACCCGGCCGCACTTTTATCGGTGCAGAGGATAACTCCAGAAAAACCTGGGGTTACCCTATAGAAGCCTATGGGCTTCTTACCGCACCCGGCTCCCGACAATTCGCCGGCGCCCAGCGCTGGCCCCCCCTCACCTGCTGTCCATGGTCACCGGCCCGCGCGCCTCCTGGTTTCTCCGCCTCCTCCTAATATTCCGGGTGCAGGGAGGAGGAAGAGGAGCCCGGGGCGTCCTGCACAGGTCACCAGCAGGAAGCCCCGGGGCTCGGAGGAGGCGGGGTCCCACGGAGACCCCGTCACCCAGCTTCGGCTGCTTCACAAAGGGCAGTTCTTATCGCAAGAGTTGTCCTTTGCGATACTAATCGCATATGTTAGTACATATGTAATTAGTAAGGTTGCAGTGACTGGCGGAATGGTCACCGCAACGTTAGTACATCCCGGCCTAACTCCTTTTATCAGTCTGATGCACACCCCTTCAATTTGTTACCAATAACATTTATTATTTAATACGTTTTTGTACTTATGTAATCTTGTAAATTTTGTCTAAATCTACATTAATGCTTATGTGATACACTTACCACTTATTTTTACCTTGTCTCTTATTTTATACTACACACGTCATCCAAGTAAAAATCTAAGACTCTATGACAGTTTTGTGTGTATAAGTTATTGTTTGTCCCAAGACATACACAAATTTTATTCTGACTATAGAGTTAATGAAGTAGAACGTGTGACACATTACAGGGTACCAACACTTACATTAATTAATTTCAGGCGCAATTTGTAAACCTATTTAAAGCTTACAGATGTTGGATCGCTACAATCCCCAGCACATCACGGTTGCTGAATTTGATTATAACATCATTTTTGGGTTTTAAATACTTATTAGTCAAATACTAATTTATAAAGCCCAGGATAAAAAAAATGGTAAGAATTGCTTTTAAAATGCAGAAAATGAGGAATTTTAATATTTGATTTTTCATATTTTGGACTCTGAATAATAGGGACATTTCCAAGGACAAATCGTTAAATCCTATGATGGTCCCTGGAAATTAGGGACAGTTGGAACACATGTGACTGTAGACTGTGTGACTGCAGAGTATGTGGTCATAGCAATAGGTAACAGGTCTCACTGCATGGAATAAATGACATCAAAGCCTAGTGATGTGGTTCATCAAGCTAGTTTGGGACGTCAAAGTTGGTGTAGTGGTCAGCATTGCTGCCTCACAGCACTGAGGTCTTGGGTTCTGAGGTTCTAAAGGCCCTATATGTTTGGAATTTGTATGTTTCCCCTTTTCTTGTGTGGGTTTCCTCCGGTTGCTCCAGTTTCCTCCCCTACTCCAAAAATATACTGGTAGGTTAATTGGCTTCTGTCAATAATGAACTCCTCCTCCTGTGTATGTGTGTGCGTGTACATGTGGTAGGGGCAATGGATTGCAAGCTCCAGGGACTGATATAAATGGTACTCAGAAAAAAACCTTCCATTGGCCTCGGCCAATGTGCAGCAAGTGATTCCTTTGTGACGCACTCTTTAATAATAAATGAATTGATATAATTGATATCAGGAAATATACATAGTTACAACATAACTTTTAATTGGTTCCTTATTTAAAGAGATTGGGGATTATTTTGACTCTGAGTGTCACCTATCAATAAACACCCATAAATACCACAGTGTTCTCCCCAGAAAATGTTTCCAGCCGGGTGGCATCAAGAAGTAGCGGGTGGGGGCCTCCGCAATAATAAAATGTTTTAAATTCTGACTTTATAATGATTTAAACTTGAAATAAGAATTTATATATTAATTGTCTTCTTCTTAGAGGCCCACATACTGTCCCCACTTGCAGGATACACAGAATATATTTTTTATACAGCTCTACAGATAACTGGTCCCACTTGCAGGCTCTCTTTAATCAGTTCAGGTGACAGTTCCCGCCGGAACTTTTATACAGGAGGAGGGATCTTTGCCATCCAGCCTGACACCGCCCCTGCACTGTGATGGACAACTACCCCCGTTCCAATGCCACATCCCCTGCTCGGCACTCTCCCGTGACCCAATGCCGTGTCCCCTGCCCGGCACCTCCCCCTGCTCCAATGCCGCGTCCCCGCCCGCCACCTCCCCCTGCCCCAATGCACCGTGTCCCGTCACCTGGAACCTTCACTAACATGTCTTTCTACTTCAGGGTCCATAGGGTATCCACAGGATACCTTGGGGTATAGGTGATGACGTCAGGCATCGGGCACCATAGAGTTAAGTTTTCAGTCCTCCCAGGATACACTAGGGTCCCCCTCCTATACCACGCCACCGAGCCAAGGCATCTCAGTTTAGTTTGGTGCCCGGCCGGAGTCGGATGCACCTGTTGGAGTGGGGACTAAGAAGAGCCCCTGAAGTTTTCTTCAAGCAGCTGTGGCTGCACATCTGGAAGTACAGCATGGACAGTCAGTCCTGACGTCCATGCTGTCTTCCCTACACCCCCGCCGGTACCAGAATGCCGGTACTGATCCGGGGATGCTGGTAGGCATCTGGGGTCACAGCTAGCGGTGACCCCAGATGTTCTGGATCATGGCCGGAATCAAGGGTGACAGCAAGGTAAGCAGCGGGGTCCTGCGGTGGGTCCCCGCTGTTACATGGTCCAGAGTCCCCAGGCAGGGGGCTCCCTGGGGACTGGCTGCAGTGTAGAGCCAGGTTCTAACCTGCGCTTCCACTACCCCACTGGGACAGCAGGACCGCGGCAGAGCGGTAGCGCTGCGGCGTCCCAGGGGTTAAATACATGCCAGGGGAGCCTTCCCTGTCTCACAGCCGGCGCCTCCCCCGCTGCACACAGCCCTCTCTGCACACGCTGACTGGTCCTGTGTCAGCGCTCCTCCCCCAGGCCGGCCTCCTCTCTGCTCCTCGGTGGCCATCTTTTGAAGAAGCATGGTGAGCGCTGCTGGACGCTGAAGAACGGTGGCATCGTGGTCTGGGTCCTCCTGCATATCTCTCCTCCGTTGGATAAGGTCTGTGTATGCAGCGCTGTGTCCTACCAGGCTCTGAGTCTGTGTAGTTGAGGATCAGCGCTGATAGTGCAGGAATTGATTTCTTTGCATTGTATGTGACCTATGCTAGCGTCTGCTGCCTGTACTTTCATTTTCTATCTGTCAGCATTTAACTGTCCCTGTTCTTTCTGCTAAAGCCCTTGCGGTGCAGTGCTTGCAGGGTGGTCTCACACTATACTAACGAGTATCAGTGAGAGGGGTCACATACTTACCATTATGTCTGAAAGTGATTTTCCTCTCCAGCTTTTATGTACTACATGCAAGGTACCTATAGCGGAGGGGGACGGCAGTGCGGAGGGACTATGTCGACGGTGTTATTCGTTGACGCGACCGATTACGGTCACGGCTCCGGTACGCCAAAGCGCTTACAACCCTCGTGGGCCAGTTAGCTCCACAGCCTGCCCTCACTCAGATGGGTTTGTCCCAGCAGTCAGTGGTGTTGTCACCCATGCAGGGTTTCCCAAGACAATTGATGGTACCCCACAGTCTCCCTATTTCCCCTCCTCAGGTCTCTCATGAGCCTGCATGGGTTAATTCGTTAACAAGTTCTGTACAGCAGTTGTCAGAAGTGTTGCAAGGGGAGTCTGTGATGCGGCCTCACAAACGGCCGGTGGCGTCTCTGTCTGCTCCTTATGAGAATGACGACGGGACGTCCGATGATGGGGAGATTCTGGATCTTTCTGACCAGGAACCTTCCCGTCCTAAAGAGTCGGACGCTAAGTCTAAGATGTATATACCTGGCCTTATTCGTGCAGTCCGTACTGCTTTAGTTATTGAGGATGAGGAGCCTCCGGTATCAAAGTCTAAGTACGCCTTTTTCAAAGATGTTAAAGGAGATACCACAGTGTTTCCTCTTTCGGGGCAATTAGTTGACCACCTGGAGGAAGCGTGGAAACAGCCAGGCAAACGATATCAGCCTCAAAGGCGTTTAGCAGTGGCGTATCCGTTTGCGGACAATTATTTTGCCAAATGGGAATCCCCGCCTCAGGTGGATTCTCATGTGACACGCCTTGTCCATAGTGCCACATTACCCATGCCATCCATGTCCTCCCTTAAGGATGCTACGGACCGCAAGGTGGAGATCTGCCTGAAGTCCGCCTATTCCCTTGCGGTGGGGACAGCGCGGCCGGCTATGGCCATTTGCTGGGTTGCCCGAGCTATGGAGCGCTGGGCTGATGCGTTGGAGGCGTCCTTTGATTCCGACTGTTCGGCTGAGCAGACGGAGTTGATCGGCAATCTCCGGGATTCGGCCACTTATATCAACGAAGCGGCCTTGGATATTAGTACCCTGGCGTCTCGAATTTCTTCGGCAGCTGTGGCTGCTCGTCGCACCTTGTGGTTGCGATCCTGGAAGGCGGACGCTGATTCCAAAAAGGGTTTGGAGGCGTTGCCTTTTAACGGAGAAGTTCTCTTCAGTCCGGACCTGGACAAGATTGTAGCCACGCTGGCGGCAGCTAAATCGGCATGTCTCCC
This sequence comes from Taudactylus pleione, assembly GCA_031769625.1. Taxonomy (NCBI): domain Eukaryota; kingdom Metazoa; phylum Chordata; class Amphibia; order Anura; family Myobatrachidae; genus Taudactylus; species Taudactylus pleione. The sequence continues at coordinate 2,436,749 of JAUIMM010000609.1, forward strand.
GTCGGCTGCTGATCCTTCTTGTTCAGGTACTCCGTCCTTTCGGTCTTATAGGTCCCAGGGTAGGCCTAAGACACAGTCCTTTCCCCGACCGGCTGGTCCCAAGAAATCGGCCAAGCCCCGGAAACAAGCCTGGAGTACCAGACGTCCGGCCCCTAAGCCAGATGACAAGCCTGCGGCCTGACGGTCCGGGCCTCCCTTTGGGGGATCCCAAAGTGGGAGGCCACCTGCTGCAGTTCGCCCGGTGTTGGTCGGTCACCACGGCAGACACTTGGGTTCTCGAGGTGGTCTCACACGGGTATGCCCTCTCCTTCCGGCACAGAGCCCCGGCTCGATTCTTCACCACGGGTCTACCATCAGACCGGAACAAAGCCACGGAGCTGCGGAAGGTTTTGCACACTATGCTCCAGGCTGGAGTTATAGTGCCTGTTCCATTCTCCCAGAGGGGCCAGGGTTTCTATTCCAATCTCTTTTTGGTGCAGAAACCCAATGGGTCGTTTCGTCCGATTCTCAACCTCAAAGCTCTCAACAAATGTTTGCGGGTACCGAAGTTTCGGATGGAGACCCTACGGTCCATCATTCTGGCGCTGGAACCTGGGGACTACATGGTGTCATTGGTCATACAGGACGCTTACCTGCATGTCCCTATTCTTTTGCGCCATCAGCAGTTCCTCAGGTTTGCAATCCGCAGCGACCACTTCCAGTTCAGGGCGTTCGCTTTTGGCCTGGCGACAGCACCACGTGTTTTCACCAAGGTGATGGCGGTCATGACGGCTTCCCTGCGGCTGCAGGGGGTCCGCATATTGCCGTACTTGGATGACCTTCTCTTAGTGGCAGGATCTCCGGAGCTCCTTCTCCGACACTTGGACCTGACCATTGCGCTACTACAACGGCACGGCTGGTTGATAAACTGGCAGAAGTCCACCCTGATCCCGTCTCAGCGGATTCTACACCTCGGAGCCTTATTGGACTCGGGACAGCAACAGATCTTTGTGACGGGGGAAAAGATCGCTGCCTTACAGTCGAGGGTGCGCAGTTGTCTGCAGAGCCGCCGGGTGTCTCTGCACTTGGCGATGAGGTTACTGGGCTCCATGGTGTCGGTATTCGATATGGTGGAATATGCCCAGTTTCACTCAAGACCTCTGCAGCACCTGATCCTGTCCAAATGGAATGGACTGCCTCAGTCTCTGAAATCCCAGTCGATAGTGCTCACTCCGGAGGTTCGCCTGTCCCTTGCCTGGTGGTTGCAGACGACCCATCTCAACAGGGGTCGTCCGTTCTGGGTGGCGAATTGGGTCCTGTTGACAATGGACGCCAGTCTTCGGGGCTGGGGAGCAGTTTCGGGTCCACACTTGTTCCAGGGCAGGTGGACTCCGGCGGAAGCGGAGCTTCCAATAAACATCTTGGAACTCCGAGCGGTTTTCAATGCTCTCCAGCAGGCACATCGGGTTCTCCAGGGTCGCCCAGTGCAGGTCCAGTCGGACAACGCTACCACCGTGGCCTACATAAACCGGCAAGGAGGAACCCGAAGTCGGGCGGCTCTCGTAGAGGTGTCTCGGATCCTGGTATGGGCGGAGCGCAATCTTCCGGCCATATCAGCGGTCTTCATCCCGGGAGTGCTAAACTGAGAGGCGGACTTTCTCAGTCGCCAGGACGTTCATCCGGGGGGGTGGTCCCTGCACCCGGACGTTTTTCAACTGCTGGTGGACAGGTGGGGTCTTCCAGAGATCGACCTCATGGCGTCGCGGCACAACAACAAGTTGCCAGTGTACGGGTCTCGCACAAGAGACGAAGAGGCGTCTCTGGTGGATGCTCTGTCCGTCCGGCAGACGTTCCGGTTTCCTTATCTCTTTCCTCCGGTTTCCCTTCTTCCACGGGTAATCCGGAAATTCAAACAGGAAGGAGGGACGCTCCTGTTGATAGCTCCCGCATGGCCCAGACGGCACTGGTTCTCAGACCTTCAGGGTCTGTCCGGGGACAGTTCTCTGCGGTTGCCGCTACGACCGGACCTTCTGTCACAGGGTCCTTGTCTTCACCCGGACCTGACTCGGCTGTCTTTGACGGCGTGGCTGTTGAGACGGCCATGTTAAGGTCCAGGGGGTTTTCCAGCTCTGTAGTGCGGATCATGCTAAGAGCTCGGAAACCGTCTTCTGCGAGTATATACCATCGCGTGTGGCATATGTTCTTCCAGTAGTGTCGACCGAGAGGTTATGCAACGCGGGAGTTCCGTCTGTCTCGGGTACTCGCCTTCCTACAGGCGGGACTGGACCAGGGGCTTCGCCTTACTTCTTGAAGGTGCAGGTTTTTGCCCTGTCTGTCTGGTTTCACTGTAGGATTGCTACAATCCCAGATGTACGCATCTTTATGCAGGGCATTCTGCGTATTCAGCCGCCTTTTGTTCCACCTGTGGCGCCTTGGGACTTGACTGTGGTCCTGAGGGCTCTCCAAGGACCGCCGTTTGAACCACTGGGCTCAGTGGATCTTATATGGCTAACAGCTAAGACTGTTTTCCTTCTGGCCATAGCTTCGGCCAGACGTGTTTCTGATTTAGGGGCTCTCTCTTGTAGACCCCCTTTCTTGATTTTTCATGGGAACAGGGCAGTGCTACGCACTCGTCCTGAATTTCTTCCCAAAGTTGCTTCCGAGTTTCATGTTAACGAGGAAATAGCTGTTCCGGCCTTCAACTCACCTGGCCTTTCAGTGGGTGAGGCCACTTTGGATGTTGTGCGGGCCTTAAGGACTTATGTTGACCGCACTTCTTCGTTTAGGAAGTCGGACGCCTTGTTTGTCCTCTATGGCTTCTGTAAAAAGGGTTGGCCTGCTTCAAAGCAAACTTTGGCAGCCTGGATCCGTATTGCTATTTCTGAAGCTTATCTTCATGTAGGCCTGCCGGTTCCTCCTTCTGTGAAGGCTCATTCCACTAAGTCTGTGGGTCCTTCGTGGGCAGCTCGACGTGGTGCCTCGGCAGTCCAGATCTGCAAGGCTGCTACGTGGTCCTCTGTCCATACCTTCGTGAGGTATTACAGGTTTGACACCTTCGCCTCTCAGGATGCTTCCTTCGGGCGGCAGATTCTCCTTTCAGCACAGGAGCGTCCCCACCCTTAAAGGATACTGCTTTGGGACATCCCCAAGGTATCCTGTGGATACCCTATGGATCCTGAAGTAGAAAATATGAGATATGGTAAGAACTTACCCTTGTTATCTCTATTTCTACGAAGTCCATAGGGTTCCACAGGGCTCCCGCCCTGTCGCACCTGTGCTGCAGATGGGCTTTACTCTGGTCACCGGTTTTTCCGTCTCCTTCTGATGAGAATGTGATTCTTGTGTGTGTCCAGATCTTTTTTCTCTCTCTTCCTTCTCCTCCTCCGGCCTATGGCTTGGTAACTAACTGAGATGCCTTGGCTCGGGGGCGGGGTATAGGAGGGGGACCCTAGTGCATCTTGGGAGGACTAAAAACTTAACTCTATGGTGCCCGATGCCTGATGTCATCACCTATACCCCAAGGTATCCTGTGGAACCCTATGGACTTCGTTGAAATAGAGATAACAAGGGTAAGTTCTTACCATATCTCATATTTTATTGCCGGCGGACACGGAGCCTCCAATGTGAAGAACGTGACGTCGGCGCAGGGCCGGCCCTAGCCCAAATTTTTTGGTAAGCGAGTATACTTTTTGGCTCCCCCCCTATGCAGTGCCCCTTTTACAGTGCCCCCAGTAGTGGTCCCCCCTGTGCAGTGCCCCTTGTGCTCCCAGTAGTAGTCCCCCTATGCAGTGCCCCCAGTAGTGGTACCCCCTATGCAGTGCCCCTTATATAGTGCTCCCAGTAGTGGTCCCCCCTGTGCAGTGCCCCTTTTTACAGTGCCCGCAGTAGTGGACCCCCCCGTGCAGTGCACCTTGTTCCCCCAGTAGTAGTCCCCCTATGCAGTGCCCCCAGTAGTGGTCCCCCCTATGCAGTGCCCCCAGTAGTAGTCCCCTATGCAGTGCCCCCAATAGTGGTACCCCCTATGCAGTGCCTTTTATATAGTGCTCCCAGTAGTGGACCCCCCTGTGCAGTGCCCCTTGTGCCCCCAGTAGTAGTCCCCCTATGCAGTGCCCCCAGTAGTGGTCCCCCCAATGCAGTGCCCCTTTTACAGTGCCCCCAGTAGTGGTCCCCCCTGTGCAGTGCCCCCAGTAGTAGTCCCCCTATGCAGTGCCCCCAGTAGTGGTCCCCCCTATGCAGTGCCCCTTATATAGTGCCCCCAGTAGTGGTCCCCCCTGTGCAGTGCCCCCAGTAGTAAGCCCCTTATATAGTGCCCCCAGCAGTACTCCCCTCTATGCAGTGCCCCCAATAGTAGTCCCCCCCATGTAGTGCTCCCAATAGTGGTACCCCTTATACAGTGCCCTTTAAACAGTGGCCCCAGTTGTAGTTCCAACCCTATGCAGTACCCCCAGTATTGTCCTTTATATAGTGCCCCCAGTAGTGGTCCCCCGATGCAGTGCCCCCAGTGGTAGTCCCCCCCCTTGTAGTACCCCCAGTCGTAGTCCCCCCCCCTTGTAGTGCCCCTAGTAGTAGTTCCCCCTTGTAGTAGTCCCTCAGTGGAGGTTCCCTCCCATATGCAGTGCCCCTAGTAGTAGCCACCCCCTTGTAGTGCCCCTAGTAGTAGTCCCCCTTGTAGTAGTCCCCCACCCCTTCTTGTGCCCCCAGTGGAGGTTCCTCCCCCCTATGCAGTGCCCCCAGTCATAGCCACCACCTTGTAGTGCCCCTGGTAGTAGTCCCCCCCCTTGTTGTGCCCCCAGTGGAGGTCCCCCCCATGCAGTGCCCCCAGTAGTAGCCACCCCCTTGTAGTCCCCCTTGTAGTAGTCCCCCACTCCTTGTTGTGCCCCCAGTGGAGGTTCCTCCCCCCTTTGCAGTGCCCCCAGTCATAGCCACCACCTTGTAGTGCCCCTGGTAGTAGTCTCCCCCCCCCTTGTTGTGCCTCCCCCCCATGCAGTGCCCCCAGTACTAGCCACCCCCCAGTAGTGCCCCTGGTAGTAGCCATCCCCTTGTAGTGCCCCTGGTAGTAGTCCCCCCTTGTAGTAGTCCCCCGCCTTGTTGTGCCCCCAGTGGAGGTTCCCCCCTATGCAGTGCCCCCAGTAGTAGCCACCCCCTTGTAGTGCCCCTAGTAGTAGTCCCCCAACCATTGTTGTGCCCCCAGTGGAGATTCCTCCCCCCTTTGCAGTGCCCCCAGTCATAGCCACCACCTTGTAGTGCCCCTGGTAGTAGTCTCCCCCCCCCTTGTTGTGCCCCCAGTGGAGGTTCCCCCCATGCAGTGCCCCCAGTAGTAGCCACCCCCTTGTAGTGCCCCTGGTAGTAGCCATCCCCTTGTAGTGCCCCTGGTAGTAGTCCCCCCTTGTAGTAGTCCCCCGCCTTGTTGTGCCCCCAGTGGAGGTTCCCCCCTATGCAGTGTCCCCAGTAGTAGCCACCCCCTTGTAGTGCCCCTGGTAGTAGCCATCCCCTTGTAGTGCCCCTGGTAGTAGCCATCCCCTTGTAGTGCCCCTGGTAGTAGTCCCCCCTTGTAGTAGTCCCCCCCCTTGTTGTGCCCCCAGTGGAGGTTCCCCCCCTATGCAGTACCCCCAGTAGTAGCCACCCCCTAGTGCCCCTGGTAGTAGCCATCCCCTTGTAGTGCCCCTGGTAGTAGCCACCCCCTTGTAGTGCCCCTGGTAGTAGTGCCCCCCAAGTAGGCACATGTAATAAAAAAAAACACTTACCTGAATCCCCGCTCCCGCCACCCGCTCCTCAGTCTGTCCTCCCGGGCCAGGCCGCTCTGCATTATGGGAGAGACGTCATGACGCCTCTCCCATTACCCACTGCCGGAGCCGGAAGATGGTGCGGCTCCTGCAGTGGGCGCAGCAGCTAATGAGAGTCTGACAGACTCTCATTGGCTGCTAATTAGAACAAACACACAGCTGCCGGTGCTGACGGCTGTGTGTTTGTCACTGTGTATGTAGTGCTGACCAAACTCCGTCCTGTCAGCACTACACTACACGCGCGGTGCAGCTGTGTCACAGAGACACAGTCTGCCCGCGGCCCGCATGGTCGCAGCTGAGGCGCCCTCCACTATGTGGCGCCCTACTCAGCTGCGTACCATGCGTATGGGTAGAACCGGCCCTGTATCCGTGGCAACAAGGATACATTGAGGGTGACCGGGAATGCGGGGGGAAGTGCCGGGTGGTAGGCTATATATATATATATATATATATATAGACCATGTTTTGTAAAGAATGCAAAACTTCCAATTCATGATCAGGCATAACAGACTGTCTCTCTGAATACAGTGTTTGCAAATAAGAAGTCATGACCTGCTCATGGAAGGGGGAAGAGCATTCTGTCCATTTTGAAAGAATATGTTTAGTTAACGTTACTATAATAGTTAATAGGGGGATAAAATGCTTTGTTGATGGACTTAGGGCAGAGGTTCCCAAACGCGGTCCTCAAGGCTCCCCAACGGTTCAGGTTTTTGAGATATCCATGGTTAAGCACAGGTGGCTTAATTAGTACCTCAGTCAATTTTATTTAACCACCTCTGCTCAGCCATGGATATCTCTAAAACCTGAACCGTTGGGGAGCCTTGAGAACCGCGTTTGGGAACCTCTGACTTAGGGCAACAGCCTGATTCCTCTGTAGCATGTGTCTGTCCTGTCCTTGTGCAATATATGCCCTATGAACGGTTCAGATGCCATCTCTTGCAGCTGTGCAGAGTGTAGATATCGGAGAGTGTGTTCTAAGTTACAAAGACAGTCTGAGCACTGAGTAGTAAGAGGGCAATCTGCCCACCACTCATTTCCAAATTTTACCAAGGTCTGAGTACAATAGGTCCCGATATATACGTTTTTTGTTTTATATGGAAGAGATTACACTAATGACAGTAATAACATTAAGGTACCAGCATTCTCTGGGGGGTTATAAACCGATAGAAGTGATTGGACATAGGGCCTGATTCAGAGCCGTTCGCTATTTGTGGTCGTTCGTTTAAAAACAAGGGGTGGCTATTCAAATGATCCGTACGCACATTGCAGTCTGTTCACACCTCTAAGTCTGAACGAGCGTGCAAAACATACGCTCGTTTATTTGTTAAAAACGCCCCCTGGCCGCTCGCACCATACGTCATGTCCGCTATTTATTAGATTAATCGAGTACATCGACCAGCGTATGAACTGCTCGCTATTCTTGTGGTTGGTGTTTGCTACCACAAATTTGCGAGCAGTTCTGGCTCTAAATAACCCAGTGACGTGGTCAATGACGCTGCTGTTTTAAATATACACACCCATAAAACGCCCGTTTTGACCTTTAAGCACGCCTGCGTTCGGATCTCCACTCCCCATTTTCAAGCTCCTTCCCCTGTTACCACCCACATACGCCTCATTCTGTCACTCAAAATAGCAGGCCCTCGCTATATTGCGTACCAACGATTTTCGGCCGCACTGACTGGTTCGCGCATGCGTACTAAAAACCGTACGCATGCGCAGATGTGCAAACAACGCTCGGAACGAGCGTACTGCCGCTAACGAGCGGCTCTGAATGAGGGCCATAGTTTTGAAGTTGTAAGAACATATAAAAGTAGCTGTGGCTTAAACCATAATTATTAACAAGGTACTGAAAGGATAACGTCTCTCCCCCAGGGGCTAAAATATCTCTAACTGCTATGATACCCCCACCCCTCCAAATGATAAATGGATGATATATAAGGACGACTGAATTAAGGTTTTTCACAAATCTTAACATGCTTAGAGGGGGTTGGGTACAGGATGCCGGCGTTCGGGATCCCCGAAGTCAAAATCTTGACGCTGGCCTCCCGACAGGTTTAGGATACCGATACCGAAACCTAACCCCCCCCTTCCCTGCAGCCTAAACATAACCCTTCCCCCCCCCAGTGCCTAACCCTAACCTCCCTCCTAGTGCATCCTCCTGGTACCGCTGCTACTTACCTTCGGGATGCCGGCGCTGGAATTCTGACAGGTGTCGGGGTTCCGGCACCTGTATTCTAAGCGACGGCATCTCCTTTGCCAGGATAATGACTATGTCCCGCTTACAGGATAAAGGGTTACTACAGTATGTAAAGATTTATTAATGGCCCACCATGGTATATAGGTGTCTGGAAACAATACTTTGGACATAAGATGGGAAGGAAGGAGTTGCTTGGAGACATCATGTATTGTTCAATAGGTAGATTAGTGTAGGTAGATCTTGCTAGAGGCCAGTCTGAGATGTAACGTTAATGTACTGTGCCGGAAAAATCGAAGATATCAAGAAACGCCAGGCCTCCATCTTTACGTTTTTTTTTACCAGCCCATATAATATTCATAACGAAATACTGATATTTTTCATTCATGAGCACACATTGTAAGTACTTAAATATGAACAACAGTCTAATAAATGAAGCAATATACAGCAGTATCTACGAAACTGTGTTGGAATATGCAGCAAATTTCTCTTGCCAAATCATGTTCTATCTTTTCAGTGTCATACGTGTACCTCTGGTACTGGGTCCTATCTCAGCCTATGCCCTCAGGTTACCACACCAAAAGGCCCTTATTATAAACTATCACTTTTTAAGTAATTGCAAATTCGTTTATGGGACCTGATTCAGAGACTCGATGATGGGCGATCAGCACATGCGAAGGTTCTGTACTGCGCATGTATCGAATGGCATCTGCGACGACAGTTGCAGTGTCCCCTACACCGCAACTGGTTGACATGCTGCGGCCGTTTTGGGGCGGGGAGGGGGTAGCAATGGGCAGCGTCCTAGAAAAAGTAAGTCTTAGGGAAATGGCTAACTTTAGTAAATGCTTATGGGAAATTCCTATCTCTGTGACTAATATAGGACAGAGCGGGTGTTGTACATTATCACAGCTGTCATCACATTTTTCTGATCAGCAGCTGCACCTAAGCACCTAACCGCTGCACATTTAATACAGTACTATAGCTCCACAGTATGATGTGACCAATAGTTTAATATGCTACCGTCCTGCGGCGCCCTGTGCCGTGGCACATGTCGCACCACCATAATTAGGGCCCTGACACCATCTACACATGGTGTAAGCGCTACAGTGACTGTGTTTGTTAAATACAGAAAGGAGGACATAACCCCTTTAGCGAGTAGTAAAGGGGTTATGTCTTGTTCTTAAATGGAGCCCTTTGTACTGTATGTAGGTGATTATCGCTGGCCATATCCCTGCTGTCTATAAATATGGGGAAGCCTATTTATCAAGTATTGCCTTGGTATTTGTAGATTTGCTGTTAACCAAATCTGGGGAAGACTAACAGAATTTTCAGCATAAAATGAATTGTTGGTGAAATACATTTTTTTTTTGTAATGACTTTCGCTGCTGCCCAGAATACCCCAGGGAGAATACTTTTACCAAATAAAAAGTTTCAATAAATTAATAATTTTGCTCCCTGTTATACACATTAACCTTTGATCTCCACACCTGCTACCCATATATGACTCTTGCGCATTGGATGGCTCTGCTCCCTCTGCTCTGACCTCTAATGACAAACTCCTCTAACTAGCTGAATACTTTTCTTGTTCTTCAAGCGGCACTTTCTTCTAATGCTTTCTGGGCCTGATTCAGAGGCGCTCGTAAGCGGCCGCTCGTTCGCTCCGAGCGATGATCGCACATCTGCGCATGCGTATGGGTTGTAATGCGCATGCGCCAACCAGTCAGTGCGGTCGGAAATCATGTGCTCGCAAAATAGCGAGTGCCTGCTAATTTGAGTGACAGGATGAGGCGTTTGTGGGTGGTAACAGGGGAAGGTGCTTGAAAACGGGGAGTGGAGATCCGAACGCAGGCGTGCCACACAGTCAAAACGGGCGTTTTAAGGGTGTGCATAATTAACAAAGCAGCGTCATCGACCACGTCACTTGGTTGTCTTTTAGCCTGAACTGCTCGCATGATTGCGGTAGGAAAATGCTACCACAAGAATAGCGAGCAGTTCATACGCCTTTCGATGTACTCGATTAATCAAATAAATAGCGGAGATGACGTATGATGCGAGCGGCCAAGGGGCGTCTTTACAAAATAGCGAGCGCATGTGTCGGACGCTCGTTCAGACATAGAGGCGTCAACAGACCGCAAATAGCGAGCGCTCAATTTAAATAGCCAACCCCTTTTTCTGAACGAGCGTCCGCAAATAGCGTCCGGCTCTGAATCAGGCCCTCTGGTCAATATTTACTTTATTTCTCTTGGTAGTCCTGTTTCCCACCTCTCTCCTCCCCCCCCCGCCTTCCCTTGTACCAATCCACTTATATGTTTTGGTTTATTGTCAATAACTTTATTTAAAAAAATAGCTCATTTGTAAGGCTTATTCTGTTCATGTTTTTCATATTTTTTTTGTGCGCTTTCTAAATTAAGAATTTTAAAAAATAAAGAAATAATTGCAAACTGATCTTGGTTTCTCTCTGGAATTTATTTGTCCTTGATTATGCTATTTTACCTTGATGCTAAGCATGGTGGCACAGTGGTTAGCACTGCACACATTCAGCACCTACCCAAATGTTTAATTCTAACTAGATTGCTATCTGTATTGAGTATTTATGTTCTCTGTTTTGATGGGTTTTCCTCTTACAGTCCAAAGACTACTGTTAAGTTGGCCATGGTGTTCGTGTGGCTGCAGTAGGGAATTAGATTGTATATTCCTTTGGGGGCATGAACGGAGTGTTGGAGTGTTTGTGTTGCTGTAGTGGGGAATTTATTGTAAGCTCATTTGGGATGTGGACTAATGTATCTGAATAAAGTTCTCTGTTTGTATAGCACCATGCAGTGCTGTACACATACTAGATAACAATAGTAACAGAATGAACAAATTATTTTCCTATGAATAGCTGAATGTCTCTATTCCCCAGTATCTGAGCTGGTATGAAAAACCAAACAAACAATTAAACAGGTATGGTGCTAGGTGTAATGCTGGCCATACACTAGTGCGACCAGCATAAGCTAAGATTCTACTTACGTTTTCCCTTGAACTCCCTGGCAGTCCCAGCCACACGATTGACACACGCTGTACATACGATCACGATATGATGCATCGTGCGTCCGACGTTCGAGCGGCGTCATTTGGAGAAAAATTAAGAAAGACTGATGCATGCACAGGGAGATCCGTGATGCATGCATCTGTCTTTAATAAAATAAACACAGATGCAGGGATGGTTCAGTGGGAACAATCCGTGCATCTGTGAAAAAAAATTAAATGTTTTTTTTAAAACTGTGTGCCCCCCCCAAGGAGCAACCAGCCCCGGATTTTACTTGTGGTTCTCCAAGTACCAGCATGCGGGGGAGGCTGGTTCTGGAAATTACAGGGGGACCCTATACATGGTTATGACTAGCCCGGTGCTGGTTGTGCTTACATACGGGGGACCCCTACATCGTTTGTCCCCCGTATGTTGCCCAACCAGCACTTGGTCACTAAAGCCCGGGGCTGGTTGCTCTTTGGGGGAGCACGCCGTTTTTTTTTATTTTTAAACACTTTTTAAAAAAAACATTTCTCACTGAACCATCCCTGCATCTATGTTTATTTAATTAAAGACAGATGCATGCATTACAGATCTCCCCGTGTGTGCATCAGTCATTTTTCTTAGCTGTAAACAACATTTGGGGGATGAATATACAATATATCTCAATACATTATGGGGTCTATTCACTAAGCCTTGGAGCAAGATAAAGTGGAGAGAGATAAAGTACCAACCAATCAGCTCCTGACATTTTTCAAACATAGCCTGTAACGTGACAGTTAGGAGCTCATTGGCTGGTACTTTATTTCTCGCTACTTTATCTCTCTCCAAGGCTTAGTGAATAGACCCCTATATATGGAAAATATTTTGTTCATACAACACTTTACCTTATTTATACACAATATAAAAGACTTAATGCAACTTTCCCATCTCTAACTAACGCTGTCAAGCTGCATCTCTACTCTGTTGTTGGTCGTAGTCAGAGACATCTGTGCACATGACGTAGAAATACTGCTATGTTTTCAGATGCACTTAATTCAAGATATGTCTGACTCACAATATATAAAACAACAACTTGTAAGACAGAATTTTGACACTTACAGTTGGGTTTCAAAATGTGTAGATCTCTTGATTTAGGCCCACAGTGTACATGTCAATATTCCAATGACAAATTATGTAACCATTTCTTTTTAAGGCAGAGGATCACTTACAAGATATGATGAAACTGTTGTCTCTACTGACTGGCAAGAAAAACTCACCCCGGAGCAGTACTACGTAACCAGGGAAAAGGGCACAGAGCTGGTAAGTGGCCTGAGATAAAGACAACTTCCTTGTATATAAACAATGAGCAGATCTCATCCATTGGTCCTCATGCTGGTTGGTAAATTGGATCTATGGTCAATTTTACTGTTTAAAATGTAACTGTTTAGAAATCTTAGTAGACTGTTCTTAAAAGACTAAGGGGCCTATTCATTAAACGTAAAAATTCAATGGAGATAATTAGATTTAGAACTCTCATGGAGTTCTAGCTAATTATAGGTGGAATTCATCATTCCACCTCTCCATAAGTATCTATTCCGAAAAGCTGTCATTTTTGCGATGACAGCTTTTCGGGAAATAGATGCTTTTCCCTGCCTACACTACCTTATCGCATCTGGAAACAGTGCTGCGCATGCGCTGTTACATCTGTAAAACCAGCGCATGCGCAGCACTGCCTACAGATGCGTTAAGTTTCGTACCCCCCCCCCCCGACCTCCCCCCACTCACCTTCCCCCCCCCCCGACTTACCTGTCCGCGCAGCAGCCTCCGGCTCCGTCCTGCTGGTCTGTCATGTGGTTTCCCAGCAGACCACATGACAGATTAGAAAAAAAAATTTTTTTTTTTTTCTTTTTCTAAACTTTCTTGTGCTCTGCTGGGGAGCACACATGTCCGACCAGCCTCCGGAGCCTGAGGACGCAGCAGAGCGCCGGAGGGACTCGTCGGGGGACCTGCACACGCTGATACAGGTAAGTGGATTCTGCTATTCGCCACCTCACAGTGGCGAAAAGTAACTGCATCAAATTCCGAAAATTGATAATTTTCAGAATTTGATGAATACCATAATTTCCACATCCCCATACTAATGTATGGGGAGTGTGGAAATTAACGCAGGGGAACTTAACAAGGAGATATCTGTGATATCTCCTGTGTTAAGTCTGTTCATGAATACCAAAATAACATTATTTAAGGAAAATGTCCTTAAAAACTTTATTTTAGTGTTGATGAATAGGCCCCATAGGGCCATATGTATCAAGCTTTGGGGGTATATTTACTAAAGTGCAGGTTTTTTTGAAGTGGAGATGTTGCCCATAGCAACTAGTCAGATTCTACTTAACAACATTTATTTAGCACCTTCTAAAAGATAATCTGCTTGTTTGCTATGGGCAAAATCTTTACTTCTATAAACTCGCACTTTAGTAAATATACCCCCTGGAGAGAGATAAAGTGGAGAGAGATAAAGCACCAACCAATTGTTATGATTCATGTGAATAATGGCACGAAACCCCTAGAACCACGCTACAGAAGTCTTTGCCTATAACAGCCGCAATTTTCCTCATAGTGAGAGATGCTCTCAATGTTACTAAGATGCCGCCAGGACTTCACCAATTAACATGTAACCTCAGGGTTAAAGCTGGAGTAACTGGATACAATATGTGAGTATACTGAAGCTGTATGGTTTGATACGTGGTTTTAATAATAGCAACTGAAGCTGTATTACAAAAGATAGCTTGGCAATGGTAACTGCAGGCAAATAGCACTTTTCCCAATAATGAGAACTGAAGCTGTATAGTTTAAACAAGTAGCTTGATATTGGTAATTGCAGACAGCACTTTTCAAAGATAAGTAAAGCAATACTAAACAACACAGTGATGCAAATGATAGGAGACCATAGACCAGACTGGACGTGCACAAATGAATCAGGATACCAGCAATACAGAGCTTCACCAGGCTTCAAGATCAGCAGGCATGAAGCTATGACTGACAAGGAAGTAGAAGCCTGTCAGCCTTTTACTACACACACAGACCAATCACAAAGCATCAACCAAGACAATTCCACTGCAAGTGAAATATGCTACAGGTGAGCGGCTAGGTGAGTGTCCCAGCTAATTGACACCAGCTGCATGTATTCCTGTGCAGCCTTTGTTCAGTTTCACACACGTCCCAGTCTCCTAACAATGACCAGGACCAGCATTCAAAGCAGCTGCTGACACGGGAGGCAATCGGGAAGCCGACTGCCTAAATACCTGCAGCCGGCTTCCCGACTGTCTTATCCCGGCAAGGGGGAAATGCCGGGCGTCTAGATGTAGACGCCCGCATTTCCCTGACGCCGGGAGACCGGCGCCCGGCATCACGATCGTAGTGATGCCTGGCGTCGCGAGCGGACAGCCGCGGGGGGGGAGGGTTAGGTTTAGGGCTCCCGGGGGGGACTTAGGGTTAGGCACCCCCCCGGGAGGGTTAGGGTTAGGCTAGGGGGAGGGAGGGTTAGGCACCCCCGGGGGGGACTTAGGGTTAGGCACCCCCCGGGGGACTTAGGTTTAGGCAGCGGGGAAGGGTGTGGTTAGGGTTAGGCACTTAGAGGGGGGATTAGGGTTAGGCACATGGGGGGGAAGTTAGGGTTAGGCACCCCTAAGGAGGGTTAGGGGGGTTAGGTTAGTAAATACTTACATATCCACGATCGGGATTTCCAGCGCTGTCGGGCTTCCGCTGCGTCGCACTCTGCTCCTGTCGGTTTGCCGCTGACGGGCGGCCGGCGGTATTTCATACCAATCCCGCTGACACTGGTGTTCAGATCTCCTAGCAACCAGCTGGATGCCTCACTGCCCACCACAGCTACTAACACCAAACACCTCCGAACAATAATTTTTCTAACACAGACCCAGATTTATCAACAAGTGATATTCTTGTTATCACTTGGCACTAATCTTAAATGGTGCTCCAACCAATCAGCTCCTAACTGTCATTTTTAAAACACATGACAGTTAGGAGCTGACTGATAACAAGAATGACACTCCTTGATAAATCTGGGCCTGTGGCCTGATTCAGACCCGCTCGCAAGCGCTTGAGCGCTCGCAAGTGGGTCGATGGTGGGCTCTGCGCACGACCATCACGACCATCATCCTGGCCGCTCGCAATAGTTGTAGGAGGCCGCACATAAAAAAAAAAAAACGCCATGATTCAGAGCGAGCACTCTTTCAGAGCGTCCGTTTCTGAATCAGGCCCTGTGTTTGAAAAATGACAGGAGCTGATTGGTTGGTCCTTTATCTCTCTCCACTTTATATCTCTTTAAGGCTAGATACATCTCCCCCATATTGTGCATTTGAGTCAGGTTGAATTAATAGCCAATCTGTTTCCTTAGCCTTTCAGTGGCATCTACCTGAACAACACAGAAGAAGGAATGTATCATTGTGTCTGCTGTAACACCCCGCTGTTCAGGTAAAATACAGTTATTTGGCTGATTGCCGCTCTCTCTCCCCAGTTACTTCTCAGATTACTGCAATATGAGCACACTGAGGAAGTAATAGAGAAATAAAGACCTGGCTGTAACCATAACCATTCTGTCAGAAACTATACCTCTGCGTTATTTGCTGAGAGGCAACAGTTAGACACGTTAAACCCATTTTTACGCCTTCCTGTATAATGTATCTAGTGGAGTTCTAAAGAAATATTTGTAGCAGCATAAAAGTAGAGGAAGCTGCGGTAACAACTGCTACTAGGCCCCAGGGACCTCCTCTATGGTACACGGACTCCGTACTGACTGTTTCCTTACCTCTTTGTTTGGCCAGTACTAATTGTGTAGGAGACTTAATAAATTGGAAGCTTCCAAGTAGGTAATGCAGATAAAGTTTAGGGTTGGGAAAAGGTTTGGGGTGGGGGCATCTCTGTTTTACAGCGGACATCAAAGATCTTAAAACTATGCCTCCGTGTGTACAGAAAGACTTTATGTACAGTACATGCTGCCCCAGTGCCTGCCACTTGCAGGAGATAGTCATTAGTAAATCAACCATATGAAGCACGGACATTGTGCTAGTTGTCTTTGTAGGCTAAGGGGCAAATTTACTAAAGGTCGATTTCAATCGAAGTTGTTTTGCTGGGGCTGAATCGCACATTTACTAACAGACAGTTTTTGATTTTGTTTTTTAAGTGTTAGTAAATATGTGATTTAGCCTCAGAAATAAAACATCGATTTAGATCGATTGAAATCGACCTTTATTAAATTCTCCCCTATATCCTAATTAATTATCCTATCTTTTCTCTAGTGTTTTGTGTAACATTTCTTGTACTGGGCATTTGTACAATTTGCTTCTGTCTTTTGAGTTGTATTGATAGGAGGGCCAGGAGCATTCACCTAAAAATGTCAAATTGGTGAAAAATGGTACCTATATGATTAAATCACGCAATTTTGAGTTGTGTTTGTAAACGAGTGTAAATGCTAAAACTACTAAAAAAAAAAGTCTATTTTATAATGATCGGCTCAGTTGTGGCACCTTTGTGAGCTGGCTGGATAAAAATGTTACCTAAACCAATGTTAGATAGAATTTTTTTTTCTATTGCCTTTATTTCAAATCTCTAGCTCAGAGCAGTGATACAAGATAGATAAAAATCTGCGCTTCAACCGCGGGTGCAGCTAAACATTACCAAGGTGACCTACACCAAACAAGTAAATCAAAAACAGGAAATTTTTTATATAGCGCAACCTTCAGGTCACAGATCAGTTTTATCACCATTTATATGTATTTTTCAATAGTCTTTATATTGTCCAGAATTCTAGAGTACTTGGAGTAAAGTTCCATCCACATCCACATTTAGGACCTTATTCAGAGGCGGCCGTACGGTCTACGACCGCACGGCCGCCTTGATGTTTGGACCGACAGCGCCGGTCGTAGCGGGTCTCTTTCCAAAGGGGGCGAGCTGTCGATGTTGATTGACAGCTCGCCCCGTTTGGAAGGCGGGCCGGGGGGGTGGCAGCCCAAACGGAGGCGTTCCCATGGGAACGCCTGCCGTTTGGGGGAGGCCCCACTGACATCACTAGTGATGTCAGTGGAGAGCTTCCGGCTCTGACAGAGCCAGAAGCTCTCCGGGGCTTACGACAAGTGAGACCCTACCCTAGGGTCTCGTCGTAAGCCCCGATGGTCGCGATGGTCTCTGACCATCGCGACCATCACCCGAGCGGTCGTTAGAGCTGTGGGTGTAAACCCACAGCCTAACGACCGAAACAGAGGCGGGCGGTCAGGATGCAAGCGGCCGCCCAGTTTCTGAGCGACCACTTGCATCCTCCGACCGCCTCTGAATGAGGGCCTTAATACGGTCCTTCTGGTCTCCTTAAACTAACATTGGATAAGTATCATTCCATTTATACACAGGGGAGAAAAAGAAAAAGGATCTGCAAAAGTGAAATACCGTTTATTTTTCTTAAAGTTGTGGATAAAGTATAAACAAATTTTAAAACATAAAATGTCACGAAATCACACCTTATATACAGATAGGGTATTGTACCAGATTGTGTGGGCGTACACAGCACACCTATGCTCGCGTAAAAGTGTCCAAACACCTCCCGGGATCAGGAGTCTGCAGTACTCTTTCAAGGTGTCCAAATGTTCCCCAGATGCGTGGCCACCAATCCAGTACCTCCTTCTGTCAATCTCCCAACGCGTTTCAACTCCATCTGTCAAGGTGTAATTAAATGGTGGCCAGGTCCCTCTTAAATACCTTAAGAACTATTCCCTGCCAAAAGGTGTATCAACATACTTCTCAGTTCTGCCTTCCAAAATATCAGGATCATCCAGTCCAGACCCAAAAATAATTCCAACCTTCACAGCGTGTACTGGAGCAGTGTTGTGTCTATCGGCTACTATGAGATGACACCGATAAAGTGAACGGTGATAAGGTACCAGCCAATCAGCTCCTAACTGCTATGTAACAGGCTGTGTTTGAAAAATGGCAGTTAGTTGATTGGCTGGTACCTTATCACCATTCACTTTATCTCCTAACAAAGCTTAGTAAATAGACCCCACAAAATGTTAGAACAGCCCCAGAGAGGACGGCAACATAATAAAAGATCGATTTCCTTCTAATAATAATTAATGGCATTAGCTGCAAATGGATTAAACAGAATTGCAGAGCAGTTATGGATAGGATGGCAGTTTAATAAACGCTGCAGGTGGCCAAAGCCCAACATATCTTTAATAATACAAGAAATTGGCATTAGATGCAAATGAAACAAACAGAAAAGGCAGACGAGATAGTATTTTTCTATTGAAACTCTTGAACCCCTACTATTGCCTTTCTATAACCCACTTACAAAGTGCTCCGACTATGAAGTCCTTGGCTGGGTTCCTTCTGGTATTTCCCCATTCATAATGAGCGTTCTGAAGCTGCCAACAAGATTAAATTAAGAGATTGTTAGAGAAAAAAAAACATTTAATAATCTATTATGTTATTATCCTGAACCCTGGGGTATTCGCAATTTCTGTATTTTATTTATTTTTACCGTTATCTGTAGTTCAGACAAGAAGTATAATTCTGGGACAGGTTGGCCCTCCTTTTGGGAAGCCCACGGCACTGTTGAAAACAATGAAAGCAACACAAATGTACTCAGGCGGCCGGATAACTCGCTGGGATGCGCCGGAACTGAAGTTATTTGCAAAGAGGTAAACATCACGGTTTTGTGTATAAAATGTTATAGGGGACTTATATAGCTGCCGTTGTATATAAGTAATGTCATCTTTGTGCATCTGAAGTACAATACCTTTATTATAAATGAGTATATATCTGGGACTGGTACATCTCTGCCATTTGGTTCCAGGAGGACAGGCCTTGTTTCTGCTGCTATAACTTTTGTCATCTTGGATGATTGTTCTTATAACGTGCAGAATATGCTGACACATAAAGGAGATTTCCAGCTTCCTTACAGCTTTCCAGTAATTCTTCTCACCCCGCCTAAGTCACTAAAACCTTATAGGTCACTGAAGTTAGAGATCTTCCCTCTGATGCGCCCCTGCTCGGTCAGTGCTCCAGTGCCTGGAGAGTAAAGAGTTAGGGGTTGTTGGGGCACTGCTGATAGGACAAGCTGTAGAACACCATAGCTGTCCAAGCAGCAGCTTCCCTATAATGGTCGCAAGCTCTGCACATTTCCAGCACCTCCATGGGCTTATCTTGGCTAGTAACTGGTAATATACTACTCCAGGCCCAGACAACCTATGGCTTTCAAGGTGATATGAAACTACAGGTCCCAGAATACCTTCATAGCTGTCAGTTATCTGACAAGGCATTCTGGGGCTTGTAGTTTCAGTACATGCCAAGATCCACATATTGTGCAGTCCTGCGCTAACCAAGGAAAACTAAACTCCCCCCAAATATTCAGAGATCCAATTTAGAAGCCAGGCTCTTTCTTTCTTTTTGTTATGCTTTCTTTATATTTGTTAAATGTTTTTAATATGAATAAATAATATGCATATTATGAAATGCTACTGAAATGTTCAGACAGCCACAAATTGCTGTCATGTTGCAGTCGACGGCTACAACATGATAGCAGTAAGAAAAACAACCCCAACTCACTCATCCCAAAATGCCCCAATATACTCACTCCTCAGACTTCTCAGTTACCACAAATGCTCCCTCTAACCCAGGCATGTGAAACACGCAGCCCGAATCAACATTTTATACTGCCCAAATATATATAATATGCGGCCCACACCCCTGCCCCCCTCCGATCGGGCAGTGTTTACTTTATTTAAAACTTGCAGCACTGGTCTTTGAAGCAATCAGAGACAGAAGTCTATGATCGTTTCAGAGGCCAGCGTTCCCAGTGATGCAGCGCGCGGGAGATGTCATGACGTCACCCGCGATGAGAGGAGCCTGCGTCTGCCGCTCTGGATCTAATTAGATCCTGTCAGCGTCTATGCAGGACGGTGGGAGTGATGACAGCGTGGACTGGAGCGGTACCCAACTGCCATCGTCAAGAAAGGTAAGTACTGCACAGGTGAGTGGGGCCTGTTCTATACTGGGAGGGGGCACAGCATAAGGGGCACTACTGGGGGCACAACATAAGGTGCACTATTAGGGGCATTACTGGGGGCACAGCATAAGGTGCACTATTAGGGGCATTACTGGGCGCACAACATAAGGTGCACTACTAGGGGCATTACTGGGGGAACAGCATAAGGTGCACTACTGGAGGCACTGCATATGGGGCACTCCTAGGGGCATTACTGGGGAACAACATAAGGGACACTACTAGGGACATTACTGGGGCACAGCATAAGGGGCACTACTGGGGCACAACATAAGGTGCACTACTAGGGGCATTACTGTGGGCACAGCATAAGGTGCACTACTGGGGGCACAACATAAGGTGCACTACTAGGGGCATTACTGGGGGCACAGCATAAGGGGCACTACTGGGGGCACAACATAAGGTGCACTACTAGGGGCATTACTGGGGGCACAGCATAAGGTGCACTACTGGAGGCACTGCATATGGGGCACTTCTAGGGGCATTACTGGGGAACAATATAAGGGGCACTACTAGGGACATTACTGGGGCACTGCATAAGGGGCACTACTGGGGGCTTTGCATAAGGGGCATTGCTGGGGGCACAACATAAGGGGCCTTACTGGGGACACTGCATAAGGGGCACTACTAGGGATATTACTGGGGGCACTGTATAAGGGGCACTACTGGGGCACTGCATACTGGGCACTACTGGGTGCACTGCATAAGGGACATTGCATAATGGGCACAACCTCTGGGGGCATTGCATAAAGCGCTCCAATACAGGGATGAATTGCATAAGGGACACTACTACAGGGGGCACTGCATTAGTTTCTATTAATAATAAACTTTTAAAAATTGCATATAAGACTTTTTTCTTGTTGCGGCCCACACACTTGGACCTTCATACATGCTTTAACCTAAAATGTGCACCACATGCCCTTAGATCGTACATATACTTCAAAACTTCATTCAGACTCCCACCTACCCTGTCATACCACTTAGAACTGCTCCACCTTTTACTGGTAGTGCCTGCAGTTACCCACCACTAATCTAATGGCCACTAATAATAGTCACTAATTACTAATCAGTGCTGTGTGTCCTTTCTATGGGCCTGAGTCATCACGGATCGCAATTGCAACCGCGTACGCAGATGGGCCGATGGTGCGTACTGCACATGCGTATGCACCGCAGTGCACATTGCGCAGGTCAGCATTGCGATCTCGTACGCAGATACAAAGCCATCGCGGAGTGATGGGACATCAGCGTTTTGGGGGTGGTGACGGGGGAGTGGTCGTAAAAACGTTGGCCTGCCTGTCCCTTTGAACGCTGTATCCTGGGCGTGCATAAATTAGCCACTGCGATGGCATACGCAGCCTGAGTACTCACTGCGTGTGACGAGACTTGCAGTTTCTGAGACAGGTCAGAGCTGCTGTCGTTCTGCGCGGGGGCCGATGTTACCGATGTATAGGCAGGACTGCGAGGTATTACGGATGTGAGAAAGCGGTGGTGGGAGGCTCTATGCTGGCTGAGTGATTGCAAACTTCAGCATATCTTCGCAGTACAAATGCGTGTGTAATCGCAGCTGGCATCACAATAGCGATCTGTGCTGTATCAGGCCCTATGTTGTGCAGAGGAAATGTGATGGAAAAGTCGGCTGCTCTGGTCATGTTGAGTGTTTTTCTCATGTTTTATGACCAGCTGATCATCACCTGTGGTCTTATGGTTTTACAGGTGAAGATCTGTGGGCCATACAGCAGGGAATAACGCTGAGTAGGGGGAGTAAAGCTAAACTGTAGGCCGTGAATGAAGTCCGGCAGCCTTAGGGCCATCTGTTACCCATCACTTCCCTAGTTGGATTGCTTCAAGAGCAAGCCTACACCTCTGTAAACCAGATGAGGCTTATGGGTTTGTGGGGATGCAGAAATATCAGACAAGCCCAATACCCTTACACCAGTGTTTCCCAACCTCGGTCCTCAAGGCACACTAACAGTCCAGGTTCTAGTGATATCCAGGCTTGAGCACAGATGGTTAAATCAAAATAACTGAGGTACTAATTAAGTCTCCTGTGCTCAAGTATGGCTATCCTCAAAACCTGGACAGTAAGTGTGCCTTGAGGACCGTGGTTGGGAATCTCTGCCTTACACAAACATACAGAATAATTTGGTGTTACCTGCAGAAGCTTGCAATCTAAGATAGATCCATAGAGTATATATATATTTATATATTTTTACAGATGTGTTTCTCCTTATTACTGATTTACTAATAATCGTGGTACTGCCGTGATTATTTAGGTTCCGTATTCGGGAGGGGGGGGGTTCATTTTTATAGACAATAACCCCGCTATGTACTAAGAGAACCCCGCAGGGACAGAGTTTGCGGATACTGCAGTTTCTACATTATATATTATGAAAAAAAAAGCTTGATAAATAGGCCACTAAATGTGTTATTGATGAACTTATTCTAACAAATTAATTAATTAATTTTGTTTTGTTTTTTATTTCTCTTTAGTGTGACGCTCACCTCGGTCATGTGTTTGATGATGGCCCCGCCCCTTCTGGTCAGAGATTTTGTATCAACAGCGTTGCACTTACATTCAAGCCAAGTTAAACAGGACGTTCCGGCAATATACTTAGATTTTTGTTGTATTAAATAATTGTTCTTCTCCCTGGATAACCCCTTCATGTGTATTTTGTATTGACTGTTTTGCCCATTTGTTTATGTACCTTTTTTATACATATATACAGCAACCGGACTGCAAATTATGGATGTAAATTTGTATTTTGTGGAAATAAGCATTTTAATTTATGTTTTATAGGCTTGGCTAATAATCCTAAGAATGCAGCTGATCAATGTACTAGTGACATCACTGGAGCAGGCGGCCACCATGATGTCCCTGCTTTCTAGTGATCTGATTGGCTGTGGTGTCATGATTTTTGCCTCAGGCTACTAAATGGATGCATGATTCAGAGGTGGACGCTAATCCCGTCGCGGCTGTACTGCCCTTAGGCAGCAGTACTGCGAAAATATGCAATTGCTGCAGCCGCTGGGATGTGTAGTTACACCCAGTGTGTCTCAAATCCGCCGCTTGCGTACTCAGACGCTCCATTGTTCGCAAATCTGTCTCAACATCATACATCTGAGCAAGCCTATGGTTGGAAGTAAGCCGCCAGTGCCATTATGACTGCGCACGAAGACGCAGTCGGAGGCAGAGACACGCCGCTGAAACATTCACGACACGCCTGCGTTTCACTCTCCACCTCCCGTTGCCTTCCACAAATGCTAACTGTCAATTACTCTGCGTACAAATCCTCTCAGCGACCACCGTTGGCGATCACACTTGGCGCCCGAGCATTGTGACTTAGGCACATGCGCTTTACAAGAAAATTGCTCAACTGCAAAACATCGTCATTGTGTCGACCGCTCAAATCAGGCCCTAAAACTCTGCTCCGGTAACTGAAAGGGATTATTATTTGTATAACTGTTCTACTGTAACTATCTAGTATAACACGTGTCCATGCTGGACATACATATCATCATTTCCTGGCAGCAATAGGCTGAAGCTGGATGAGGGGAGGGGGTATTTGGGTGTAAGAAATAAGGTTGGTTCATTTATAAGTTCCTCAATAGCTGTGGCCAAAAAAAATCTGTCCGGTGTTTCTAATTCACTGCAAATGTCTGATGTTCTTTATTGTGTAACAAATCATAATTTTCTTTATTGTGTAATAAATCATAATGTTCATTAATGTGTAACAAATCATAATGTTCTTTATTGTGTAACAAATCATAATGTTCATTAATGTGTAACAAATCATAATGTTCTTTATTGTGTAACAAATCATAATGTTCTTTATTGTGTAATAAATCATAATGTTCATTAATGTGTAACAAATCGTAATGTGGACAAATCATTTTCATTCCGTCTGCTCTCAGTGCTTCAGAATTATAACCCCCCAACCCACTGATCAGTAAAATGGAATTTTATTACACATTTGTACATTATTTCAAAGGTAAAGGATGACTACACAGGAAACTGGAATTGCCATAACTTAATTAGAAATGTAAAATATCAATTACCTGTGTTCCGCCACTTCCCCCGCGTCTAGTACTGTAGGTCAGAGCTGCTGCCATCGCTCCTGCTAGCAGCACGTTGTGGTTGGGCAATAAGCTGCCTATGTGATGGTATATCACACTGGTATTCTGGTTTGCTGTCATTCATTTCAGCACAATTATAGGATCTGGACGGTAGAACTTAGACCTATTGTGCTATTTATTTCAGCCTTACTTACTATGTATGTTACATGTTCTGCCTAGTGTAAGTTATATACATATGAGAAGTTACAGGGGTAAATTTACTAAGATACGTGTTGATCCGAGATTGCTATCTCGGGTGAAAATATCACTTTTTTTCTAATCAGGAATTTACTATCCTTAAACTCGGGTGAGTTTTTCATCTTTTGGGGGTGAAATCGGGTGAGTTAATGCTGCAAATTTGTCCGTTTTTATTACTAGAAATTAATTCACCATCAGCTCAAATCGGAAGTACTCTTCATTCATTTCAGCCTAAGCTACGTATTCAATTTGAGCTGAGCCGCAATACTTTTTCGCCTCCCGGGCTTTTCGCCTACATCGCGTGTTTTGCAGGCGGAAAAGTATCGCGCGCGTGCCCGCATATCGCCGTATTCAATTTGAAAGTAGGCAAAAACGGGACCCGGCGAAACTTAAACAAGAGGAAAGTACTGTCAGATTTGGGGATATCAGATTTACACCCCCCAAAAGATGCTCTGACATGGGGGTTTCCTTTGGTACTCCCCGATTTGGCTTGCTGAAGGTATTTGGTGTTTTTAAACGGGCTCAATAGCTGCTAAATAGCATTTTTGTATAAGTGGTGAAGAATAGTATTCAGGAGGTTTTTTTGCAGAAAATAACTTATCCAAGCAAATTTGGGGTACTTGAAAATGGGGGCCAGCATATTTTAAAGTTGCTAAAGATAAGTTTAAAAATTTTTTTAAAAATCCACCTGCCGCAAGCACCTGCAATGAAAAAAACACCTGGGGCATACTTGGGGACCCCCCCAAGAGTCAAGTTCACTAGTTTTTAACTTTGTCCCCCAACATTTTTTTTTCACCCCCAAATTCAAAGTGATTTTTTTGGGGTGTCCTTAAGTGTTTTTTTTTTTTTAAATTGACACAGTTTACCTTTGGGGGACTGTCTGAAGGCTGCACGGGGGTTCCCGCAACGTTGTACCCCAAAACCCCAATTCTGCACTTTTTTCCGCCTGCTATTCATAGGCGATACTTTTTCGCCTATTACATTGCATTGACTTTCCGCCTAAGCGGAAAGTCTTTCAAATTGAATACAGCGATACTTTTACGCCTGGCGAAATTACGTCATCGGCGAAAAGTTTTCGCCAAAAACACGCGAAAACAGCATTTCGCTTTAAATTGAATACGGGCCCATATCGGGAATTTACTATTATTCGTTTTGCTATGTTCGGCTGTTTTTACAGCCAAATCGGGGAGTTAGGATAAGGATGAATAAATGACGGGAGGGACAGTAACTAGGTCTCCTAGTTGCGGCCAAACCCAGGTTTGGCTAGACCTGCCCAGAGGCGCGGAGTCTAACTCATTTGGTGGTTTTCTTCAGTGACCCCTCCAATTGGACTTTGGATTTTGCCGCACCAAGTGATCGGGTCGCGGCCCTCTGGACAGGTACCTGGGAATGGCAGAAGACCAAAACAAATACTAAACTACAAGGACTGGAAATGAAGAACACTAACATTTTACTGAAAAGGAATGGCACTTGAAACCCTAGGAGAAAATAATCCAGAGATAAACTTGTATTGTGATTCGGGTAGAAAGTGCACAGTGGTGCACAGACTTGTACTGAGATCCGGGTAGCGAGTACACAGAGGTTGGCTTGAGATGCACTGAAGGTGCGGGCATAGTTTTGTACTGAGATCCGGGTAGCGAGTACACAGATGTAGACTTGAGACACACTGAAGGTGCGGACACGGACTTGTACTGGCATACTGGTAACGAACACACAAGGGTTAACTTGAGACGCACTGGAGGTGCTGACACGGACTTTCACAGAGACACTGGTAACGAATACACAGCTGACAGAGTTAACACAGACAGTTTAGCTTGGAGACTGAACAGCACATTAGAATTTCAGCATGAAGGGAGAAACTTGGAAATCTTGCAATCAGCTACACAGGTGAGAACTGTTAACACAGAAAGTCCAGCTAAGTATCTGAACAGCACACAGGAGAGAGTATAGCTGGAAGTCACTGGAACACTGGAGACAAGAAGTACTGAAGGTCTTGAAAGAACAGCAGTGTTATGTCATATAGCGAAGTTGAACAGCAGTTTCCTGTTCCTGGAGTCAGACTTAAATACCCCTGGGTAGCTAGTCATTAGATCAGAGGATCAGCTGAGTGACCACAGGGCTGCCATTGGAGGAGACTGATCAGGTGAGAAAAACCAACATGGCTGCGCCCCTGCCTGCTAACACAGGAGTCAGGATACACGCATGGAAGTCCTAGCGGACCCCAAGGGAAAATCCTCAGCCCTAACATGACAAGGGAGTAAGGTGGTACATCTGAGTTTGATATCAAAAGGTGGTGAAGACAAACTAGAACTTTTGTCAGAAAAAGTTATCAAAGACAGATCCAAAGAAGCAAATTCTTTAAACAGCGCTGTACTGAAGGCCATCACCTCTTGTAGGATTGGATCCTTAGACTCAATAAGTGGGTTAGCCCACTCCAAAGCTCTCCCTCTGAAGTTCATGATGAGAAACTTTGCAAGAAGTTATACCACAAGACGGGTCGGATCTCATTAGTGTGTCAAAATGCTTAAGCAATGCAGTGTATTGGGGTACTTCTCCATCAAAGACTATGGTCACCAATGCGTTAGATGAGTCCTGAGTTACAGAATTTCCTTTGGAAACAACATCATTCAGAGATCCTTTAAACTGAAGATTGGGTGACTCAACTAAACTTGATTGAAGCTCCTCACTCAAATCAACAGAAGAACCCAAATGAGATTCAGAAGAATTGGAGTTAGTATTTATTAATTCACGAAGGCCGTCTTCATCTATAATTTTAGTCCCTAAGTGCTTTGCTTTCTTTCGCTTGGACTCTCCACCATTACATCCAATGATTAGGTAATTAATTTTATTACTAATATTTTCAAAGACTTTGGGGGTCATTCAGACCCGCTCGCGAGCAAAGTTCGCTCGCAAGCGGGTCGATGTTTGGTGAATGCGCAGGACGGAGGGAGCTCCGTCGTGCACATGCGCGAGACCCGGCGAGCGACGAGAAATACATCGCTCAGGGTCTCGCACCAAAGGGGGCGTGCTGTCGATGGTGACTGACAGCACGCCCCCTTTGGTGGGCGTGTCGGGGGCGTGGCGGCCAGACGGAGGCGTTCCCATGGGAACGCCTACCGTCTGAGTCCGGCCACACTGACATCAGTAATGATGTCAGTGGGAGTGACTTTGGCTCTGATAGAGCCAAAATCACTCCTGGGCTTGCGGCAGCGAGACCCTACCGCAGGGTCTCGTCGCAAGCCCGATGGTCGTGATGGTCTTTGACCATCGCGACCATCATCATGGACGCTCGCTATAGCTGTGGGTGGTCACCCACAGCTATACGAGCGTCCAGGAGGACGCTCCATTTTCATGGAGGAGGGCCCTGATTCAGAGCGAGCGCTCTGGTCAGAGCGTCCGGCTCTGAATCAGGTGCTTTGCCTCTATATCCTTCTATTAATGTCTTTGCCTCATTTTTGGTTATGGACTCCAAACCTCCTGTAAACATGAATGTTAGACCTTCCAAACATTTATTTGCACCTAGGGGATTTTGTTTGGCGTTGACAGCTTTAACTGTAGAACTAGTTTTGTCTTCAAGAGAAAGATCAACTGGAAAGGACAAGTCACTTGAAACCTCTCTCTGGAGAGAGACACCTGAAGACTTCTCCTGAGATACCACACTCGAAAGCTCCTCCTGAGGTGTGAAACTTGAGATGAAAACCCCCTCCTCGGGCGTGAAACTTGTTACTCCCTCTTGGGGTGAGAGACCTGAGACCCTTTCATGGGGTACGGGACTTTAAATCCCCTCTTGGGATGAGAGATTTGAGACTCCATCCTGGGGTAAGAAACTTGAAAACCTCTGCTGGGGTATGGGACTAAAAACCCCTTCCTGGGGAAGTTGACTTGACATTTCCTCCTGGGGTACAGAACGTGAAACCCCTTCTTGGGATGCATCATCAGAGACTCCATCCTGGGGTGAGAGACCCAAGACCCCTTCTTGAGATATGATACTCGAAAACCCCTCCTGGGGTATGAAACTCCAATGGAAACTCTCTCTTGGGGTGTGAAACTTGAAATGAAGATCCCCTCCTAGGGCATGAAACGCGAAACGCAGGCCCCCTCCTGGGGCGTGAAACCGGAAATGAAGGCCCCCTCCTGGGGCATGAAACTCGAAACAGAGACCCCCCTTTGGGGTGTGAAACTTGAAACCCCCTCTTGGGGTACGGAACTTGAAACCCCCTCTTGGGGTACGGAACTTGAAACCCCCTCTTGGGGTACAGAACTTGAAACCCCCACTTGGGGTGAGAGACTTGGGACCCCCTCCTGGGGTAAGAAATTCAGGCCCCCTCCTGGGGTTTGAAACTTGAAACACTCTCTTGGGGTACGAGACTTGAAACCCCCTGCTGGGGTATGACACTAGAAGACCCCTCCTGGGGTGGGACACTTGAAACCCCTTCCTGGGGTGTGAAACTTGAAACCCCTTCCTGGGGTATGAGACTAGAAACCCCTTCTTGAGGTACGAGACTTGAAACGGAAATCCCCTTCTGGATGCTGAAACTTGAATCCTTGTCTTGGAGTATGGAACAAGGAATTAACCCTTGAAAAACAAAACTTAAATCTCCCTTCTGGGGTATAGAACTAGAAATCCTCTGTGGGGAAACAAATCTTAAATTCCCTTCCTGGGGTAAGAAACTAGAAACCCCCTCTTGGAGTACGAAGCTTGTAAACCTCCTTGTGGGGTGAAAAACTTGAGAACCCCTCCGGGGTATGAGACTTGAGACCCCTTCCTGGGGTGTGAAACTTGAAACCCCCTCTTGGGGCGCAAAACTTAAGACGGAAGAGGTGAAGTCTGGCAATTCCAAAGGCCCTTCTTTAACTTGAACCGCACTAAAAACTAATATAGGAGTATTGGGAATTCCACTAGAAACTTCAGTGTACTTACTGGTACCGAAAACTCAGGTAGGACACTGGTTTTATGCAAGATAAGTTGTTCCTTTGAAGGAGACAGCTCGATTGACTCCTCTGGTGTAGTGACGTCAGAATCCCCTTCAGCATACAGTAAAATAGTTGTCCCTCCAGAACCTGAATCACAAATGTTCTTATTCTTAGCACAGGGTGTGGGACAGACTTTGTCCGGTTTGGGACCGGAACCACTAGAAACTTGTGCCTCTTTGACCTTCATAGAGAGAGGTACTTCTCCTAAATTTCCCAGACGTGGATAATAACATCTTGTAACTGGACCCCAATTGAAAACTTGAATTTTCTTATCCTTGGTGAACCTCCCCTCCTCGCCTGGAACTAGAGATACTGGAACCACCGATGGCTGATGGGATGAACCAGAAGTGCAGACATTGGAGATCACATTTCCCTCTCCATTTCTTGGTGGACGAAGAACACAGGGGCTGATTCAGAGCCGCTCGCAAGTGGCTCGATGTTACCCCACTGCACATGCGCCGCCTCCGGCGTTCACATGCGTGAAACCCGACCAGCGACTACAGCTTAATTGCTATGGGTCGCGCTACAAGACAGGACGGCTGTCGATGGTGAGTAAAAGCTCTCCACCGTTTTCTAGGTGGGGAGGGGGGTTGGCTGCACAAACGTAGGCGTTCCCTTAGGAACGCCTGGCTTTTGTGGGCGGCACTACTGACATCACCAGTGATGTCAGTAGTGGACTTCCTGCTCTATTAGAGCAGGAAGTCCACTCGGGCTTGCGGGAGCCGAGACTCTACCACAGGGTCTCGTCGCAAGCACGATGGTCGCGCTAATCGTGACGGACTCCAGGCCGCTCGCACAGCTTTGCGAGCAGCCTGGAGAAAAAAAAAAAAAACAGAGCGAGCGGCTCTGAATCAGGCACACAGGGCCTGAATCAGAGGCGCACGCTATTTGCGAGCGCTCGCTCTGAATCAGGGTGGATTAAAAAAAAAAAAATCAACCTCCAGGCCGCTTACATAGCTGTGGGTGACCACCCACAGCTTTTGCGAGAGGCCTGGAGATGGTCGCGATTATCGCAACCATCAGGCTTGCGACGAGACCCTTATGGTAGGGTCTCGGTTCCCGCAAACCCGAGTGAACTTCCTGCTCTAATAGAGCAGGAAGTTCACTACTGACATCACGAATAATGTCAGTAGGGACGCCCACAAATGGCAGGCGTTCCTTCGGGAACGCCTCCGTTTGTCCAGCCACCCCCCCTCCCCACCTACAAAACGGGGTGAGCTGTCGATCAACATCGACAGCCGCCCCGTTGTGTAGCGAGCCTGGGGCGAGTGAAGTTCTCACTTGCTCCGGGGCTCGCGCACGCCTTGCGTGTGCACTGGCCGACCATCGACCAGCTTGTGAGCGCTATGCGCTTGCGAGCAGGTCTGAATCAGGCCCAGCAGTCTTTATTAAAGTGATCATCATAACCACAATATAAGCAAAGGTGCGATTCCAGGCGCCGCTGATGTTCAAACTCAGTGAGTTTAGGGCGCAGGAAACTCCGATCCTTAACTTTATCTTGTTTGGGAAAGATGTTAATAGAATCTGAGGTGACACTAGAAAGTTTGGGAATAACTTGAAAAATCTTGGGGAGGAGACATTGTAGTTTTTCTAATAACTGGGAAAAGTTAGTGAGAAGGACTAAGGACCTTATTCAGAGTCGGTCGCGAGCACCGATGCGCTCATAACCGGCTCGATGGTTAGGCCTGCGCATGAGCAGCGGCCGCACTGCACGTGCACAAGACCCGGAGTGACAGAGGAACTCTGTCGCTCCGGAGCTCGCTACCAAAGGGACGGCTGTCGATGTTGATCGACAGCTGCCCCCGTGTGGTAGGCGGGCCGGGGGAGTGGTTTCCAAAACTGAGGCGTTCCTTTACGAACGCCTACCGTTTTGTGGGCGGCCGCACTAACATCATCAGTGATGTCAGTGGGGAGCTCCCTGCTCCATCAGAGCAGAAAGTTCCCTGGGGCTTACGAGTGCCCAGACCCAACCTTATGGTCTGGTCGTAAGCCCTGATGGTCACGATGGTGATCACCATCGCGACCATCAACCTGGTCGGTCGTTAACGATCGACAAGGAGGCGGCCGTTCAGGATGCAAGCGGCCGCCCTGATTCAGGGCGACCGCTTGCATCTAATGAGGGCCTAAGTCACTGGTATTGGTTACTTGTGCAGTCAGTGGACACTTGAAAGATGGAATGGAAAAGTCAGAAAAATTCTCTGCTGTAGATGAAAATGAAATTTTTTTTTTATTTGACCGGAGAGTTTTTGCAGCTGTTGTCTCATGAGTTGCAGACTTGTCTCATGAGCTGACACTTGAGAAAGTAAACCAAAGAAATTTGTTTTATCCTGTAACCCGGCGGCTTGCATGTTTGGCTGTTAATATTGTCACGACCGGGCACTTGGGATACCTCTATTGAGGTAGAGAACCGGGGGCTTAGGATAAGGATGAATAAATGACAGGAGGGACAGTAACTAGGCCTCCTAGTTGCGGCCAAACCCAGGTTTGGCTAGACCTGCCCAGAGACGCAGAGTCTAACTCACTTGGTGGTTTTCTCCAGTGACCCCTCCAATTGGAATTTGGTTTTCGCTGCACCAAGTGATCAGGTCACGGCCCTCTGGACAGGTACCTGGGAATGGCAGAAGACCAAAACAAATACTAAACTACAAGGACTGGAAATGAAGAACACTAAAATTTTACTGAAAAGGAATAACACTTGAAACACTAGGAGAATATAATCCAGAGATAAACTTGTATTGTGATTCGGGTAGATAGTGCACAGTGGTTAGCTTGAGATGCACTGAAGGTGCGGGCACAGTTTTGTACTGAGATCCGGGTAGCGAGTACACAGATGTAGACTTAGGACACGCTGAAGGTGCGGACACGGACTTGTACTGGGATGCTGGTAACGAACACACAAGGGTTAACTTGAGACGCACTGGAGGTGCTGACACGGACTTTCACAGAGACACTGGTAACGAATACACTATCTGAAAGAGTTAACACAGACAGTTTAGCTTGGAGACTGAACAGCACATTAGAATTTCAGCATGAAGGGAGAAACTTGGAAATCTTGCAATCAGCTACACAGGTGAGAACTGTTAACACAGAAAGTTCAGCTAGGGATCTGAACAGCACACAGGAGAGAGTATAGCTGGAAGTCACTGGAACACTGCAGACAAGAAGTACTGAAGGTCTTGAAAGTACAGCAGTGTTATGTCATATAGCGAAGTTGAACAGCAGTTTCCTGTTCCTGGAGTCAGACTTAAATACCCCTGGGTAGCTAGTCATTGGATCAGAGGATCAGCTGAGTGACCACAGGCCTGCCATTGGAGGAGACTGATCAGGTGAGAAGTACCAACATGGCTGCGCCCATGCCTGCTAACACAGGAGTCAGGATGCACGCATGGAAGTCCTAGCGGATCCCGGGGAAAATCCTCAACCCTAACCTGCAACGCTAAATAATAGCATCGCCGTATGTACTTATAATGTGTGAGATTCGCTAAAATGGCGCTGGGCGGCCAATCGCAAAATGGCGTCTTGCGGCCATTTGCAAAATGGCGTTGTGCAAATTTCATTTTAAACAGATTCTGTCTCAGCCAATTATCCAGCTTCGACAAATTGATCGGCCAATGTATCTGCTGCCCGTCGGCCAGTGTGTACCCGCGATATGTCGGTGAATGTCGGTGTTCACCGACCTATCGCATTGGCTGTGCTGCACAGCCAATGGACAGATATGTCTGCAGACATATCTGTCCATCGGCAAGTGTGTACGGGCAGTCTGCAGAACGCCCGTATACACACAGCAGCATCCGCAGGGAGGGGGGCGGGATACACCCCCTGCCCACCGGGACACGCCCTCTGTTCGCCAGGACCAGTGTGTATGAACGACCATCATCTGCAGATATATCTCTCAGGTGTGTACCCACCTTAAGGCCTAAAAGCGCAACAAAAACAGTGCTGATAATTAAACACTGATTATAGATTTATTACATGCATGTTAAACATCAAACTGCTTCACAAATACTGACACTAATCAATAAAAGAGGTAGCCACCAATGTCATTCATATATAGGTTGGTCACAAGAATATTTATGATCAGTGAAGTATTACTCTCAAAACGTATAGTTGAGACTCAGTGTTGAACTTTGCATTCTGTAAGGTCTTTGCAAACAATGATGTCAGTGAAGCAGAAATGTGGCTATCATTCCTTGACGCGTTTCAGATCCATAAGTTGCTTTTTCATCAGAAGGTGATTACTAACCATATGAATGAATTGTTTTCCAGTAAGGAAAATGTTGTTCCAGGTGGGAGCTAATGAGGAAAATTACTCCTTCAAGTTAAACAGTGCTTAATGCAAAAAAAAAAATAATAATAAAATTGAGTGTTTTCGCGTATTCTGAAGACTTGCTCCCCAACCATTTTGCTAAAAGATCAAGTTCTTCACTTGCAGTGATGTTCAGTCGTTGATTGAGTTCTTAAAGATGGATCTCCACGATCTGTAGTTCTCTGGACGGTCATCAAAGATTGTAAGTCCAGTGTTAACTAGCTCACGGCAAACCATGAATTTAACAAAGTCCGTCATCGCTGATTTAACAGCCTGTGTATGATGTTCCTGAACACTCCTTGCATTTCATACTTTAAGCACATCAGTTTCAGGGCCCGATTCAGACCCACTCGCTAAGAAGCGTTTGCACGCAGACTGCCGATGTTTGCATTGTGCGCATGCGTACGCATCGCAGTGCTCGTGCGCGAACCAGTCTGAGCTGTTTGTGGGTGGTGACAGGGGTTGGTCGATGAAAACTGGGGAGTGGAGGTGCGAACACAGGCGTGCCCGAGCGTCTTAACGCCGTTTCAGAGGCATGCATAATTAAGACGCAGCATCATAGTACACGTCACTTGGCTGGATTTTACACTGAAGTGATCGCAGTGCTTGCGGTAGGGTATGGTCAACCACAAGCGCTGCGTTCGCTTCCAACGGTACTCAATGTTCATGATGGTTGCATACACTTCCTGGAGATAACGTCCGCAAGTGGGCATCTTAAGACAGGCTGTTGGGCGTCTGCATACACAATGTGATCGCATGCCAAGACATAGTGGGCGTGCTTTTGCCTTGCCGTGCGATCGCCAGCCTTGCCGAATTTGCATACGCATCTAACGAGCGGGTCTGAATCAGGCCCTCAATTCTATCCCATGCTTTTTCTAGTCTTTCTTGGTATTCATCTCTTTCACTGATGTATTTATCCCTGGCTTTTTGAGATAGCTTAACTGTACGTATAGGTGTAGTGCCATCTTGGGGCTGTGATGGGATTTCATCATCTGCATTTTTAGCAGTTTCTGCATTAGAGTTATAGGGGTCTATTTAGTAAGAAGTGTTAGGAGACAAAGTGAAATGAGATAAGGTCAGCCAATCAGCTCCTAACTGCCATGTCACAGGCTGTGTTTGAAAATTGATATTTGGGAGCTGATTGGCTGGTACCTTATCTCTTTTCACTTTGTCTCCTAACACTGCTTAGTAAATAGACCCCATAGTCTGCCATGATGTGGTGTATGACTGATGATTATCAGGATATGCTCTGCACTGCATACACTTACTTGAGTTCTGTGTGGTGAAACTTACTGCGACAACACACCTTAGAGGATCCAAGATCAACTGCACGTGACGTTGAGTCCGGAGCGAACTTGTGGGAAATTCCAGCTGTATGGACATAGTCACTGGATCGTGGATCTGTAATGGGTGAGATTACACCAGCCTGACTGTAAGTCTGTAAAGCTTGAGCCCACAGAAAGGTGATCTTCTTACTATTCTGACCCTTATTACACGTAAGCAGTGTGTAACTATTCAGATAGCTAAAGCAAGTTTATCTCTTAATCCGCAGACAATGAGATTTCTAGAACTTTCTACCTTTTATTATTGCAGACTGGAATGATTGTCTATATAATATTGCTGTAGTTCTGCAGAGTAGGTCACTGTACATGTGGTAGCAAATAAAATAAGATAGAATACACAATGGCCCTCATTCAGAGCCGCTCGCAAAAAGTGAGCGCTCGCTCAGAATGAGGACGGACACTTTTTTTTTAGCCGGCCTCCTGGCCGCTCGCTAAGCTGTGGGTGACCACTCACAGCTTTAGCGAGCGGCCAGGTGATGGTCGCGATGGTCTTGACCATCGCGACCATCGGGCTTGCGACAAGACCCTTGTGGTAGGGTCTTGTCTGCCGCAAGCCCCAGTGAGCTTTCGGCTCTAATAGAGCCGAAAGCTCACTACTGACATCACTCGTGATGTCAGTAGGGCCGCCCCCAAACGCCTCCGTTTAGCCAGCCCCCCAGCCCGCCTACAAAACGGGGCGAGCTGTCGATCAACATCGACAGCCGCCCCGTTTGTAGCGAGCCCCGGAGCAAGAGAATTTCTCTCTCGCTCCGGGGCTTGCGCACGCTTTGCGTGCACAGTGCCCCACCATCGACCCGCATAGCACTTGCGAGCGGGTCTGAATTAGGGCCCATGTGCATGAGTGTGGTAAGAAGGTATAAGCCTATAGGGTAGTGGAGACTTAAACACAGCCTCTCAGTAACTCATACAGACTAACTGCACAGTAGGGATGGACATCGGACATCGATGATTAGCAACCATCTATGGGCCTGATTCAGAGCCGCTCGTAAGCGGCCGCTCGTTCGTTCTGACCGATGTTCGCACATCTGCGCATGCGTACGGATTGTAATACGCATGCGCGAACCAGTCAGTGCGGCCGAAAATCGTTTGTTCGCTATATAGCGAATGCCTGCTATTTTGAGTGACAGAAGGAGGCGTATGTGGGTGGTAACAGGGGAAGGTGCTTGAAAACGGGGTGTGGAATTAGATCGCTGGCGTGCTTAAAGGTCAAAACGGGCGTTTTAAGGGAGTGCATAATTAATACAGCAGCGTCATTGACCACGTCACTTGGTTTTTTTTACAGCGAACTGATCGCAAAATAGCGGTTGAAAAAACAGCCACAAGAATAGCAAGCAGTTCATACGCTGTTCGATGTGCACGATTAATAAATAGCGGACATGACGTAGGATGCGAGCGGCCAGGGGGCGTCTTTTTCAAAATTACAATCGCAAGTTTTGCTCGCTCGTTCAGACTTAGAGGCGTGAACAGACCGCAATTAGCGAACGGTTCATTTGAATAGACATCCCTTGTTTTAGAACGAATGACCGCAAATAGCGAGCGGCTCTGAATCAGGCCCTATGTTGTTTTTTTTTATTGTAGTATTTTTACCATTAGATGGTGGCTTTCCGATGTTTGACACCATCAAATGGTAATCATTCGATGGTGTTTCAATGGTGTCTTGTTTTCTTTAGATCCTATTAGCTATGCCTTCCCTGGCTCCTTCCTGGCTGTTGTATGCTGTGTCTGCATCAGAGAATCTTCATGCTGGGTTTGTTGGAGGCTGTCTCTCACTGTCTCAGAGAGGTGACCCTCAGTCCCACTCCCTTCCTACCCTCTCTAGGCTGCTAGGCAACTGGGCATATTGCTAGCTCTGATTGGGTCTCACTGTCTCAGAGAGCCAATCAGTGTGCAGCCCTTGACTTGCAGCAGCAGTCACTCACACAGTAGCACAAACACACACACACTAGGGATGGCCATCGGTATGGTAACCATCAATGGCAAAATAGCAAGTGGTTATCGATGGTAACCAACTATGCAATGGATGACCATCGATTGTTTCACCAGCCGATGGTCAGCCCTGCTCTATGACTGACTGGCCCGTGGGCCAATCAGAACCGGGGTATGTGGCTTCGCATGTATCAGGGGCGGAGTTATGCTCCATGTCTCGGCACCATGTAAAAACACGATGGAGGCAAACCATCTGGTTCTCCCCAATCGATGGGAAAAACATTCGACATTGGCCATAAACCATCGATGATTATGAATGGTCGATGGCCATCCCTAACTCACACTGTCTAGTCCTGGGTTCTGCTGGTGTACTGTCAGTGTCAGCTGTGACAAAGCAGCAGGGACAGTGTCTCTCTCTCTTCTCCTCGCTGCCTGACTCAGCTGGCTGAAACACCTGTGCCGGGCATGCTGGACTGTTACTGTATGTTACTATGTATATTTAGTAGTGTATAGTCCCCGCAGCACAGCGCGGCAGTAGCGCTGCTACATAGAGTACAGTATGTATGTTAGTTTGTTCAACAAACTTTGTTGTTGCTTCAGTTCCCTCTGAATGTGCTTCACAGAGCGCAAACACACGCAATTACCGCCTGCACCATGTGTAGGTAATGGGTGCCCTTTAATGGAATTTTTTTCTATAAATAAATTAACTCATTTATTCACCTTCTTTTAAAGTCTAGTTAAACAACTTGGTTCAGCATGGCTGATTTCCAGGGGGCCATTCAAATGGTCGATGCGCCCCCTGCTGGCCGTCTATATGAATAGGCCCCCTACTGAGCAATTCAATTGTTTCTCCATTCAGGCGGACATTAGTACTTATTAATTAACGCGGCTAAGAGCACCAAAACCCATCGCACGCAAAGCAGCTAAACCCATCTAAAGAAGTATTTAAAGCGCCCAAATAGCCGTTAAGGTGCCCAAAATCACATACTTTGCACACATTTTTTTTCGCACCTCAGGAGGCTGCGAGGAGAAATTAGTTCCCCGCTTTAGACACCCGAACAGAGCAACATTTACTTGCTCTGAAAAGGCACCTATTCACATAGACACCCAGCGTTATTGTACCTTGCCTAGTGGGGTGGTAGTTATTTAACTGCATGGTGTACTAGCATCTCAATAGCAACCAATCCAGTTTAAGCCTTCTTGAGTCTGATAGAAGGTAGACTAATAACAGACAATATTAGATCACTTGCTATAGAATGTTGAGCAATTACACTGTACAATAAATAAGATAGCATTGATGACCTGTATGTCATTCTCTTGTATCCCCATTTGCCAGTGAGTGCATTTACAAGCATGCAGATACATGTTGTTACTACACGTTTATTATACATTTATACAAAAGACACTTTAATCTGCTTCACCATGAGCCGTCAGATCTTACTATTATTATTTTATGAGATAATAAGCGCTTTATTTACTCATTTTTTAATGGCATTAATAGATAATGTCAACATCTTTCAGAAGATTCTCCTATTATCTCTGTACAAAACATGAAAAGTCTGAGCTGTGAAAAGCTATTGGGAATTAATGACAATGAACTATTATGACAAACTCGGGACCTTGTGATTTTTCTCCCACATATCCAGGATAACGTGTGAAATTCAGACTTCATTAAAAACGCAGAGCAGAAAACTTTAGTCTTTAGCTGCATACACACACAACGATTTAGTTAATGAACGATTTTAGTAAACGATTTTCTCCCTTGAAAAAATGAACTAAAATCGTTTACTAAAGTTGTTCATTTACTATGTTCATTTAAATGTAATGAACGATTTTTTAGAACTACAAACGATTTTTGCATATTCCCTTACTGAAAATTGTTGAGTTGACAAGTCTGACTGAACTACAAACGTGAACGCGCATGAACGAAAATCGTTCATCGTTTGACTCAGAAAGTGAACGATTTTTACAAACGATTATCGTTAAACGATTTCGTTTCACGATAATCGTTCAAAAAATCATTGTGTGTGTATGCAGCTTTTGTTATATTTGGTGTCTGAGCAAATGGCAAGAATTGTGCGAAGCCTAATTTGACTGATTGTAGACATATGGCTGTCTCAGCACCTTTCATGTTAATTGCACAAGGTAGCTTCAAGGACCTGACATTATTGGCATGTAAATGTCCCTGGCTCCATCTAATTTACATTACAATATAAGGAGATTGGCAGATATACACCTGTCAGTCTTTTGTTTAGTTACCCATTCTGCTACAGTTAATGGAACCCACGAGATAAACACAATATTAGCGCTGAAAAAAAAAAAGATATGTTCATCAGGTCATCATGCTTTAGGCTGTGTCTGTACTGCACAGGAGTGAGGCACTAATAACTTGTTAGATGAAAGCAGTAGCTAATATGGGGCCTGATTCAGACCCACTCGCGAGCGGCTGTACGCTCGCAAGTGGGTCGATGGTCTGCACTGAGCATGCGCACGACGGAGGGAGCTCCGTCGTGCGCATGCGCCAGACACGACGAGCGAAGGACTTTCCTTCGCTCGTTGTGTCCGATCAAAGGGGGCGTGCTGTCAATGTTGATTGACAGCACGCCCCCTTTGGTGGGCGTGCCGGGGGCGTGCATCCCTGACGGGGGCGTTCCCACGGGAACGCCTCCCGTCAGAAGCCGGCCCACTGACATCACTAGTGATGTCAGTGGGAGTGATTTTGGCTCTGATAGAGCCAAAATCACTCCGGAGCTTGCGGTTGAAAACCTCAACCGCAGGCTCCGGCTCGCAATTTCGATGGTCGCGATGGTCACGACCATCGCGGCCATCAAAATGCGCGCTCGTATAGCCTGTGGGTGGTGACCCACAGCTATACGAGCGTCCAGGAGGACGCTCCATGAAAAAGGAGCCCGGCCCTCATGCAGAGCGTGCGCTCTGCTCAGAGCGTACGGCTCTGAATGAGGGCCATGGTTCCTAATGAGTGGTGAGCATGTTCTATGTATTCATTAATGGAAAGTGAAAGGAGATTCTGATTCATTAGGAAAGTACACTGTTACCATTACCTTCCAGTTCTTGATTGCAAGCTATGGAATCTGGGGATGGGATTTGGACTGCACACCCTAATTTAAACCTAATAAGCAGGGCCAGCTCTAGAGGTGTTCGACCAGTGCGGTCGCACAGGGGCGCCACCCCTAGAGGGCGGCACCCCTCCCCAGCATCCCGATTTCAGCGGGACAGTACTGTCCCGCTGTTCCACCCGCGGGCCAAAGTGGTCAAATTGGGACGCTGGGGACCCCCACCGCCGCAGCTGTGCGGCGGTGCCGTACCCCCAGAGAGTGAATTGATGCTACACACATGCACGCAGCAACCATTCACTGACGGGAGAGGGCTGGGGGGAAGCCCAGCCAGTGACGGAGTGCTGGGCTTTACCCCCAGCCTGACGTTATTTGGAGGCGTGCCATGCGGGCACGCCTCCAAATAATGTCACACAGGGGCGTGGCCTATGCGATTAGGCCACGCCCCCAAATTCGGACACACGCGGATTCGCCACGCGTGCGAGGTTAGGGCGCGCTCTCAAGAGCAGGCACAGGGTGCTCAGAACCATGGAACCGGCCCTGCTAATAAGAGGTGCTACCATGCTGGGACTAGTAGTACAATGCAGGAGACAAAGAATACAGGTGCACACTCTGAGTACTAATAATGTTAGGCACCCATCTAATGTGGTTCACCTTGACGCAGTGGATGGGCAAACATTTTAGGGCAAACATCTACTAAGAACCTCACTTATACTCCATTTTAATTGTAGAGCTTATAATGATTATTTTGACTATCATTGTTCTTAGTACTAAGAGTGTGCACCTGTGTTCTTTCGTCCCCTGCATTGTACTACAAGTCTCAGCATGGTAGCACCTCTTATTATGTTTAAATTGGGGGTGCAGTCCAAGTTCCCTAACCCTTTCCACTATATTTGTATATATATTGTACACTTGAAGGCTGAGACTCCTTCTACTTGGTATTTGCACCCCACCCATCTGGTGCTTTTAATCATCTGCACAGGATCCTACATTTCTGTCTACATATCAGAATGGGCACTATTATAGGTAAGTCCTGAATAAATTGACATAATGTGTTCGTGTTAGGGACCCATCTTATGGGGTTCACCTTGATGCGATGGATGGGAAAACATGTACAAGATCCTCACTTATAGTCCATTTTAATTGTAGAGTTTATCAGAATTATTCAAGCTATGGAATCTATCAACACCTGGTGCCGAGGTGTTACTACCTTGGCAAGCTGTAAGGGTTCGATGCCATAGCATAATCATACAATCACCACATAGCAATGCTGTGCTGCTTAAATGTTCTGATGACGTATTAGTATCTAACAAGTCATGGGAATGCATCGTGTTCAGATGGGGGTGACTTGATGAGATGCAGAGACTATAGGGTCTGATTCATTACGGATCGCAAGTGCAATTACGCACGCAGACGGCCAATTGTTGTGTTCTGAGCATGCGTATGCAGTGCGCGTGCGCAAAGTTCTCACTGCGATCACACTGCCATCGCAGACACTATGCAGACCCATTGCAGACTGATTGACAGGAAGTGAGCATTTGGGGGTGGTGACAGGAGGGTGGTTGGCGAAATGCAGGCGTGTCAATGCATTCAAATGCTGTTACAGGGGCGTCATAAATTAGCCAATGCGATGGTATACGCAGCTCGAATTCCCACTGCGACGAGGTTAGCAATTTCTGAGTGAGGTCTGACCTTGTGCAAGTGTGCATGAGGCTCCGATGTTACCGATGGTTTCTCTGTTTTGCTAAGTATTACGGATGTAAGTAAGGGGAAGTGGGCGTCCTTATGTTAAGCTGCAACAGCATTGCGATTGCAAATATTAGCATATTTTTGCAGTGGGCATGTATGTCTAATCGCAGCTGCAATCGCAATAGCGATCTGTAATGAATCAGGCTCACAGTCAGCACATAGTTCTCCCTTACCTGGAACATACAGTACA
Organism: Taudactylus pleione; assembly: GCA_031769625.1. Lineage (NCBI taxonomy): Eukaryota > Metazoa > Chordata > Amphibia > Anura > Myobatrachidae > Taudactylus > Taudactylus pleione. The sequence continues at coordinate 2,478,637 of JAUIMM010000609.1, forward strand.
GTATGCTCCTACACATTTGGAACTACAATTATACCAATCCTTTGTAACTTTTCATCTCTTTATAGATACACACTTACCTAATTACATGGGGGCATATTTATTAATGATCGTGTTTTAGACCTGATAATTACCATTTATTATAGTGGCAATAGGAAATTAAAGTTTGCTCAAACTTATTAAAAATCACATCCAGGGACTGGGGCCCTGAAAGGAGCACAGTCCTGCGATGTGTTAGAAGTAGGGGTGTGCACCGGCCACGTTTTGGTTTTGGATCTGGATCTTTCTTCGTGTTTTGGATCTGGATTGGTTTTGCCAAAACCACCCTTCCGTGTTTTGGGTTCTGGGTTTTGTGTTTTGGATCTGTATTTTTTTGAAAAAAAGCATAAAAACAGATAATATCACAAAATGTGTTGATTTTTCTGCTCCTATGCTATTATTAACCTCAAAAACCTTAATTTCCACTAATTTCCAGTCTATTCTGAACACCTCACACCTCACAATAGTGTTTTTATGTCCAAAAGGTTGCAACGAGGTAGATGGATGACTATGCTAAGCGACACGAGTGGGCGGCACAAACACGTGGCCCACCTAGGAGTGACACTGCAGTGGCAGACAGGATGGCAGTGCCTACTTGGATGCTGTCACCGATGTAATCCTCCACCATTCTGTCAATGGTGACAGTATCATATGCAGTGACAGTAGACATGTCAGAAATTGTTGCCAGGTCCTTCAGTCCGGACCAGATGTCCAAACTTGGTCCTGCCTGCCCTGCATCACCGCCAGCGGGTTGCTTAGGATACCTAAGTTTTTTCCTGGCAGCCCCAGTTGCGGGAGAAAATGAAGAAGGAGCCGTTGACGTGTCACGTTCCGCTTCAGCTGACAGTGTGTTCACCAGCAGGTCTTTGCACCTCTGCAGGCTTGTGTCGGCCGGAAAGAGAGACACCACATAGGCTTTAAACCTAGGATCAAGCACGGTGGCCAAAATGTAGTGGTCTGATTTCAACAGATTGACCACCCTGGAATCCTGGCAAAGCGAATGAAGGGCTTCATCCACAAGTCCCACATGCCGAGCGGAATCGCTCCGTCTTAGCTCCTCCTTCACTTTCTCCAGCTGCTTCTGCAAAAGCCTGATGAGGGGAATGACCTGACTCAAGCTGGCTGTGTCTGAACTGACTTCACGTGTGGCAAGTTCGAAGGGCTGGAGAACCTTGCACAACACGGAAATCATTCTCCACTGCGCTTGAGTCAGGTGCATACCTCCTCCTTTGCCTATGTCATAGGTGGATGTATAGGCTTGTATGGCCTTTTGCTGCTCCTCCATCCTCTGAAGCATATAGAGGGTTGAGTTCCACCGCGTCACAACCTCTTGCTTCAGGTGATGGCGGGGCAGGTTCAAGAGTGTTTGCTGGCGCTCCAGTCTTCGGCACGCAGTCGCTGAATGGCGAAAGTGGCCAGAAATTTTTCGGGCCACCCAAAGCGTCTCCTGCACGCCCCTGTCGCTTTTCAGAAAATTCTGCACCACCAAGTTTATTGTGTGAGCAAAACATGGGACGTGCTGGAATTTGCCCAGATGTAATGCCCGCACAATATTGGTGGCGTTGTCAGATATCACAAATCCCCAGGAGAGTCTAAGTGGGGTAAGCCACTGGGCGATGATTTCCCTCAGTTTCTCTAAGAGGTTGTCGGCGGTGTGCCTCTTACTGAAACCGGTGATACACAGCGTAGCCTGCCTTGTAACGAGCTGGCGTTTCTGAGATGCTGCTACTGGTGACGCTGCTGCTGTTGCTGCGTAAGGTGATACATCTACCCAGTGGGCTGTAACAGTCATATAGTCCTTAGTCTGCCCTGTTCCACTTGTCCACATGTCCGTGGTTAAGTGGACATTGTGTACAACGGCATTTTTCAGGACACTGAGGACACTTTTTCTGACGTTTCTGTACAGTCTCGGTATCGCCTGCCTAGTGAAGTGGAATCTAGACGGGATTTGGAACCGGGGACACACTACCTCCATCAATTGTCTAAATCCCACTGCACTAATGGCGGATACCGGACGCACGTCTAACACCAACATAGCAGTCAAGGCCTCAGTTATACGTTTTGCTTCAGGATGACTGCTGTCGTACTTCATCCTCCTCGCTAAGGACTGTTGGAGGGTCAATTGTTTAGTAAAAGTAGTGGTGTTCCTACTTCCTCTCTGGGATGATGAACGACTCCCAGCAGCAGCAACAGCAGCAGCGGCAGCAGTAGGCGTAGCAATGCAGGATCCTCCAGAGGAATCCCGGATAGGAGAGTCAGTCATGCCAGTGACATGGCCTGCAGGACTACTTCCGATCCTGACTAAGGAGGAAATTGACGAGGAGGGAGTTGACGGTGTGGTTTGCAGGCGCTTGGATACAACAGGACAACGGGATTTAGGTGTCCCTGGACTGCTTACGGTCTTAGCCAAAGTTTCTGAACTTGACAGTAACTTTTTATGAACGCGCTGCAGGTGCCGTATAAGGGAGGATGTTCCTAGGTGGTTGACGTCCCTACCCCTACTTATTTCACCTTTACATATGGTACATATGGCAAGACAGTTGTTGTCCGGATTTGGATAGAAATATTGCCAGACCAAAGAGGTGGAATGTTTGGTCTTCTGCCCAGGCATGACCGTGATGGGCTTTTTCATCCCACGGACAACAACTGTCTCCCCCGGAGCCTGATTTAAACAAACCACATCACCATCAGAATCCTCCTCGCCAACTTCCTCCTCAGCGCCAGCTACACCAGTATCCTCATCCTGTTGTACTTCAACAGTGACATCTTCAATTTGCATATCAGCAAGTGGACTGTGGGTGCTCCTTTCAGCACTTGCAGGGGGCGTGCAAATGGTGGAAAGAGCCACCTCTTCCCGTCCAGTGCTGGGAAGGTCAGGCATCGCAACCACCACCACACTTGGACTCTCCTTGGGGATTTGTGATATCTTCTTAGAAAGCACAGTTCTTCGCTGTGCTTTTGCCAGCTTAACTCTTTTGATTTTTTTAGTGGGAGGAGGGCTTCCATCGTCATGTGAAGCTGAACCACTAGTCATGAACATACTAGGGATCGACCTTAGCCGTTCCTTGCCACTCCGTGTCGTAAATGGCATATTGGCAAGTTTACGTTTCTCTTCAGCTGATTTAAATGTCTTTTTCAAGGTCATTTTCCTGAACTTTGCCATTTGGGATTGTATGTGCCCTCTACTATGACATTGGGCATCGGCCTTGGCAGACGACGTTGATGGCATGTTATCGTCTATGTCATGACTAGTGGCAGCAGCTTCAGCACTAGGAGGAAGTGGTTCTTGATCTTTCTCTATTTTATTTTTATCGGAGAAAGTTTGGTCCTCCATTTATGTTATATCGATTTGATATATACGTGCGGCTAAACACAGAAAATAATTTTTTTTTTGGTTTGGACTGGAGTGTACTTTGGGGGTTACAGCACCCTTTAACGGTCAAGCCAGCCGGCCCTTATGACACAGGCGCACTCTTGGCACTACTTTGTTGATGCACGTGCGGCTACTGCGCACACAATTCACAAACACAGAAAATAATTTTTTTTTTGGTTTGGACTGGAGTGTACTTTGGGGGTTACAGCACCCTTTAATTGTCAAGCCAGCCGGCCCTTTACTTATGACACAGGCGCACGCTTGGCACTACTTTGTTGATGCACGTGCGGCTACTGCGCACACAATTCACAAACACAGAAAATAATTTTTTTTTTGGTTTGGACTGGAGTGTACTTTCGGGGGTTACAGCACCCTTAACGGTCAAGCCAGCCGGCCCTTTACTTATGACACAGGCGCACGCTTGGCACTACTTTGTTGATGCACGTGCGGCTACTGCGCACACAATTCACAAACACAGAAAATAATTTTTTTTTTGGTTTGGACTGGAGTGTACTTTCGGGGGTTACAGCACCCTTTAACGGTCAAGCCAGCCGGCCCTTTACTTATGACACAGGCGCACGCTTGGCACTACTTTGTTGAAGCACGTGCGGCTACTGCGCACACAATTCACAAACACAGAAAATAATTTTTTTTTTGGTTTGGACTGGAGTGTACTTTCGGGGGTTACAGCACCCTTAACGGTCAAGCCAGCCAGCCCTTTACTTATGACACAGGCGCACGCTTGGCACTACTTTGTTGATGCACGTGCGGCTACTGCGCACACAATTCACAAACACAGAAAATAATTTTTTTTTTGGTTTGGACTGGAGTGTACTTTCGGGGGTTACAGCACCCTTTAACGGTCAAGCCAGCCGGCCCTTTACTTATGACACAGGCGCACGCTTGGCACTACTTTGTTGATGCACGTGCGGCTACTGCGCACACAATTCACAAACACAGAAAATAATTTTTTTTTTGGTTTGGACTGGAGTGTACTTTCGGGGGTTACAGCACCCTTAACGGTCAAGCCAGCCGGCCCTTTACTTATGACACAGGCGCACGCTTGGCACTACTTTGTTGATGCACGTGCGGCTACTGCGCACACAATTCACAAACACAGAAAATAATTTTTTTTTTGGTTTGGACTGGAGTGTACTTTCGGGGGTTACAGCACCCTTTAACGGTCAAGCCAGCCGGCCCTTTACTTATGACACAGGCGCACGCTTGGCACTACTTTGTTGAAGCATGTGCGGCTACTGCGCACACAATTCACAAACACAGAAAATAATTTTTTTTTGGTTTGGACTGGAGTGTACTTTCGGGGGTTACAGCACCCTTTAACGGTCAAGCCAGCCGGCCCTTTACTTATGACACAGGCGCACGCTTGGCACTACTTTGTTGATGCACGTGCGGCTACTGCGCACACAATTCACAAACACAGAAAATAATTTTTTTTTGGTTTGGACTGGAGTGTACTCTCGGGGGTTACAGCACCCTTAACGGTCAAGCCAGCCGGCCCTTTACTTATGACACAGGCGCACGCTTGGCACTACTTTGTTGATGCACGTGCGGCTACTGCGCACACAATTCACAAACACAGAAAATAATTTTTTTTTTGGTTTGGACTGGAGTGTACTTTCGGGGGTTACAGCACCCTTAACGGTCAAGCCAGCTAGCCCTTTACTTATGACACAGGCGCACGCTTGGCACTACTTTGTTGATGCACGTGCGGCTACTGCGCACACAATTCACAAACACAGAAAATTATTTTTTTTTTGGTTTGGACTGGAGTGTACTCTCGGGGGTTACAGCACCCTTAACGGTCAAGCCAGCCGGCCCTTTACTTATGACACAGGCGCACGCTTGGCACTACTTTGTTGATGCACGTGCGGCTACTGCGCACACAATTCACAAACACAGAAAATAATTTTTTTTTGGTTTGGACTGGAGTGTACTTTCGGGGGTTACAGCACCCTTTAACGGTCAAGCCAGCCGGCCCTTTACTTATGACACAGGCGCACGCTTGGCACTACTTTGTTGATGCACGTGCGGCTACTGCGCACACAATTCACAAACACAGAAAATAATTTTTTTCTTGGTTTGGACTGGAGTGTACTTTCGGGGGTTACAGCACCCTTAATGGTCAAGCCAGCCGGCCCTTTACTTATGACACAGGCGCACGCTTGGCACTACTTTGTTGATGCACGTGCGGCTACTGCGCACACAATTCACAAACACAGAAAATAATTTTTTTTTGGTTTGGACTGGAGTGTACTTTCGGGGGTTACAGCACCCTTTAACGGTCAAGCCAGCCGGCCCTTTACTTATGACACAGGCGCACGCTTGGCACTACTTTGTTGATGCACGTGCGGCTACTGCGCACACAATTCACAAACACAGAAAATAATTTTTTTTTTGGTTTGGACTGGAGTGTACTCTCGGGGGTTACAGCACCCTTAACGGTCAAGCCAGCCGGCCCTTTACTTATGACACAGGCGCACGCTTGGCACTACTTTGTTGATGCACGTGCGGCTACTGCGCACACAATTCACAAACACAGAAAATAATTTTTTTTTGGTTTGGACTGGAGTGTACTTTCGGGGGTTACAGCACCCTTTAACGGTCAAGCCAGCCGGCCCTTTACTTATGACACAGGCGCACGCTTGGCACTACTTTGTTGATGCACGTGCGGCTACTGCGCACACAATTCACAAACACAGAAAATAATTTTTTTTTTGGTTTGGACTGGAGTGTACTTTCGGGGGTTACAGCACCCTTAACGGTCAAGCCAGCCGGACCTTTACTTATGACACAGGCGCACGCTTGGCACTACTTTGTTGATGCACGTGCGGCTACTGCGCACACAATTCACAAACACAGAAAATAATTTTTTTTTTGGTTTGGACTGGAGTGTACTTTCGGGGGTTACAGCACCCTTTAACGGACAAGCCAGCCGGCCTTTTACTTATGGGACACAGGCGCACGCTTGGCACTACTTTGTTGATGCACGTGCGGCTACTGCGCACACAATTCACAAACACAGAAAATAATTTTTTTTTTGGTTTGGACTGGAGTGTACTTTCGGGGGTTACAGCACCCTTAACGGTCAAGCCAGCCGGCCCTTTACTTATGACACAGGCGCACGCTTGGCACTACTTTGTTGATGCACGTGCGGCTACTGCGCACACAATTCACAAACACAGAAAATAATTTTTTTTTGGTTTGGACTGGAGTGTACTTTCGGGGGTTACAGCACCCTTTAACGGTCAAGCCAGCCGGCCCTTTACTTATGACACAGGCGCACGCTTGGCACTACTTTGTTGATGCACGTGCGGCTACTGCGCACACAATTCACAAACACAGAAAATATATTATTTTTTTAGCACTTGGGGGGAGCACCCCTGATGGACAGAGCACCCCCTGGACAACACTACAGCACCCCTTTAGGACTGGGACACTGCACAGGACTTTGGAGTGGACACAGCCCCTATGGAGAACTGACTGCACAACACAGTCCAGCCAGCCCCTATGGACTTTGAAGTAGTGGACACAGCCCCTATTAACAACAGCAGCACAGCACAACACAGCCAGCCCCTATGGACTTTGAAGTAGTGGACAACAGCAGCACTACACTACACTACACTACACAGCACTAACTCCCACCCTCCCTCTTCACTGTCCACAGCCGAGTGAGAAAATGGCGCCGACGCGGGTACCTTATATAGGATCCAAAACCCGCGAGACTCGGAAGGCGGGATGATGACGTTTTGCCTCGATGTCAGATCCGAGTCAGGCGGGAAAAGTCGAGCCTGACTCGGATCGGACTCGGATCGTGGGGGCTCGGGGGGGTTCGGATTTCAGAAATCCGAACCCGCTCACCCCTAGTTTATACTTACCTTCCGAAGTTCAGGATTTCCACCTGTGTCGGGCTCCAGGAGACATTTTATGTATGACAGCAGCACCACCTGCTGGCCATGCAGGAGTGATGCACATTGTGAACTCACACAGCTCCATTTCAGCTTCCCTTAATAAGCCAGTCCAGTCCCCTGCATTAGATACATATATGGCTCCGCCTGCCATTACATTTTACTCTACTATGCCTGGTTTACAAGTTTTCCCAGCCACTAGTACACACCAACAGTTATTTACACATGCCTGTGTACACACCGTCTGCACAATATTTCCCTGCAGTGTTTTCCTCCCCTGCGGCTATTCAATCCACATGGTCTTCAAGTGTACAGCAGAATATTATGCCCACCCCCAATCCTTTGCCATTTGCGGCACCATATCAATTCAATACCTCGCCGGCACCAGTGTTTAGCCAGGCACCGTATTGGCAACCAGCTTTAAACCCTGCACAGCAACCACCAAGCCCATACAATTACCCCTGGCAATCTGGATATGCAATGCCAGGTCCCTGGTTACACTGCACAACAATGAAAATGTTTCTGATGTGAAAATAGTTAGTTCTAATTGATTTCAGCATGCAAAGAATGAATATGACATTTAAAAGTCTTAGTTAGCTCTGAGTTCCGAGATATAACCCATTTATGACGATGTAGGGGTATTCCTAGTGAAGTGGGCAGAATGGAGAGAATCTTACCAGCAATCTGCGTTCCGTGCAGAGGGGGCAGGGCCTAATGACCCAATTAAATGAATCAGTTATTTGTCCCCTCCCCTATTCAAATATATGCGATTCACGGGATTACCCACACAAGATAACTGTGGTGCACTGAGTGACAAGCATAGTGAGCGATTCCACCAAGACATTTCAGCAATGGAACAAAGATATCAGGGTAGGTGAATCACTACTGTTGGACAGTGACAAGAGATGGCCCAGAAGAGGTGTACAAGCGGCAAGCAAAGAGAAAGCACCTCCATGAATAGGCCACTATATTAGATAGTACTTGCATATGCTGTATGTTTGTTTCATATACTGTATGTTTGTTTCGTTTTGTGTTCTTATTTGTGATTGATTGAATTAAAACAACTGTTATTTATTTTCTATCAAGAAAATATCAGATTATTTTAAAATAGCTTTTCACTATGACTATATTACTAATGTACATACAGTATAGTGCAAGTAGTGTAGTTCAAAAAATAGAGCTAGTAAAAACATTCTGAAATCATTTTAGTTTTTCTTGACCTCAAATTAGTAATGTATGGCTATTTTTAGAAAGGAAACAAATTTAAAGTATTAATTTGTTGTACAGTGTTATCTGGGTATTCCCATGCGCCCACTGTTTCAGTCAATAACCCTTTCCCTTCAGCTGCCCCTGCCCACCCCACAGTTATGGCTTCCCCCGCACCTCCTTTACCTTAAGTTCCCTCAGTTCCGGTCAGCGTAGAACCTTCCCCTCTACCCCAGCTCCAGCCGCAGAACTTATCATTCGCAATCAGTTAACAATTACTGTTTCCGGTTCTGAAGTTGTAGCTAGCACTTCAACGTTGCCGGTTGTGTTGGGGGTATTGATTCCTACCTGTCTATACACCCTAAATGTCGCTATGCAGCGTTATGAGTCGCACAAGAAATAATTGCTTTCCAGACTTTGATTGTGGTTCCAAAGCACAAAAAGATATTATTCATCAAAAAGCAGATAGTTACATGCTGTGATCTAAAATACAATTAGCGCAAACAAATTATAAAATCACAAGGTACCGTTAATACATACGCAGGCGCTCTGGATCCAGATTTCCGGCATCAAAGGTGAAGCCTCTGTCAGAAGAAACTGGAAATAGAGCGTCCATACAGTATATGTACCCTTACAGAGATAGGCAATACAATAGTTCAAGTTAGCATAATCCCATTGGTTCTTCTTCCTGGTTCTTCTGTTACAATACAGTTCATAGGTCAGTTTGCATGATCACAGTCCAGCCTCCAACAGCCCTTTGTGTCCATTTTCCCGCTGAAGAACAAGTTTAAACTGGCTAATTACATTACATGAACATTTCAATGTCTATCTCTCTATGATCCATAATTCCCAGACACATGTTGCGATTTCCTCGCCGATGGAACCGGAAATCTGCAAATAAACAGCGGTTTAGAATGGCACCAAACACGGTCTGCTTATCATGTACTAAACCAGAGATCTTAAATACAGTCGCTTTATTACATAATTAATAATGAATAAAACCTTGGATATTAACCTTAATGCTAATGAACCTTCCTATGTAAGTGTGCAGTGTAAGGTTATTAAGGAAAGCCGCTAGTTAGCATTGTGCGTCTACGTGTTTGTGAAGTACACCGTGGTACATGTTTTGCAGGATTGTCCATATTATATGTAGTAATAAGTGTATGTATCAGTATAATGAGGATTTTTAATTTGGGGCAGTTGTGGACGTATGACGCTAAACAGCGTCGTGCATGGGGTATCGTACAGTCGCTTACTATAACAGCGCAACTGTGTGTCTTGTATAGTATATGTATAATTTAATGTGCGTATGGGGAATGGTGGAACTTTAAACAATATGCGGTAGCAATGGATCGCATGATGCCAATATTAGCATCGCCATATGTACTAATATTGCGAGATTCGCCAAAATGGCGTTGGGTGGTCATTCGCAAAATGGCGTCTTGTTGCCATTCGCAAAATTGCGTCATGCAGATTTTAATTTTAACAGGTTCTGTCTCAGCCAATCATCTGGCTTCAACAGGGGAGACGTTCGGAGGAAGAGACAGACGGCAGGCGAACAGATGGCGTTAACCGGAGATTCATCCAGTTTGGTAGCAGCAACCAATGCGGATGCTTTGGAGATTCTTGGGCCATCTTGATCTGGTGAGCATGGTGTTTCTCATATATCATCTGTCAGTTCCACATCCGAATCTACAACTAGCAGCAAATCTTCGGGTTCACCCAAGCGCCCGCGAAAATTAGCTAAGTTAATTTGTGCACAGGTTGGCTAAGAAAGCTACACAAAGAAGAAATACAGGTGCACAACTCCAAATTAACTGATTATATATAAATAAATAAATTTTGCAGTAAATACAATAGAGGTATTTGGCATAATCTTGGCCAAGCTTATGGGCCTGCCCACCATATCCGGGTAACCTCTTGTCGGGCAGGTCCCTAACATACTCAGGCTCAAATCCAGAGCGCAGGACACCCCCAAACTAGCCCAGCCAATCCACCCCAAAGCACCGCTCTAATAAGAAAAGTGAAGTGTTAAGAGCAGCCTCTGGCCGCATATAAAGCATAAAAATAAAAAAGTGAAATACATATATATAAAGGAAACAGACAGTGAAGTATTAAAATGTGTTAAAGGAAAATGTGTTATACTGCGGTGCCCTGAAGCAGATCAGCAAAGCAATCTAGGGGGACCCACACCCCAAAAATGAACCAAAGCTGCACTACACAGTCTAAATATTAGCAGGACTTACCCATTATTGTGCCTCTGACTGGTGTGCATATTACATTGCCAGACTCCATGCTGTAACCAATGTAGTAGAAGTGCTAGTCTGAGTGGGAAGTGGCTCAGGCTTCCCAGGTGTGCAAATCAATGCACTAATTAGTTTACAAAGAAAATAGATCTCAGACTGCACATTCTGGACATATATATATAATTGGAGGTGCTACCTGTGGAGACTATTGATATATACACAAAGAAGAAATACAGGTGCACAACTCCAAATTAACTGATTATATATAAATAAATATATTTTGCAGTAAATACAATAGAGGTATTTGGCATAATCTTGGCCAAGCTTATGGGCCTGCCCACCATATCCGGGTAACCTCTTGTCGGGCAGGTCCCTAACATACTCAGGCTCAAATCCAGAGCACAGGACACCCCCAAACTAGCCCAGCCAATCCACCCCAAAGCACCGCTCTAAGAAAGCTGCAAAGCAGAAAGACACGTGTTCAGCTGGAACGCCTTCTGAGCCTGTACATTTCTCAGAGATGGTGCATTGCGCAATCAGCAGTGACTACGGGGTTAAGGAAAAGAATGAAGGAAAAGATAAAGAAGGGGAAGTATGTAGATGTGTCCACACTGACCGATGCAATGAGGCAGGCTTTTGAAAAGGCTAAAAAGGCGGGAGGCATGGGAGAGAATGCTTTCCGTAGTTTTCACACACAGGTTAATTGTTTTTTTTAGTTCTTCAAAATCTTATTTACTGTAGATACAAGGCCCAACGAACATCCCAACGTTTTAAAATACATATTTTTAGTTGACGAAATGTTCATGAAATCGAGGGATTACGTATGGTGGGAGTATGATGAAAAATTTAGTTGAAAACAAGACGGAAACCCAACCATGCCTTTAGGTTTTAAAGATGTGGAAGTTTGGTTGGAGGTCACACAGCAGAGCAAGAATGCGCTTGAGGGCCTGGATAAAAAACACACCCCTGTCTCCAAGGCAGGCGCTGGGTACGTGCAGAAGGGAAAATGCTTTGTGTACAATGACTCTAAATGTCACAGGAGCACGAGTTGCAATTTTCGTCACTCCTGTAGAATTTGTGGAGCAGGTCATCCAGCTAAAGAGTGCAAGTCGCCAGCAGGGGGGAGTCAGTCCGATCGGGGTACAGGTAGCAGAAGTAATAAATAAGGCTTCATCCCCAGTAGTTCTGTCAGAATTGAATAAATGGCTGGCAAGATACCCCAGGAGAGAAGATGCTCAATTTTTCTTGGAGGGGTTTAGTTCAGGTTTCTGTTTTCCCAGAATGGAAGATCATACATAGCGGGTCATGATTCACACACAGTGAAAGTGGGATCTCTGTATTACACATTGACTGTGTAATAATAATATTAAAAAATATTAAAAAATAAAAAGTGTAACCTTGACTGTGTAATAATAATAATAATAATAATAATAATAATAATAAAAAAAAAAAAAAGTTTAACCTTCCAGGTTTCGAACCCGGAACCGGATTGTACAGACATCTGCAATGTAGAAGTTCAATTTCTTACCTATACACTACAGCCGCCTGATTACTTCATCGTAGTGTAGATGTCACATAAAGTACTGTACTGTACAGTACAGATGCAATTCTTATTAGGAGAGACTTGTGGGCAAGGGGTTAGGTGATCCGCCTTGCTTACACTTCTCTCCTTCTGTTCGAGACCTTGATAATTTATTTATTTATTTAAAATGTTCACTATAGTACTGTAGTTCAGTATTGTTATCCAACCCTTACAAAACTCAATACATTATACTGTATGTACTGTAGTTTGTTGCTCCATACGCCATATAGCGCATTGCTAGTCACGCGCTACACTGTGGCGTATTGAGTCTCATAGCACTGCACATGCCCAGTTGTCTGTATTATTGTAAGTTCAATACTGTTGGCACTGTCCCGGACTTACTGTAGACATTGTAGTGATTCCATGACTCTAGGAACTACAGTAGCTGCAGTAGTCTAGGGGGCTAATGCCTAGCCCTACTGTATCTACCATTTTCTTATCCCGCTGGTTCGAGACCTTTAAAATATATACTATATAATTTTATTTTGTTTTAAATCTTCACTAATACATTATCCACAAATTCTGGCATTTCTATGCCACAGTACTTTATGACAAAAATGTGTAACCTTGACTGTGTAATAATAATAAAAAATAAAAAGTGTAACCTTCCAAGTTTCGAACCCGCAAAAGGGTTGTACAAGCGCCTGTAATGTATTGGTTTGAATATTTACCATTACACTACAGCCGCCTGCAATACCAAGGTTGCACCTGGCTTGAGTGTGTCCTACAATACTGTATATCATCGTATGCCCAGATCCATACCCATGTAACGCTATGCCATGGTGTGTGGAAGATCACAGCACTGCGCATGCCCAGTGGGTCGCGAGTCAAATGCAGCTAAAGTGGGATGTCTTGCTACACCAGCTTGTGGACGAGCGGTTACGTGTTCCATCTCTCTACCTGCCTGTCCCGCCTGTTCTAGACCTTAATAAAAAAATGTGTTTTTTTTTTAATTCTTCGCTACTTTTGTTCAGTATTGTTATCCAACCCTTACTAAACTCAGTACATTTTATATATTAGGGGGTAAATTTACTAAGATGGGAGTTCTATTAAGAAGTGATGTTGCCCATAGCAACCAAACAGATTTCAGGTATTATCTTCTAGAAGGTGCTACTGTAGATAAATGAGAAGTAGAATCTGATTGGTTGCTATGGGCAACATACAGTACAGTAACTTCTTAAATAGAACTCTCATCTTTGTAAATTTACCCCTACATGTTTAACTTTGTCCCCTCTTAGTTACTACTCAACAGAGGTCACTATAGTGTGCAATGCTGACACCGCATCTACATTGTCGCAAGTTTGCGGTGTAACGCTATTTTGCACTTTAAACGCACAGTCAGTTTGTAATACAGAGACCTCTCTCTTATACTGTACAGAGCCCATTCACTGTCAGTTTCTGAAGTTATGAAATCACTATTGTGTCCAAGTCTGGGACAGCGTAGAGAGTGGTGCAAAATTCAACTGCACCGTCAGTTTTTAATATACAGTACAGACACATTCATAGCGGCACACTAGTTGTCCTAGCAGATGGGGGATGGTGTCCTTGGCAATGGTCACTATTCGTAGCCTTTTTCAGTACACAAGGGCAGAGCTGACTGCTTACAGTAAATGGATTAACAAAGCTCTTCTCTCATACAGATCCCACTACCACTTACTGGACATGAGAAATCACTATAGTGTCCAAGTTTGGAACAGCATCGATATTGTCGCAAGTTTGCGGTGTAACGCTATTTTGCGCTTTAAACGCACAAGCAGTTTGTAATACAGAGAGGTCTCTCACAGACAGAGCCCCATCTTAGTTACTGCTCAAGATAAGTTGCTATAGTGTGCTAAGCTGGAACAGCATATACATTGTCGCAAATTTGCGGTGTAACGCTATTTTGCACTTTAAACACACAGTCAGTTTGTAATACAGAAATCATTATTGTCTCCAAGTCTGGGACAGCGTAGAGAGTGGTGCAAAATTCATGTTTTAAACGCACAGTCAGTTTGTAATTTAGAGCCTTCCCTCTCAAACAGAGCCCACTACTGTAGCAGTTTCTGAAGTCATGAAATGACTATTGTGTACAAGTCTTGGACAGCGCAGAGTGGCGCAAGGGTGAAAATTCAACAGCATACCGTACAGTACTGTAGTAATACAGACAACTGCACATTCGCAGTGATGATCTTCCATACACCATGGCATAGCGGTACATGGCGTATGGCTTGGTGCCACAGATCCCATTGCAACCCCTCCACTGGGCATGCGCAAGAAATCCCATTGCAACCCCTCGGAGCTGACAGCCACCACAGCGCAGACATTGACGAAAGTTTTGCATTTTTTAAACACACAGTCAGTTTGTAATGTCTTACTGTTAAGCAGCCTATTAAACAACAACACTACAGTATTACAGTACAACACTACTACAGTAGTTTCACTATAGTGTCCAGAGCCAACAGTGCCAAAAAAAAAAATATTCTTTTCCAGGGATCGAACCCGGGACCATAATTCTTGCAAAGTGATCACTTAACCACTAGCCCACACGCCAGCTACACTATATTAAGAACCACACATCCTTATGCACTCCTTCCGGTGCTGTTTTAAATTATAAAAAAAATTGTCACACTGTAATTCATCCCATCTCAGCGAAAGCTGTGCGTGCATCTCATTAATCTACAGTATTGTGTACTGATTTGCATCCCGTTATAAGATCTTACTGTATGTACAGTATGTGACATTAAAAATATTGGTTGTGCGAACACGCAAAAGCTATGAATGTGATATAGATCCAATTTAAGTTTAACAGTATGGCATTCAGTACAAATTACAACAGTGGAGCACTTGCCACTCAGCGGTTAAGCACTGTATTACATGCCGTAGCGTATCCCTCGTTGAAGAATACCACGGTACGCCACAAGTCCATGGCGCAACTCAGAGGCCTGCACGCCACGCCACAAGTCCATGGCGCAACTCAGAGGCCTGCACGCCACGCCATGAGCAACAAAATAGCTGGGCAGATCTGTAACATCCCTTGGACGGTCAGTCACCAGGCCCTTTGGACGGAGAGCTCTATGTGCACGATTAAATTCGATAGAATCATTAGGGCCCAAATCCAGGATTTCCCCAATGATTTTATTGAGAGCATTGATCAGCTCGGATGGGGAGACATCTTCTGGGAGCCCCCGAATCCTAATGTTGTTCTGGCAGCCCCTATTATCTAGATCATCCAATCTGGTTTGCATGGCCTTCATGTCTGAAGATTGTTGAGAGACCAAATCATGAAGTTGGGATAACTGATCGTCGGCAGAGTCTCTTTCTTCTTCTAGAGTGACAATACGGGAGCCCAAGTGTTTAACATCGGCTTGGACTAGCGAAATCTGGGTCTAGAGAGAGTCCTGTATCCGTGATTCAAGAGCCTGCATGTCTTGTTTAGAAGGGAGCAACCTAACATGTGTAAGTATTTCTGTGATTTCACCACTTAGTTGGGACATTTGGGTGTGGGTATCCCCTGACGGAGGAGATAGAGCCATAGCAGGTGGAGTCGCTGGAGTAGTCGCAGATGTAGTCACAGGAGAATTTGCAGAATGTGAGATAGAGAGGTAGGAAGGCAGATTCGGTGTAGAGACAGAGGACCTTATTCAGAGTCGGTCGCGAGCGGAGAGCGCTCGCAAACGAGTCGATGTTGGTCCACAGGGCATGCGCACGACGGAGACGGCTCCGTCGTGCGCATGCACGAGCCCCCGCTAATGACGGGTGATCCGTCGTTAGCGGGCTCGTAGCAGATGGAGCGAGCTGTCGATGTTGATTGACAGCTCGCTCCGTTTACTGGGCGGGCAGGGGGCGTGTCTACCCAAACGGAGGCATTCCCGCCGGAACGCTAGCCATTTGGGGGCGGCCCCACTGACATCACCAGTGATGTCAGTGGGGAGCTTCCTGCTGAAACACAGCAGGAAGCTCCCTGGGGCTTAAGGTTGACGAGACCCTACCCTAGGGTCTCGTCGTAAGCCCCGATGGCCGCGATGGTTTTGACCATCGCGACCATCTCCCTTAGCGGTCATTAGAACTGTGGGTGTTAACCCACAGCCTAACGACCGACATGGAGGCGGCCGTTCTGGATGCAAGCGGCCGCCCTGTTTCTGAGCGACTGCTTACATCCTACGACCACCTCTGAATGAGGCCCAGAGACCCTTGGCGTCCCAGAGTACTTCTTCTGTGTATCTTTCTTGCTTTTGCCCATCAGGAACACATGCGGAGAAGAATTACATAGTTATATGGTATAATAGGTAGGTGAGCGAATGGCAGAGGTCACATTCTCCTGTTAGTGGGATGGCATGTATGGCATAGAGCAATTACATAGAGCTACCTGATGTGGCAACCTTAGCTTCACATGCTAACTTGAGCTAGACAGGGAAGGGAGCGTAGTATCACCTTCATAATGTAGTGTAATTATAGCAAACTGCCACAGGGGGGAGCCAAACCCACATGTGAGTCACCAGCTAAAGCGAGGGAGAAGGGAAATGCAGCACAAGGGAATCCTAGCAGCTCACCACCTCCAAGCAGGATGACAGGGGAGCAAGGAAGCAGAAGCCACACCACTCCGTCTCAGTCTCAGGTGGGCTGGAGCAGCGATGGTCCAGTCAGAGGGCCTCAAATGCAGGCCAGCAGACATCCACAGCACCACAGGATGCAGAGCGGGCAACCCCAGCACCACGGCCACGGGTGGAAAAGGCAGGCTGAAGGAGATTCAAGATGATGGTCAGGTGCAGCCACAGGACCGGAGCTCTGCTGTCAGGCCTCACCAAGCCACTATCCCAGTCTTCCAAGGGCACTAGGAAGTAGGAGGCAGTGGCATCAGCCCTATCCAGTGGGGAGCAGGCAGTAGTGGCAGCAGTAGCAGGGCAGTGGCAACCGCGAGATGTACGGCCGGGTCCACTAATTGAGGCCGCGGCTTCACTCCACGAGTAGGCTGTGACTGTGCAGGATGCCGCTTGAGCCTCCAGAACCCATGGGTGAGTACTGACGGGGAGAGCAGGCTGTAATGGGCACCTGTGCAGGGACTGAGGGTAGGGAGCTCCAGAAAAATACCCCCGTAATGTAAAGCTTGCAGGAGCTAAGGTGAGGCACGTCTCCTTCACTTGCCGGTCAGGCCACGCCCCCTTTTTTGCAAGAATTAGTCACGTTTATGATCCCACTAGGTAATTTGTTTTGTCCAAGGCCCTGAAGAGATGGGCTAAAGAAGAGCCGTCCCCGGCTGATTCTCGTAGGCCCATTGATTTGGGATTGTTGCAGGACCTGCTAGTAGTCATGAAATTGGTGGCAGATTCAGAATATGAGGCAGTACTGTTTCAAATGGCTTTTTCCTTTGCTTTCTTCGGGGCCTTTAGAATTAGGGAGTTAGTGGCTTCAAATAAGCGTTCAGGGGATACCGGTTTGTTATTCAAAAACATTGTGTTGAAGGGAGAGGCAGTAATTTGTAAGATTCCTCGCTCAAAAATGGATCAAATGGGCAGGGGTTGGTGGTTGTCTTTAAAAAGTAATGTAGTAGCTGAGATTTGCCCTTTGCGCTTAGCTAGGCATTACTTGCTGTTGCAGCCAACAGTGTCATGGCCAGGGTATTTCAGCATGGCGCTAGGTGAGTGTTACCTGTGAGGTCTTTGTGGCGCGAGCTGTCTGGTGGCGGAGCTTTGGGTGCGCGCGTTGTTGTGCCGGCCTGTTGTCACTCTGCGCTGGTAAGGCCTGGCGGCGTCTCCGTTCAGTTTGGCATGGGTGCCGCCATCTTGCCTTCTGGCCATGTGATGCGGCTGGCCAATCCTGGTGAGTCACATGTTCCCTCCGGCCAGTAACAGCACGGCATGGGGTATTTAGGAAGGGTCAGTGCCTTCCTTCTTGCAACGTGTATCTCAGCCTAGCTGAGAGGGAGTTCTCTGTGCTTATCCTGTTCCTGTGAATTTGCTGTCTGCCAGTCTGCCTGTCAGCTCCTAGCTTCCGCTGGACTACCCCGCTTCCTCCATCACCCTTGCCCATACCTGAGTGCCTGAGTCTGCTGACATCCTGCTCATTTGCCTTAGTTCACTACCTGCATACTTGGCTTATTATTTCCTGCATCACTACCTGCACACCTGGACAACTCTAATTGTTTCTACTTGGACATTAACCCATTACTCCCACCACAGAACTCTTGTGCACATTTATATATTCCTGGACTTTTATTTACTGCCATATTTTATGTCTATTCAAACACTTATTAAAAAACCAAATTTTTTATTCAAACCCACTTCTGTGATCGCTCCTGCTACCACCCCGGGTCCACAAATAACCCAGAACATAACAAACAGGAGGTGGGCAAAATTTATTGCATGCGGATTCCCTACCCCTTACTATATTTCAATTCGCAGCAGTTTTCAAGCGCTGTCTAGTTAGGTTGGGCGTGAAGAGTGAGGCCTACGGCACCCACACTTTTCGCATTGGAGTGGCTACTTGCGCAGGGGACAGTGGTTTGCCAGCTTCAGCCATACAGGAGATGGGCCGTTGGAAGTCTTCGGCTTTTAAGTCTTGTGATAAGGTTTGATGTTGCGCTTGTTGCACTAACCCAAAAATGTTGCTTACCTGTCAGTTTTTGAATGGCTAGCATTCAAAAAGTGGGGGTGTGAAGGGATTTTTAATTTTCCTCCGAGGGGGCCTAAATTACAATTGGCTGAATATCAAGGTCCCCGGGAGGTTTTTAAGTTTTCTCCTTTGCTTGGGTTCTTGTTTGTCACTAACACAGTTCTTGGTTAATCGCTCAGTTATTTGGATTTATGGGCAAGGATACTGACATTTAGGGATCCTTTCTTTTACAGAATCCCATACATCAATGGAGCAAGTGTGGATTGTGGGTCATTTCTAGATATTTTGGGCTGAGCGTTATCCGGTAGCTAGGAAGGCTCCTTTGATGTTGGGGGGGCGAAGGGTTAGATGGATAGGAGTTCGAGGGTTAAGGTGGGCAGCTTTTTTGGAGCTAATTTTCGGGAAGGAACAGCTATGGGGGAGGCCTGACTCGGTAGTGGTGCACCTTGGGGGCAATGATGTAGGGCAGGTGAAAGGAATCGACACTATTTTAAAAGTGAGGGCTGATTTGGCAGTGGTGGTCTCACGCTGGCCTGAGGCTCATGTGGTATGGTCGGAGTTGATACCTAGGTTTGTTTGGAGAGGTTCCAGGGATCTGGTGGCCGTGGACAAATCTAGGAAAAAGATCAATGCAGCTATTTTTAAGTTTGTGGCATCTTCCGTGGGTGTAGTGGTTAGACACCCGTTGTTGACTTTACAGTCTACAATACTTTAGGTCAGATGGGGTGCATCTTTCTGAGTCTGGTTTAGGAGTATTCCTGAAGGATATTTGCTCATTCCTTGACTAAGTAGGGGCTGGGTCCAGTTGGGGATAGGGGTTGCTTGAGTATGGCAGGCTGCGGTTTTTAGAACCTAGCTGTGGTGGGAAGACGCTACTAGCCAGCGGCCACAGGTGGCATAAGTGGTTGTTGTGGGGCACTTATCCTTTTGAAAGATGGTGGGTGTGTCCTACCTCTGCAAGAGGACAGCGGGCATTTCCTTACAGAGTGTCCTCCATACTGTGTGTAAAGGGTGGTGAGTCCTGCACAGCGCAGATTATGCCGTTATAGAGAGGGTACATTTTAGTTGTCCCCCAATTTTTAAGAGCATCAATTGGCTAGAACTGGTTCTTGGTAGCGTACTTCTTTGCCACCCTTATTGAATTAAAATTAATTACAATTAATAAATAAATAACTTTGATCTTTAAACCAATGCAGTGGTGTCATTGTCATTATTTTTTAGTATTTTTAGTATTAAGCTAACTTAATGGATGGTATACAAGTGTTAATTGCAATAAATTAATGGATGCCTTAAATAAGCTGAGGGCTGGATAAGCACAAAGCAATATAAGTGGCCTAATTTTTTGTAATTGGTTAGAGGTTGGGAACCTGTTGCTAGGTAGATTAATTAGTTTGTTGGTATTGATTGGTCAAAATAATTGGCCTATGCGTGGGGTGTATACTTTGAAGGGGCTACTTAAGGTGAGATTTAAGTATGGTACAGCCTTTTTTATATACAGTATACATATATGCACACACACACACACACACGTGTGCATTCACATATATTTTGGGTTCCATAAGAAGAGGGAAAGGGGAAGGAAATAAAAGACCTTGTCTCCACAAAACAAGAAACAGGATCAGGATACTACATTTAAAATTAGCGATGAGCGCCGGACCATTTTTGCTGGATTTTGATTTGGCTCTGATTCATTGTGTGGCTTTGGATTTGGATTTTTTTACAAAAATGTACAATAAAAGCTAGAATCACATAATTAGTTCTTTTTGTTCCTAGAGTATTATTAACCTCAACAACATTGATTTACAGTCATTTACAGTCAATTTAGACCACCTCCCAGCTTATAATATTGTTTTCACCATTGTTGGCAAAAGGTTGCAGTGAGCTGACTGGTTACTATGCGACAGAGAAGTGGCGCAGACACCACAGGATCACAGTGCTTGTATACACAGAGGGCTAAGGCCCACAAAGTCATGGTGCTTGTATACACAGAGGGCTAATGCCCACAAAGTCACGGTGCTTCTATACATAGAGGGCTAAGGTCCACAAAGTCACGGTGCTTGTATACACAGAGGGCTAAGGCCCACGGAGTCACGGTGCTTTTAATTTATTTTATGCAGAGGGCTGAGGGCCATGGAGTCATGGTGCTTGTATACACAGTAGGGTACAGCACCAAAATAAGTTTTCTTTTTTTTTCTTTTAAAAATTTTAACTTTCTTTTTTTTACATTTTTTAATTTTTTTTCTCTTTTTACACAGAGCCGCTTGTGAGTCTCGACACTTTAATCAGTATAGCGGAGCAATGCAGCATACATCAGCGTGCAGTCAGTGTGCCCCCTTACACAGTCACTTTTGCCAGCATAGCCACTTGTGAGTCTCTAGGCACAGCACTTAATCAGCAGAGTATAGCGTAGCATCAGCATCCAGTGTGCCCCCTATATAGCCACTTTGCCAGCACAGCCACTTGTCCCACTCAGTCAGCCAGTGATCAGCAGAGCATTGCGCAGCATACATCAGCGTGCCCCCTATACAGCCACTTGTCCCACTCAGCCAGCCATCCCGGTAGCAGAGCAGTTCACAGACCGGAGCGTGCAGGAGAAATGGCGCAGAGTCGCAAGAGTTTGATCCTCTAATGAGGATCTGACGTCAGGACACTGATGTTCGGCTCACCATGGGGATCCGAGTCGGCGGGAACACCCGAGCCTCGGCTCGGGTGGGACTCAGATCCCCATGAGTGGTTCGGATTCTGAGAATTGTCATCTCTATTTAAAATGTTTAACAATCATGCTACATATGATGTAATGATACATAATAATACATAGTATCCTGTTGAATTGCTAAAATTTAAAGGATTGTCCACTATTAGAAACCACATTCTGATTAACTTATTAATTTAGGCAGAGAGATATATCTTTGATTGATTTTAGGTATTCATGACTATTTGTGCTTTGTTTTTACTAAGCAGGAGAGACCTGTGCCAGGCTACTAAGCAGGAGAGACCTGTGCCAATAAACAATAATAGCGCCAATCGTCTAACCCGGACCAATGCGATACAAGACAAATATAAATGTATAGTTTAATATATAGTAAAAAGAAGTAATAATCTTATGCACATAGGCAGATTCTAGATCTCTATCATAAATATATTACCAATGCAAATTCAATTAATACATGACATAAACAATATATCTCTTTAAAATGATGAAACAAATAGGACAGTATTGTTAGAACTCTAAAGACAATTGTAAGTTAGTCATCACTATACAATAGTATGTAGGCAGTCCAAATGTACTGTTAGGATTCCAATGGGTAAAGGAGTCCAGAACAGTCTGCAAATATCAAAAGGGGAAGAAAAACCCAAATAAAATACTGCGTATCAACCTGAAATACAATAGCAAATGGAGTGCACCCCGAGCTCTGTGGAGTATTGATAGCTGTATTCCTCCCTGAACATGGAGTCCAGAAGTAGGGCACTAGAATGGAAGGAGCATTCCGTATTCTTCTGTGAATAAGTTATAGAACTGTGCAGTAATAAGTTGATATATTGTCACAATAGCCAGCTGGTAGAAATAGTCATAAAACCAAAGGTGTATATTGTCCGCTCACCTGATGGCGTGGAAATGAGCTCCGTGTAGCCTCCCTTAACCAAAGGTATACCCTGATGGTGTGGTATCACCTGTAAAGGTGCTCCATGTAGCCTCCCTTGGTTAGAGGTGTTCCCTACTAGCGCTGATGCAAGCCAGCTGTCCGCACCGAGACGCGGAATGTGGGCCGCTGGAAGTCGGTCCACGTGTGGATACAAGGCCTGGCAACGTGTATCTCTCTTCTCTGGTCACCAGACAGTCTATGAGGATGAGGGCGGGCACAGGGCAGGCAGATGGATTATGGTCAGTCCCGGAGCAGGAGTTCAGGCAGAGTGTGACAAACAAGCTACTACTGCACAGTTCTATAACTGATTCACAGAAGAATACGGAGCGCTCCTTCCATTCTAGTGCACATTCTAGTGCACTACTTCTGGACTCCATGTTCAGGGAGGAATACAGATATCAATACTCCACAGAGCTCGGGGTGCACCCCATTTGCTATTGTATTTCAGGTTGTACGCAGTATTTTATGTGGGTTTTTCTTCCCTTTTGATATTTGCAGACTTTTCTGGACTCCTTTACCCTTTGGAATCCTATCAGTACATTTGGACTGCCTACATACTATTGTATAGTGATGACTAACAGTACATTTGGACTTATATGTTTATCACATCTTTAGTCAGTAGAGAATACACAAAATAAGATCTATATCTGTATACATATATCTGCATACATACTATTGTATAGTGATGACTAGCTTGCAATTGTCTTCAGAGTTCTAACAATACTGTCCTATTTGTTTCTTCATTTTAAAGAGATATTTTGTTTATGTCATGTATTAATTGAATTTGCATTGGCAATTTATTTATGATAGAGATCTAGAATCTGCCTATGTGCATAAGATTATTACTTCTTTTTACTATATATTTAACTATACATTTATATTTGTCTTGAATCTCATTGGTCCGGGTTAGACTATTGGCGCTATTATTGTTTATTGTTATTCCTTGAAATTTATGGGTGCCATTGGACCCCTAGAATAGCAGCCTGATCTTTTCTAGGCTGTGAACTTGGAGGGCGCCCTAATCTATTCTATAGCAGATACCTGTGCCAGGCTACTAATCAGGAGAGACCTGTGCCAGGCTACTAATCAGGAGAGACCCGTGCCAGGCTACTAAGCAGTAGAGACCCATGCCAGGCTACTGAGCAGGAGAGACCCGTGCCAGGCTACTGAGCAGGAGAGACCCGTGCCAGGCTACTAAGCAGGAGAGACCCATGCCAGGCTACTAAGCAGAAGAGACCCATGCCAAGCTACTCAGCAGGAGAGACCCGTACCAGGCTACTAAGCAGGAGAGACCAGGCTACTAAGTAGGAGAGACCTGTGCCAGGCTACTATGCAAGAGAGACCTGTGCCAGGAGACTAAGCAGGAGAGACCTGTGCCAGGCTACTAACCAGGAGAGACCCATGCAGGAGAGACCTGTGCCAGGCTACTAAGCAGGAGAAACCTGTGCCAGGCTACTAAGCAGGAGAGACCCATGTCAGGCTACTGAGCAGGAGAGACCTGTGCCAGGCTACTAAGCAGGAGAGACCTGTGCCAGGCTACTAAGCAGGAGAGACCCATGCCAGGCTGCTAAGCAGGATATACCCATGCAAAGCTACTAAGCAGGAGAGACCTGTGCCAGGCTACTAAGCAAAAGAGACCCGTGCCAGGCTACTAAGCAAAAGAGACCCATGCCAGGCTATTAAGCGGGAGAGACCCGTGCCAGGCTACTAGGCAGGAGAGACCCATGCCAGGGTACTAAGCAGGAGAGACCCATGCAGGAGAGACCTGTGCCAGGCTACTAATCAGGAGAGACCTGTGCCAGGCTACTAATCAGGAGAGACCCGTGCCAGGCTACTAAGCAGTAGAGACCCATGTCAGGCTACTGAGCAGGAGAGACCCGTGCCACACTACTGAGCAGGAGAGACCCGTGCCAGGCTACTAAGCAGGAGAGACCCATGCCAGGCTACTAAGCAGAAGAGACCCATGCCAAGCTACTCAGCAGGAGAGACCCGTGCCTGGCTACTAAGCAGGAAAGACAAGGCTACTAAGTAGGAGAGACCTGTGCCAGGCTACTATGCAAGAGA
Organism: Taudactylus pleione; assembly: GCA_031769625.1. Taxonomy (NCBI): domain Eukaryota; kingdom Metazoa; phylum Chordata; class Amphibia; order Anura; family Myobatrachidae; genus Taudactylus; species Taudactylus pleione. Next base: position 2,503,302 of record JAUIMM010000609.1, read on the forward strand.
GACCTGTGCCAGGAGACTAAGCAGGAGAGACCTGTGCCAGGCTACTAACCAGGAGAGACCCATGCAGGAGAGACCTGTGCCAGGCTACTAAGCAGGAGAGACCTGTGCCAGGCTACTAATCAGTAGAGACCTTTGCCAGGCTACTAAGCAGTAGAGACCCATGTCAGGCTACTGAGCAGGAGAGACCCGTGCCACGCTACTGAGCAGGAGAGACCCGTGCCAGGCTACTAAGCAGGAGAGACCCATGCCAGGCTACTAAGCAGAAGAGACCCATGCCAAGCTACTCAGCAGGAGAGACCCGTGCCTGGCTACTAAGCAGGAAAGACAAGGCTACTAAGTAGGAGAGACCTGTGCCAGGCTACTATGCAAGAGAGACCTGTGCCAGGAGACTAAGCAGGAGAGACCTGTGCCAGGCTACTAACCAGGAGAGACCCATGCAGGAGAGACCTGTGCCAGGCTACTAAGCAGGAGAGACCTGTGCCAGGCTACTAATCAGTAGAGACCTTTGCCAGGCTACTAAGCAGGAGAGACCCATGTCAGGCTACTGAGCAGGAGAGACCTGTGCCAGGCTACTAAGCAGGAGAGACCTGTGCCAGGCTACTAAGCAGGAGAGACCCATGCCAGGCTGCTAAGCAGGATATACCCATGCAAGGCTACTAAGCAGGAGAGACCTGTGCCAGGCTACTAAGCAAAAGAGACCCGTGCCAGGCTACTAAGCAAAAGAGACCCATGCCAGGCTACTAAGCAGGAGAGACCCGTGCCAGGCTACTAGGCAGGAGAGACCCATGCCAGGGTACTAAGCAGGAGAGACCCATGCAGGAGAGACCTGTGCCAGGCTACTAATCAGGAGAGACCTGTGCCAGGCTACTAATCAGGAGAGACCTGTGCCAGGCTACTAAGCAGTAGAGACCCATGTCAGGCTACTGAGCAGGAGAGACCCGTGCCAGGCTACTGAGCAGGAGAGACCCGTGCCAGGCTACTAAGCAGGAGAGACCCATGCCAAGCTACTCAGCAGGAGAGACCCGTGCCAGGCTACTAAGCAGGAGAGACCAGGCTACTAAGTAGGAGAGACCTGTGCCAGGCTACTATGCAAGAGAGACCTGTGCCAGGCGACTAAGCAGGAGAGACCTGTGCCAGGCTACTAACCAGGAGAGACCCGTGCAGGAGAGACCTGTGCCAGGCTACTAAGCAGGAGAGACCTGTGCCAGGCTACTAATCAGTAGAGACCTTTGCCAGGCTACTAAGCAGGAGAGACCCATGTCAGGCTACTGAGCAGGAGAGACCCGTGCTAGGCTACTGAGTGGGAGAGACCCATGCCAGGCTACTGAGCAGAAGAGACACGTGCCAAGCTACTAAGCAGGAGAGACCCATGCCAGGCTACTAAGCAGGAGAGACCTGTGCCAGGCTACTAAGCGGGAGAGACCCGTGCCAGGCGACTAAGCAGCAGAGACCTATGCCAGGCTACTAAGCAGGAGAGACCCGTGCCAGGCTACTAAGCAGGATAGACCCGTGCCAAGCTACTAAGCAGGAGAGAACATATAGAAAAACAAAGATACAGCGCTGTGAATAAATGTAGTACGTTAATATTTAATAATTAAAATACATTGACACTGAATTCATTCAATAAAATTGTCATCCAATCCACCATAAATCTCTAGTCCATAAGTGCTTTGGACCAAATATAAGTCCTGTATATTGGTGCTGAAATGCTGTGTATTCCAAGCAAGATAATTACCAAGTCCAATGTCCATATATGATTGAGGGGTCCTAATTAGCAGTGTTGGCAAACTTCCGCATAAATCCTGGTCCCCTGGTCAAAGGTATGGCGAATAGCCGGTACAGCTGATTTAGCACGTTCCTGGGATCCTCCGACTGGCACTTTCAAGTTAAAAGTAGGTGGTGGAGACTGGCACAACCACTCTCTGATGCGTTTCGCTGTGACCTTTGATAAAGCTGTGGGTTTGCCACAGCGAAACGCGTCAGGTAGTGGTTGTACCAGTCCCCACCACCTACTTTTAATTTGAAAGTGCCAGTCGGAGGACTTATATTTGGTCCAAAGCACTTATGGACTAGAGATTTATGGTGGATTGGATGACAATTTTATTGAATGAATTCAGTGTATATGTATTAGAATTATTAAATATTAACGTGCTACATTTATTCACAGCGCTGTATCTTTGTTTTTCTATATGTTTTTTCTAATTGAGGTCTGACAAACCTCTTTATACAGCTCCTGTTATTTTATTGCCTATATAATATCGTTAGCGCTCCTTCAGAATTTTCTGTGGTTACTAAGCAGGAGAGACCCGTGCCAGGCTACTAAGCAAAAGAGACCCATGCCAGGCTACTAAGCAAAAGAGACCAGTGCCAGGCTACTAAGCAGGAGAGACCCATGCCAGGCTACTAAGCAGGAGAGACCCATGCCAGGCGACTAAGCAGGACAGACCCGTGCCAGGCTACTAAGCAGGAGAGACCCGTGCCAGGATACTAAGTAGGATAGACCCAAGGCAGGCTACTAAGCAAAAGAGACCCATGCCAGGCTACTAAGCAAAAAAGACTTATGCCAGGCTACTAAGCAGGAGAGACCCAAGCCAGGCTACTAAGCAGGAGAGAGCCAAGCCAGGCTACTAAGCAGGAGAGACCCATGCAGGAGAAACCTGTGCCAGGCTACTAATCAGGAGAGTCCTGTGCCAGACTACTAATCAGGAGAGACCCATGCCAGGCTACTAAGCAGGAGAGACCCGTGCCAGTCTACTAAACAGGAGAGACCCATGCCAGGCTACTAAGCAGGAGAGACGTGTGCCAAACTACTAAGCAAGACAGACGAGTGCCAGGCTACTAAGCAGGAGAGACCCATGCCGGGCTACTAACCAGGAGAGACCCATGCCAGTCTACTAAGCAGGAGAGACCCATGCCAGGCTACTAAGTAGGAGAGACCCGTGCCAGGCTACTAAGCAGGAGAGACCCGTGCCAGGCTACTAAGCAGGAGAGACCCTTGCCAGGCTACTAAGCAGGAGAGACCCGTGCCAGGCTACTAAGCAGAAGAGACCCATGCAAGGCTACTAAGCAGGAGAGATCTGTGCCAGGCTACTAAGCAGGAGAGACCTGTGCCTGATACTAAGCAGGAGAGAACTGTAGCAGACTAACAGACAGGAGAGATCAGTGTTCTTGTATTAATTAGTCCTATCACATCCTCACCTGACAATCTAATGCTGGGTACACACTGGTTGACATATTGGCCATTCAACTGAACGGCTGATAAATAGTATGTTCATCAGCCAGCTTTTACAGACGATATGTCTATAAATGACATAATTCACAGACATATCGCGTCGGCTACGCAGCACAGTCGATGGCAGAAATATATACAGATATATCAGACCATCGTGCTGTGTGTACGGGTGGTCAGTCAACTACTCGTAACACTTGCTGCACAGGGCGCTGGGGAGGGGGGCGCGATGCGACCCCCATCCAGATGGCAGTGATGGTTGTTCAGTGTGTATAAATAACCATTATCTGCAGTTATACTTTTCAGGTGTGTACCCAGCTTAATGTAGGCCTGGCCAACCTGTCCCAGCATACCCTCCCACCCATAAGCTGGTAAAGCATGCTGGAGAGCTACAGGTTGGTCTAAAGCTTTAATTACCTCTCTAAGCCCCGCCCCTCATTACAGTAAACCTTTCAGATTGCTCATGCTTTACCTATGGGACAGTCTCCTGTCTGAGCTCCTGGGTGTTTGACACAGACAAATTTTCCCTTGTAATTTTTTTTGTTAATCCCCCCCCCTGCCAATGGGATTATAAAACTATTACACCCTGATCTGAATTTGGACTTTGTCTCAATAATAACAGTGACTCAGGTACCAGCGACTGACAAGGTAACTGGATGATTGTAGAGTGATGTATAGAGTCTCCCTCATTTGTGTGGTACTGTAGTTTATTTTGTAGGAAATTAGTGCTGTGTGTATTAGACACTGCTGTATATTAGAACGCGCTGAAATTTTTTTTTAGAAAAATTAGATGTTTCAAATTGTAATTTGGGTGTGGCTGGAATCACTGTAATATTGAGAATGTATAAAATGGGTAGTGGCTGAGTGGGGCTTATTTATAGAAAGGTTTGTACATTTCTGCAACTTTTACTAAATTCCTGTGGTGCGGTATTTGTGCGTGCATGCGTGTGTGTGTGTGTGCTTTTTCTTTGGCTTGATTTTGTCTTTTAAAATGATTGCTGCTTTATTAATCTAGGCAGACTCACCATAATCGTGCCTGAAGCTCAGAGGCTATTACATGAGCCCTTATAGATGTCTGCAGGGAGTTCCTGACAGCATAACAATAGGTCCTAAATTTAATGCATGTTTGCATTTCTCCCAGCTGTCCTGACTTTTGGGAGACGGTCCTAATCTGAGCATCCAGCAGATCGATGCATTGGCCCCACTATCAGGATGGATGGGTGGTGCCGCACAAACCTGGGGAAGGAGACTGGGACTGGGCACACCCCAGACATGTTGTGACCACACCCACTCCGCCCGCACGGTCTACTGAATTCAATAATAGATAGGTTGGATGGTATGTGCATGGGCCAAAGTGGCAGATCCTTATCCATCCCTGACTAGGACCTAATCAGGTCACATCTGTTGGCTGTTCACTGTAATGAGTCACTAAGTCCCTAATGAGGCTACATAGCACAACATCTTAGGAGAAATACGGGAAAGTTCTCTTTAGGTAAATTGTAGGAGACTGGGATGTTAGTATGATGTTTACACTTCTGCTCAGTGCCGCTGGCAGCGCAGTAATAGTGACCCATCTCTGCCATCTGTTCCTGACCTGCGCACTTTCACCTGATAAAATCCGATCTCTATATTTCTACTTTATATTCATACGACATTCTGTATAGGGGTATTTTAGAGAACAATATTCATAAAATGTATGTTTCCATTTTCAAACCTTTTATATTCATTACGTTTGTATAGCCCAAAATAATGAAATCATAAAATGAGTGTACCAATTAAGAAAGCCCCCAAAAAGCTACAGAAGCCATATAAAGTACAACAAACATTATTATAAATACATTTATTTCAAATAATTATTTAAATGTATTATTAAAATAATATTTTTATTATTAATATTGTTCTAATTATCTGGCCTGAAAATATAACACTAAATTGAATTATGTAAAGTGGTATTTCTCCTATAGCATTATCGTATATGAGCAACAACTGACTCTTCCCATATACATTTACTATTAAAGTAATAAGTGTTTCTGGGACATTATACTGTACATACCTGTCCACAAAGATATAGAGTAATAAGCGTTACTGGGACATTATACATACCCGTCCACATAGATACAGAGTAATAAGTGTTTCTGAGACATTATACATACCTATCCACATAGATACAGAGTAATAAGTGTTTTTGAGACATTATACATACCTGTCCACATAGATACAGAGTAATAGTAGTTACTGGGACATTATACATACCTGTCCACATAGATACAGAGTGATAGCAGTTACTGGGACATTATACATACCTGTCCACATAGATACAGAGTAATAGTAGTTACTGGGACATTATACATACCTGTCCACATAGATACAGAGTAATAAGTGTTTCTGAGACATTATACATACCTATCCACACAGATACAGAGTAATAGTAGTTACTGGGACATTATACACACCTGTCCACATAGATACAGAGTAATAGTAATTACTGGGACATTATACATACCTGTCCACATAGATACATAGATACAGAGTAATAGTAGTTAATGGGACATTATACATACCTGTCCACATAGATACAGAGTAATGTGTTTCTGAGATATTATACATACCTGTCCACATAGATACAGAGTAATAAGTGTTTCTGAGACATTATACATACCTGTCCACATAGATACAGAGTAATAAGTGTTTCTGAGACATTATACATACCTGTCCACATAGATACTGAGTAATAGTAGTTACTGGGACATTATACATACCTGTCCACATAGATACAGAGTAATAAGTGTTTCTGAGACATTATACATACCTGTCCACATAGATACAGAGTAATAGTAGTTACTAGGATATTATACATACCTGTCCACATAGATACAGAGTAATAGTAGTTACTGGGACATTATACATACCTGTCCACATAGATACAGAGTAATAGTAGTTACTGGGACATTATACATACCTGTCCACATAGATACAGAGTAATAAGTGTTTCTAAGACATTATACATACCTGTCCACATAGATACAGAGTAATGTGTTTCTGAAATATTATACATTCCTGTCTACATAGATACAGAGTAATAGTAGTTACTGGGACATTATACATACCTGTCCACATAGATACAGAGTAATAATAGTTACTGGCACATTATACATACCTGTCCACATAGATACAGAGTAATAGTAGTTACTGGGACATTATACATACCTGTCCACATAGATACAGAGTAATAGTAGTTACTGGGACATTATACATACCTGTCCACATACAGAGTAATAGTAGTTACTGGGACATTATACATACCTGTCCACATAGATACAGAGTAATAAGTGTTTTTGAGACATTATACATACCTGTCCACATGGAAACAGAGTAATGGTAGTTACTGGGACATTATACATACCTGTCCATATATATACAGAGTAATAAGTGTTTCTGAGACATTATACATACCTGTCCACATAGATACAGAGTAATAGTAGTTACTGGGACATTATACATACCTGTCCACATAGATACAGAGTAATAAGTGTTTCTGAGACATTATACATACCTGTCCACACAGATACAGAGTAATAGTAGTTACTGGGACATTATACACACCTGTCCACACAGATACAGAGTAATAGTAGTTACTGGGACATTATACATACCTGTACACATTGATACAGAGTAATAAGTGTTTCTGAGACATTATACATACCTGTCCACATAGATACAGAGTAACAGTAGTTACTGGGACACTATACAGACCTGTCCACATAGATACAGAGTAACAGTAATTACTGGGACATTATACATACCTGTCCACATATATACTAAGTAATAGTAATTACTGGGACATTATACATACCTGTCCACATAGATACAGAGTGATAGTAATTACTGGGACATTATACACACCTGTCCACATAGATACAGAGTAATAGTAATTACTGGGACATTATACATACCTGTCCACATAGATACAGAGTGATAGTAATTACTGGGACATTATACATACCTGTCCACATATATACTAAGTAATAGTAATTACTGGGACATTATACATACCTGTCCACATAGAAACAGAGTAATAAGTGTTTCTGAGACATTATACATAACTGTCCACATAGATACAGAGTAATAGTAGTTACTGGGACATTATACATACCTGTCCACATAGATAGAGTCATGTGTTTCTGAGATATTATACATACCTGTCCACATAGATACAGAGTAATAAGTGTTTCTAAGACATTATACATACCTTTCCAAATAGATACAGAGTAATAGTAGTTATTGGGACATTATACATACCTGTCCACATAGATACAGAGTAATAAGTGTTTTTGAGACATTATACATACCTGTCCACATAGATACAGAGTAATAAGTGTTTTTGAGACATTATACATACCTGTCCACCTAGATACCGAGTAATAGTAGTTACTGGGACATTATACATACCTGTCCACATAAAAACAGAGTAATAGTAGTTACTGGGACATTATACATACCTGTCCACATAGATACAGAGTAATAGTATTTACTGGGACATTATACATACCAGTCCACATAGATACAGAGTAATAAGTGTTTTTGAGATAGTATACATACCTGTCCACATACATACATAGTAATAGTACTTACTGGGACATTATATATACATGTACACATAGATACAGAGTAATAAGTGTTTCTGAGACATTATACATACCTGTCCACATAGATACAGAGTAATAGTAGTTACTGGGACATTATACATACCTGTCCACATAGATACAGAGTGATAGTAGTTACTGAGACATTATACATACCTGTCCACATAGATACAGAGTAATAAGTGTTTCTGAGACATTATACATACCTGTCCACATAGATACAGAGTGATAGTAGTTACTGGGACATTATACATACCTGTCCACATAGATACAGAGTAATAGTTACTGGGACATTATACATACCTGTCCACATAGATACAGAGTAACAGTAGTTACTGGGACACTATACATACCTGTCCACATAGATACCGAGTAATAGTAGTTACTGGGACATTATACATACCTGTCCACATAGATACAGAGTAATAAGTGTTTCTGAGACATTATACATACCTGTCCACATAGATACAGAGTAATAGTAGTTACTAGGATATTATACATACCTGTCCACATAGATACAGAGTAATAGTAGTTACTGGGACATTATACCTACCTGTCCACATATATACAGAGTAATAGTAGTTAATGGGACATTATACATACCTGTCCACATAGATACAGAGTAATAAGTGTTTCTAAGACATTATATATACCTGTCTACATAGATATAGAGTAATAGTAGTTAATGGGACATTATACATACCTGTCCACATAGATACAGAGTAATGTGTTTCTGAAATATTATACATACCTGTCCACATAGATACAGAGTAATAAGTGTTTCTAAGACATTAAACATACCTGTCCACATAGATACAGAGTAATGTGTTTCTGAAATATTATACATACCTGTCCACATAGATACAGAGTAATAAGTGTTTCTAAGACATTATACATTCCTGTCTACATAGATACAGAGTAATAGTAGTTACTGGGACATTATACATACCTGTCCACATAGATACAGAGTAATAATAGTTACTGGGACATTATACATACCTGTCCACATAGATACAGAGTAATAGTAGTTACTGGGACATTATACATACCTGTCCACATAGATACAGAGTAATAAGTGTTTCTGAGACATTATACATACCTGTCCACATAGATACAGAGTAATAGTAGTTACTGGGACATTATACACACCAGTCAACATAGATTCAGACTAATAGTAGTTACTGGGACATTATACATACCTGTCCACATACAGAGTAATAGTAGTTACTGGGACATTATACATACCTGTCCACATAGATACAGAGTAATAAGTGTTTTTGAGACATTATACATACCTGTCCACATGGAAACAGAGTAATGGTAGTTACTGGGACATTATACATACCTGTCCATATATATACAGAGTAATAAGTGTTTCTGAGACATTATACATACCTGTCCACATAGATACAGAGTAATAGTAGTTACTGGGACATTATACATACCTGTCCACATAGATACAGAGTAATAAGTGTTTCTGAGACATTATACATACCTGTCCTCACAGATACAGAGTAATAGTAGTTACTGGGACATTATACATACCTGTCCACATAGATACAGAGTAACAGTAGTTACTGGGACACTATACATAGCTGTCCACATAGATACCGATTAATAGTAGTTACTGGGACATTATACATACCTGTCCACATAGATACAGAGTAATAAGTGTTTCTGAGACATTATACATACCTGTCCACATAGATACAGAGTAATAGTAGTTACTGGGACATTATACATACCGGTCCACATAGATACAGAGTAATGTGTTTCTGAGATATTATACATACCTGTCCACATAGATACAGAGTAATATGTGTTTCTAAGACATTATACATACCTGTCCACATATATACAGAGTAATAGTAGTTAATGGGACATTATACATACCTGTCCACATAGATACAGAGTAATGTGTTTCTGAGATATTATACATACCTGTCCACATAGATACAGAGTAATAAGTGTTTCTAAGACATTATACATACCTGTCCACATAGATACAGAGTAATAGTAGTTACTGGGACATTATACATACCTGTCCACATAGATACAGAGTAATAGTAGTTACTGGGACATTATACATACCTGTCCACATAGATACAGAGTAATAAGTGTTTCTAAGACATTATACATACCTGTCCACATAGATACAGAGTAATAGTAGTTACTGGGACATTATACACACCAGTCAACATAGATTCAGACTAATAGTAGTTACTGGGACATTATACATACCTATCCACATAGATACAGAGTAATAAGTGTTTTTGAGACATTATACATACCTGTCCACATGGAAACAGAGTAATGGTAGTTACTGGGACATTATACATACCTGTCCATATATATACAGAGTAATAAGTGTTTCTGAGACATTATACATACCTGTCCACATAGATACAGAGTAATAGTAGTTACTGGGACATTATACATACCTGTCCACATAGATACAGAGTAATAAGTGTTTCTGAGACATTATACATACCTGTCCACACAGATACAGAGTAATAGTAGTTACTGGGACATTATACACACCTGTCCACATAGATTCAGACTAATAGTAGTTACTGGGACATTATACATACCTGTCCACATACAGAGTAATAGTAGTTACTGGGACATTATACATACCTGGCCACATAGATACAGAGTAATAAGTGTTTCTGAGACATTATACATACCTGTCCACATAGATACAGAGTAATAAGTGTTTCTGAGACATTATACATACCTGTCCACATAGATACAGAGTAATAGTAGTTACTGGGACATTATGCATTCCTGTCTACATAGATACAGAGTAATAAGTGTTTTCTGGGACATTATACATACCTGTCCACATTGATACAGAGTAATAGTTACTGGGACATTATACATACCTGTCCACATAGATACAGAGTAATAGTAGTTACTGGGACATTATTATCGATTCCTACCTATCTATACACTCTAAAATTGTTGCTATTTATCGTTATGAATCCCACAAGAAATAATTGCTTTCAGACTTTCATTGTGGTTTCAAAGCACAAAAAGTTATTATTCACCATAAAAGCAGATAGTTACACGCTGTGCAATAAACAGAAATATGACATATTCCACTACTGCTCTGAGTACTAATATAAAGATGTATTAATGTTGATGGTAAAAATAGTTTAACAATTTAATGAGACAAAAAAGCAATAAAATCACATAAATACCATTAATACAAAAATGGATGAAACAAAGTGCAAATGCAATTTCACATGAATGAACATATATACCGTAAAGTGCAAATGCAGCTGCACATAGATAAACACCACCAAAGGATGAAATAAGCGGTGTCCAATAAATGCAAGGTGGATACAACAGCAGTGAAAAAGCACTGGGACCCCTAGGTAACCGGTCCTGGGCATCCGGAATCTCCTTAGGGGTCAGACACAGGGTCCCAATGCTTTCAGGTGAAGGTGCTCTTGCTTCCAGTCAAAAGTTTATGCAGGCATCCAGCACCGACGCGTTTCTACCTTTGGAGGTCTTTTTCAAGGCATATGGATGCATGCATAAGCTGAGGTATTTATAGGGCAAGTGTAGTGTACATCCTGTAATGCCCATGAAGGGCAGAAGTACCAAAAACATCTCAATAACATATACAATAATCCCATAAACAACAAATATAATACATCCCATAAAATGACATAAAATCCCTAATGTCTCTCAATCCAAAATAAAATGTAAAGTTGTTTCATTTTTCTTAAACACGCACTTAATAAACTGGTGTCGACATATTCATTCCTATGCACTTCCTGTGTTGATTCCCCTACCAAGATGGAGACTTGTGGGTGATTCAAAACCTTCCCCCACGTGGTCGCAACTTGGCAACATCATGTACGGCGCCCGCCATCCAACACCTTCCATCCAGGCGGCCGGAGGTGCATAGCGCTAAACCGGAAGTGCGTCAAGGGGATCAAAGATATCTGGTAAATGTAGTTTCTCCTTAGTCCGGCATATACTCCAGTTTGCTCAATTGGTTTCATAGAGCACGCCGTTCTATCAATCGGAGATAATTATCAAATGGGATTCTGGGATGTGTAGTTCTTTTAGCTCCCAATCTTATGCTCCCAAACCGAAATATGTGAATAAATAAAAAATATTTATGCATTAAAATTCTTATAACACAAAGTACATCAAAGAGAATCACATAACTAATTTTATTAAAAGGTTCAGATTTAAAGGGGAACCGTATACAATAATTAGAACTATATTTTTGCACATAAAATCCAAAGCAAAAATAATCAAATCAAGAACATAAGTACACACAAAAAGGAATAGAACAGAGAAAATAATGGAATGGAAACAATAAATACAATCTTATAAAAACCACTTCAGCTCAATGTCTGTGTTAAGTCCATGGGGACATAAAGTTTTTAATTTATAAATCCACCTCATTTCTGTTTTTGATAATACTGTGTCAATATTATTTCTTTTCCAATTCCCTCTCCATTTCCTGGACCCACTCTCCTAGACCGGAGAACAATTTCACTGGGTTAAACCATGAAACCCATTCCTCTACCTTCTCCTCTACTTCAGCCACTGAAGCATTATGGTTCTTCCGCAATTCCCATTTCAGCTGCAGAATTTCCTCCATCTTCCAGTCTATCACCTCCTTGGGGTCATTAGTGTTATTTGTAATGTATGTGCAACACTTTACACCAAATTGTGTGGCCATAGTTATGCAATACCCTCCAGTGACAGCTGTTAAATAATTTAAAACTAGTCTATGTTGCACCAGTTCTTTCTTATAAGCTTGCAACTCCCTACCTGTATACCTAAATGTGTCATCATACATCTCGGTGACATTATTTATTAATTTAGCAGGATCTTGGATATATCTAAAATTTAGTGTACCCCGAGCGATCCTGGTGGGATCCAATGCTACCAAAACTTGAAACCCAATTGTTTCACTAATTAATTGTGTGGCTTTATGTACATCACCAGGTATCATATTTCTTTTGTCTCTATGTTCATACTGTGTGCGAAGATATGGACATGGTGTGTTTTTATGAATACCAAGCATTTCACCATGTGTAAGGGTCATAACTTCTGGGACTACTCTTCCCAGGTAACACAAACCTTCGGAACTCGGAGAGAGCCACTTATACGCTTTCCTTCCACATATAAAATATACATCATCGGGGAGAACATAAGGAATAGAATGCATCATGGTCATCCAACACATTTCCCTAACAAATGATCCTATCTCAAGTTCTCCCATCTGGCTTACACGTTTCTGGTTGTATAACCCTGGCACAGTACCCTTCTGGTACTCTGCCAACCATTTTTTTGGTGTCACTTAGTGTATATTTATACCGGAAGTGTCTTCCACCCGACCTAATTGTGTGTACAGTTCATAATTCATAGGCTCATGGTCAGTTCTTAGTGAGAAGGTAATCATCTGGTTATTCCCAGTCACCTCCCAACTTTCTGGTTCATTGGAGTTGGTGATGTTCAAACATAAAAGTGATTTATCTACTTGGTACTGGTGGAGTTTAAAATGAGGTGGTTTTGTGTTAAGAAATTTTCGTCCATCGCTCCGGTTCTCGCACCAAAGGGGGCGTGCTGTCGATGTTGATTGACAGCATGCCCCCTTTGGTGGGCATGCCGGGGGCGTGCCTGCTAGACGGAGGCGTTCCCATGGGAACGCCTACCGTCTCAAGCCGGCCCCACTGACATCACTAGTGATGTCAGTGGGAGTGATTTTGGCTCTGATAGAGCCAAAATCACTCCAGGGCTTGCAGCAGCGAGACCCTACCGCAGGGTCTCCGTCTCAAGCCCGATGGTCACGATGGTCAAGACCATCGCGACCATCATCATGGCTGCTCGCTATAGCTGTGGGTGGTAAACCACTGCTATGCGAGCGTCCATGAGGATGCTCCAAAAAAAGGTAGGAGGGCACTGATTCAGAGCGAGCGCTCTTGTCAGAGCATTCAGCTCTGAATCAGGCCCCATCTCCCTCCAATACGCAATCCGTGATAAACTTTTTCACGTCGCTGGAAGACACGCCCTTAACACCACTCGCCAGTCCTTATTGGTTGGTTCGTGAGCATTACCCAAATTTTTCAAAAATCTTTGGCATTTTGCTAATTCCTTCTTAGGGTCAGGGAAATCATTCATTATGGAATTTAGTTCAGCTCTTTTTCAAGGACAGTGCATTGCTACATCCTTTGTGGGCACTACACCATTCACATCCGGATTCCCATTGGGAACAGTTATTATCCGGATGGGATGGAGACCAGCCACACTGTTACCTTTGACCTTGTTACCTGGCTGGGGATTTAGTCTATTACTGCTACGTATTGGGTTAACAAATTCCTCTACGGGTGCAGTGGATGTTAACACTTCCCGTACTACCACTGATGAAGATGGGGCCACCACTCATGCTTGTCGTGATGGAGCATCTAACATATGTACGGCATGGGAAATGGCAGACATAACAACAGGTTCATCATCCACATCATGAACATTTTCTTTGTGATTACTCAAGAGAGAGTACAAGTTACATGTTACATTTTTATGAGTTTTTATATCGACTGTACCTACACCCCCATCCGCATAGGGCGGTGGTGGTGCGCGTGAACCACTGACATTACCTTTCACAACGGTACCTTGCTGTGCGTGCATGCTATTTCACTGCGCGCCTGCACCGCAGTTTAGCGCTGCGTGCGCACTCCCTTGCATCGTGCACGCGACGCTGGTTTGTGTTGCATGTACACCCTTAAGCCACATATCCCCCTCGTGCTGCCACAATTTTAAACAATCGTTATACTTTATCTGTTTTATTCGAGAGATCACCATACAGATGCTATCTCAGACATTGTTCAATACCTCCTTATCAAAGCTGCCAATTCTGGGAAACTGTGTCACACTCTTCCTCGTCATTTTAAACCATACATCACAGTACCTAGTTGCATAAGCACCGTACCTAGTATGCATAATATGCCGTTCCGACCCAAGCGGCGCTTCCAACAGCAGCACATCATCTAACATCTCTACCGTTTGCTTGGCTCCCATCTTTGGGAAAATAATGCCAAACTTTTCAATAGAGATTTAGACCGGTGAAAGAACGTCAAGGCTACTTTCACTTACCTGTGGACGATATTAACAGGATACGCCCACACACCTATGGAAGAATAACCAGGCTGCTTCCACGCACCTAATCCCTTTTTGACTACCTTTCACTGGTAGCATTTAGGCATTACAATAACACCTACCCTTTTCAGTGATTTCGTCCACCCACTGCTCAGTTCACAATCACAATTTGCCACAACTGTGCGGTTCAATTACAATGCCCAATAACCCTAACTGATCACTGAATGCTGCAATCACACTGAGAGTCGATACCTACAACAAAGACAACAACTACACCTGCTTATGTGTAGAGATGAGCGGGTTCGGTTCTCAGAGAACCGAGGCCACCCGAATTTAGCATATCCGAGTCGAATCCAAGCAGGCTCGGAGGTTCCTGCCTTACTCGGTTCTCGAAACCGAGGCAAAACCATAGAGACGGAAATCTCGCTGTTCGCAAGCTTTCGTCTCTATGATCAATGAAGTATATAAGGGACCACGTGACGGACGCCATTTCATTCTGGCTGTGTAAAGTGAACAGGGAGGGTGGGTAGTGTAGTGCTGGGAGAGGTGCTGGTGCTATCTGCTGTGTCCTGGGCTGGTGACTGCTGATCCATTCCCATTCTGGTCTCTGGCCACGGTGCTGTCACTGTCACTGTGCTGTCTGCTGATCCATTCTGGTCTCTGCTCACGGTGTTGTCACTATCACTGTGCTGTCTGTGCTAATCCATTATGGTCTCTGGTCACGGTGCTGTCACTGTGCTGTCTGGTGATCCATCTGGGCTGTCTGCTGTGTCCTGGGCTTGTGCTGTGTCCATCTCTGGACCCAAGTTCTGGACTCCCAAAAAAATAAAAGTAAAAAAAAATTATATTTTTCTGTGTGTGCACTGTGCATGCTTGTTAGGGTTAACCACAGTAGCGCACAAGAGCCAGCCAGCAATGTACGTTGCACTTGCAACCTTGTGCAGCCCGACTTGTTCTTAAAAAAACAAAACAAGTGTCACTGTCTTAATATTTTTTTTCTTCTGTGTGTGCGTGGCTGTTAGGCTTAACCACATTAGCGCACAAGATCAAGCGACTACAGTCGTGTTCAATAAAGTGTAGTGCTGGGAGAGGTGCTGGTGCTATCTGCTGTGTCCTGGGCTGGTGACTGCTGATCCATTCCCATTCTGGTCTCTGGCCACGGTGCTGTCACTGTCACTGTGCTGTCTGCTGATCCATTCTGGTCTCTGCTCACGGTGTTGTCACTATCACTGTGCTGTCTGTGCTAATCCATTATGGTCTCTGGTCACGGTGCTGTTACTGTGCTGTCTGGTGATCCATCTGGGCTGTCTGCTGTGTCCTGGGCTTGTGCTGTGTCCATCTCTGGACCCAAGTTCTGGACTTCCAAAAAAATAAAAGTAAAAAAAAAATATATTTTTCTGTGTGTGCACTGTGCATGCTTGTTAGGGTGATCCATCTGGGCTGTTCTGGACTCCCAAAAAAATAAAAGTAAAAAAAAATTATATTTTTCTGTGTGTGCACTGTGCATGCTTGTTAGGGTTAACCACAGTAGCGCACAAGAGCCAGCCAGCAATGTACGTTGCACTTGCAACCTTGTGCAGCCCGACTTGTTCTTAAAAAAACAAAACAAGTGTCACTGTCTTAATATTTTTTTTCTTCTGTGTGTGCGTGGCTGTTAGGCTTAACCACATTAGCGCACAAGATCAAGCGACTACAGTCGTATTCAATAAAAAAAAAACAATACAAGTGTCATTGTCTTATATATTTTTTTCTTCTGTGTGTGCGTGGGTGTTAGGCTTAACCACATTAGCACACAAGATACAGCGACTGCAGTCGTGTTCTTATATATTTTTTTCTTCTGTGTGTGCGTGGATGTTAGGCTTAACCACATTAGCACACAAGATACAGCGACTACAGTACAGTCGTGTTCAATCAAAAAAAAAACATTACAAGTGTCACTGTCTTATATATTTTTTTCTTCTGTGTGGGTGTTAGGCTTAACCACATTAGCGCACAAGATACAGCAACTACAGTCGTGTTCAATAAAAAAAAATACAATTAAAGTGTCATATTTTTTTCTTGTTTGTGTGGGTGTGTTTTCTGCTTAACCGTAGTAGTGGACAAGATCCAGCCAGCAACGCAAGTTGCAACCTTGTGCTGCCAGACTCCAGTCGTGATCAATCGTTACTCTGGGGCCAAGTTCTTCTGGAGCTGACAAAAAATATGAATCATCATTTGTCGTTTTTTCTAATATTTTTGTGTGTGCGCACGACTGCACGTATGTTAATTTAGTAACCGCACCTTGGCTACACTATTGGTGATTGTGACACTGCTTCTAGACTGCAGAAAAAATATGGAGGGCTGTCACATGACAAGAGAGCAAGGCCAAGAACCACATGTTGTAGCTGCCGGCAGCAGTGCAAGGCCGTCAACTTCCTCGACCTCTAGGAAGGCCCATGCCCCAGGGCTTAAGTCACGCCATCGATATGGTAAAGCAGGTTTTACTGAAATTAAGAAAAAAAAATTGAAAGGATACTTGACTTTAGATAAACAAAAAATTGGCAATATGCCATTCACTACACGAAGTGGCAAGGAAAGCATAAGGCCTTGGCCTTCTTACTTTACGAAGAAGACTGCTGATTCTGATAGCCTGCTTGTGGTAGTAGTGGTGGTGGTGGTCCAATTAAAAATGTGAAAGTTGTTAATACAGCTCCAGAAAAACCAACTGTGTGCCCTGAGAAATCACAAATCCCCGAGGATAGTGCAAGTGTGTCCGCGGTTGCCATGTGTGAGCCCAACCTAAATACTAGTGTACTGGAGGATCCTCCAAGTTCCAACATTTGTGTGCCCTCTGTAAATGTGGGGAAGGGCAGTCAACATCTTGCACACATAGTCATTGAGGATGCTTCTGTGGAATTGCACATGGAGGAGGAGGATATTTTGGTGGATGAAGGCGCTAAGGATGATGAGGATGTTGATGATGAAGATGTTGGTGTTGGTGATGAGGATGTTGATGCCGAGGATGTCCTTTGTGTAAGTAAGGCAACAGCTGTTGCCCATGGTTTGAAAAAGCCAAAGCCCATTGTTGTCATGCAGGGACAAAAGACAAAAAAATCTACTTCTCACGTGTGGAATTATTTCCATCCCTATCCGGTCAACAGTTGTCAAGCCATATGTGCCCGTTGCCATGCAAGAGTGAGTAGAGGGAGGGACCTAAACCACCTAGGAACCTCCTCCTTCTTACGTCACTTGGAGCGCATTCATCAAATATCAAAGTGTACGTTGCCAGGTTCCAAAACTCAAAACGTAACAAGTCCAGTGTCACCTACCTGCTCCCTCTCTGTGAGATCCAAGCGCCTTCGATTTCCAACACCAACACCTGCATCATCAACATCCTCATTCGTCATCGGGAGTAGTCCTGCTGCATTCATTGTTGGTATTCCAAACATGATTGACTCCTCTCCTATCCGTGATTCCTCAGAAGGATCCTTGATGACTACGCCTGTTGCTGCTGCTGCTGTTGCTGTCAGTGGATCTTCATCCCAGAAGGGGACCAGGAGGAAGATTACTTGTAGTGTATCCTCCAAAAAGCAATTAACTGTTAAACAATCGTTTGCAAGGGCAAACAAGTATGACAGCAATCACACAGTTGCACAGCGGATTACTGACAGCATAACAGCTATGCTGGTATTAGATGTGCGTCCAGTATCCGCCATTACTGCAGTGGGTTTTCAACAGTTAATTCAGGTCCTGTGTCCTCGCTACCAGATCCCTTCTAGATTCCACTTCACTAGAAGAGCAGTTCAAAATCTGTACAAGGACATTTAAAAAAACCTTATTAATGTCCTCAGAAATGCCATTGTACCCACTGTCCACTTGACTACTGATATGTGGACAAGTGGGACAGGGCAAACTAAGGATTACATGACTGTGACAGCCCACTGGGTAGGTGTATTGCCTACAACAGCAACAGCAGCAACATCTCCCAAAGGACAGCTGATACAGAGGCAGGCTACTCTTTGTATAACTGGTTTCACTAAGAGGCATACCACTGAGAACCTCTTAGAAAAACTCAGGGAAATCATTGCTAAATGGCTTACCCCACTTGGACTCTCCTCGGGATTTGTGATTTCGGACAAAGCCACCAATATTGTGAGAGCATTACATCTGGGCGAATTCCAACACATCCCATGTTTTGCTCACACAATTAATTTGGTGGTGCAACATTTTTTAAAAAGTGACAGGAGCGTGCAGGAGATGCTCTCGGTGGCACACAAAATATCCAGACATTTTAGACATTCGGCGACCGCTTGTCGAAGATTGCATGACCAGCAGGTACAGTTAAATTTTCCCTTCCATCAGCTGAAGCAAGAGGTAGTAACTCGGTGTAATTCTACCCTCTATATGCTTCAGCGGATGGAGGAACAGCAAAAGACCATCCAGGCCTATACAGCGGACTATGACATAGGCCGTGGAGGGGGAATGCACCTTACTCAAGTGCAGTGGAGAATAATTTCCGTGTTGTGCAAGGTTCTCAAACCCTTTGAACTTGCCACACGTGAATTTAGTTCAGACACTGTCAGCTTGAGTTGGGTCATTCCCCTCATCAGACATTTGCAAAAACAGCTGGAGAAACTGAAGGAGGAGATGAAACGGAGCGATTGCGCAAAGTATGTTGGACTGGTGGATCAAGCCCTTGATTCACTTCACCAGGATCCAAGAGTCGTCAATCTATTGAAATCTGAAAAATATATTTTGGCCACCATTCTGGATCCTAGGTTTAAGTCCTACGTTTTGAGTTTTTTTCCAAAAGACCAAAATGTAAAACTATGCAAAGAGCTGTTGGTCAAAAAATTGTCAGCTGCAGCCGCATGTGAAACGCCTTCATCTCCTCCTTCAGTTTCAACAGCTGCCAGGAAAAAACTCAATTTTCCTTACAGAATGCCTGCTGGTAATGCAGGTCATGCGTGTCAGCCACACCTGTCATCGGCATAGCTGCGCAGGGGTGCTGTGCTGCTGTCTGGCAAGGGGCTGCATGAATATTGCAATGAAAACTTTTTTTTAAGTTATTGGGTTACAAAAAATTTATTTTGTTTTAATCTTAAACATAGCAGAAATGTTATCCTAACAGCTTATAAAGTTATATGCTCTAAAAACTAAAGCCTATATTTATAATATTTGTAAAAAAACTAAAGCCTAATTCAGCCAAAAGAGAGACTGACACCGCGGCTAAACATAAGTCACCTTCTGGATGTGAATTGTCTCATTTGCATGGGGAAAACACAACCTCAACCCTCAGATGAGATGGATCTCAGCCAGTGGACAACATTTAAATCACCATTAAAAAGTCACAATGGAAGACTACAGTGTGGAAAATCTTTCTTCACAGTCAGGAGAGGCCTCAGAGAACATGAAAAAAGATGCTCTAGGTGCTGAACTTCAAGGGATTTCTCCATCATGTTCTGCAGTATGGAAAGGTTTCATTCACATGTTTTCTATAAAGCAGTCCAAAGTTACAGCCTTCAAAGTGTCTGGTAATTCCTGGCAAAGGTGGGTGTTATAGATAGCCAAAGATTATTACAAGCAAAGGATTCATCTGTCTGGAATCTGTCTGGGAATTCATGGATCGTATTTGGCCTGAATGCACTAAGACATCCAGTGACTCTGTCACTGTGTTCTGTAGCCCACTAGTTTATTCCTACCTGAATGGCAAACTGAAATACGGAATAGTAAGCACAGACAACATGGAGGCCTTTGTTATTCCGCTGCCTGCATGCCAACCAATACCTCCCAGACTACACCCACTTGGGGGACCAGGTCTTGATAATGACCATCCCCATCTGTTGCTAGGCCTTCTTCTTCCAAACCATCCATGCTGGACTTACTGTCCAAAAAGGGTAAGCAGGGTACAGAAAGAAGACATAGATGTCCCAAATGACATTTTTTTTCTTCTATCATATCTTCTGCTATTAGCAACAAAGTGGTAGCAGGTATTCAAAAGCACAATGCTTTCTTTCCTGCTTATGGCGCCTCCACCCTTTTGCTGAGAGACCGCTGACCGAGTGTTACCGTGTGACCGGTAGCATGATTAACTCTGCGAGCCCCCAACAATTGATTCCTATGTATACACTTTAAAATTGTCGCTATTTAGTGTTATGAGTCGCACAAGAAATAATTGCTTTCAGACTTTGATTGTGGTTCCAAAGCACAAAAAGTTATTATTCACCATAAAAGCAGTTAGTTACATGCTGTGATCTAAATACAATTAGCGCAAACAAATTATACAGACACACAAGGTACAATCGTTACATACACACGCGCTCTGGACCCAGATCCCGGTATCAAAGATGAAACCTCCGTCAACAGCAAAGCAAGAACACTAACATCTAGTTTCAGAGAGCCTGCAAATACAGTATGCTCTTACAGAGATAGGCAATACAATAGAACAGGTTGGCATGATTCCATTGGTTCTTCTTCCTGGTTCTTCTGTTACAGTACAGTTCATAGGTCAATTCGTATGGTCACAGTACAGCCTCCAACAGTTGTTTGTGTCCATTTTCCCGTTGCATTACAAATCTAACCTGGATGCATTACAGAGTACATTTTAATGGCTAACTCTCTATTATCCATAACTTGCAGACACATGTTGCGATCTCCTCACCGATGAAACCGGAAATCTGCAAAGAAACAGTAGTTTAGAATGACACAAAACACTGTCTGCTTATTATGTACTAAACCTCAGGTATCAAATAACATGTATTTCCACAACCTTGCTAATAATGAATAAAACCTTAAATATAAACCTTTATGCTAGGGAACCTCTTTATGTAAGTGTGCAGTGTGTAAGTATTGGGGTATTGAGAAAAGACGCTAGTTAGCGTTGTGCGACTACATGTTTGTGAAGTACACCGTGGTACGTGTTTTCCAGGGTTGATCATTTTATATGTTTATATCAATGTATACATTTATATAATGGGGACTTTTAACAATGTTCTATTGTGGGGGAATCGCACGACGCTAAATAATAGCATCGCCGTATGTACTTATGTGTGAGATTCGCTAAAATGGCGCTGGGCGGCCATTCGCAAAATGGCATCTTGTTGTCTTTCGCAAAATGGCACTGTGCCGATTTAATTTCAAACAGACTCTGTCTCAGCCAGTTATCCAGCTTCGACATTATATAAACATGTCCACATAGATACAGAGTAATAGTAGTTACTGGGACATTATACATACCTGTCCACATAGATACAGAGTAATAGTAGTTACTGGGACATTATACTGTGTGATGTAACATGAATAAGAAGCACTACTGTGTGACGTAACATGAATAAGGAGCAATACTGTGTGATGTAACATGAATAAGGAGCAATAATGTGTGACGTAGTGTGAATAAGGAGCAATACTGTGTGATGTAACGTGAATAAGAAGCAATACTGTGTGACGTCACATGAATAAGAAGCACTACTGTGTGACGTAACGTGAATAAGGAGCAATACTGTGTGACGTAACGTGAATAAGGAGCAATACTGTGTGACGTAACATGAATAAGGAGCAATACTGTGTGACGTAACGTGAATAAGGAGCAATACTGTGTGACGTTACGTGAATAAGGAGCACTACTATGTGATGTAACGTGAATAAGGAGCAATACTGTGTGACATAACGTGAATAAGGAGCAATACTGTGTGACGTAACATGAATAAGGAGCAATACTGTGTGACGTAACATGAATAAGGAGCAATACTGTGTGACGTAACATGAATAAGGAGCACTACTGTGTGACGTAACATGAATAAGGAGCAATACTGTGTGACGTAACATGAATAAGGAGCACTACTGTGTGACATAACGTGAATAATGGACACTACTGTGCGGCATAATGTGACTAAGTGGCACTACTGTGCGGCATCATTTCAATTGAAGGTACTATTGTGTGGCCCCTTCCCAGCGAGACCACACCGTTTTTTGTTGTTGTTTTTATTGTATTGGTACGCACTATCCCTACTGCATTTGTTGAGGGTGGCACCAATGCTCAAGAAAATGTGAAGAACTATGCGATGTTGTATACCCAGGACCGGTGGAAGGTTTATGGGCACCCTAGGCAACATTTCACCAACCACCCTTGCACTCTCCAATTCATAATATGGCACGCATTAGTGTCCCCAGTTTATAATATGCCACATAGCAGTGTCCCAAATTCATAATATACTTTATAGCATATGCCAAAGAGCGCCAAAATCATAATCATAATACTGCCGTAAATTCTTAATATGCCACACAGATGTCACACAAATTTATTATATGCAACTCAGCCGTAAATTCTGCCTTTTTTTTTTTTGTGGACTCTGCAGCGCCCTCCAGCGGCCAGCACGCTTAGGCGGCTGCCTAATGGTAGCACCAGCCCTGTGTATACTCTTATGTTCTAGTGTATATAACCACTTAAATTTCTCACTCAAGCACACATTATTGTATAAATAAAATCAATCTCTATTTATTCTGATTAACCTAAAACACACTTACATACTGTAGATATATAAAAATGGTGTCATATACAACACTTAAATATTAAATGAAAGAATCACTGTGATATAAGCATATAATCAATTTTCTCTGTAAAAGTTCAATAGCATGTGGAAATATACGTTATACCCCTATTAGACATACAGCAAAAACCTGGGTTTTTGGTCGTGAACGTGCATCAACCCGGGTTTTTGCTATGTGTGAACAGAAACAACCCGGGTCGAAGTCCCGGGTCTATGACCCTGCTTTACATTAGGGTTTTTCATGGGTGCAACCCAGGTAGCCTCTAGTGTGAATGCATCCAACCCAGGTTTTTAGACCTGGGTTTTTAGAAAACCTTCTCATTGGCTGTTCCATGCACCTGCTGATTACATCAACTGCAGTCACCCAGACCACATGACTGGGGAGCAAACGAATTTAAGTGTGTATTATTTTTTGCTTTACTTTTTTATGTCAAAATTTTGTATTTGTATAGACTGCAACTTTCTAGAGGCTATATTCATAATTTTCTTATATTGTAATGTAAACATTTATTGATTTTCAATAAAAAAAACTTGGAAATAAACAAACTTTGTGGTATTTACTCTAAAAATGCAAATTTTTATATTATGTCATTACTGTGAACAAAAAAAAAATGTATCCCCTTTAAATCTACACCAAATTCCAGGGCAGCCCCAGGTTTAGTGTGAACAATTCCGACCCTGGAATTTCCCAGGTCTCAGGTATAGTGTGAAAGGATTATTGATCCAGCGAAATGCGTTAAGTAAACAACCAGGCTTCACCTACAGACATCTGTGAGGTTGATGAGATTCTAGGACGTTTTGGACTCTCCTTGGAATTAATTTATATTGGACATTCAATTAAGCTTCCATCTTGGACTTTGGACCAGCAACTACAAGTGGAATTTTATACAGCCCCAGGAATTTGCACAGGACATGCTAAGAGGACTGTTTTCACTTCAATCCATCAATTGGTAATTATCACTGTGTTCAGATATTCAGTCAGCTTGGAAGCCAGTCCTAATATCATCTACCATATAGGAGAGACATTAATGACCCCATGATGTTCAGTTATTTATGAATTAATTTTTATTCATCTTCCAATTTTTATTGATTTATGTTTTTTAAGGTTAAATAAATTATCCTATTGACACATTCGTTTTTTATACTTATTTAAATAATTTTTATGGTAATTGATAGCGCTGGTTCAATTATATTACTGAAAAAGATCTGTAGTGTATGGGCGCAGATTGCTAGATTGGGAAATCCTAAAATCGGGCAATAAATATTCCAATTGTTCCATTGTGGTTTTCAGATTGCCGATGTATGGGGGCCTTTAGATTAGCCTCCGTATCTTTGATGCAAAAAGAAACAATGTCACTTTTAATGTATCTTTTTTTTACCTGCTCCTGTGATTAAAAGATGACATCAGCTCCACACAACAAATGTAGCTTGTTTCAAAAGTTGAAAATGACCTTAATTGTAGTCTGCACTCAGGCCCTGATTCAGCGCTTGCTCTGAATCAGGGCCGGTCTTTTTTTTTTCAGAATGGCCTCCTGGCTGCTCGCATAGCTGTGGGTGACCACCCACAGCTATAGCGAGCGGCCAGGAAGATGGTCGCGATGGTCAAGACCATCGCGACCATCGGGCTTGCGACGAGACCCTTGTGGTAGGGTCTCGTTGCCGCAAGCCCCAGAGAGATTTAGACTCTAACAGAGCCGAAATCTCTCCCACTGACATCACTCGTGATGTAAGTGGGGCTGCCCCCAAATGGAGGCGTTCACATGGGAACGCCTCCGTTTGGGCAGCCACTCCCCCGGCCCGCCCACCAAAGGGGGCGTGCCATCACTCAACATCGACAGCACGCCCTCTTTGGTACGAGACCCGGAGCGACGGATTGCCCATCGCTATCCGGGTTTCGTGTATGCGCACAACGGAGCCGGCTCCGTCGTGCGCATGCGCTCTGGGCCACCATCGACCCGGTTGCGAGCGCTCAGCGCTCGCGACCGGGTCTGAATCAGGATGCAGCCCTACTTCCAGCTGTCAGGAAGATCACCGCGCCGTCTATCGGTGTGCATGCGGCTTAGTTTAGGTGGCTGTAGCTGTATGATGTGTCGCTGATGTCTGCCAGGTATTAGCAGGCTGTCATTTCCTTAGGGCACCTCTCACCAGCACAGGCGAATGGTAGAGTCCAGCGGACCAGGTATATTAGCCGCTGTTAAGCCAAAAAAATCTCCTAGGCAGTGAGTGATTGGAGCTGTCATCTATTCCCGGAGGACACAGGATACCATCCACCACAGTGATGTCGGCGGGCAGCGACTTGTTTTGGTTAAAGCTGTAACCTTTTTCAAGCTGGCACCAATGCTCTTCATGTATTTACGGCACCAAAATGTGTAGTTATGGCTCTGCTTTGGTGTGCACAGATGTGTCATTCTCTGTGTTCAGATGGTAACGTGAGGTGGGCCTGTGTGCTTTAAAAGCCATGGCCTATTTTTAGTTCCAGTCCGGCCATGTCTGCCAGTACTATATTGTCCTGAGTTCTGGGGTGGTCACCTTTGTCCTTAGCTCAGTTGGCCTTTGCAAAACAAAAAAAAGAAAATACGCGCACCTCCGAACACAGTACTGTTCTCTAAGGACGGTACTTCCCGAATGATGAATCAGTGGCGGGATTTCACTATAGAAATCCCGGTGCTGACAACTCATTGGCTGAGAGGGGCGAGCCTTCCGCCTCTCAGCTAATGAGCTGTTCTCACCTTTGACTTCAATGGTGAGAACCTCTAAAGTAACCTTAAGTTACCTTAGCGGTAAAGATCTGATGGTACGACAGACGACCCGCCTCCCCACTGTTCCTTCCATCCCTTCAATATGCACCTTCCACCTCTTCCACTCCTGGACTCTGCTGTAACTGCCACGCCTGGACCTTGCACCCCTGCACAATGTAACTGTCCTCACTGTAACTGAAACTACCACACCCTGCTACTGCCCCCACTACACATTTTAACTGCACCCCCTTCATCTGCCAACTCTGCACCCTGTAACTGCTCCCCATACAAGTCACACTACACCCTGTAACTTCCACCTTTGTACTCTGTAACCACACACCCCTGCAAATGTATGGCATAATATGTAAGAGGTATTACTGTATGGCATAATGTGTAAGGGGTATTACTGTACAGCATAATGTGTAAAGGGCATTATTGTGTGTCATAATATGTATAAGGGTGTAGTGTAATGTCAATAAGGGGCTCTACTGTGTGGCTTAACGTGTATAAGGGGTACTACTGTGTGGCGTATTGTGAATAAGGGGCACTACAGTATGGTGTAATGTGCATAAGGTTGCACTACTGTGTGGCGTAATTTGAAATGAGGGTACTATTGTGTGACCATGCCCTTTATACATGAGACCACACCTTATTTTTTTGGACTGACCCGATTTAAAATAAAGGGGGGGCACCAATCTGCTTTCTGGCACAAGGCAACAAAATGTCTAGTTACGGCTCCACCCTGATCCCAAGCTGCCACAAACAATGTAGTACATCTACCGCTGTTACACCTGTGTAATGCAATGTCACATTCTATCCGTTGTTCTACCTGATAAATAATTGTTACCCTGGTTAAGGGTTAAAGTGATTAGCGTATTGATGAAAATATATATAATACTATTTTTCTCTGTGGTGAAGATGTGCCCCAGTGCGTGGGATGCATCTGCACTGGAGAAGAAGGGGCGGAGTAATATGGCTGACAGTGTTTTGGTTCCGGTCAGAAAAAGAGGGTCCGTTTAGAAACTTTAGAGAGTGGTAGATAGGGATGGTCATCGGTGGTGTTACCATCGATGGCAAGTAGCCATCTATGGCTACAAACTATTTA
This sequence comes from Taudactylus pleione, assembly GCA_031769625.1. Taxonomy (NCBI): domain Eukaryota; kingdom Metazoa; phylum Chordata; class Amphibia; order Anura; family Myobatrachidae; genus Taudactylus; species Taudactylus pleione. The sequence continues at coordinate 2,530,670 of JAUIMM010000609.1, forward strand.
ATTGATGACTATAGGTGGTTTCAATGGTCATCCCTATTTTGTGACTGACTGGCCCGTGGGCCAATCAGAACCTGGGGACGGGGCTTTGCAAGTGCTCGGGGCGGAGCTATGCTCCGAGTCCCAGCACCTTGTAAAAAAAACAAAACATTTGGTTATGCTTAGATATCGATGGAGGGAAACCATCTGGTTCTCCCCCATCGATGGCAAAAGCATTCGACATTGGCCAAAAACCATCTATGATTATGAATTAACCATGATCGATGGCCATCCCTAGTGATAGATAATAGCTGTCAGGAGCAGCTGAGAGGGAGTCTGCTGATCCATCCCCTCAGTGCCTGCTCCCGTGTCCCAGGCAGCAGGTGAGTGGTGATATGCTGCTGGGCGCAGGAGGGGCAGAGTTGGAGAAGGAGCTTGCCACAGCAGGAGCTGTGAAGGCCAGTGGGCAGGGGGTACGCACCCTGCTTTTCGAGATGGCAGCTGGTGCAGGGAAAAGTGCTCTGGTGTCCATGAGCATGGAGACTGTGTGGGATTTGGCAGCCAAGGAGGCTTGCCCATTGGCGGCTGTCATGGGGGCATATCTATCTGGAGGCAACGGCTGTCGACTACGGGGAGGAGCAAAGGCTGGCCCAGAGACACAGCAGCAGTAGTGGTAAGGCAGTGACACCTTGCAGGGTCTGGCTGTACAGCATAGTGGAGGCTGATGTCATGCACTCCCAGGCAGCAGGCAGCTGTTTCTAAAGAGCAGGACCTCCCTCCTTCAAAGAAAGCAGCTGGAATGGCGTCTAATGTATGTGGGCAGCAGCAGTAGCGCCAAGCCCATAATAAAGAGGACCATCGATGATTCAAAATAATCGATTGTTTATGGCCGATGTTGAATATTTGTACCATTGATGGCTTTGAGCCATCGATGAACAAGGGGGAGACAATGTGTTGTTTTTTTTGCCCCGCCCCTGTATTTTGTTTGGCCTGCTGTTCTCCCCCACAGCAGTGGCCATCGAGGGGTGCAAACCATTGATGTTTCACCATAGATGTTTTTTGTGCCATCGATGGAAACCACCGATTGACCCATTGATGGTAAGCATCGATTGCCAGCCCTAGCCCATAATGAGTAGAATAGTTAAGGTGCCCATCCACTGAAAACGACTGCACGATTACGACATTGTAATCGTGCAGCCGTTTGTCAGTCTGTGATGAGCCTGCACTGAACGAGCAGTCGTTCAGTGCAGGGTCATCAATTATCTGCAAACATGCTGAGCCTGAAGATATCGTCAGGTTGTCCAGTATGTTTGCAAGATGATAGATGTCTAAACGACCAATGGGCACGCGCAACGGTGGTCGTTTTAGACATTTTTGCAAACGATTTATGAACGATTGAACAATAATGATATCGTTAAATCGCTCACATAAATCATCTAGTGGATGGGCACCTTTACACTACACTCACTTGGAGGCTTTCTGGTCTCGCAGACATCACAGGGTTCGCAAAATATGTGTAACCCCCCTTTTTACCACTAAAGGGTCACCAGGTTACTAACTCCTTACTAACTCCTTTGTTACTCCTAATGTACCCACCCTTAGCGTTCCTCTAAGTGGTGTACATCCCCATTGTCAGTGTCTCCACCCAGGTTAATTATTTTAAATGTCAAAATGGCTCACCTGGGAAAACCCAGTGATAGAATATATAGTGTGGTGTATAGATAATGTGTAATCACATACAATACTGTATCATATCACTTCACATTTACCACCAATGTCTTCTCCTTCCACAGATTCCGCAGTAATGGATCTCCCACCGTAATCACTCCAGGTAAGTAAACACACAGTAGTTAAAAAACATTAAAGTTACTTTTATGAGGAATATAAGTAAAGGATCTTTACTTATACTTTGCATATAAACTGCTGTTAATATACAGAGGATAAACACAACTCCATGTATTACATCAATATAATACTTAATATACAAGATCCTTAAACTTAAACAATATTATAACATTAGTTAGGAGACTATATTTATAAATAGTTCCAATCCAGAGTTTATAGTTCCAGTTCAGTTTCTGAAGTGTAGATATTGGCCCTGATTCAGAGCCGGACGCTCTGACCAGAGCGCTCGCTCTGAATCAGGGCCCACCTCCATTAATATGGAGCGTCCTCCTGGACGCTCGTATAGCTGTGGGTCACCACCCACAGCATATACGAACGTGCAGGATGATGGTCGCGATGGTCTTGACCATCGCGACCATCGAAACTGCGAGCAAAAGCTTGCGGTTCAGTTTTTCAACCGCAAGGCCAGGAGTGATTTTGGCTCTATCAGAGCCAAAATCACTCCCACTGACATCACTAGTGATGTCAGTGGGGCCGGCTTCAGATGGTAGGCGTTCCCTTGGGAACGCCTCCGTCTGGCAGGCAAGCCCCCGACACGCCCACCAAAGGGGGCGTGCTGTCAGTCAACATCGACAGCACGCCCCCTTTGATGAGACACTCCGAGCGAAGGAAAGTCCTTCGCTCGTCGGGTCTCGCGCATGCGCACGACGGAGCTCCCTGTCGTGCGCATGCGCAGTGCGGACCATCGACCCACTTGCGAGCGGACAGCCGCTCGCGAGTGGATCTGAATGAGGGCCATTGTCTTTGTTAATTATCCTTATGGGGCTTTTCCTCTAGCAAGCCTTCACTTTTCCTTGGTCGTATTATAGACTTTGTCATGCCATAGATTAGTATAACTGGACTCCCCTCCACAATATAGGTAAGTCCATATAATGTGCTTATGCTGGTACCTTGGTAAGTATATAAGCCTTGTAATATCAACAAATATAGGCCCTGATTCAGAGCCGGACGCTCTGACCAGAGCGCTCGCTCTGAATCAGGGCCCACCTCCATAATTATGGAGCGTCCTCCTGGACGCTCGTATAGCTGTGGGTCACCACCCACAGCATATACGAGCGTGCAGGTTGATGGTCGCGATGGTCTTGACCATCGCGATCATCGCCACTGCGAGCCGAAGCCTGCGGTTGAGTTTCTCAACCGCAAGGCCCGGAGTGATTTTGGCTCTATCAGAGCCAAAATCACTCCCACTGACATCACTAGTGATGTCAGTGGGGCCGGCTTCTGACGGTAGGCGTTCCCTTGGGAACGCCCCCGTCTGGGAGGCACGCCCCCGGCACGCCCACCAAAGGGGGCGTGCTGTCAATCAACATCGACAGCACACCCCCTTTGATCAGACACAACGAGCGAAGGAAAGTCCTTCGCTCGTCGCGACTCGCGCATGTGCATGGCGGAGCTCCCTCCATCGTGCGCATGCGCAGTGCACGCCATCGACCCACTTGTGAGCGGACAGCCGCTCGCGAGTGGGTCTGAATCAGGCCCATAGTCCTGTGGGGTTATTCCATCACAGTCACAATGAACATAACTATTCATACTCCAAAATAATTATATTTGTCCTGCCAATGCAAACAGCCGAGTTTGGTGCTGTGTGCTGTGGATTATAAGTGTAACTGGCACTATATTAGATAGTAGATGCATACACCAACTGCCCCTGACTTATATCTGCCTCAGGCTGCGAATTCTTCCTGTATTCCCTGAGGGAATAGCTTTTTTTTTCTCTAAGTCCCAGTCTGTTATAGATATTGAGTTATCTATCCCTTTTGGCCCCTCCTCTTTGTTGCCTCAGCTTGCTAGTAAGTCGGTTATATGATTAGGCAGAAATGAAGCCTTTGAGTAATGTTTGAAGGGCAGCTGGTGATTATTGTGAGTGTGGTGCTTATATTTGTACACACAGCCCTGCGGTATAAAGATACAGCCTCCACGCTGTCCTTTGTAGTGGGAGCTGCTGCTTGCTTCAGCCTCTGCAGTCAGCCTGAATTCAGGCTGATTTGCCTGCCCAGGACCCGCCTCTCAGACCTCCGTCACAGGGGGACTCCCGACAGCCACCTCCTGACCAACTGTAGCCGGCGCCTGCTCCATGACGCCGGCAGTCCCACCGCGACCATTGGCCTGCTGTCTGAGCCAGCCGCCTCCTCTCACCAGGGAACGTCCCGATCGGTGCGTGTCCACCTCCCATGACGCCTCCTCTCTGGCATCATTGGCAAGACAGGGTGGGTGCCGCTGTCCCACCTTCTTCCCCAGCTCCGGCTGGGCTCCCTCTCCGGTTCTGCCCCCCCAGCGCCCGGCAGCATATCGCTGCTCACTGGCTGCCCGGGTCACAGGACGGCAGGCACTGGAGGGAGGGATCAGGAGACTAACTATCAGCTGCTGCTAACAGCTGTTATATATCCTCCCTCTCACCGGATCCTATTTTCCTGACAGGAACCAATTCAGGCCCTGATTCAGACCCGTACGCAAGTGACCGTTCGCTCGTCCGCCGTACGAGCGGAAAAATGTAAATTCAAGCGCTCGCTCGTATGTTCGCTCGCAGCTAATCTTCCGCCCCATATTCTCCCAACCCCTCCTCTAGTTAGCGAACGTTCAAAATAGCGACCGTCCGTCTCCTCTTTGGCTGAGGAACGCTCGCACAAGTCAATCCCGGAAGTGGCCCTGCCAGTTTTCGATTGCCTGCTATTTCATTCAGCAAACATACTTGAATCGATTAATGGCAATCACTATATTAATTAGCTTAATTGTTATTCACGTTTGCAATCCTTTTTTTTTTTTCAATGTCAATAAACTTTATTATTGTTAGTGTGTATCATTGCTTCCGCAGAATACGTACGGTTGGACCAAGGGGATGGTTGTTCAAAATTAAAAGTTTGTTTGAATGCTACTATTGTTTTGCGTCTTTTTTATAGGCCGATTTTTCCAAGTTTTTTTAATATTTAAATTAGCTTACGCATGTCACTGCATCAAGCCTATCATAACTCACATTATATTTGTGAGGGTGTAGGTCACATGACTCATACAATAACCAATAGAATGGTTTCTGTTAATTTACAAAGTACATTATCCAATCAAAATTTTTCTAGGACCTTTATTAAAACTGTTTTGTGTAAAAAAAATCATTGCCATCATGAGAGCCTCAGCTTTTTGTAGGCGTGAGCTCCTGGTCCTCACTGAGGTGATGGACAGGAGAATCACCGAGCATCCGCCCCCCATCACCAACCTCCGCAAGCGTATGGCCTACGCGGAGGTGCACCGCCGCCTGCGTTCCATCGGCTCACGCCGAAATATAGGCCAACTGGACCGCAGGTGGTCGGATCTGCGGCGCAGATCCCCACGCCTGTTGGCCAATTTGCGACAGCAGATCCATGAAAGTAAGTGTTTTTTTGTTTTTTTTTAAATGTAAGCATACCTGCGTGTGCATGTTTACCGTATAGCCCTGTTTCTTTATTTTGGACATACCTGCGTGTGCATGTTTACCGTATAGCCCTGTTTCTTTATTTTGGACATGCCTGCGTGTGCATGTTTACCGTGTAGCCCTGTTTTTTTTATATTTATTTTTGGTGTGTAAATGTTTTGGCAAAAAAATGAAATATGTAATAATAAAAATTTATCAACATCATTTAGGGGCTGAGCGTAGACTCCAACGCCACCGACGTCGGGCTCGTCCCCTACCCCCCACTCCCATCCAAACATCCTCTGCCCACTCTTCCCCAAATTCCCCCTCCACCCCAGACCTGGCCGACCGTGAGGCCCCTCCCTCTCCTCACATTCCCATCCCTCCAACTTCACCCTCCCCCCCCTCTCTTTTCTTCACCCTCCCCTCCACGCCCCCTCTCTTTTCCTCACCCTCCACTTCCTCCCAAATAACCCCTCCTCCGTCCGTGCTGCACTTGCCCACCTCTGATGAGGATGATTTTGGGCTCCAGGCCCTGTCAGCATTATGACCGGTATGTTTCCCTTTTAAACTATGGTTGTTTTTTCATTATTTTGTTTTTAGTTGATGTTGTCCTTTTGCCTGTGCAGTTCAAAATTGTAAAGTATTTCTAATGTTTTTGATATATATCTTTGTGAAACAATGTCTAGGATGTTTTCCCCTTACACATATGACACATGTCCAAACACTCATACTTGTGTCTTTCTTGTTTACGGTACCAACAAATGTCGTATTTTTGCGTAGTTGTAACTCTATTTTGTGGAATTTTTTCTAAATATTTTTTGTCCATTTTTTTTATACAATCTTTTCGTTTGGCATTCCTTTTGTTTTGGAGATGTTTTTTTTCACCTTTTTTTGTATAGTCTGATTTTTTAGTTGATTTTTAACATATAAATTAAGGTGTCATTTTAGTAATCCGCACATTTTTTAAACCCACAGAGGACCAGAGGCGTAACGCTGAAATTTATGCTGGCTTGCAGATCTTGAGGGGCCATGTCGTTGCCATGCTTGTGGCCTTGGATCATATTTTTGCGCTCCGGCGCCACAAATTTTTTATTTATCGCAAAAAAAATGTTTAAAAAAATAAAATTTATTTTGATTTATTTAAGTCTCATTCCTTGTCTGTAAATCTTAGATTGTTGAACCTTACATAATTCTACTATTTTACCATGAGTTTTTAAGTAATGTAAATTTGATTGTAGAAAGCTCAAGTAAGTATGTAAGCTGGCACATTAAACACCTAACAATACCAATAGGTTTGTAAAATTAACGGCAAAAATAGTTTTTTCTTTTTTGGGGGTAATGTAAAAATTAAACCAAACCTGCTTGGCCCTAGATTGGAAAACATACTGATTCACCATAATACCTTTGGTGTTTGTTTTTAGCCACAAAGCAGGGTCAAAAAGTTTACAATTTAACACATTACAGGATTAGCCATTAAGCAAGTTTGCCTTTTTTGGACCAGGTTACACTTGCTTGTAATTTACCAAGGAAATGTTTGTTTAACGTTAAAAATAAATTTAATGTACACAAATAATAAACACCAAGTGAATTGTCATAATCAATTCACACATTGAAAACACACACAAAAATCCAAACAACACCAAAAACAACAACAGTAAAACAACAATCAGGAACTGTTTGAAGAAGTAGCATGCCAACATGAATCCACAAATGAGGCGAAGAAATCATTGTTCCCGAAATTATATCCAATGTGTCCACATGAAGTAATTTTTTTGGATCAGGTAGTATGCATCGTTTTTTATGGTAATTTTATGAAATAAAACAAAAACAAAAGCACAAAAAAATTAAAATTGTACATTAAAATATGACATGTCTACATTGTGTCAATTAAATTAATTTGTGGAAATAATTACCTAAAAAATTTGGCAACAATGTCATCGCGTATGGCCCCCCCACATACTGACCTGCGACCAACCTCGGGGGGGCCATCCTCAGGCAAGGCATCCTCTGGCTGCATTGGGACACCACTCCTTATGGCGATGTTGTGAAATATCCCACACAGGACCACAATTTTCGAAACCATAGCTGGCAAATAAATGAGGTTGCCACCAAAGTAGTGGAGGCATCTGAATCGGCGTTTTAAAAGGCCGATACAGAGCTCCACCACCTGCCTGGTGGCTGTAAGTGCGGAATTATACTGACTTTGTGGCCCTGGTGTGGGAACCAAATAAGGAGTGAGCAGCCAGGGCGTGCAAGGGTAACCACTGTCTCCTGTGAAAATATAAAAAATAACATCAGGACCATTGGGTACCAAGCTTTGCATTGTTTTCAACAGAAGGTGTCAACTTACCCAGAAGCCACGCATCACCAGCTTGTAGGTTGTTTAATTTGTGCCAAAGCCCTGATTGCCGGATGACGAAGGAATCATGTGCACTGCCTGGGAATTTGGCATTCAGGGACAGGATCTGGAGGGAGGCATCACATACCACCATTACATTCAGTGAATGAAAGTGCTTTCGGTTCCTACATATTGCCTCCAGACTTGCTGGAGGCTGAAGTGGTATGTGAGTACCATCCACAACCCCTATGATGTGTGGGAAGCCAGCAATTTGGTAAAAATTAGCCTTCACCACACTAAGGGAACCCATATCCAGTGGCATTTTAATAAAATGATGGAGGTGTTTAAAAAGTGCATCCATCACTGCCCTCAGGATCCTTGAAAAGGAGGATTGGGAAATTCCTGCCACTATTCCCATGGTGGTTTGAAAGGATCCTGATGCACAAAAATGTAACACCGACATTAATTGTGTAAGTGGTGGTATTGCTGTAGGACTGTCAATTTGCCGTTCAAGATCACTCTCTATTAATGAGAGAGTGTCTATGATGATTTGTGGCGGAAGACGGTATCGCCTTAGCACCTCATCATCTGGCATTCCAAAAAGGGTGACACGTGTTCTATATATCTGGGGCCTTGCACGCCTACGAGGCCTACGCCTGGGACGAAGTTGAGGTTGGTCGGGTTCTGGAATCATGGCCAATATAATACGACCAACATCAACCTGAAATGGTAAGCCAGGTAGTTAATGTTTTAGACAAATGTGTTAAGAAAAATATACTTATCTTTTCCAAGCAAACCAAAGATGCTTACAGGCCTGGGACGTGTCATGTGCAAAACAACCTACATTTCAAAAGTAGAAAATATTTTTAAGATTAATTTAATAAACTATGAATGAAAACAAATATAGTTTTCGAAAAAATAGAGAAGGGAGCACACATTAGTTCGCTAAATAGTACGCTACTTTTACAGTTAAATAAGGACACATTAGTTCGCTAAATAGTACGCTACTTTTACAGTTAAATAAGGACACATTAGTTCGCTAAATAGTACGCTACTTTTACAGTTAAATAAGGACACATTAGTTCGCTAATTAGTACGCTACTTTTACAGTTAAATAAGGACACATTAGTTTGCTAAATAGTACGCTACATTTAGTGGTAAGACATGATTTTTCACAGGTAAAAAAAAACATTACTTAGCGAAACATATGCTAAGACCAACACATCGAAATTTGTAAATTCATAAAACCAAAAACACTTACCAAAAACAGACAAATATCCCAAAGTTATAAAACGTCACTGGGTCACTGCCAAAATAACTGTAAAAAAATATATATATATTGGAAACTATTTACTATTAATTTTTTAGGTGGATTTTTTAAATACTTACTCAAAAATTCAAAAAAAAAATTCAAAAAAAAGTAAAAATGCTAACGGAAAAAAAAAAAATAAGAAAAAAACCTAAAATGTCAAAAAGAACAACTACTCCTTCGAAACAACCACCAAGTACCAACAATCCACTACACCGCAAAACCTCCAACAATCCAAAAATGCCACCTCGAATGGAGTCACACCAAGCCATAAATAGTCTTTATTTTCCCGCTCAAATTAAGGACGGACAATAGGAGCACACAATCAATGATGCAGCCGAATAATGCTGACGCATGTATAAAAATGTCACTGAAATCCAAAATGACCACAGAGCAGCAAGGTACTGGCCAAGAGGCGCCAGGTAAGTATTTGTATTTTTTGTTTAAAATGATTGTTTAACAATAATTTGGAAAACATTTTACATTAAAAAATTTATTTTCTTTTTAAAAAAAGGTGTTGAGGATGCCATGGAAGAGGCTGCTGGGCCTAGTAGGCCCACAAAGCAAAAAAAAAAAGGCAGCCACAATTCACAAGGAAGGAGATGGAGGTTTTGGTGCAAATGTGCAATGACACCCTGCCACAGGCACCAAGGAATATGGGTGCAAGCCAGAGATGGAAACTGTGGGACGACATAGCCAGTACTGTCAATGGGGTGAGTGAGTTGGAACGTTCAACCCGGGAGGTCAAACGCCGGTACGTAAAAAGTACATTTGACTAAAAAGTGTTTACAGGTCAAAATACTGCAGTAATAATGCCAACTTTTTAAACAACAGATGGAGTGACTTAAAATATCGCCTGAAACAAAAACTTGCTGATAGGGCTAGGCATGCAAGGGGGACAGGTGGGGGTCCCACCCCTGTGTCACTTGAGCTCACGGATTTGGAGGAGCTGGCACAGGGGTGTGTGCAGGATGAGGAGGTGTTTGGCGTGTCGAACATGGATAACGACATGCCAGACTTTGCGGCTCCTCATGTTGACCAAGGTAAATGTTGTAATGTTAACAACTCTGAAATGTGTTTTGGAAAATTTCTAGATTATAATTTTACTCTTTTCTCTTTTTTCTCACAGAGACACAGGCGGATGAGTCTGCTCCAGAAGTGAGCTTTGGCCGCAGAATTTCTTCTGGATCTGCAGGGGAGGAAGCAGTAGATCCGGCTGGGGACCCTGTGGAACAGTCCAGGGCCTTCCCCCTCACAAGAAGTGGCCCTCCTCAGTGATCTCAATATTAAAACGGATCAGCAGACCAAGATTCTGCTGAGGATGGACGCCAGTCTGCTACGGGTGGCGGACGCCCTCGAGGAAAATGCTGCGGCCAACGTGCGAATTGCCAATGCCCTGGAGCAGCTCGTTCGCCAGCACATGGTGTAGCCGGCCTCCCTTCCTGCCGGAACATCAGGTCCCTCCACCTCTGGCACAACAACAGCCATCCCTCCAAATGTGCCTAGCCCTATGCCTAGTCCAGAGGCCCCAACATCTGCCTCTGGACAGGCCAGGCGAAGGACCTCCCGGACCCGTTCCGGCTCATTCCAAGCCCAGGACAAACGGCCTAAAAGGCGATGACAGCACTGGCCAACTTCCCCACAATCCATCTCTGTGTTTGCCCCATATTCCTTAATGCCCAAAACCTCCCTCTCCTTTCTTGTGAATTGTTTTTACATTTTGTATTTGTTTGTGTATCAAATGCCACTTATTTTATGTGTGTGCAAAACAAACAATTTGTGTTGATTTACGTTGTTAACAATTTGATTCAGAAAAATTTTTTTTTTTTATAAAATTCAGTTTAAAATCTGCTCAATTCTATTGTTGATTTATTACAAAACTGGTTAAAAGGTAATCCCTCAAACAAAATTATAAACAATACAACGGAAATAGAAACATTTTTTATTTTTCAACAAATCAAGGGTTAAAAAAAATATATGATTTTTACAAAACACTTAGAAAAAAAAAAATTACGATTGGTTTCTTTGCCCAAAAAATATTAGCAAAAAAATAAAACATGCGTACAATATTGTTTAACTAAAAAAAAAACACTTACAAATATTTCAAAATACAACAAAATAAAATTACAATTGTTTGCTAATTGATTGTATTAGGCCGAAATTAGCAGCTGAGTAGTTCACCTGCGTTCGGTTTTTAGCTACTAGAAAAGGTCCATTTGCGAAACACCTTACAAGCAGTTTAACAATTAAAAGATGATTGTTTCTGTGGCCTCAATTGATAAATCGACACTCCATCAATGAGCCCAGGGAAGGACGAAGAGACCATCGTCATTGCGGTAGACTATACCAGACCACAAGCTGAGCGAGCAGTCTTAATGAAAATTGGATCAGACAGTGACGTATCACTTGTTCCGTTCACATTGGCCGCTCGCATCAGATAATTTATGTACGCCCAAAAAACGCCTCGACACGCCTGCGTTTTCCCATCTCCACCCCCGTCACCGCCCCAAAACGGACAGTTCTGTCAATCACATTTGACATGTCACTTCCTGTTCGCTGTTCGACGACCTACTGAAAAAATGATCGCAATCAGCCGTACGCACATGCGCACTGTTACACCGATGCCTGCGTGGTTGTACAACATCGGATGACTACGAGCGAACGGCCGCTTACGAGTGGCTCTGAATGAGGGCCTCACTCCCATCTATATTACTCCGCCCCCTTCTGCATCTATCACCAATGTCTGTGAAATGTATATTTGCAGCATGTAGCACCAAAGTCCGCTGACATCATAGATATCTAACATGCACAGGGTGCATACATTTCCACATACAGTATTTACTTATATTTACATCACATCACATATATCCCTACAGTATATTTAACATTCACCTCATAAATGGCATTTTGCTGTAATTAGATGAATGAAAATATATACCTGTCTCAATTGTATATATGAATTATATTTATATGTAATATATCTCCGTAACCCTAACCAGGGTTACATATACGCTATAGCGCGTTTTTACGTGCTATAGGGAGTTGCATACCCGATTTTAAAAACTCAGCGGGTTCTGCAGGACGCGCTGTGTGGGGCTATGCTGAGTGCAGCAGCCTATCACCGCCGGCGGCATCTTTTCAACCAATAGCCGCCGGAGTCTCCTCAGTCACCGCCGTGTAGCGTCCCCTCTCCCAATCTCTGGCTACAGTAACTATCAGACACCGGCTGGCCCACCACGCTCCGACCTTGGACTGTCTGGCCACGCCCACTGTCCAGGAGCAGCATCAGCGAGCAGCGTCTTCTTCCCACATTCCCCCTGTTCCCAGGTCAGACTCGGAGTGACATCTGCATGTTTTCGGCAGAGCGGCTGCACAAAAGTGCAATAGTGGGCGCTGCGCAGCAGCGGCCGCAGGGAGACTCACCCAGGGCTGCCAGGTATGTTTGAGGGGCCAAGTGTATTTGGGGGGCCTGCACCTGGGGAGGGGGAGTTGCCTGGCGGCTGTCCATACACGCCGGCCCGGCAGCATGGAGTGACTTCTGTGACAGGCAGCCTAGCAAACCATCAGTTTGCGGAGCTCAGTGTGGTGAGCAGGGAATGTCCAGAGACTGCTCACCACACCGATGTACAAAGTGCTGCAGAGCCGACTGAAAACTTCCCCGCAGCCAGTACACTGTAATGACAGGCAGCCGATCCGATGTCACTGCTGCCAGGCCCTGGGGAGTATGGAGAGCTGCCCCCAACACACTCAGGGCCTGATTCAGAGCCGCTCGTCAGCGGCCGCTCGTTCGCTCTGAGCGATGTTCGCACATCTGCGCATGCGTATGGGTTGTAATGCGCATGCGCCAACCAGTCAGTGCGGTCGGAAATTGTGTGCTCGCAAAATAGCGAATGCCTGCTAATATGAGTGACAGAATGAGGCGTTTGTGGGTGGTAACAGGGGAAGGTGCTTGAAAACGGGGAGTGGAGATCCGAACGCAGGTGTGCCAAACGGTCAAAACGGGCGTTTTAAGGGTGTGCATAATTAACAAAGCAGCGTCATCGACCATGTCACTTGGTTGTCTTTTAGCCTGAACTGCCCGCATGATTGCGGTAGGAAAATGCAACCACAAGAATAGCGAGCAGTTCATACGCCTTTTGATGTACTCGATTAATCTAATAAATAGCGGAGATGACGTATGATGCGAGCGGCCAGGGGGCGTCTTTACAAAATTGCGAGCGCATGTTTCGTTCGCTCGTTCAGACATAGAGGCGTCAACGGACCGCAAAGAGCGAGCGCTTAATTTAAATATCCGGCCCCTTTTTCACAACGACCATCCGCAAATAGCGTCCGGCTCTTAATCATGTGTGCCTCTGCCCACCCTCCCCATATGAGCCAGAGACGGTGATACGGTGACATGACGTCACGTACCTGCATTCCGCCTCCAGCTACAGTGATGCAGTGACAGCACTGCAGGCGGCAGTGCAATGAAGTTGAATCAATGTGTTTATATTTTTCCTTGTGGTGTCCAATGTGTTTGTATTTTTTTATCCTATTGGGGCCAATGTGTTGGTGTTTTCTTTTTTTATCCTATCAGGGCCAATGGTTGTATCTTTTTATCCCATCTGGGCCAATGTGTGTGTTTTTCTTCATGTGGGGCAAATGTGTTGTTTTTTTTCCTACTGGGGTCAATTTGGTGTTTAATTTCCTACTGGGGCCAATGTGTGTGTTTTTTTCCCACCAGGGCCAATGTCATCTGCTACATGCTTCATGAGATTTAGATGGGACCCAGAAAATGTCAGGTAGGACCCCAATTTTTTAAAGTGAGGGGTCCCTGGGACCCACATTTTTTTTGACTCACCGCGATCACTGCATCATACATAGGGCCTGATTCAAAGCCGGACACTCTGACCAGAGCGCTCGCTCTGAATCAGGGCCGGCCTACCTAAAATTGGAGCGGCCTCCTTGCTGCTCGCATAGTTGTGGGTGACCACCCACAGCTTATGCGAGCGGCCAAAAAGATGGTCGCGATGGTCAAGACCATCACGACCATCGGGCTTGCGACGAGACACTTGTGGTAGGGTCTCGTTGGCCGCAAGCCCGGAGTGCTTTTGGCTCTATCAGAGCCAAAAACACTCCCACTGATATCACTAGTGATGTCAGTGGGGCCGGACCCAGACGGTAGGTGTTCCCATGGGAACGCCTCCGTCTGGGCAGCCACGCCCCCGGCACGCCCACCAAAGGAGGCGTGCTGTCACTCACCATCGACAGCACGCCCCCTTTGGTGCGAGAACCATAACGACAGCTACCCCATCGTTATTCGGGTCTCGCGCATGCGCACGACGGAGGCGCCTCCGTTGTGCGCATGCGCATTTGGGTAACATCGACCTGAATGAGACCCATAGTTACAAGAAATTGTAGCCATATGAATTTATGGCTAACAAAATGCATGAATATAGGCCAGTGGTACAGGACACACACAAGAGTTAATATATAAATTATCTGAATGTTTAATAGGTTTATACTATAATCATTATGAGAAATGAATGTAAATAATATAAATGTATGTAATTACATTTCCGTATTGTGAACATATAGGTTTGGGGTATTAGCCAGTGCAGCGGCACGAGGTAGTTTAGAAAGTGCCAGAAATGGCATGAGCTCTGACCAGTGGCAGTTAGGTGGCCAGTGGCAGTTAGGTGCGGTAGGGATGCTCGTGCTGCAGGGGATATAGGGGTGCTGGTGTAGCGCAGAGTCCAGTCTGCAGTTCCCCCAACAGTGCTCATGCTGGGAGTCTCTCTGGCGCTACTTTAGGAGTGAGCGCTAGTAGCAGCAGCGGCCGGGAGCTCCAGCACTAAAGCCAGAGTGGGCATTACCTTTGTGTTTGCCGGAGACAGAGCTGTGTGTTCTGGCTTCGTACATATATATAAGCCCTAAAAGGATGCATAAACTTGGATAAATCTGGAGCTCATCCTTTAAACTTATTCTTTTGCCAAGGATAATCCTGGATTCTACTCTTTAGGACTAAGACATTTTAGTTGAAGAGACAGGACTCTTAATATAGACTCATCTTCATTTATTCTCTTCACGGAATTGACTATTATATATTTTGACTGGGAATGTTATTTACAGAAATCCATCAGTATAGTTTCATTACAGTATAGCGGATTTATTGCATGTGGAGGGAATGTTCATGGGAATTGTATTGTGATATTACCTGTATATTTATGCGTATACTTTGTAAGGCCTGATGTATGATGACAATATATGTATAAAAACAATAACCGTGTATAGAGCTACTTACCTTAAGGTATCTGACGGACATCTTTCATCGGGAAGCTGTGAAGGAAGAAAGGAGACAGGTGTTGATTTAAGTGCAATGTATAAATGTCGATTTATAAGTACTGTGTAAATATTTGAATCCAAACAAAACATTTCATTATACAAATTATATATTAGGGCAACCCTAGGATAGCCCTTATAAAATAGCCTAGGTGGAGGCACACAATATAAGGATAAAATATATACATATATAGCTACCATCCTTAGAATTGGTGGGGCTACATTTGGAGGCACTGAGCTGAGATCTACACTCAGGAGAAATGGAGTATTTTAGCGGAGTAGATTTAAGGGCATGGTGCCATAGGAAAGGAGTAAACCCTAAACAGTGTTTTGGAGTAGGGGGAAACTTTTCAGAATTTACTGATGACTATATTACAAAACAAGTAAAATCATTATATGGGGTTATACAGCCACATATTATAGATAAATGGAGGGGAGATTTGGGATTGGTGTGCGTAATATTGATAGAGACTGAGAGAGATTTAGACCCAAATCTAATCCCAATGATGATGGTGGCGGACAGCATGTCAGGAAGGAGATGGAATATTATTTGGCCTAGTAGTGGAGAAGATGAAGAGGCT
This sequence comes from Taudactylus pleione, assembly GCA_031769625.1. Classification (NCBI taxonomy): domain Eukaryota; kingdom Metazoa; phylum Chordata; class Amphibia; order Anura; family Myobatrachidae; genus Taudactylus; species Taudactylus pleione. The sequence continues at coordinate 2,546,485 of JAUIMM010000609.1, forward strand.
GAATCATCTCCCTTATTAATTGACCCAAATTCTGTTGGAGATAAAGTTGACCAGGGGAATAATGGAGAAAAGGATAGTAACATAAATAATGAAAAATTAGGAAGCCAATTTGAGACCATAATAGATAGGGTTGTAACTCAACTAGACAGGTGGCACTATGAAGGCAGCTATCGTAGACTAAGAATCTTTTCAGGCATTCAACCAGTTCCCGTAGGGGAGGAAACTTTTGAAGCCTGGAGGGAGGCGGCCATACAACAAACCGAGGAGTGGAAATGTCCCGACTATATTAAGAAACAAAGAGTGGTGGAGAGCCTTAGGGGACCTGCAATGGGAGTTATACAGGCCACCCGGCGTAGTAATCCAGACGCCACTATAGAAACTTATTTTGAGGCATTGGACTATGCCTACGGAACCCTGGAAGATGTGGGAGATCTCATTTCCAGGTTGCACCATACTTTTCAGGAACCTGGGGAGAAATTAAGTGTATATCTATTTAGACTAGATAAATTGCTGTATAAAATAGTAGAGAAAGAGGGATTAAAAAAAGAGGATATCGATGAAAATTGAATGAAACAACTTTTGAGGGGTGCTTTGACCACTGACCCAGTGGCACAAAAAATTAGATGCTCCAAAATTAAGAAAATCCCACCCTCTTTTAATGAGCTTATGAAGTAGATAAAACAGGATGAAATGCTCATAGATATGCGGGAACGTACAATAAAGAAAGTTAAGGTAGTGGTACCTGCTCTTGAACAACAGCCATTTGAAGAAAAAATAATTAAGCTAATGGAGGAGCAGAATAAAAAAATTGACCAATTCATAATTTCGCAAACTTCAATGCCCCCTCCCAGAGGAGTATCTTCATTAATGCCTAGTAGAGGTACGGGTAGAGGGGTTAGGCCTGTAACTAGAGGATGCTTTAGATGTGGACAGATGGGGCATCGAGCATATCAATGCAGTCAGAACCCTGGAACGAACAATAACACCTCTGGTACTCTTGGTAATAGTGACTGTAGCAGGCCGGGAAACGGTCGGGGGAGGTCTGTGACCCCCACACAGGCCCCCTAGAAATTAGCTTGAGTGCCATGGAGAGTACATGGTGGAGTGGGATCCTACCTGATGGTTTAATGGGACCCTCCCCCATGATGTCAGCAAGAATAAATGGACATCCGTGTGAAATTCTGTTGGATAGTGGCTCACTGGTCTCTATCATTTTTGAATCTTGGTATAATGAAAACTTGTCTGAAGTTCAAATTCAGCCATTAAATGGATTAGTCATTTGGGGACTGAGTGCAGAGAAGTACCCATATCTAGGATACGTACAGGTGACCTTGGAAATCACAGACCCAGTAGAAGGGAAATTACATGTACCATTTGTTGCATTAATTTGCCCTGAAATCTCAGAAAGGAGAGATAATTTACCCATAATTGTGGGTACTAACACCAAACTATACCATTGCCTCTCAGAGTGGTGTAAAAATGAGGATAGAGGGTCTGGATCCCATGTTTTGACTCTACAAGTAGAAAAGGGGGAAGAGTCTAATCAATTTATTACTTGTTTCCAAGGAAGTGATATTCCTATTATTAAACAAGAAGAATTAATAACTGAAATAGAGAAGAGGGCCCAGGTTTTTCTGCTGGAGACTGGGATTTAGGTAAAGCCAAAGGGGTTGAGCATAGTATCAGACTTAATGATGAAACCCCGTTCAGAGAGCGTTCCCGCAGAATAGCGCCTGCTGATTTCGATGATGTCCGGCATCATTTGAAAGGATTGCTAGAGAATCAGGTGATTATAGAGTCTCGTAGTCCCTATGCATCCCCTATTGTGGTGGCCAGAAAGAAAAGTGGAAAAGTAAGCATGTGTATAGACTATAGAACTCTTAATCAGCGAACTATACCTGACCAATATACAGTGCCTCGAATAGATGAGGCTTTGGATTGTCTCCAGGGAAGCAACTGGTTCTCCGTTTTGGACCTCAGGAGCGGATTTTATCAGATACCTATGAGTCCCAATGATAGAGAAAAGACCGCTTTTATTTGTCCGTTGGGGTTCTTTAAGTTTTTGATGATGCCGCAAGGAATCAAGGGAGCCCCAGCTACATTTCAGAGGACAATGGACAGAATCGTCGGAGATATGAACTATAGGGAAGTAATAGTTTACCTTGACGACATCATCGTGTTTGGCAGTACTTTGGAGGAACATAACACTCGTTTACTCAAAGTTCTAGATCGGCTAATAGAAGGAGGACTAAATTGTCGGTGGATAAATGTCATCTGTGTCAATCCTCAGTAAAGTACCTTGGACACATCGTTAGTCGTAACGGGATAGCTACAGACCCATCCAAGGTCGAGGCAGTAAATAATTGGCCCCATCCTACAAAATTAAAGGAACTGCGTCATTTTTAGGTTTCTGTGGATACTATCGCAGATTTGTGCCACAGTATTCAACCATTGCCAAACCATTAACTGATTTGACAAAAGGTTACCCCCCTGTGAAGAACACTAAATTAGGAGAGTCGGGAAAGAAAAATAATAGCTCTGAATCATATCACCGGCCTAATGAACCATTTGGAGATCGGTGGACACAGGAATGTGAAGGGGCTTTTCTGAAGCTTAAAAATTGTTTAACTCAAGCACCTGTGTTAGCATATGCAGACCCTAATCTACCGTATACCCTTCACACTGATGCCTCTCAAGGGGTGATAGGGGGAGTACTGTATCAAAAACAACAAGAAGAAATGAGGCCTATCTCTTTCGTCAGTCGGGGACTTTCAAAAAGTGAAAAAAGATATCCCACTCACAAACTAGAGTTTCTAGCGTTAAAGTGGTGTATCGTTGAAAAATTCCATGACTATTTATACAGAGTGTTTTTTGAAGTACTGACTGATAATAACCCATTAACATACATTCAAACCACTGCCCGACTGGATGCAACGGGACACAGGTGGTTATCAGCATTGGCCTTGTACAATTTTAAACTGAAATATAGGCCAGGTATAAACAATATAGATGCTGACTCGCTATCACGAATTCCTAATCAGTCTGCGAGTTTCAATGAGGAGGAGTGGGTAGAAGTTCCTGCAGGAGATATAAAAGGAATGTGTCGGATGATGAAAGTGGGAAATGGAGGGCAAGAACTAATAAGCAGTCTAGGTGCAACGGGAGCAGCTATACCACTTTCCTATTGCTGGCTTAGTCTGGTAGAGTTGGAGGGAGTACCAAGAATGAAACATCAGCAATTAATTGAAGAACAACAACATGATCCCAGTATTAGACATGTCATAGCACAGATGCAGATGACCCAGAATACTCACCTTCCAAGTTGCCAACCATGGACACAGGAGGTGCAATTATTATTGCGGCAACGGAAAAACTTAGTTTTAAAAAATGGATTGTTATGCAGGAATGCTAAAACCACAAAGGAAAGAAAATCCCTTCAGATAGTCTTACCAAAGAAACTACGTCCAGTTATCCTACAGGCATTACATGACAATCATGGACACCTGGGTTTTGAAAAAACCTTAGGACTAATTTCGGATAGATTTTATTGGCCAGAAATGAGGGGTGAGATTGAGAACTATTGTAAGAACTGCGGAAATTGTGTTGTACGTAAATCCTTGCCTACTCGTACAGCTCCTTTAGTAAATATTCAGAGTAATGGACCGATGGATCTGGTGTGCATTGATTATCTGACTTTAGAAGTAGAAAAAGGAAAGAAATGCAACGTACTGATTGTCACTGATCACTTTACCAGGTAAGCACAAGCCTATGTAACTCCAAATCAAAAAGCTTTTACAGTAGCAAGAACCCTTTGGGATAAGTTCTTCATACACTATGGACTACCTAACAGAATACATTCGGATCAGGGCAGGGACTTCGAGAGCCGTCTGATAAAGGAACTGTGTTATGTCTGTGGCATTTCCAAATCTAGGACTACTCCGTACCACCCTCAGGGTGATCCCCAGCCAGAGAGATTCAATCGTACTTTGTTAAACATGTTAGGGACTCTAAATCCCTTAGATAAGTACAAATGGAAACAGTTTATAAGTAAATTGGTACATGCGTACAACTGTACCAAGAATGAAGCTACTGGAATGACACCTTACTTTTTGATGTTTGGGAGAGAGGCCAAATTACCAATTGATATCTGTATGGGGATCTCTCCTTGTGGAAGGACTTCTACTTCCCACACTCAGTATGTCCGTGAGTTAAGAGAGGAGTTGAATAAAGCATATGATCTAGCTAATGAGACAGCTAGAAAGCTTGGAGAGAAAAGCAAAACCTATTATGACAGGAAGGTCAGAGATCAAGAATTATCTCCAGGTGATAGAGTACTCATCAGACATTTAGGACAACCAAAGAAATTAAAAATTGCAAATCGATGGAGAGAAAATCCATATGTAATAATAGAGAAATTCTCGGGTCTACCAGTTTACCGGCTTAAGCCTGAGGATGGATCTGATATCATACTTACCTATCATAGACAGCACATACTCCCTATAGGACGAGATGTACGAATGGATAAATTTGTTAAGGAAGACAAACTCTCCCACTGTAAGTCAGCAAATAGAACGAAGAAACTAGTAGAGGTCCAAAGTAATGACCAGCCACTGGAGGAGGATAGCGAAGGAAATGAGGAGGATGGGAAAGGTCCTGGCTGTTACTACAAAGATAGCGTGAATGATAATCTATTACTTTCTGAACCTGAAGCATATAGCTCACATGACCTTTGTTATCCTGATCCCATGGAAGAAGAATTTATGTCTCCTGATAACAATTCTTTTGGAAATAATGAGAAGGATATGGCAGAAAGCATTCTTTATAGTGGAAGGGAAAGTATTTTAGAAAGGCCTAAGAGACAATTAAGGCCCCCTCTTATCTTTACATATGATCAATTAGGGAATCCCAGGAACACTCCTAGAGTTGTAAATCCTAATATTGTACTTTCCTGGCCCTACTTTGGATATCATGAGGAAGGGAGAAGTGGATGCCCTTATGCATAAATAGGAATTTTGTGGTGATCTGTTTAATAATGAGATCACCAGGGGGAGAATGTAGCCATATGAATTTTTGGCTAAAAAAATACATGAATATAGGCCAGTGGTACAGGACACACACAAGAGTTAATATATAAATTATCTGAATGTTTAATAGGTTTATACTATAATCATTATGAGAAATGAATGTAAATAATATAAATGTATGTAATTACATTTCCGTATTGTGAACATATAGGTTTGGGGTATTAGCCAGTGCAGCGGCATGAGGTAGTTTAGAAAGTGCCAGAAATGGCATGAGCTCTGACCAGTGGCAGTTAGGTGGCCAGTGGCAGTTAGGTGCGGTAGGGATGCTCGTGCTGCAGGGGATATAGGGGTGCTGGTGCAGCGCAGAGTCCAGTCTGCAGTTCCCCCAACAGTGCTCATGCTGGGAGTCTCTCTGGCGCTACTTTAGGAGTGAGCGCTAGTAGCGGCAGCGGCCGGGAGCTCCAGCACTGAAGCCAGAGTGGGCATTACCTTTGTGTTTGCCGAAGACAGAGCTGTGTGTTCTGGCTTGGCTCCAGCGGTAAGCAGCAACAGGAAACCTCATCATTGGAAGGGGCATCCCCTGATCTGAGGTCACGCAGGAGGCGGAGAGAAGGAGAGGCAGACCCTGATGTGTGAGCAGGAGCTGGAGATACGCTGACAGCCAGAGACCTACTGAGTGTAGCCAGCGCTTCAGCAGTTGATACAGTGTAACCCTTTCAGTCCCTGACAGCTATCCAGAGTGGTTGTGAGTACTATAAAAGCCCACACCACACTTACAAGCATCATTAGTAAAGCAGGCTGGCATAATTTATAAGTATACAGCAGGGGATATATCAGAGAGAATCCCTTTCTTGTCAGCAAGGCACTATGAATTAAGGGATATAATACTGCTATATGCACCTGTATAGCCAACGCAGGAGAAAAGTATCAAATAGAAGAAGGATACAATTCTAGCAAGACTTTACACATCTATAGTACAGTGTGAATTCTAATCTCAAGTTTGGAATCCAGAGTAGGAGTATTGCAGTAGATAAAGCACTGGCTACTACACTCTAGAGACTTATATGTATATCTTTATGTAAATTACAGAGTCAGAGGATTTTCGTACATATATATAAGCCCTAAAAGGATGCATAAACTTGGCTAAATCTGGGGCTCATCCTATAAACTTATTCTTTTGCCTAGGATAATCCTGGATTCTACTCTTTAGGACTAAGACATTTTAGTTGAAGAGACAGGACTCTTAATATAGACTCATCTTCATTTATTCTCTTCACGGAATTGACTATTATATATTTTAACTGGGAATGTTATTTACAGAAATCCATCAGTATAGTTTCATTACAGTATAGCAGATTTATTGCATGTGGAGGGAATGTTCATGGGAATTGTATTGTGATATTACCTGTATATTTATGCGTATACTTTGTAAGGCCTGATGTATGATGACAATATATGTATAAAAACAATAATCGTGTATAGAACTACTTACCTTAAGGTATCTGATGGACGTCTTTCATCGGGAAGCTGTGAAGGAAGAAAGGAGACAGGTGTTGATTTAAGTGCCATGTATAAATGTCGATTTATAAGTACTGTGTAAATATTTGAATCCAAACAATTACCCTAGGATAACCCTTATAAAATAGCCTAGGTGGAGGCACACAATATAAGGATAAAATATATACATATATAGCTACCATCCTTAGAATTGGTGGGGCTACAAAAAAATAAGTTCAGAAGTGTTACTTAAGAGGCAAGAAAGGCATCTGAACAGAGTAGAACTGACTCTGGAGCATAAAATCTACTACTTCCCATATACAGTACTGTAATGGAAAAGAGTGGGGGAGCAGGTTATTCATTTGTACAGCGCCAGAGGATTGCAAATACTGAACTAGACATTTCTTATTGCTTGAGGGGGTCTAGTTAGTAAGCAGTGTTAGGAGACAGAGTGAAAAGTAATAAGAAAGTGATAAGGTGCCAGCCAATCAGCTCCCAACTGTCATTTTTCAAACACCGAGGCCGGCAACAATGGCGGGGGGGGGGGGGGGATGCTGGATTCGGCAGCATAGCAATGCTAACGACATCCCCAGATGGAGCAGCAAATACAGATGACTGTGGATGTCTTTAGCGACCCACGGGAGCGCACATCACTAGCGATCTAGTGGGTACATACTGGACGATAAAATTAATTTGTCGTAACTATATGTCTTCTGGAAAATCGTTTAAAATGTCGTCTAGTGTGTACGCACCAAAAGTGTCTGAGGTCCTTATTTATCAATGAGTTTTATCACTCAAAACGAGTGAAAAAACTCGCTGTCTATGATAAATGGTGCTCAGCCAATCGGCTCCCAACTGTCATTTTTCAAACGGATGACAGGGGAGCTGATTGGCTGGAGCACCATTATCATACACAGCGAGTTCTATCACTCGTTTTGAGTGATAAAACTCGTTGATAAATAAGGCCCTGAGACGACTTAATTTGTTAGCAGTAGGTATAAGACATCTGGACTTTATACTATTTTAATATTTAAAAGTGAGGATTGCACTTTGATGTGAAGCACTGTTATTGTATATGTTGTGGAGGTTGAATAAGAACTAACATGGTAATATCCATATAGTTTTCATCACTAAGAGAATTACACTTGTCTCATTCATCCCATTTGTACATAAACATAGCAAATGTTATGGTTATGGTCATTGGTGTAGTCTTGGAATAATGCACTGTTATTTAGCATTTACCATCACTTTAATGTATAGAACTTTACAAGGGTATCCAGCTACTGTGTTCTAACTAAATTGTTTTCCATATTTATGTATACTCTGTTGTATTGCTATCAGGGCCGCCATCAGGGGGGGACTGCCAGTACTCCAGTCCCGGGCCCGGAGAGAGAGGGGGCCCGGGTGGCAGAGGCACCGGCAACCAGGGGAGAGCATCGGTGAGCTTCGCTGGGGGGCGGAGCTACAGATGGCCAGCCTTCCTGCCAGAAGTGACAGTGTCACTCTGGAGTCTCTGCCAGACCCACCTGCTGGAGCGGATCAACCCCGGAGCTTCTGCAGCCCATCCCTTCCGGCTCCAGCGCTCAACCTCCAGCAAAGCCAGATCTACAGCTGCTCACCTCTCAGATGCAGCAAACGTGACCCCCGCTGTTCACCGCCACCGTTGTCCCTCTGCTTGTGCTGGCTCTCTGGTACAACGGAGGACAGCGCCTCAGGGTCTGGCACCTGTTAATGACTCAGGGTGCTTAGTGGACACTGTGCATTAGGAGTGCAGCTGTGTGTGGACTTGTCAGCTTGCCTTCTTACAGAACGCAGTCTTCCCTTAAACTTGCTCTACTCCATCGCCTGAAGGGTTAATGGCTGAGTGCAAGAGACCAGTGGAGACTGTGTTGAGCCCAGATTGGAGGGGCTGCTTTGACCCCTTGTGCTTGGCCTCACATAGTAGTTCCACCTCCTAGTCTCCTCTACCCCTAGAACCTTCTGTGTACATTATGTACAGTAGTTTCCAGCTCCTGTGAATGTCATTGTTACTGAGCAGCACTTCTCCAGAGAGCTGAGCAGAAAGGTACAATGGTGCAGAGGCGGACAGCAACCCAAGGAGCCAACGGATGAAAAGCATTGAGCTGGTGAGTAGGTGAAAGAAATGTCTGCGAGCACTCACTGTCTGGGGCCCCTATATCCTCATATATATCCCTGTATGGTTGTGGCTAAATCCCCTTCAGCTACAGGATCCTGAGGTCATCAGTTACAAACATTCCCATAGCCAAAACTTTGGGAATTTTTAAACAGGTTTACCCACCCGCAAAGTAGCTCTGCCCACCTCTGCCCTAACCCTGGGGGGTGGGGGCCCTGCCTATTTTGTCAGTACCGGGCCCCACAATTTCTGATGGCAGCCCTGATTGCTATGTACTGGAGCTTATGCATGTATGCCACATATGCCCCTATGTTGTATGGCGAGTTTAAATGAAAACTACAATGACTAATATGGAGTCGCGACTGTAACACAGTGGGCAGGGGCACTGAGAGGGCAGGAGACCGGGTACTAATTACCCATGCATGGACTTGTTGGAGGGGTGGGAGAGGACCCGGGTCTGACGCCGGCCCCCTCCCTCTTACCTGTCAGCAGCCTTCAGTGGGAGACCGCTCGCTGTCGCTGAGCAGTCTCCTCTCCTGGATTTGCACTGGGCTGAGGGGCTCAGAGCGTCCCCCTCCCCAGAGCGCATGACAGTGGGAAGAAGTCCCCTGGCAGGTGAGGTGGTAGTGGAGGAGGTTCATGTTCCCTGCACTGCCACCGCCATACTTCCATATTGTACAGGCCAAAGTATTTTGGTTTTCCCACAATCCACTCTGCTCTGTTCTTAGCCAAAGCACAAATCGGAGCAGTAGAACAGGGAGGAGCAGGCAGCAAGCGCTATGCTCATTGACTTATTAATAGCAAGGAAATTGAGCATGGGGTGGTCCTGAAAATTGGGAACCCTCCCCACCTGAGTGTTCATCTGATGGGGCCTCCTACTTGTGCCCTATTTTACCCATATATGCCAGGATCAAGGGGAATGCGGATCCCTAATGTCAGACTTATCACTTGGTTGATAACTCATTATCAGATCTAGGCAATATGTAACCTACTGTATGTGCTATTAACCAGATAATGTGTATGCTGCAGATAGTGAGGCCCAAGGTCTAGCCCCTGTAAGACAGATAAGGCAAGATATACATCTTGGCTCTGCAAATAAGTCATTACATGGTGAACTGCAGACTATAGATCATTTATATTTTGCTTTTGCTGCCAATACACATTTCTGCCTCACTAGATAAGGAGTTTGTTCAGTATATAACCGCCTGCAATAGCTCCTGAAAATATTCTGTTTATATTACAAGCATAAAAGGAATACATATTATTTGGGCACCAGGTCATTCTGACTCCAGTTTATTGGGGCAGTAGAGGGTCATTTTACTAAGCCGTGGCTGGAGATAAAGTACCAGTCAACCAGCAACCAGCAACACAGCCTGTGTCATCGTTAGGAGCTGATTGGCTGGCAGGGCCGGCTCCAGGGTTAATAGCGTCCTGTGACGGCCGACTGCATTTCACCCATTGTCACGCACAACCGAAATTGTGGGCGTGACCTAATTAACATAGGCCACGCCCCTTATGCAACGTTATTTGGTTAAATTGGCTGGCCTGCCAGTGCCAGCCCATGAGCGCATTCACTTACCAAGCGGCGGTCGGTCTCCTCAGCACAGCCGCCCTCGTCGGTCGACGTTTCTTCTCCAGGCCTCCGCGTCCACCTAGTGCTCACTGCAGGGTGCAAACTGCAGACACCCTGAGCGCGGCCCCCACGCGCTGTTCCCATGGCCGGTGGCCATCCGTCCGCTACTACTGAAGCAGCAGCCAGTGCCCACTGCCCATCCACGTGACGTCGTCCACCGCCGCCGGAGTCAGAGACTGCGTGGGCAGAGATGGCGTGTAACGTCACACTCGGCCTGTCCAGCCCAATCTTGGAGGAGGGACTGGCTGGTGGTTTTATTATAGGGCGGCCGCGGCACTGTGTCCAAAGCGAAAGCGCAGTAGTGGGGTGGGTGGGCAGCCCAGGATGACAGCACACAGCCAGACAGTGACGGGCCAGGCCGGCCAGGGAAAATGGCGGCAGAAAATCGGCACCCACTGTAGGTGGCGTCCTTGTGCAGCCGCTCAGGTGGAACATGCCTAGAGCCGGCTATGTTGGCTGGTACTTTATCTCCATTCACTTTATCTCCATCTAAGGCTTAGTACATACACCCATGTATCATATAGGCTCTGTTTGACTTTGGAACTTAGGACTAGAGGTGTATAGTACACTAATGCCGTCTCTGCTACGTTTCTGTCCGCAGCTGCTGTGCAAAAATGTTGCAGACGCCCAGGAATGTACTGAGACGCCCACCTGCAGCTTTGCAAATCCAAGCACCTATGTACAAAGATGCAGCATCGGTGGCAGATTCTTTAATTATCGGTCTCACGAGTAACCCTATGGTCACGCAGAATGGCTGCGGTATTTCAGACGCTGGAGACATCACTCTTGCGTACAGGATCGCCGATACAGTGTGTGACACATACCCGGAATGGCCACAACATACCTGCATTCTTTACCTCCAACTCCCCATTGCCTCCCATAAACGCTCACTGACTTGATGCATGCGCAGATTGTTCTTTATCGCTGATCTGCGAAAGTATCAGCATAGGATACAGCTCGGAGTCAGGCCTTTAGATGTCCTGGTGCTCAAAATAACTGTAGCTCAATAACCTGGTGGCCAACTGGTGGAATCATATTTCCTGGCCACCAAATAGGCTGCTGTCCCAATTAACAGGAGCCCAAATAACCTGCTGCCCAAATTGTGGACCCAAATGGCCAGATGCCCAAATCAGGTGATGCAATTGTAAATAGCAACAGTTTATTTAAATTTTTTAATAATATTTGGAAACTGAGATTCGTTTTTCACCCATTTGTATATGTATCTGTCTTCGGGAGAATGCAGTAGGCCACTGTTTTTTTTTCTGAGTGTTGAAAATAGAACATACATATTTAATGTTTTAGATATTTGTCTATGGGAAAGTTGCGTCTCTCCATTTTTAATTTTCCTTAAGAAAGATTTGAGCACAAGACTTGCCAAGTTATAAGTAATGCATTTGATGACAAGCACACCTGTATAAAGATACATGTAGAATTAATTCTTATTTTTATAAATACAAGAAATTATTTTTGATTGTCTTAATGGCGGTTATTGATACATCTTATAATTACAGTATAATGCCATTGATCGAAGAGACCAATACAGTAGATGCAATTCTACAATCTTACCCAAATGGGTCCCAAAATCTTGAATATAAATAAGCTACTGTATAGCTTAAAAGACCAATTGATGTCTGCCCGTTTGTCCAATGTAAGGCATCTGCCAAATTTGTTCAATATTGTGAAGGCTTCCCCAATCCGTAAATCAGGAGATATGTTTGATTTTGCCTGCATAAAACGGTTAATAAATGCAGGTAATAGCACAAAGCCTGATATATGGGATGGGTACGGTATAACGGCACTCGGGATCTCGGCGGTCACAATCTGGACGCCAGCATCCCGACCAGGTTACAATCCCGATGCCTCTAACCCCTAACCCTACCCCTTCCTCCCCGCAGCCTAAACTTAACCCTCCCTCCCCGCAGCCCAAATCTAACCTCACCGCTAGTGCCTAAACCTAACCCTCCCGCTACTGCCTAACCATAACCCTCTCTCCCCGCAGCCCAAATCTAACCTCACCCCTAGTGCCTAAACCTAACTCTCCCGTTACTGCCTAACCATAACCCTCCCTCCCCGCAGCCTAAATCTAACCTCACCCCTAGTGACTAAACCTAACCCTCCCGCTACTGCCTAACTATAACCCTCCCTCCCCGTAGCCTAAATCTAACCTCACCCCTAGTGCCTAAAACTAACCCCCCCCCTTCCCGCTAATGCCTAAGATTAACATCCCAGTATTTACCTTCAGGATCCCGGCGGTCGGGATGCCAGTGCCAGTTTTCAAATAAGTGTCAGGATTCTCTGAATGCCAGAGTACCAGCGGTCGGCATCATGAGCGCATCCCATGATAAACATGCGGTAACAGCTGCTTTCCACATGTTTTTTGTGAAGAAAAAATACTGATATATAGGTCCACAAGGGACCTATATATTGCGTATGATATGATAGATCAACAATGTTTAGATTGACAGTAAATAGGCTGACACTAGGGGGTAAATTTAAGGTCGAATTACATCAAATGAGGTCAGTTCGGCCGTTAAATGCATATTCTGAATTTACTAAAGGCTAAACTCTGCCGACTTTGCTCCATTCGATGTCTAAAACTCTGCCGACAATACCTGTAACTTGGCCGGTAACATGTTTTCGGACACATAGACCATCGGAACAACTCGGCAGCACTTTGCCATAGAAAGCAATAGGACCTGCAAATTTACTAAGGATTCATATTTGTTTTAACGGCCAAAATATAGCGCAAATCGGCCGCAAAACGCACAAAAAAGACCCCAAATAGAAAACTAAAATAGAACACCTTTTTTCTATTCGAGTTTCACATCTGAAACTACACATATGCATGCATGGATCAAGGAGATCCGTGATACATGCATCTGTGTGTAAATAAACCCAGAAGCACGGACGGGATCGGTAAGATCTGTCTGTGCTTCTGTGTTAAAAAAATTAAAACCAGTGTAAAATTAATCAAAAAAACGGCGTGGCCCCCTCTCCAAAAGAACAACCAGCACCGAGCTTTGGAGACCCAGTACTGGTTGTGCCAAATACAGGGGACTGGAACTAAAAAAAACCTCTTTACGTTCACCACCTTTACAGACAGCAATACTATAAATCAGAGGTTCCCAAACGCAGTCCTCAAGGCTCCCCAACAGTTCAGGTTTTAGAGATATCCATGGTTGAGCACAGGTGACTTAATAAGTGCCTCAGTCAATTTGATTTAACCACCTGTGCTCAACCATGGACATCTCTAAAACCTGTACTGTTTGGGGAGCCTTGAGAACCACGTTTAGGAACCTCTGCTATAAATGAAGTGATTTATTTCTAAAAGTCATAGTATAGCTCAGTGGTTCTCAAACTTGGCCCTCAAGGTACCCTAATAGTCCATGTTTTAAGTATATCCATGCTTAAGCAGAGTTGACTTAATTAGTTCCTCAGTCACTTTGATTATACCATCTGTGCACAAACATGGATATCCTCAAAACCTGGACTGTTAGGGTGCCTTGAGGACCCAGTTTGGGAAACCATGGTATAAGGGAAGGTGAAGTTGAAATATAGATTGAATGATATAAATTGTTTTGTTTAACTATCTTCCAAATTGCTCCAGACATATAAATCCTTGTACCATTTTAGCTTGTTCGGTTTGAGTTAAACAATTGTAACACAGCATCAAGTAATGTAATACAGTGTTGTTTGGGGATGTAGTTAACATACCTACAACCGGCATCCTGACTGACGAAATCTGGCGTCAGAATGCTGCTACCCGGCCAAACACCGGCGCCGGTATACCGACAGTAGTCGACATCCCAACGCCGGAATCACGACAGCCAGGATGCAGATGTCGTAAGTATAGCGGGGCTTGTTAGGTCTTAGCCGCGGGGGTAGGGTTAGATTAAGGCATCAGGGGAGGGGGGGGTTAGGTTAGGGGAGGTTAAGTACCCCCAGGGGCGGGTTTGGCACCACTTGGGGGGGGTGTGTTAGGTACTAAGAGGGGAGGGTTAGGTTTAGGCACCAAGGTAGGAGGGAACGGTTTAGGCACTAATGGGGTGGGTTAGGGTGGGGAGGGTTAAAGTGCGTACACACTACACGATATGCTCTCTGAGCACAGTGAGCACAGCCGCTGAACGATATCATTAACGATATCGTTCAGCGAAGGGCTCTCTCCCCCATTCCCCGACATGCAGCAACCTGACGAGGGCGTCAGATTGTGCTGCATGTTCAGGCGATGGACAATGTCGGAAACGACCAGCGGGAGTGCGCATCGCTGGTCGTTTCTGACATAAAAGTACACAATTTGTGCACGATTACTGAGCGATTGCACGATTACGATGTCGTAATCGTGCAGTCGCTCAGTAATATCGCTCAGTGTGTACCCACCATTACTGTTAGGATGTAGCAGTGGCGTAACTAACACACAAAAAAAACACTTGCCTGAATCCCCGCTCCTGCTGCGCCCGCTCGTCGGTTCTCCCTATCCGCTCTGCACTATGGGAGAGACGTCATGATGTTTCTCCCATCACCCACCGCGGGAGCTGGATCCAATTGGATCCCTGTCACAGCACTTTGCGGAGAGAAATCCATAGGCTTCTATAGGGACCCCATCAGTAGATGGTGCTACCCACCGCATCCAAGCCCCTGAGAGCATTGCAGTCGGAGGCTTGGTGCATATCTGGACGTCTATATATATATATATATATATATATATATATATATATATATGTATATATAATTTTTATTAGAAACCCCCCGCGCCCCCCCCCCCCCCCCCCCCCCCGTTTGCGATTTAAAATAATAGCTTCTTATATTGTGGTAATACTTTACTTTTGCGAGAATCATTTTAAAACTGATGTTTTCTGAAGATCTCCCACAGAAATAGTTAATAAATAAGCCCCTGTATCCTTTTGTTTCTCAAGGACTGAAACTTTGAATTTAACCAGGCATCTCTGTCTGGCAAAGTTATGCTGCGACTTATAGTTCCACAGCAGTCAAAAAGGCAAAAATTGCCCACCTTTTTGTTTACCGCTGTATATGGTATATGATATAAAAGCAGCTAATAATGTATTATGCTAGATCTCCCCGCTGCTCCTCTACGTGTCCTTTAACCCACTTACTAGACACTGGCAGGGTCTGTGGATGACATCACAGGTGGGAGTGACAGTGTACTGTGCAATGCATGCCATGAGCTGGTTACTGTAGCACCCTCAGCTCAGTATTTTATGATTACTACACACTGACTCCACTCATCCACTACCGCAGGATTTCCTGCAATTCTACAACATGGCCAGACTGCTGAAAAGCCTTAGCATCCTAGTGATGAGGCAGAGGAGGCTCCCTCCTCTCACTCACTCAGGGAGCAGTGCATGGAGTAAGACAGGAAGGGTGCATACAGTTGCTGGTAAGATGCATGACATTTACTGCAAGTTGCTATATGGGGTGGGGGAGGGGGAAACTTCACTGCATGAGATGTTATGTAGAGATGATGCGTTTGACTTGAAATCCCAAAGCCTTAGTGCAATCATCTGACTGGCATGCCTTTAACTGCAGTCCTTCCTTTTATGTCATCCCCTAGTATTTTTCCATTATGTTCTTTAATTGTGTTTTATGGGATGCATATGTAACCCCAATGTTGACATCACAACTGTCGACATTGTCGCTGTCGAACTTTTGACTAAACCGCCTTATAGGGCAGAGTTGCAGACATTGTTATTACTGTAGCATCCAATCTTTATAGATTGCTGTGTCTATTGTGCAATGTGCACATCCCACTGTATGTATGGGCTGGAAATTTCCACTGAATGCACCATCTGTGGCTCCTTCCAGGGAATTACATTCAGGAGGTAATTAACCCAAATGCCCTGTGTTTTTAATCAACAAACTTCATGGTTGAGGAGATATCACTTGTACATGTACCACTGGAGATCAGTACAATGAGATCTACCTAATAATGTCATTTATTGATTATGGATTTTATTGATTTGCGGAGCCTGCATAATTAAGTTGGCTATAACTGTCAGTATTACTCAAGTAAATGATCCGGGTGGTATCTGCTTCTTCATCCATGTGATCCGTTAGACGCTAGAGGTACTTTTCAGCAGCACAGAGTGTCAAGCACATACAGTGTACAGGTAGGGAATATTAGGAATAGTGAAATGCTTCCGAATATCTTAGTTCAGGATAATTTTCAAACTCGTTGTTGCTGCTTAGAATGAATATAATAGGTGTCGTCATCATTGTCATCTGTGCACCCCTGGACTGACAACAGCTTCTGACCAAGGAATTCATCTAATGAGATGGGACCTAACTGCAGCACAATTCTTTCACCCTGCAACATCGGACAGGTGCCATGACAAATCACGCAGAAAATAAATCATACATGAAACAAATCATACAAAATAATAAGACATATATAAAAACAGACTGTACAATTCCTCTGTTTCCCAAGTCCCATGTCTAAAACTGGGTGCACACTAAACGATGTGTGTACCCAGAAATGCGAGGGACGACCCCTCGCCGACGGGCCGGCATATTGGTTGCCAGGTATACATTAGACGATCCGTTGCTTGTCGGCCCCTGCCACATCCCACTGCATGGGGTCATCAGCCGCATCATCAGGTTGGGCTGCATGAAGGGCCGACCTGACAATGTGGCTGACGACCCCATGGGAACGCGCATTGCCCGACATATAGCGTACACTTAGCAATTTTGATGATTTGTTGTTCTGATCGGTCTGAATTGGGCAAGTCGTTCAAAATATATCTAAGTGTGTACCCGTTACTCTGCCCTTTTCCTCCCTCCCCCACATTCCGTCCTTTCACAAACCTATTTTATGTGTCTCCTTTGCTGCCCCTCCATGTGTCTCCAGTCTTCATTTGCAGCCACCCCTCCTCTATAGTTCCCTATGCCAGCCGCCTCCCTAGAGTATACTTACTATAGCATACTTATATCATTGCCACTCATAGCTATCCGCTCCCCCCTCCCATAGTTTACAAAGCAGCCCCCTTTACTTACCGTTACTAAAGTTCTCCCTCCAGCGCCACGGCCGTTCCCTCAGCTCCTCTTGCCAGCGTCAACACAGGCAGCCAAGCCCAGCACACTCCCGTGTGATCACATCTAAACCGCCCGCCCCATCCCTCCTCCGGCTCCAATCAGCAAACCCTCTCCGGCGATCCACTGAAATAAAACTGACAGTAGCTTCCCTCCGGCCGCGGCACACTGGTGAATGCGCCGCAGCATCCCAGGATGCCACGGCGCACAGTTTGGGAACCACTGGCTTAGTACATTTGGGACCATTGGGAAATGCAGTAAAAACTGACGAAAATGGCATTTTCGAGGCAGATTTTTCAGTTTAGTACAAGCCGCCCCCTGGGAGCTAGTAGAACTCTCACACCCTCATCATTTTCCTCTTTGATTACTGTAATTTGCTCCTCTCTGGCCTTCCTACCTCCCGCTGTGCCCATCTCAGTCTATCCTCAACTCTGCTACCAGCCTCATTTTCCTCCCTAGTCACTCTACCCCTCTCTGCCAATCACTACACTGGCTCCCTTTACCATTCAGCATTAAACTCAAACTCCTCTCTCACTTATAAACCTCACCGCTCCTTCCTAGATCTCCAGCCTTATCTCCTCACACACTACCTCCCGCCCTCTGCGCTCTACCTACCGCCCCTCCACACCTCCATGATCACTACATTTCCATGCAGCATTTCTCCCGGGCCTCTCCTTTACTCTGCCATGCCCTCCGTCGCTCCATTAGACTTCCATCCAGCCTCCCAGTATTTCAAGTATGCTCTTAAAAAACATTTTGTTTCATTCTAGCTAATCACCCCACCTCCTAACGGGAAGCAATCGGGAAGCCGACTGCCTAAATACCGGCAGCCGGCTTCCCGACTGACTTATCCCGGCATGGGTGAAATTTCCCCAACGCCGGGAGACCGGCACCCGGCATCACGATCGTAGTGATGCTGGGCGCCGCGAGCGGACAACCGCGGGGGGGAGGGTTAGGTTTAGGGCTCCCGGCGGGGACTTAGGGTTAGGCAGCGGGGAAGGGGGTGGTTAGGGTTAGGCACTTAAAGGGGGGATTAGGGTTAGGCACTTGGGGGGAAGTTAGGGTTAGGCACCCCTAAGGAGGGTTAGGGTTAGGGGGGTTAGGTTAGGTTAGTGGATACTTACCTATCCACGATCGGGATTTCCAACGCTTCCGCTGCTTCTAACTCTGCTCCTGTCGGGCTGCCGCAGACGGGATACCGCATGGCCGGCGGTATATCATACCCATTCCCTCCTAACTACAGTCTGCTCTCCTCTACTCTACTTTCTTCTCCCCAGTGTGTCCACCCATAACCCCTATAGATTGTAAGCTCTTATGAGCAGGACCCTCTCCCCTTTGTCTTCTCTATATAAGTATGCTAACTGTAAATATCTATATGCATTTACTGCATACTTGCCTACCCTCCCTATTTGGTCGGGAGCCTCCCGAAAATCGGGTGCCGCTCCCGACCTCCCGGGAAGGCAGGCAATCCTCCCGGCTGCCGCTCACTGCTCCTATCACCCCCGCAATTACCCTTGAAACCCCCGCAGCGGGGGGAGGCGGTGTAGCGATTCACGCTGAATCGCATCATTTTGGCCCCACCCCCTGCTTCACAATGCCTGTAATATTGGCAATGTGTATCGGGGGCAGGGCCAAAATGACACGATCACGTGGCCCTGCCCCTGTCCCGCCCACAAATACTCGTAGTCTGCACGGTCCCGCCTCCTCATGCTGGCCACGCCCCCTATCATGCCGATCTGGCTGCTCCCTCCCGGAAGGAGCAGCCAGAAAGTCGGCAAGCCTGATTTACTGTATATATTGTCTGTATTCGTTTTTACTTTTGGGTCCAGTTGTCAGTATTATTCCCTTGTACGGGGCTACAGAACCTCTGTGGTGCCTTATAAATAAAATATACTAATAATAAAAGTACATTTGAGGTGTTATAGAAAGAGCTAGATATGTACTGTAGCTTTACTAGATCTACATCACTTAGCGTGATCCTATAAGAGTATCCTAGTGTGGCATCACCGGCTTCTACATTCTAATAGTATTCTCTTGAGGATGGGTTCTGTTATCAATGTTGACAAGGCGTTGCTCTATCCTTCTATGAAGGAGCTTCTGAAGCTATGCAGTATCCCCTGCAGGACAAGTCTCACTGTGCATGTGCAGCCATTGGTCACGCCCACACATATAGCCTGAACTCCTTGCCACATTGGAGCCGGGATCTCACTGGGGCTCCAAGAGAAGCCCTGGATTGATAAATAGTTATTTAAAAACATTCCATATTGCCACAATATGAAATGTTTAATGTGATGGGAACATTATGAATATTAATAAATATGCCACTTCAGTGTTCTCCCCAGAAATTTTTTCCAGCCGGGCGGCATCAAAAAGTAGCCAGGTGGGGGCCTTCGCAATTATGCGCGCGCCGGGAAAAGGGGTATCTCCTTTACCATTCCAGCCCGACAGGTCTCAGGCTGCTCCCCCACTGGCTCTCAGTCAAAAGTGCCCGTTATGCATTGCCCCCTGTAGTTTTCCCCTTTTGCAGTGCCCCCTGTAGTTTTCCCCTTTATGCAGTGCCCCCTGTAGTTTTCCCCTTTATGCAGTGCCCCCTGTATATTTGCTTTGCCCTTATGCAGTGCCCCCAGGCTTAAGTAGTGCCCCTATGTAGTGCCCCCAGACTGGCCCCTTATGCAGTGCTCCCAGGCTTATATAGTGTCCCTTAAGCAGTGCCCCCAGGCTGGCCTCTTATGCAGTGCCTCCCAGGCTTTGTGTCCCTTATGCAGTGTCTAAGGTCCCAGAGGCAGTGAGATGCATAGGAGACAGCAGCAGGGGCCAGTAAACCAAGTCCCCAGAGGCACCACTAAGCCTAGCCTGTCAGGAATAAGCCCAGCAAATGACAGCAGCGGAACCAGTGGACGGGAACAAAAAATGGCGGTGAGCGGGAGACTTCCAGCCCGGCTGAATGTGATCAGAGCAGCTGGGTGCCCTCTGGAGAAGACACACAGTCAGGCAAGCTCAGCACAGAAGACTGGCAGCAGTGTCACAGGGGAGTGCAGCACCACGGGGCAGAACTTACCTTTACTTGGTCGCCGCTCGTGCTCCCACTCCCGCTGCCTCGCTCTGACTGGATCTAAGTAGATCCAGCAGGTGCGCGGGGCAGGCTCCTCACGTCGCGGGTGATGTCATGATGTCACCCGCGCACTGCATCACTGGGAACGCTTGCCTCTGAAGCGATTGGAGGCTTCTTTAGCATCCGGTCACTTCAGAGGCCAGCGTTCCACAGCGGGGGTCGGCAGGGGAAAGTGCCGGGCGGTAGGCTGTTTCTGCCAGGCGATGCGCCCGCAGAAAACAGCCTGGGGAGAACACTGCACTTAGACATCAGAAAACCTGTCTGCATACGAACTCCAGGCTGTAATCCACAGCAGTTCTTGCCACAGTGGAGCTTAAAAACATGCAAATTAGAGTTCATTTATGTCAGAAACCAATTAACCTACCAGTATGTTTCTGGATTGTGTGAGGAATCATGAGACCCCATCGGAAGCCCATGCAAACACGAGGAGAGCATCCCTACTCTATGCAGATATGGCCTTGGTGGGTATTGACCCCAAGACCTCAGTGCTGTGCGGCAGTGGTGCTAACCACAATGCCGTGTGTTCAGTCCTATCATTTGCATTACTGGGGAAAAATATACCAATCTTTCTCTGTCTGTCTATATTCCTGTCCTACATTGTGTGCATTTCTGATTGAGAGATGCAACCAATGTCGATGTCTGATGCAGTGAAGCGATTTTTTTGCTACTGTGCATGTGCCAAAGCCGCACTGTGCAGGGATTGGTCAGCATTGGTGGTCGCAGAGCGTATTTATTTGTAAAGTGAATGACAGGTAATCAGCATTTGGGGGAGGTTACAGGGGCTGGACAGAAAAACGCAGGTGTGTCTGACCTTTTTCCTTTTTCTGGGCATGCCCTAATGAGCCACTGCAATTTCGTACGCAGCTGGAGAGGCCCCAGCGCCTTAGCTGAGACACTCATTCTAAAACAGCTTAGGCTTGCTTCAATGTGCGATCCTGATGTTTATGCTTTTCTACGTAAGCGACTAATGTGATAGAGGTAGGCGTCTCTGTGCACAAGATGGCGGCTGAGTGATTAACATATTTTTGCAAGTCCGCTGCATATGGGATCGCAGCACTAACGGGCATTGCCTACAATCAGGCCCAATGTCACTACATACCATTTTACACCTCCAGCTGATGGGCTGCTAATCTTCCAGCAGACAGCCGCTGCTTCCCCAGCAGACGGGCTGCTACAGTAGTGCTCAGGCGGCAGCCATTTTGTGGCTGAACCAGTATTCATGAGATCGTTATTGTTTACAAAAAAAAAAAAACTAGTGCATAGCAAGGAGCTCCCTGACAATAAATAACTCAACTACTGATTACCAAATGCATCAACCAAAGCTAAGATCATGATGATAAGATAAAATAACCTTTTGAAGAGGCAAAAAATCCAGATGTATAGAATTGAGGTCCAGACATGGATTATATTTAATATAGTGACTGCACAAAGTCCATACTGTGACTGAAATCCCTTCCATGGGATCCCTTCATATAGATAAAGTGAACAGCATACCTGGATTAGTGCAGGTAATATAGCAAATAAAAGAAAAGGTAAACGAGAGCACGGCCTCGGATGCAATCAGTGTTTAGTGTGTAAATTGTTTTAAAAAAATCAACGGTAGGTTCCAGTCATGTAGAGGCCAAATAGACTGTTGCCATGCAAGGTCCACTCAGCAACTGCAAACATATATTTTTCTTATATATCACTTTGCCTTTGGTTTAAGAATGTTTATTGTTTTTATATTATGCTTTGGTATGTCTATTTTAATTCATAGAATTAATTAATAGTTATTTAATATCAATGAATATGATTATGCTGGAGGAAATCTTAAAGTTCCCAAACGCGTCATTCTGGCGTTCGATATTTCCCACCATAGTGGGTCATCATTTACTGTTAAGTGGCAATATTTTCTTTGGGCATCTACATGACTGTAAACTTCCATTTTTTCCTTTAGCATTTAGATTGTCAATTTGTAGAATATTATAGGGCAGATCTATCAAAACTTGGACATAAAGTGGAGAGAGAGAAAGTGTTATCCAGTCAGCTTCTAACTGTAAATTTACAGGCTATATGAAAAATGAGAGGAGCTGATTGGTTGGTATTTTCTCCCACCACTTTTTATCTCTCCAAGCTTTGAAACATCTCTCCCTATGTCACACTCTCTTCTCGTTCCCAGGCAGCTACAGACCCTTCCTGTGGAGAAATCTGTCTGATACAAGGGGGTAGTCTCACAAGAGAGGGCTTTTGGAGTCACGTCTCATCTGTGCTATACTCTCTATTGTAGTTCTAGCTGGTTACATAAGTTTCGCATTTCATAATTTGTTATGACAAAACATGTAATTTATGTATAAACTTTAACCGTAGTCTGTGTCTAACCTGACAGTGTTATTTGCGTCCTTGCTGTACATGATCTGACACCCAGCTAAAGTGCTTCTAACAAGATCTGACCTGAAATGACTTTTGCTATTTCTTTCTTTGGAGAATAGTTCTGTACATTCCATGTTTTAACTGTACAGCTCCGGTAACCAATCAGTCACATTACATCCTACAAGTTAGTGAGTATTAAAGTGTACCAGTAGTCTTAGTATTTATTATTACTGTTATTATTGCTGTTGTGTATTTATATCAATTTATTCAGGCATAGGGCACTTCTGGCAATGACTAGTTTTAGCTAGAGAGAACTAGCCGTATTCACTAAAGCTGGCCACACAGATATTCAGCCAATAGCCAGTAAATTGTCTGATGTTGTAATATATGTGGCACTAAAATGTCCATGATGTATGAGTATGACCTACAGAAATAGAACCATTATTGGGCTTGGCGGTATGGCTTGGCCTGTGTGCGGCAATCTTCCTACCAGCCTACAGTGACATCGGTGATCCGGCACTTTGATCCCAGACATGAATGAAGAGACTTCGTCTGATCTGAAATTATGCTTGTAATAGGATTTTACCTGATTTCTTCCATGCGCCATTAAGTATTCTGCCATTGTTTCCTTTCTCTTCCTCATAATTACTTTCTCTCACCCAAGAATGCTTCTTTCAATTTAATTGAAATGTTATAATCTAAGTCTGCGCCCCGTATGTCACTGGAGTTGTGGCTAATTTCAGAAACTAACCTGCTCATGGGGATAACCTGAAACGATGTCCATACACTCCTATAGGTTAGTGTCGAGGGATTACAAGCACCCTGGCCTTAACCCCCCCTAAGCAAGACATTGCTGCTATGTCCTCTCTAGCACTGTCAGTGGGCCCTTTCTTCAGGCAGTGGGATTTACAATGTTTGCTATAAATATACTAAGGGGGTCATTCAGACCCGCTCGCGAGCGGCAGTACGCTTGCAAACGGGTCGATGTTCCCCCACTGCGCATGCGCACGACGGAGGGAGCTCCGTCGTACGCATGCGCGAGACCCGGCGAGCGACAGGCTCTCCATCGCTCCGGGTCTCGCACCAAAGGGGGTGTGCTGTCGATGTTGATTGTCAAATATAGAAAATCTGATCCCTGTGCCCACTTTACCACCCTATTTCATGCCCAAAAGCTTGTTGGCAAGGCCAATTGCAAGTGGGTCATATGTAAGTGACCCCCCTCTGTGGAGTGCAAGTGTCAAATTTGTTGCCCAAGGCTAGTTAACCCTTGCACAACTACAGCTACTTATTCAAATATAGAAAATCTGGTCCCTGTGCCCACTTTACCACCCTATTTCATGCCCAAAAGCTTTGTGGGCCAAGCAAAATACAATTGAAATTTGTGTAATAGATACCATATTTTGTTTATTCAATGTAAGCTTATTGATTCTATATAATAAATATTTTTTATAATAACATGTTCTGAATAAGAAGCTGGAAAATGAATAAGAAGCTGGAGCTCGAATAAGAAGTGAATAAGAAGCTGGAGCTCGAATAAGACGCTAACTTCAACCTCGTTATTGTTTCTTTATCAGAAGTGCAAAGACTGCCCCAGCCAGTTTATTTCAGCAGCAGGACTACACACACGTGACCCAGAAGTCGGATGCATACACAGACCAGAACGCGCGTGGAGGACAGCCGAGCAGGAGCGAGGATCATCGGGCTAAGAACACCTTAGTCACTTTGTACTGCCCCGCACTAAGTGTCTGACAAATTTGGAGCAGCCAGCATAACCAATACTCTATCTTCAAATAATCCAGTCAGATGTGATCTGAAGAACTGAGTTTATTATTCGATAGAGGATCTTGTGTGGAAATGATAAGTAATGATGAGTGATGAGTGATGATAGGTGATGTGATGATATTACAAGTGATGTGGTAAAACTGTAAACAAACAAACAATGAAAAGCAATTACTATATGTACTTGGGAATGCAAGGCAAACATATACATAACATGGGATATGCACACAACATGAAACATACAGTATGCAAAGTATAGACTGTAGTGTCACATAGTACAGCTAACATGCATAACATAACTGGCTAGCAGATCTATGGCACAGTTGAAGCTTAGAACTCACCCTCGGATGCTGTACCAGGTTGAGCATATGTAATGATGACTGTCTGGGACCATGTGAAAAGGAAAATGGCTGCTTACAGGTCCTTTGGCCCAGAATGCATTGCTAGACTGCTATGGAATGTTGAGAAGGACAAAATAAATCAGATGCTGTTCTGACCACTAGGTGGGGCTGCTAATGTGAATTAGTGCAACATAACAAACCCTATGCTGAAGGCATGACACTCCCCGTCTGGTATCGTTCATACCACAAATTTAAACTCTAAGTAGGTAACAATAAGAACAGTTCAGACACTGGTCTGAGAAACAACTTAGTCTCTCCTTGCTTACAGATCTTGATCTCAACCTTACGAACTTATCCGTCCTTGCCTCGGGTGACAATATTCAAAGGCCACTCGTTGCGTTGTGACTGACAATCTCTGACAAGCACAATGTCACCAGGTTTTAGGTTGGGTTTGGCAACTTGCCACTTGGTCCTTGGCTGCAGGGTAGAGATATATTATCTTTTCCAACTGTCCCAAAAGGTGTTTGCTAGGCTTTGAACTTGCCTCCATTGTCGTTTGAATAAGTCTTTGTTGGTGAACTCTCCAGAAGGAGCATAGATAGTCCCGGTCTTCTGAGTAAGAAGAGTAGCAGGAGTAAGTAGAAGCGGATCTTCTGGGTCATTAGAAACTGAAGTCAAAGGTCTAGCATTGACGATAGCTGAGACTTCAGCCCTGAAAGTTGTTAAACTCTCGTGAGTAAGTCTTGCAGTACCTACTTGTAGGAATATGGATTCAAGGATTCTGCGTATTATGCAAATCATCCTTTCCCATGTACCTCCCATATGAGAAGAATGAGGTGGGTTGAAAGTCCATGTACAACTTTGCTCACTGAGGTATCTCTCTACACCTTTAGTGTCGATGTTTGAGTGAATTTGTAGTTCTTTGGTTGCTCCAACAAAGTTAGTACCTCTGTCAGAGCGGATGTGTTTTACAGGGCCACGGATTGCAATGAAGCGTCTAAGGGCATTGATGAAGCTTGAAGTGTCCATCGATTCTATAACCTCAATATGAACAGCACTGATGCTCATACAAGTGAATACAACTGCCCAGCTCTTGCTGTTTGCACTTGCTCCTCTTGTGTGTCGTGTGGCGATAGTCCAGGGGCCAAATACGTCAAGACCAACGTTAGAGTACTGAGGGTCTGTACTAAGTCTGTCTGCTGGAAGATTAGCCATCTTCTGAGTTTGAGAAGTACCACAAAGTCTGCGACAGGTAATACATTTGAAAATTGTGTTACTTACACACCTTTTCGCTCCAATAATCCAGAACCCAGCTGATCGTAGAGCTCCTTCAGTAAACAGTCGTCCCTGGTGTCTAACTTCATTGTGATAGTGCTGCACAATTAAAGAAGTAACGTGATGACTTCCAGGCATTATTAACGGATTTTTCTCATTTGATGTTAAATTTGCTTCTTGAAGACGACCTCCTACTCTCAGTAAATCGTTTTCATCGAGAAATGGGTCTAGCCTTTTTAAGACGCTGTTTCTGGGAATAGGATTTTATTGCTAATGCAGTCGATCTCTCTTGCATAGGTTTGGTGCTGCACAACACGGATAATGAGGTTCTTAGATTGTTGTGTTTCTTCTGCTGTCTAAATATTTTGACAGTGATGCCAACCTTTACATTCAGTCACTCTTAGAGATGTGGCACATTTAAATGAACGGGCTATATGACTTAGGCAGGTAATTGCTCTAAGAAGTGATTTCCAAGTTGAGAATCTTTGGAATCTGTGTGGCTCAAGTTGACAATTTGAGATCATGGTTTGGATCGTTGTCACTTGTGGACGGATTTCCACATCTGTATCTGCGTCTACTACCGTGTTTCCCCGATAATAAGACCTACCCTGAAAATAAGCCCTACCCTTACTTTTGTAGCCTGGTCTAAAATAAGCCCTACCCCGAAAATAAGACCTACCTTAATCTCTTTTTGAGCTGGGAACGCTGCAGAGACCAGCGTTCCCAGTCATGACGTCACCCGCGCGCTGAGGATCCTGTGCGGCCATGCCTGCTGGATCATGTTAGATCCAGTCAGCGCGCAAGTGAGAAGGACATCCTGGACGGCGGCGACGCAGGTAAGTACCGTACTGTACTGGTGGGGGATCAATTACAGGGGGGCTTGTACTGCAATAAGGGGGCCTGCATAAAGGACACTGCTACAGGGGGGCCTGCATAAGGGGCACTTCTACACAAGGGAGGCTGCATAAGGGGCACTGCTACGGGGGGGGGGCTGCATAAGGGGCACTGCTACAGGGGGGCCTGCATAAGGGGCACTGCTACAGGGGGGGCCTGCATGAGGGGCACTGCTATAGGGGGGCCTGCATAAGGGGCACTGCTGTCAATGTTAGTTAAAATAAGACCCATCCCGAAAATAAGCCCTATGGTGTTTTTTGGAACCAAAAAAAAAATAAGACAGTGTCTTATTATCGGGGAAACACGGTAGCTCAAATGTGTCACCTACAGGATTGTTACCATTTGTTTCGTACAAGAACTCCGGTCCTCTGAACCATGAAGTGTCTTTAAAGAGACTGGCTGAGATGGCTCTTGTAGCATGATCTGCATGATTGTGAGCAGTGGATACATAGTGCCATTGTTTTGGATTGGTGGACCTCCTGATCCGTAGCACGCGGTAAACATGGAATCGCCTTGTCTCATTGCAGATGTATCCTAACACTACTTTACTGTCTGTGTAGAATTCTGCTCCCGAGAGTTCAATTGGCAACTCAGCTAATTCTACAGCTAGCACTGCAGCACAAAGTTCTAACCTGGGTATGGTATGCTCTGGAAGTGGTGCTAACTTCATTTTGCCCATGACAAACCCAATATGACACTGGCCTCTAATATCCATAGTTTTAAGATATGCAACAGCGGCAATTGCTTGGATCATCAGAAAATACACATAGTCTCTGATTTTGTACTTCTGTAGAAGCACAGGAGCATATGAACGTGTAATATAAAGGTTAGTTAAGATGGACAGAGAACTTTTCCACTCCTCCCACAAATCTCTCTTCTGAGAGGACAGTGGCGCGTCCCAGTCGGATGACTCGCAGGTTAGGTCTCTGAGCAAGGCTTTACCATGGATAGTGACAGGAGCAGCAAATCCTAAGGGGTCATACAAGCTGTTTATAACAGACAAGACACCGCTGTGGGCGTAGGGTCTTTCCTCACTGTTCACTTGGAAGGTAAAGGAGTCGGATTTTAAGTCCCATAAGAGTCCAAGGCTACATTGAGCTGGTGGAGAATCAATTCCTAAATCTAAATCCCTTAAGTCACTGGTATGATCTTGAGATGGGAAGGCTTCCATCACTCTTTTGCTGTTGGAAGCTATTTTGTGAAGCCTGAGATTAGAGCAGGCAAGCATTTCCTGAGCTCTCTTGAGGAGGCTGATTGCTGTCTCATCCGTTGGCATAGATTTTAAACAGTCATCTACATAGAAATCTTTTTTCACAAGTTGTCTAACATCAGAACCATACTCTAGCTCGCCCTCTTGAGCCATCTACGTCTGAGTCCGTAGATGGCAACTGCAGGGGAAGGGCTGTTACCAAAGATGTGTACCCTCATGTGGTACTCTGCAATGTCTTTAGAGGGGTCGTTGTCTCTGAACCAAAGGAATCTTAGGAAATTCCTGTCACTTTCCCTCACGAGGAAGCAATGAAACATTTGTTGAATGTGAGCTGTGAAGGCAATAGAGTCCTTACGGAAACGTATGAGTACTCCAAGGAGTTTGTTGTTAAGGTCTGGTCCTGTCAGGAGAACATCATTTAAGGAGATGCCTTCGAACTTGGCACTAGAATCAAACATGACTCTGATCTGACCTGGTTTCTTTGGGTGGTATACACCAAACATTGGTAAGTACCAGCATTCATCTGTGTCTTTAAGAATGGGAGCTATCTCAGCATGACCATTCTCAAATATTTTGTCCATGAAAGAGAAGAAGTGATCTTTCATTTCTGGCTTCCTGTGGAAGTTGCGTTTTAGTAAAGAGAAGCGTTTAAATACTTGTTCTCTGTTGTTAGGTAGGCGCCGTCTGTGTGTTTTAAAGGGTAGAGGTGCAACCCAACTGTTGGCATCATCTTTGACTAGTCCCTTTTTCATTATTTCCAGGAATAGATTGTCCTCTATGGACATTGCGACTTGATCATCCCTTTGTGTTCTTTGGAAGACTGTACACCCCAAATGTTCTTGGTAGCTGTCACATATGTGGTTGTCACTAGGAGAGTCTATGACAGTGCAGTGTGGTAGTTCCTTTATGAGGAAGTGATTGTGACATGGTTAAAATAGAGAAGGGTGTCCGTTTTCTAAAGTACAGGTAAGCATGCTGTTGACAGTAACTGGTTTATGCACATTTCCAAGACATACTTCTCCTATCATGACCCATCCTAGGTCTAATCTTTGAGCATAAGGAGCATTGTGTGGACCGTTAATCTGACTTTGTGGACTCGTAAAATATCTCTCCCAATGA
This sequence comes from Taudactylus pleione, assembly GCA_031769625.1. NCBI lineage: Eukaryota > Metazoa > Chordata > Amphibia > Anura > Myobatrachidae > Taudactylus > Taudactylus pleione. Next base: position 2,575,896 of record JAUIMM010000609.1, read on the forward strand.
GTAGAATTATCTGGGCTAATGGGTCCAGTTCTGGTATCAGATGTGCTATACGTTTCAAATGTGCATGATGGATAGCTGCGTCTGGTGTAGGGATTTCAGACCTATTATCGGGGATCTCATTGCATTCAGTGATAGTGGGTAAGGGAAGGCATGTCTTTCCGTGTAAGGAATCGACTTGATAGCTGATTGCTCTTCTCCCTATTGTCTCAAAACTCCCTGCACAAGTCCTTAAGGAGTATGGAGTGCTGGTTCCTTTGATGTTAAAGGTCTCAAAGAAGGTTGATCTGGCTAGGGACTTGTTACTTTGGTCGTCTAGGATTGCATAAAGTTTGACGGCTTTCTCTGGTTGACCGTTGGGATAGACTCGGACTAAACAGATTTTGGAGCAAGATTTGCCACTAATAGTGTCTTTGCAGACTTCAGTACATTGTGAAGTTATCTCTGGTATGACTGCAGTAGTGTCTCTTTGCTCCACACTGAGCTCCCCGCCATGGTCTGTGTCACCATAACTGTGTTGTAAAGTCAATGGGGAAGGTCCAGGGTGTAGAGCTGTGTTGTGTTCTGTGCTGTGACATTCTATGCAGTTAACACTAACCTTACAATCCTTGGCAAGGTGGGTTGTAGAAGAGCAGCACTTGTAGCAGATACCATTTTCTCTTAGGAATGCTTTGCGGTTCTCCAGGGACTTTTCTCTGAAGGCTTTGCATTTCAGGAGAGGATGCGGTTTGTTATGCAGGGGACACTGCTTGGCAGGATCTTTATCTTTGTTCTCTTGACGAGTAGAATAGGTAGACCTGTGGGAAGAATCTGTATAATGCGCATTAGTCTTGTGAACCGCGACTGACATTTTGCGGGGGTTAGGTAGAATAGGGGTTGAGCTAGTCAGTGTAAAGGCAAAACTAGGATCATTCCTGGTCTTAGCTTGTTGGTGCACAAAGTCCACAAAAACAGAGAATGGTGGAAATGGCACGTTGTGCCGCTGCTTATATTTGGAATCATGGGTGAGCCATTGCTCCTGCAGATTGTAAGGTAGCTTTTGCACTATAAGGTTAATGCCTCTGGCTGTGTCGAGGAAGGCAAGTCCTGGTAAGTCTCCCTCACACTTGGCTACTTGAAGCTCCATTAGTAAGTCACTTAATTCTCTCAGTCTCTGATAACTTTTGTTAGGTAACCTAGGGAAATCATCAATTTGTTTGAATAGTGCACTTTCTCTACTCTCTGGTGAGCCATAGCACTCATTTAATATATCCCAGATCATTTTAAAGCCATTCTCAGGGTGATTGATATTGATCACTCTTAACCTTCTAGCATGTTCAGCGGATTCATTCCCAAGCCATTTAATTAAAAGGTCTATTTCTTCGCTATGTGAAAGGCCTAACCCTCTAATTAGATTTTGGAAAGAGGATTGCCAGGCTCTGAAGCTCTCAGGGCGATCATTGAACTTTTGAGAGTCCGTTTTTGACCAGCTCACGGCGAGCAAGAAACTTGGCAAAGTCTAATGTGTCTTGATTGGCTCTAGGAGATGCTGTTTGTGCATTAACATGGTGAGTAAATGGTGCGTGGTCATACCTGTTAGGATTGTATGGTTCCTGTTGGCTTGTAGCATACCACTTTTGTGTGCAGGTAGTTGTGCCTTTGTTGTAGTTTGCAGATTCAGACACCTGGTGTGGGGGAAGGTTGTCCCTCTTGGGTTCCCTGTGTCTAGAATTCTCTTGTTTGCAAGTTTGCAGTTCACTGTTGACTAGTGGGGGCGCTGCGTAGTGTGTTTTGCTTGTTTCACTGACAAAGTCTGAATGCATGCTTTGTACTGAATGAGGTTTGCTGCTCATTTTGGATGCTTGATTGACATATTCTGATGTGCGTTGCAATGAATTCTGTGATCCAAGCTCTGCGTCAAGCACATTGATCCTCCTTATATTAAGAAGTTCTACAGACTCTAAGAATGCTGCTTCCGCAATAGCAGCTGCTGCCTCCTTCTCTGCAGTGAGCTTCTCACTAATTTCTTCTAGGCGTTGTTTCTCCATAACTCTTTCTGCAACCAGACGTGATCTTTCTGCTTCCAGATATGACCTCTCCATGTCTCTTTCTGCATCCAGACGTGACCTCTCTGCATCCAGACATGACCTCTCTATTCCTTTCTCTGCTTCTAAACATGATTTTTCTATTTTCAATTGCATCTCTTGTTCAGCAAAGGTGGCCCGCACTTTTGCAGCTTCCGTTTCTGCGCATGCCATTATGGCTGCATTGCTGACAGATAAAGATTTGGAGGAACTAGAGACTTGGGACCTAGTTTTGTATGAAGATGTTGTTTTCTGTGACATGATGATGGAATGGAAATGCTTGACTGTGTAGAGGCTGCTGTATTGTAATGTGCAGATAACTGAGCTGACACTGTAGCAGGTCTCTGAGTAGTCAGGGTCTTGGGACTGTTGTTAGGCTGTTTGACTGTGCAGGTACTGTTGTCTTGCCATATGCAGGTGGCTGTACTGACAGTGTGAAATTCCTGTGTAGTCAAGGGCGGTACTCCTATTGCTGAGCTGCCATGGTTAGACTGTATAGAAACCCTTGTGCTGTCATATGCAGGTGACTGTACTGACCGTATGAAATTCCTGTGTAGTCAATGGCGGTACTCCTATTGCTCAGCTGCCACGGTTAGACTGTATAGAATCTCTTGTACTGTCATATGCAGATAGCTCTGGCTGGCAGTGTAACAGATCTGTGAGTCTGTATGTGTCCCACTTGCTGACAGACAAGTTGCTGACGAAGTCAGATATATGCATCACACGCTGGGAGCCCGATGTTTTACTGTACTGCCCCGCACTAAGTGTTTGGAGCAGACAGCATAACCAATACTCTATCTTCTAATAATCCAGTCAGATGTGATCTGAAGAACTGAGTTTATTATTCTATAGAGGATCTTGTGTGGAAATAAGTAATGTGATAAGTGATGAGTGATGACAAGTGATGTGATGATATGACAAGTGATGTGATGATATGACAAGTGATGTGATGATATGACAAGTGATGTGGTAAAACTGTAAACAAACAAACAATGAAAAGCAATTACTATATGTACATAGGAATGCAAGGCAAACATATACATAACACGGGATATGCAAACAACATGAAACATACAGTATGCAAAGTATAGACTGTAGTGTCACATAGTACAGCTAACATGCATAACATAACTGTCTAGCAGATCTATGGCACAGTTGAAGCTTAGAACTCACCCTCGGATGCTGTACCAGGTTGAGCATATGTAATGATGACTGTCTGGGACCATGGTTGCTGCTATTTCCTATGTGGCTAAAGGACCTCTGTGACGTATCCACCACGTGACCGGTGCAGGAGGCTGGACCGCTCCTGCGTTACCATCCACTAGGGCATAGAGGGGGAATAAATATCTGTGGCGAGCGCAGCGAGCCAACGTGCCCGAAGCATGGCGAGCGTAGCGAGCCCGCGAGGAGACACTTTTGGTCCCCCGTTAGCATCCCCGCCCCTCCCCCTTTTAGGCCGGGTCACGTGGGTGTGACGTCCCAGCTTCATCAGCCCTCTATAGTCTAGACCTAACCCTGGGACCATGTGAAAAGGAAAATGGCTGCTTACAGCTCCTTTGGCCCAGAATGCATTGCTAGTCTGCTATGGAATGTAGAGGACAAAATAGATCATATTTAAACTGCTGCTGTCCTGACCACTAGGTGGGGCTGCTAATGTGAATTAGTGCAACATAACAAACCCTATGCTGAAGGCATGACACACATGGAGATTGAGCGGGACGAAGAGGACCGGTGACCCAGAGACGCCCGCACGGTGAGAAGACCATGCGGGAATTGTCGAGCACGGGACACGCGAATCAAGTGAACAGAGGTAAGACTCCGTTAGAGGAGGGGTCACCTGGCTGGGATTCCCCTGGAGGGTTAGTCTACGCGAGGTTGTCTCCTCCCCATACTACAGCTGCAGTCTCAACAGGACGACGGGCAGATCCTTGGGGCAGGTGACCGGCCGCCCATCCAGTTGTTTTTGGGCAGCACAGTCTGGAGACTACCCTTCTTTTCCACATTCCATAACCCCAAGTCTCAAATATACCTGCAGGGGTACCCCGATGTCCCCACCAGTGTGAAGTTTATGCATGCCAATGTTTTTCCAACTTTTTGATCACCAAATTATCATCTGGGTGCAGTTTTCTCAATTAGGATTACTGATTTAGGCCGGGATGTACAGTTTTCGGGGGTTTTACCGCATTTCCATATGTACTAAGACCCGGCCGCACTTTTATCGGTGCAGAGGATAACGCCAGAAAAACATGGCGTTACCCTACAGAAGCCTATGGGCTTCTTACCGCACCCGGCTCCCGACAATTCGCCGCCGCCCTGCCGCCGCCCAGCGCTGGCCCCCCCCTCACCTGCTGTCCATGGTCACCGGCCCGCGCTCCTCCTGGGTTCCTCCGCCTCCTCCTAATCTTCTTCCGGGTGCAGGGAGGAGGCCGGGGCTTCCTGCACAGGTCACCAGCGGGAAGCCCTCGGAGACCCCGTCACCCAGCTTCGTGCTGTACATATGCGATTAGCAAGGTTGCAGTGACTGGCGGAATGGTCACCGCAACCTTACTACATCCCGGCCTTACTCCTTTTTTCAGTCTGACGCAACATTTTAGATGTGTGGGACGCCACACCCCTTCAATTTGTTACCAATAACATTTATTATATAATACGTTTTTTTACTTATGTAATCTTGTAAATTTTGTCTAAATCTACATTAATGCTTATGTGATACACTTATCACTTATTTTTACCTTGTCTATTTTATACTACACACGTTATCCAAGTAAAAATCTAAGGCCCTCATTCAGAGCCGCTCGTTAGCAGCAGTACGCTCGTTCCGAGCGATGTTTGCACATCTGCGCATGCGTACGCTTTTTAGTACGCATGCGCGAACCAGTCAGTGCGGTCGAAAATCCTTTGTACGCAATATAGCGAGTGCCTGCTATTTTGAGTGACAGAATGAGGCGTATGTGGGTGGTAACAGGGGAAGGTGCTTGAAAATGGGGAGTGGAGATCCGAACGCAGGCGTGCTTAAAGGTCAAAACGGGCGTTTTATGGGTGTGTATATTTAAAACAGCAGCGTCATTGACCACGTCACTGGGTTATTTTATAGCCAGAACTGCACGCAAATTTGTGGTAGCAAACACCAACCACAAGAATAGCGAGCAATTCATACGCTGGTCGATGTACTCGATTAATCTAATAAATAGCGGACATGACGTAGGATGCGTGTGGCCAGGGGGCGTTTTTAACAAATAAACGAGCGTATGTTTTGCTCGTTCGTTCAGACTTAGAGGTGTGAACAGACTGCAATGTGCGTACGGATCATTTGAATAGCCACCCCTTGTTTTTAAACGAACGACCGCAAATAGCGAACGGCTCTGAATGAGGGCCTAAGACTCTATGACAGTTTTGTGTGTATAAGTTATTGTTTGTCCCAAGACATACACAAATTTTATTCTGACTACAGAGTTAATGAAGTAGAACGTGTGACACATTACAAGGTACCAACACTTACCGTATATACTCGAGTATAAGCCGAGTTTTTCAGCACAAAAAATGTGCTGAAAAAGTACCCCCTCGGCTTATACACGAGTCAAGTGTAGCGCTGACCGGACGGAGTTCGGTCAGCGCTACACACTGCCAAACACACAGCCGCCGGAGCCGGCAGCTGCGTGTTTGGTGTAATCAGCAGCCGCTGAGAGTCTGTCAGACTCTCAGCGGCTGCTGCTGCTCCCACTGCGGGAGCCATCTTCCGGCTCCCGCAGTGGGTGATGGGAGACACGTCGTCATGTCGACGTCTCTCCCATGCAAAGCGGCCGGAGGAGCGGACAGCGGCGGGACCAGGAGCGGGAGTTTAAGGTAAGTGTTTATTTTTTTTTTATTCTTTTCACGTCTCTCTCTACTAGGGGGGGGGGGACTACAGGGGGCGATGACTACAGGGGGCACTACCAGGGGGCATTATCAGGGGGCACTACCATGGGGCGATTACTACAGGGGGCACTACCAAGGGGCATTATCAGGGGGCGATTACTACAGGGGGCACTAAAAGGGGGGATTACCACTGGGGGAACTACAAGTGGGGGATTACTACAGGGGGCACTACCAGGGGGGGATTACTACAGGGGGCACTAAAAGGGGGGATTACCACTGGGGGAACTACCAGGGGAGGATTACTACAGGGGGCACTACCAGTGGGGGATTACTACAGGGGGCACTAAAAGGGATTACTACTGGGGGTACTACCAGGGGGGGATTACTACTGGAGGCACTGAAAGGGGGGATTACCACTGGGGGCACTACCAGGAGGGATTACTACTGGGGGCACAACCAGGGGGAATTACTACTGGGGGCACTACCAGCTGCTGCCATTTCCCACACTAGGCTTATACTCGAGTCAGTAAGTTTTCCCAGTTTTTTGGGGTAAAAGTAGGTACCTCGGCTTATATTCGGGTCGACTTATACTCGAGTATATACGGTATATTAATTAATTTCAGGCACAATTTGTCAACCTATTTAAAGCTTACAGATGTTGGATCACTACAATCCCCATCACATCACGGTTGCTGAATTTGATTATAACATAATTTTTGTTTTTTAAATACTTATTAGTCAGGTATGCAATCGGGAAGCCGACTGCCTAAATACCGGCAGCCGGCTTCCCGACTGTCATATCCCGGCAAGGGTGAAATGCCGGGCGTCTAGATGTAGATCGTAGTGATGCCGGGTGCCGCGAACGGACAGCCACGGTGGGGGGGGAGGGTTAGGTTTAGGGCTCCCGGGGGGGACTTAGGGTTAGGCACCCCCCCGGGAGGGTTAGGGTTAGGCTAGGGGGAGGGAGGGTTAGGGTTAGGCACCCCCGGCAGGGACTTAGGGTTAGGCACCCGCCCGGGGGACTTAGGTTTAGGCAGCGGGGAAGGGGGTGGTTAGGGTTAGGCACTTAGAGGGGGGATTAGGGTTAGGCACTTGGGGGGGAGGTTACGGTTAGGCACCCCTAAGGAGGGTTAGGGGGGTTAGGTTAGTAGATACTCACCTATCCATGATCGGGATTTCCAGCGCTGTCGGGCTTCCGCTGCCGGGATCTCTGCTGATGTCGGGCTGCCGCTGCCGGGAATCGAACCGCCAGGCCATGCGGCCGGCGGTATTTCATACCAATTCCATTAGTCAAATACTAATTTATAAAACCCAGGATAAATAAAATGGTAAGAATTGCTTTTAAAATGCAGAAAATTTGGAATTTTAATATTTGATTTTTCAGATTTTGGACACTGAATAACAGGGACATTTCCAAGGACAAATCATTAAATCCTATGATGGTCCCTGGAAATTAGGGACAGTTGGAACACATGTGACTGTAGACTGTGTGACTGCAGAGTATGTGGTCATAGCAATAGGTAACAGGTCTCACTGCATGGGATAAATTACATCAAAGCCTAGTGATGTGGTTCATCAAGCTAGTTTGGGAGGTCAAAGTTGGTGTAGTGGTCAGCATTGCTGCCTCACAGCACTGAGGTCTTGGGTTAAATTCCTTCTAAGGCCCTATATGTTTGGAATTTGTATGTTTCCCCTTTTCTTGTGTGGGTTTCCTCCAGTTGCTCCAGTTTCCTCCCCTACTCCAAAAATATACTGGTAGGTTAATTGGCTTCTGTCAATAATGAACTCCTCCTCCTGTGTATGTGTGTGCGTGTACATATGGTAGGGGCAATAGATTGCAAGCTCCAGGGACTGATATAAATGGTACTCAGAAAAAAACCTTCCATTGGCCTCGGCCAATGTGCAGCAAGTGATTCCTTTGCGGGGCACTCTATTATAATAAATTAATTTATATAATTGATATCAGGAAATATACATAGTTACAACATAACTTTTAATCAGTTCCTTCTTTAAAGAGATTGGGAATTATTTTGACTCTGAGTGTGAAAATATGACAATCACCTATCAATAAACACCCATAAATACCACAGTGTTCTCCCCAGAAATTGTTTCCAGCCGGGTGGCATTAAGAAGTAGCGGGTGGGGGCCTCCGCAATAATAAAATGTTTTAAATTCTGACCTTATAATGATTTAAACTTGAAATAAGAATTTACATATTAATTGTCTTCTTCTTAGAGGCCCACATACTGTCCCCACTTGCAGGCTACACAGAATATATTTTTTATACAGCTCTACAGATAACTGGTCCCACTTCCAGGCTCTCTTTAATCAGTTCAGGTGACCGCCTGAACTTTTATACAGGAGGAGGGATCTTTGCCATCCAGCCTGACACCGCCCCTGCACTGTGATGGACAACTACCCCCGCCCCAATGCCACATCCCCTGCTTGGCACTCTCCCCTGACCCAATGCCGTGTCCCCTGCCTGGCACCTCCCCCTGCTCCAATGCCGCGTCTCCTGCCCGGCACCTCCCCCCGCCCCAATGCACCATGTCCCATCACCTGGAACCTTCACTAACATGTCCATATTACCGGCGGACACGAAGCCTCCAATGTGAAGAACGTGACGTCGGCGCAGCTTGGCGTCGCATCCGGCATCTGTGTCCGTGCAGGGCCGGCCCTAGCCCAAATTTTTTTGTAAGCGAGTATATTTTTGGCGCCCCCCTATGCAGTGCACCTTTTACAGTTCCCCCAGTAGTGGTCCCCCCTATGCAGTGCCCCTTGTGCCCCCAGTAGTAGTCCCCCTATGCTGTGCCCCCAGTAGTGGTATCCCCTATGCAGTGCCCCTTATATAGTGCCCCTAGTAGTGGTCCCTCCTGTGCAGTGCCCCCAGTAGTAAGCCCCTTATATAGTGCCCCCAGTAGTAGCCCCCCCCATATGCACTGCCCTTTAAACAGTGGCCCCAGTTGTAGTTCCCACCCTAAGCAGTACCCCCAGTATTGCCCTTTATATAGTGCCCCCAGTAGTGGTGCCCCCAGTGGTAGTCCCCCCCATTGTAGTGCCCTCAGTCGTAGTCCCCCTCCCCTTGTAGTGCCCCTAGTAGTAGTTCCCCAGTGGAGGTCTCCCCCCATATGCATTGCCCCTAGTAGTAGCCACCCCCTTGTAGTGCCCCTAGGGGAGGTTCCTCCCCCCTATGCAGTGCCCCCAGTAGTAGCCACCACCTTGTAGTGCCCCTGGTAGTAGTTCCCCCCCTCTTGTTGCGCCCCCAGTGGAGGTAGTAGTCCCCCCTATGCAGTGTCCCCCAGTAGTGCCCCTGGTAGTAGCCATCCCCTTGTAGTGCTCCTGGTAGTAGCCACCCCCTTGTAGTGCCCCTGGTAGTAGCCATCCCCTTGTAGTGCCTCTGGCAGTAGCCACCCCCTTGTAGTGCCCCTGGTAGTAGCCACCCCCTTGTAGTGCCCCTGGTAGTAGCCATCCCCTTGTAGTGCCCCTGGTAGTAGCCATCCCCTTGTAGTACCTCTTGCAGTAGCCACCCCCTTGTAGTGCCCCTGGTAGTAGCCACCCCCTTGTAGTGCCCCTGGTAGTAACCACCCCCTTGTAGTGCCCCTGGTAGTAGCCATTCCCTTGTAGTGCCCCTGGTAGTAGTCCCCCCCCCCGAGTAGACACATGTAATATAAAAAAAAAACCACCTGAATCCCCGCTCCAGCCACCCGCTCCTCAGTCCGTCATGGCGTCTCTCCCATTACCCACTGACGGAGCCGGAAGATGATGCGGCTCCTGCAGTGGGCGCAGCAGCTAATGAGAGTCTGACAGACTCTCATTGGCTGTTAATTAGAACAAACACACAGCTGCCGGTGCTGACGGCTGTGTGTTTGTCACTGTGTATGTAGTGCTGACCAAACTCCGTCCTGTCAGCACTACACTACACGCGCGGTGCAGCTGTGTCACAGAGACACAATCTGCCCGTGGCCCGCATGGTCGCAGCTGAGGCGCCCTCCACTATGTGGCGCCCTACTCAGCTGCGTACCATGCGTATGGGTAGAACCGGCCCTGTGTCCGTGGCAACAAGGACACATTGAAGATGACCGGGAATGCGGGGGGAAGTGCTGGGCGGTAGGCTATTTTTGCCGAGCGATGCGCCCGCAGAAAACAGCCTGGGAAGAACACTGTACCATTTAATTTATATCAGGAAATGAACATAATTAAAACATAACTTTTAATCGGATCCTTCTTTAAAAGAAATTGGGAATTATTATGACTCTGATTATGAAAATATGATAGAGTCACCCATCAATAAGCACACACAAATATCCTATCCATCAATAAGCACACATAAATATCATATCCATCAATAAGCACACATAAATATCCTATCCATCAATAAGCACACATAAATATCCTATCCATCAATAAGCACACATAAATATCATATCCATCAATAAGCACACATAAATATCCTATCCATCAATAAGCACACATAAATATCATATCCATCAATAAGCACACATAAATATCCTATCCATCAATAAGCACACATAAATATCCTATCCATCAATAAGCACACATATAAATATCATATCCATCAATAAGCACACATAAATATCATATCCATCAATAAGCACACATAAATATCATATCCATCAATAAGCACACATAAATATCCTATCCATCAATAAGCACACATAAATATCATATCCATCAATAAGCACACATAAATATCCTATCCATCAATAAGCACACATAAATATCCTATCCATCAATAAGCGCACATAAATATCCTATCCATCAATAAGCGCACACAAATATCCTATCCATCAATAAGCGCACATAAATATCCTATCCATCAAAAAGCGCACACAAATATCCTATCCATCAATAAGCACACATAAATATCCTATCCATCAATAAGCACACATAAATATCCTATCCATCAATAAGCACACATAAATATCATATTAGACATTCTGTAATTGTGTATAAAATAATTACCTTGTTGTGATCATATTTAATCATTAGCAATGTATCCCCTAATGGGTAAAATAGGCAGGTTTAGCAGTTAGTACATTCACTCCCTTTCTTCATTAATTCATTTATGTAATAGCACTATATACAACCAACTTACACATAAATTCTAATTTAAACACTATAATGCTTCTGATTTGATAAATGTTGCAGATATAGTATATACATACAGGACAGATATATTCTCGATATACTTTTGTTATATGAGAGGTTGTTTTATCTCTGTCTGTCTCTCAACCATAAATGGCCAAATGGCAAGCTCTGCAGAACGGTATGGAGTCAGGAAGCCGACGGTCGAAATGCCGACCGCTGGCTTCCCGACTGTCAAATCCTGGCAGGGTTCTAATGATAGGCGTTGAAATCCCGATGCCTATTATTATCCCTACGCCGGGAGCCCGATGCCCGGCATACCGAACAAAGGTAAGCCGGGCGGTGGGCGTTTAGGTTAGGGGCTCCCGGGGGGGACTTAGGGTTAGGCTAGGGGAAGGGGGGGTTAGGGTTAGGCACCCCTGGGGGAAGGTTAGGGTATGGCTGCGGGGAGGGGGGGTTAGATGTAGGCACTTACAGGGGGAGGTTAGGGTTAGGCACCCCTATAGGAGGGTTGGGGGGGGGGAGAGGGTTAGGGTTAGTTAATGTACTTACCCTGTCAGGATCTACACTTCCGGTCTTCCGGCGTCGGGATTTGAATCCTACTGATTCCCTGCAGAACATGTGCGCTATATAATTAACTGTCAATTAATAAATAGTATTATTAGGCCATAAATAAATAGCAAACAGGAAAATGAAGCCCAGTATGATGTCCAGCACTTACTAACAAGTTGATCCTATCCCTAGTATCCAGCACACGGACAGAAGAATGGAAATGTAATAGCCTTTGTAAAAACAGGCAGGCTTGCCGGAACCTCGCTCGTACCTGCATCCCGCAGGCTATCACATTTCCCCCAATGTATTACAGCAGGGTCGTAACCAGAGGTGTGGGGGTCCCATAGCAAAGTTTACTCGGGGGGTGGCGGCGGCCCTCCAGCCCCGTAATACCTACACCCCTTCAGCCGCGTAATACCCTCCACCCCAGCCCCGTAATACATACACCCCCCCGGCCCCATGATACTTACCTCCTGAGTGCGGTGCGACAATGTCATTTTTAATCAGGCGCCGATTTCGAGGCAATCGGAACTCACAGACCAGCAGCCGCTGCTGATTGGCTGCTGGTCCGCAAGTTCCTACTGGCTCATGACCGTCTCCTAATTGAAAACGACATCGGTGGTGGCATCGCTGTACTTGGCTATAGAGTGCAGGGGTTGCTTGCTGGGCCGGCGGGCCCCCTAAGCCGCCGGGCCCCATAGCAAGCACGCCCCTGGCACCCTCTATAGTTACACCACTGTGTTACAGCTAGGTATGTTTTGCTTACAATAAGCCATGTGCTTCCTGCTCCTAAGCCAGGTAGGGAGATAAACGCAGCGTACTGACACAGGTGCAGCTGCTAATCGTACACACATTGGAAGTTGCTGTAATGACGAGCCAGCGCTTGAGTGAGCATAAGTAATCAAAACTGCGCACTGGGGACCGGTTGCCTTGGTCGGGGTGTGCTGCTGGTATTTCAAAGATTGTCCTCCTTTGTATCATAGTATAATAGTATAATATATAATACTGCGCTCAACCCCTATGCTGTATCTGATGCGCCGTATAAATAATTGTCAAATCTGTACCAAAAGGTGTGATGTATAAAGGGTATTTACTGATCAGTATCCACAAAATGTGCCGTACAAAAGAATTCAATGTTGCAATATATATCCTAATATAATACAATGATATTTGACTAGGACTGCAGTTCTAATGCTGACAATACACTAGTACGACCAGCATAAGATTTCCCTTGAACTCCCTGGCAGTCCCGGAACACACAATGACACACGATGTTCATACGATCTCACGATACGATTGATCTGCAGTTTAGGAGGGAAGGCCATTAAAAGAACACACACTTCTTCAAAGTGTAACTGAAATGACGCTGGTCGGACGCACGATGCATCGCATGCACAAATACACGACACAATCACAATAGATATGATGGGCTGCACATCTGATCATACGATATGTTTTAAGATCGGCGGTAGCGCATCGGATCGGATCCTACCTAAATACTACATGATTTCCACACGATTCATCGTACGACGCGTCGCAAATCTGGCAATCGGCCAGAAATCGCACTTGTGTATGTTAAACATGAAGTTATTATATGTGTGAAGATTGTATTCTTTTGTACTGCACGTTTTGTTATATATTGCAACATTGATTTCTTTCGTACTGCACATTCTGCTTATACCTGTGAGTCCGTGTGAACTGCAATCTGGAGCACATGCACTGGGGATCAAAGTGTGAGGAGGATGACTGATATCTGCAAGTGCAGAGATAAGCTGCAGAATGGGGAACTGATCATCGGTGTTATACAGCTGCTTTGCATACACAGTTATTTAAACCTTTGGAACCCTCAAAATGGAAACAGAATAATCAAATAGAACATTATGACAAAGGGACGATATATCAAACCTTTGAGAGAGATAAAGTGGAAAAAGATAAAAGAGCTCATTCAGACCCGTTCACAAGTTGCGGCCGCTCGCTGGCAAAAAGGGGCCAGATATTTAAATTAAGTGCTCGCACTGTGTTGCGTAAGGACGCCCTCTATGTTTTAGCGAGCTATGGCAAAGTGCGCTCGCAAGTGTATAAAGACGCCCCCTTGCCATTCACAACACACGTCATCCCCGGGAAATGTAGGATTAATCGAGAGCCATCGGAGCTGCTCGCAGCCATTGAGGTTGCCTTAACCCGCCGCAAGCACTGCGATCAGTGCTGGCTGAAATACATGCAGGTGACGTGTACAGTGATGCTGCTTTGCTAATTATGCACGCCCTTTAAACAGCGTTTTTGCAGCCTGACACGCCTGCGTCCGCAACACCACTCCCCAGTTTACAAGCACCTTCCCCAGTTACCACCCACAAACGGCACTATCTGTCACTCAAAGCAGCAACCTGATAGTGGCTTACGAGCAACCAAAAACAGATCGCAAAGACTGGCTTGCGCACGCGCACTGTGAATTATACGCATGCGCGCATGCGCAGATGGGCAAAAATCGCTCAGAGTGAGCGCAACTTAGCGACCGGGTCTGAATCAAGTCCAAAGTACCAACCAATCAGCTTCTGTCATTTTGCAGACTGTTTGAAAAAATGACAGAAGCTGATTGTTTGGTACTTTATCTCCCTCTAAGGTTTGATACATCTCCCCCAAAGATACTAATACACAAAATACAGAAGGATGCACAAACGAGTGGAGGGGGGACATGGAGAAGAATCACAATATAAGTAAATACAAAATACACACAGAAATGGTTAAGAACATAAGAGACAGCGCATCACCAAGGCGTAGGAGTCTGTAATTAGCGACAAAGGTACCAATTAGTGGATTTGAAAATCTTAAATATTTGTTCTTGAGAGGAGGACTCGAGAGGCTCTCACTCTCTCTCTCTCTCTCTCTCTCTCTCTCTCTCTCTCTCTCTCTCTCTCATTTTTTGTAAATAACTCAAAACTTCCTTTTCAAGATCAGGCATAACAGACTGTCTCTCTGAATACAGTGTTTGCAAATAAGAAGTTGTGACCTGCTCATGGAGGGGGGACGAGCATTCTGTCCATTTTGAAAGAATATGTTTCGTTAACGTTACTATAATAGTTAATAGGGGGATAAAATGCTTTGTTGATGGACTTAGGGCAGAGGTTCCCAAACGCGGTTCTCAAGGCTCCCCAATAGTTCAGGTTTTAGAGATATCCATGGTTAAGCACAGGTGGCTTAATTAGTACCTCAGTCAATTTTATTTAACCACCTCTGCTCAGCCATGGATATCTCTAAAACCTGAACTGTTGGGGAGCCTTGAGGACCGCGTTTGGGAACCTCTGACTTAGGGCAACAGCCTGATTCCTCTGTACCATGTGTCTGTCCTGTCCTTGTGCAATATATGCCCTATGAACGGTTCAGATGCCATCTCTTGCAGCTGTGCAGAGTGTAGATATCGGTAAGTGTGTTCTAAGTTACACAGAAAGTCTGAGCACTGAGTAGTAAGAGGGCAATCTGCCCACCACTCATTTCCAAATTTTGCCAAGGTCTGAGTGCAATAGGTCCCGATATATACGTTTTTTGTTTTATATGGAAGAGATTACACTAATGACAGTAATAACATTAAGGTACCAGCATTCTCTGGGGGGTTATAAACCGATAGAAGTGATTGGACATAGTTTTGAAGTTGTAAGAACATATAAAAGTATCTGTGGCTTAAACCATAGTTGTTAACAAGGTCCTGAAAGAAGAACATCTCTCCCCCAGGGGCCAAATTATCTCTAATTGCTATGATATCCCTAGCCTTCCAGATGATAAATGTATGATACATAAGGACGACCGAATCAAGGTTTTTCACAAATCTCAACATGCTTAGAGGGGGTTGGGTACAGGATGCCGGCGCTCGGGATCGCGGCAGTCAGAATCTTGATGCCAGCCTCCCGACATGTTTAGGATGCCAATACCGAAACCCAACCCCCCCCCCCTTCCCTGCAGCCTAAACCTAACCCTCCCCTAGTGCCTAACCCTAACCTCCCCCCTAGTGCACCCTCCCGGTACCGCATACATGCCTACCCTCCCGGTTTTCGCGGGAGGCTCCCGATTTTTCGGGTAACCCCCCGCACCCCCGGAAGGGTAGGCATTTCTCCCGCATTCTGCCCACTTCCTAGCGAAGTGGGCAGAATTAGGAGAATACCCGCGGCAATCGCGGGTCTCCGTGAAGGGGGCGGGGCTTAAGCTGTGATTCTGCATGAATCACAGCATTTGGCCCCACCCCCTATGTAAATTGTGCCCAATCGCGGCAATTTTACCGCGAGGGGGCGTGGCTTAATGACGCGAATCATCAAGCCCCGCCCCCGTCGGCCCCCTGCTGCTTCTCTTACCCGGGCTTCTCCTGGGAAGAGAATATTAAAGGTAGGCAACCCTGCGGTACCGCCGATACTTACCTTCGGGATGCCGGCGCTGGGATTCTGACAGGTATTGGGACTCCGGCACCTGTATTCTAAGCGACGGCATCCCCTTTGCCAGGATATTGACTATATCCCGCTTACAGGATAATGGGTTACTATGTAAGGATTTATTAATGGCCCACCATGGTATATAGGTGTCTGGAAACAATATTTTGGACATAAGATGGGAAGGAAGGAGTTCCTTGGAGACATGATGTATTGTTCAATAGGTAGATTAGTGTAGGTAGATCTTGCTAGAGGCCAGTCTGAGATGTAACATAAATGTACTGCGCCGGAAAAATCGAAGATATCAAGAACCGCCAGGCCTCCATCTTTACGTTTGTAATCTCAGTTTAGTTATAGGTATACAGGTTTTTTTTACCAGCCCATATAATATTCATAACGAACCACTGTTACTTTTGATTCATGAGCACACATTGTAAGTACTTAAATATGAACAACAGTCTCATAAATGAAGCAATATACAGCAGTATCTACGAAACTGTGTTGGAATACGCAGCAAATTTCTCTTGCCAAATTCACATTCTATCTTTTCAGTGTCATACGTGTACCTCTGGTACTTGGTCCTATCTCAGCCTATGCCCTCAGGTTACCACACCAAAAGGCCCTTATTATAAACTATCACTTTTTAAGTAATTGCAAATTCGTTTATGGGACCTGATTCAGAGACCTGATGATGGCCGATCGGCGCATGCGAAGGTTCTGTACTGCGCATGTATCGAATGGCGTCTGCGACGACAGTTGCAGTGTCCCCTACGCCGCAACTGGTTGACATGCTGCGGCCGTTTTGGGGCGGGGAGGGGGTAGCAATGGGCAGCGTCCTAGAAAAAGTAAGTCTTAAGGAAATGGCTAACTTTAGTAAATGCTTATGGGAAATTCCGATCTCCTTATATGTTTTGGTTTACTGTCAATAACTTTATTTAAAAAATAGCTCATTTGTAAGGCTTATTCTGTTTATGTTTTTCATATTTTTTTTTGTGCGCTTTCTAAATTAAGAATTTTAAAAAAATGAAAAAATAATTGCAAACTGATCTTGATTTCTCTCTGGAAGTTATTTGTCCTTGATTATGCTATTTTACCTTGATGCTAAGCATGGTGGCACAATGGTTAGCACTGCAAACATTCAGCACCTACCCAAATGTTTAATTCTAACTAGATTGCTATCTGTATTGATGAGTATTTATGTTCTCTGTTTTGATGGGTTTTCCTCTTACAGTTCAAAGACTACTGTTAAGTTGGCCATGGTGTTCCTGTGGCTGCAGTAGGAAATTAGATTGTAAATTCCTTTGGGGGCATGAACGGAGTGTTGGAGTGTTTGTGTTGCTGTAGTGGGGAATTTATTGTAAGCTCATTTGGGATGTGGACTAATGTATCTGATTAAAGTTCTCTGTTTATATAGCACCATGCAGTGCTGTACACATACTAGATAACAATAGTAACAGAATGAACAAATCCTTTTCCTATGGATAGCTTAATGCAGGGGTCAGGGAACTTTTTTACCTTTTACCCCAAAATATATTTAGCTACGCCGACGTTACCCCCTTGATTTGAAAGGAAGGAAATCCTATAGTAGTGCCCCCATATAATGCGCCTGTAGCAGTGCCCCCATAGTTATGCCCTTGTAGTAGTGCCCCCATAGTTATGCCCTTGTAGTAGTGCCCCCATAGTTATACCCCTGTAGTAGTGCCCTCATAGTTATACCCCTGTAGCAGTGCCCCCATAGTTATGCCCCTGTAGTAGTGCCCTCATAGTTATGCCCCTGTAGCAGTGCCCCCATAGTTATGCCCCTGTAGCAGTGCCCCCATAGTTATACCCTGTAGCAACGCCCCCATAGTTATGCCCCTGTAGCAGTGCCCCCATAGTTATACCCTGTAGCAACGCCCCCATAGTTATGCCCCTGTAGTGCCGCTTGTACAAAAAAAAAAAAACTTACCTTAATCCCCGCTCCTGCATCCGCCGCCGTCCTGTCCGCCCGACTGCTCCTCGGAACTATGGGAGAGACGTCATGACATCTCTCCCATAGTGCACATGGAGAGAGCCGGAAGCTGGAGTTCAGAAGAGAACTCCAGCCTCCGGCTAACACGGCGCTGCAGGGAAGGACCCGGGCGCATGTTGGTAATAACATCTCAGCAGGCGTCCGGCTTAGAGCCTCCCTGCAGCGCCGGGCTGGAGGTCACTGACGCCGGGTGCAGCGGGTGCCAGTGACCTCCATTCCTGGGGGTAATGGACGAACAGCCGGTCATGCAATGATTCATATGCATGCCCGGCTGTCCGTCCATTACCCCCAGGAATTTCAGTTTTACCCCAAATGGGGTAATTTACCCCTGTTCCCCGACCACTGGCTTAATGTCTCTATTCCCCAGTATCTGAGCTGGTATGAAAAACCAAACAAACAATTAAACAGGTATGGTGCTAGGTGTAATGCTGGCCATACACTAGTGCGACCAGCATAAGATAAGATTCTACTTACGTTTTCCCTTGATCTCCCTGGCAGTCCCGGCCACACGATTGACACGCGCTGTACATACGATCACACGATATGATGCATCGTGCGTCCGACGTTCGAGCGGCGTCATTTGGAAAGAAATTAAAAAAGACTGATGGACGCACAGGGAGATACGTAATGCATGCATCTGTCTTTAATAAAATAAACACAGATGCAGGGATGGTTCAGTGATCCGTGCATATGTGAAAAAAATAAAATGTTTTTTTGTTAAAACGGTGTGCCCCCCCCAAAGAGCAACCAGCCCCGGATTTTACTTGTGGTTCTCCAAGTACCATCATACGGGGGAGGCTGGTTCTGGAAATTACAGGGGGATCTATACATTTTTCCCCCTGTATTTCCAGAACCAGGACCGGATCAGAGCCCAGTGCTGGTTGCCCAGAATACGGGGAACCCCTATGTAATTTTTCCTCCCGTATCTTGGCAACCAGGGCTGGTTCTGACTAGCCCGGTGCTGGTTGTGCTTACATACGGGGAACCCCTACGTCGTTTGTCCGCCGTATGTTTCCCAACCAGCAATGGATCACTAAAGCCCGGGGCTGGTTGCTCTTTGGGGGGGCACGCGGTTTTATTTTTTTTAAACACTTTTTTTTTTCTCACTGAACCATCCCTGCATCTGTGTTTATTTTATTAAAGACAGATGCATGCATTACAGATCTCCCCGTGTGTGCATCAGTCTTCTTTCTTTTTTTTTTTTTTTCAAATGACGCCGCTCGGACGTCAGACGCACGATCAGGGCCGTAGAGAGCCGCGGCGGGCCCAGGTACAGAGGGGACGTGGCCTATCGCGGGAGGCGTGACCACGCCCCCTTGAGCAAAAAGAAGTTTTGTGGCACTGCGCGCTGGGGAGGGGGATGCTGTAAGCCCCTCAGCCCGGCGCAAAGCCAGGGGGGGCGCGATCAGTGTGATCACTCCCCCCCACAGGCAAAGGAGACTGCTGTGTGCTGGGCTGCTGAGAGAGAGTGAAGGGAGGGGGAGAGGTGCCGGACCCGGGTAATCTGTACCCGCTCCCCCCCCTCTCGGCGCCCCTGCGCACAATGCATCGTATTGTGTGATCGGATGTATAGCGTGTGTCAATCGTGTGTCCGGGACTGCCAGGGAGCTGCTGGGGGAGTTCAAGGGAAAAAGTAAGTAGAATCTTATCTTATGCTGCTCGTACTCGTGTATGGCCAGCATTAAGGACCTGCACTCACAAACGTCACATGAAAACAGCATAAAAGACCAAAGGTATATAGGAGGGAATTTATGGGAATGAGTAGTAGCTATATTCCTACTTGGCACAGTTCTAAAGGGAGTGCATTTATTTATCGTCATTTCATAGTTATGTAACTCCATCTTATCAACAGTTTATTGCAACCCAAGATCCATACATTTCCGTGCAGAGCCTCCAATGCCACCAGTTAATAGAATACCACTATACAGCAACCACATAAGCATACCACCATATAGACTCACATGGCATCAAATTAAATGTTCCCCAGATAGCAAAAAAAGCCCATATAGTTTCATATTTTCATACAGTATGTAGAGTCTTATGGCACTAATCATGTCACACATCATGTCCCAGGATTACTCACCCTCTCAATCTAGGTGTGGACCTTAGAGTAGCAGTAGAAACATGGTTCCTTCTAGCTGGCTTTCTTGTTTATCAACATGCAATGGTGCACGATCCCAAGCCATGTGTCATGTAATGGGACTATGGACTTGGCAGGTCTGCTGTATCTACCTCACCACAACTCGCCTTTCTCACCAACATTCTCTGTTCCCTACACTCTCTCCCTCCAAGATCTCACTGCCCAGGCCTTCCCTCCAGCTCTGTTCTGGCTTCTTTTCATCTGAGCCTCTTACTCATCTACACGAAGCCTCACTGATCCAATTGGACATTGTGAGCTGTCTGACTGTTCAGGCAGCGAATCAGTGCTCAGCGTGATCTTGTGAGATTAGATATTGTTCGGTCTCGCATGTGAAACTTATATTTTCTCATTCTAGGTGGTCTGGCTCTACACTGACAGTTCCAAGTCCCAGTAGTGGCTTCCATGGCAGCGGAATGCTTCAGGGCAATTCAGGACATAGTAGGGGATTGTGGGATGCCTAGATAGAGCTGAAATGTAAGTGGGTTAAAATATCACGCAGGGGCTGGCAGAGGATAATGTCTTCTGCTCATAGCAGTGCTGTGTGCAAACCCTAAACAGAGCGGCCCCAACATGCCTATTATAGTGGATCTGGCTACGGATTACTAAAATGTCTACTGCATCTTTTAAACTTAAAACAATTAGAGGTGGTGATCCAAAAAGTCCTACATCTACCCCATGCTGTGTGATCTTACCCAGAGACGATTCTACGTACTAGTTCTTTGATGGGCACTTACATGATTCCTTCACTAATTCTCTTTGACATAATGTTATGGCACCATGTAGTCCACCAGGGTGGGGCCTCTGCAATTCACCCACATGTTGTCTTCTCTGTTGTCTATACCAGAAGCAGGTACTACTGACCATGTAAGGATTGTAGTGGACATCATACATTTCTGACAGAGGTGCTATTTGTACAGGACTTTCCTGGCAGCAATGTGTTTTATAAATCATTTTACTTGTCAATTAAACAATTAACTCAAAGCTTTTTACTATTAATAAATGGTAGATATTATACACAATGCATAGGTGGTAGATATAATGCATGAGGCATAGGTGGTAGATATAATACATGAGGCATAGGTGGTAGATATAATACATGAGGCGTAGGTGGTAGATATAATGCATGAGGCGTAGGTGGTAGATTTAACGCACAAGGTATAGGAGGTAGAGATAAAATCGCCAAGCATAGGTGGTAGATATAATGCACGAGGCATAGGTGGTAGATATAATACACGAGGCATAGGTGGGAGATATAATGCACTAGGTGGTAAATATAACACAAAAGGCATAAGACTCGGAGGTTCCCAAATGCGGCACTCAAGGCTCCCCAACAGTTCAGGTTTTAAAGAAATCCATGGTTGAGCACAGGTGACTTAATTAGTGCCTCAGTCAATTTGATTTAACCACCTGTGTGTGCTCATCCATGGATATCTCTATATCTGAACTGTTGGGGAGCCTGGAGGACCGCGTTTGGGAACCTCTGGCATAGGTAGTAGATACAGTGTACACGGCATAGGTGGTAGATATAAGTATGTAGATTTAATTATGATGCCATCTAGTAATGGTTCCCTGCGGTAGAATATATAAGATCTTCTCTACATACAACGCCGTCTTACTTCAATCGGACTTGAGTCTTTGTAGGGTGTGAATATATATTCAATTCCATACCACGCACCGAGTCTCTATTTAGATTTGCCTATTCATTTAGTAGCTATATAATATGTCAGCCTGCAGGAGTATATAGAGATTTCAAGTTTGTATTTTCCATTTGGACTACTGCAAAAAAGAATATTCCCAGTGGATTTATAAAGCTGTAAACAACATTTTGGGGATGAATATACAGTATATCTCAATACATTATGGGGTCTGTTCACTAAGCCCTGGAGCAAGATAAAGTACAGAGAGATAAAGTGCCAACCAATCAGCTCCTGACATTTTTTCAAATATAGCCTGTAACATGGCAGTTAGGAGCTCATTGGTTGGTACTTTATTTCTCTCTACTTTATCTCTCTCCAAGACTTAGTGAATAGACCCTTATATATGGAAAATATTTTGTTCATACAACACTTTACCTTATTTATACACAATATAAAAGAAGTAATGCAACTTTCCCATCTCTAACTAACGCTGTCAAGCTGCATCTCTACTCTGTTGTTGGTCGTAGTCAGAGACATCTGTGCACATGACGTAGAAATACTGCTATGTTTTCAGATGCACTTAATTCAAGATATGTCTGACTCACAATATATAAAACAACAACTTGTAAGACAGAATTTTGACACTTACAGTTGGGTTTCAAAATGTGTAGATCTCTGATTTAGGCCCACAGTGTACTTGTCAATATTTCAATGACAAATTATGTAACCATTTCTTTTTAAGGCAGAGGATCACTTACAAGATATGATGAAACTGTTGTCTCTACTGACTGGCAAGAAAAACTCACCTCGGAGCAGTACTACGTAACCAGGGAAAAGGGCACAGAGCTGGTAAGTGGCCTGAGATAAAGACAACTTCCTTGTATATAAACAATGAGCAGATCTCATCCATTGGTCCTCATGCTGGTAAATTGGATCTAGGGTCTGTTTAAATAGTAACTGTTTAGAAATCTTAGTAGACTGTTCTTAAAAGACATAGGGCCATATGTATCAAGCCTTGGAGGTATATTTACTAGTGCAGGTTTTTTTGAAGTGGAGATGTTGCCCATAGCAACTAATCAGATTCTACTTAACATTTATCTATCGCCTTCTAAAAGATAATCTGCTTGTTTGCTATGGGCAAAATCTTTACTTCTATAAACGCGCACTTTAGTAAATATACCCCCTGGAGCGAGATAAAGTGGAGAGAGATAAAGCACCAACCAATTGTTATGATACATGTGAATAATGGCACGAGACCCCTAGAACCACGCTACAGAAGTCTTTGCCTATAACAGCCACCCTTATCCCCATTGAGAGAGATGCTCTCAATGTTACCAAGATGCCACCAGGACTTCACCAATTAGCATGTAATCTCAGTGTTAAAGCTGGAGTACCTGGATACATTATGTGAGTATACTGAAGTTGTATGGTTTGACACGTGATTTTAATAATAGCAACTGAAGCTGTATTACAAAAGATAGCTTGGTAATGGTAACTGCAGACAAACAGCACTTTTCCCAATAATGAGAACTGAAGCTGTATAGTTTAAACAAGTAGCTTGATAATGTTAATTGCATACAGCACTTTTCAAAGATAAGTAAACCAATACTAAACAACACAGTGATGCAAAGAATAGGAGGCCATAGACCAGACTGGACGTGCACAAATGAATCAGGATACCAGCAATGCAGAGCTTCTCCAGACTTCAAGATCAGCAGGCTAATCACCAAGGCATGAAGCTATGACTGACAAGGAAGTAGAAGCCTGTCAGTCTTTTACTACACACACAGACCAATCACAAAGCATCAACCAAAACAATCCCCCTGCAAGTGAAATATGCTACAGGTGAGCAGCTAGGTGAGTGTCCCAGCTAATTGACACCAGCTGCATGTATTCCTGTGCAGCCTATGTTCAGTTTCACAGACGTTCCAGTCTCCTAACAATGACTGGGACCAGCATTCAAAGCAGCTGCTGACACTGGTGTTCAGATCTCCTAGCAACCAGCGGAATGCCGCACTGCCCACCGCAGTTACTAACACCAAACACCTCCTAACAGTAATTTCTCTTTCATCCACTAGGGGACACTGGAGGTGCTTACGCTGGGGGTATAGAGGCGTGGATAGCTGGAGCTGGCACTTTAAAATTTAGAAGTGTGACGCTCCTCCCCCTCTATGCCTCACCAGCCCTCAGTTTAGAAAATGTGCCATCGGAGCTGGTCACAATTTGCTGTGCTCCAGCATCTCATCTAATTTATTTCTTTTATTTAACATTATTATTTATTTTTTGTTTTATTATTTAAAACATCTTCTAGATTATTTTTCAAGTACCCTTCGCCACCTCTATGAAGCTGGGGTCCGGGTTACTGGCACCCTGTTAACCTCCTGGGTTACAGGAAGGAGTGTGCAGTGCTTCACCAAAAGCATCTGACAGCTCCTTAATGCCGCACACACACATAGCGCAGTCTGCCTCCAGGAGGGAGGAGAAGTGCTGTTCAGAAGAGCCATCCAGGGGAGCGCAGTGAGTACAAATCACTTGCACTTTCCCCGACTCCTGCCCCGCCGCCAGCGCTGAATTCAGAGAGCGCTATAAGCGCTGCTCAATGATTTATGCATCTCCCCTCTCCCCGCTGATGAGCGCAACTAGCGGCTCCTTCTCAGCGGGGCTAGCGCAGGGGGGAGGTGATAACTGCAGCGAGGTGGCCATTTTACAGTCCCTCGGACTTGAGAAAGGGGGCGGAGCCTAATAGTGCGGGCTCCCTGTCTAATTAACGCGGCAGTGTCTGTTAGAGCAGCGTGTTACTTGCCTGCATCTCTCCACTA
Source organism: Taudactylus pleione (assembly GCA_031769625.1). Taxonomy (NCBI): domain Eukaryota; kingdom Metazoa; phylum Chordata; class Amphibia; order Anura; family Myobatrachidae; genus Taudactylus; species Taudactylus pleione. The sequence continues at coordinate 2,600,488 of JAUIMM010000609.1, forward strand.
CAGGTACTGTGCAGGCACATGCAGAAGGCTGATTCTCCTGTCTACATCCCTGGCAAGAGGCTGTGAGTAACACTGGCGTGTCAGTGCAGGGAATCTAATCTATGGGAGGGGGTACCTCTTCCTCTGTGTCCCAACCAGCCTTCTGTTTTATTTCTAATCACTACTGTGTCTATTGTGTCTGGGTGACTGTTGTTTATCCATGTCAAACAAAACAAAAGCGGCTCAAAAGATGTTTGTCTGTTCTAAATGTAACCACAAACTATCTAAGCCGCATGCCACCGGGTCCACGTTATGTGATGCTTGTATAACAATTGATCCACCGATGGCGCTGACTCAGTTGCCCTGCCATGGGCCGCTGACATGGTAGGAGTTATGTCAGTCTTAGCGTCAGAGTTAGCTGAGGCACGTAAGTCTCAACCTCCCTGGGTGGCAGGGCTAACTAAGTCTCTAGACACCTTGGTACAGGTTATGGGCACAGCGGCATCCGCACCCTGCACTTCCTACCAGAGACCGACACAGAAGCGTAGTCTGACGACTGTTCTCCAGTCAGAGGAGTCGGAGGAAGAATTCCTTACTATGGAGGATACCGAAGAAGGGGAATTGGAGGATGCGTTACAGGACAATACCCCTCAGGAGTTAGAGTCCACCTCTCCCGGGGTGGAATCTTTAATTTTGGCGGTCAGAAAGACTCTGAATTTACCTGAGGATATAATTCCTCCATCACAGGAGTTTTAATTATTTAACGAACAACCGAAGAGCTCTGCAGTTTTTCCGTTCTCGCAGCAACTTCAGCAACAGCTCTCAGTAGCTTGGAAACAGCCGGATAAGAGGTTCCAGATTCCGCACCGGTTTTCATCTAGTTACCCTTTTCCTTCATCCATGATGGAGAAGTGGGAAACCCCTCCAGTAGATGCGTCTGTCTCCCGTCTCTCAAAGAATACCAGTACCGGGAGCTACAGTTCTAAAAGATCGGTCGGATCATAAATTGGAGACAACACTAAGATCTATTTATACAGCAGCGGGTGCTCAACCACCGATTGGGTTAACAAGGCGGTGGTTTCCTGGGCCGATCAATTGATTACAGAATTGGACTCAGGTAATTCCATAGCAGAGTTACCTCTACTAGCAGAACACATCCGTGAATCTGCAGTTTACATGGGAGAAGCTTCAAAGGATGTCAGTCAGATTAGTGCTCGCATATCTGCTTCGGTGATTTCGGACCACAGAGTCCTCTGCAAGCTGACGCAGAATCCAAGCGTGCGGTGGAAAGTCTACCATTCACTGGCGACATGCTGTTCGGGCCAGAATTAGACAAATGGATATCCCAAGCCACAGGGGGTAAGTCTTCCTTCCTCCCGTCAGCTGCAACGGCTCCCAGAAGAATTTACACTGGACCTTCGTTTAATTCCTTTCGGGCGCCACATTCCTTTCGTGGTAGGACCAGAGGTGCTCCCACGCAACCAAGAGGTGGCAGAGGTAGAGGTCGTCCACACACGGTTGCTCGTAGACCAGAGCCTAAACCAGCTGAGAAACAAGTGGCATGACGGTCTTCCGTCCCACCTGGGACCATCTGCAGTGGGAGGCCGCCTGCAAAGATTTCAGCAAGTTTGGAACCAGACTTCTACAGAACCATGGATCCGAAGACTAATTACCCTGGGGTACCGAATAGATTTCGAGACCTCCCCTCCACCTCAGTTCTTCACTACAAGTCTGCAAATACAGGCAGAAAGAGCCAAGGTTCTACAGGAGGCTATCCAGTCTCTAGTAGTATCTTCTGTGATAGTTCCAGTTCCGGAACTTCAACGAGGTATGGGGTTTTACTCAAACCTGTTTGTAGTACCCAAGCCGGATGGCTCGATCAGGCCCATCTTAAACCTAAAGTCTTTGAACCGGTATCTGAAGATGTATCGTTTCAAGATGGAGTCTCTAAAGTCAGTAATAGCGAGCTTGGAGCCAGGGGAGTTCCTATTATCCCTGGATATCAATGATGCATATCTCCATGTTCCCATTTGGGAACCACACCAGGCTTTACTGCATTTCGCCATTTTGAAGGATCATTATCAATTTCGGCATTGCCGTTCGGGTTATCCTTGGCTCCCCGCATCTTCTCCAAACTCATGTCAGTCATGATCACTCTCCTTCGGTCATCAGGAGTGAACATAATACCTTATTTGGACGATCTGTTACTCAAGGCTCCATCGGTGCCTCTTCTATCAGATCATGCCTTACTGACATATCACATTCTAATCCAACATGGTTGGATAATCAACTTCAAGAAGTCGAATCTCAATCCGTCCCAGAAACTTTTATTTCTGGGCATGATATTGGATACGAAATCTCAGAGGATTTTTCTTCCAACAGACAAGGCCAAGGATATCCGAGTGTTAGTTCAGCTGGTCCTCAAAACAAAGACTGTGTCAATGCTTCTTTGTCTGCGCCTCTTGGGGAAAATGGTAGCTGCTTTCGAGGCACTACAGTTCGGCCGGTTCCGCTCCAGGGTGTTTCAGCTGGACCTGTTAGCACAGGGGTCAGGGTCTCATCTGTTCTTACATCGACAGATCCGTCTGAGCCCGGTTACCAGAGTAGCCCTTCTTTGGTGGACACAATTCAGCAATCTGTTAGCGGGAAAACGATTCAGAATGTGGGACTGGATCATCATAACCACGGATGCCAGCCTTCGAGGATGGGGCGCAGTAGTCCTCGATTATCACTTTCAGGGTAGATGGTTCCCTCTAGAACAGAAGTGGCCCATAAATGTGTTGGAATGTGTTTACAATGCTCTGATAGAGGCAACAGAGTTGCTAAAGGCTCGTCCGGTAAGAGTTCAGTTCGACAACGTGACGGCTGTCGTTTACATCAACCGCCAAGGAGGGACTCGGAGTCGCATGGCTATGCGAGAGGTAACTCGGATCCTCCGGTGGGCCGAGAATCAGTCAATAATCCTATCAGCGGTATTCATTCCGGGTGTGGACAACTGGGAAGCAGATTACCTAAGTCGACAGGATGTCCATCCCGGGGAATGGAAGCTTCATCAAGACGTGTTCAACGCGCTGATACGTCGATGGGGATGTCCTCAGGTGGATCTCATGGCGTCACGATTGAATCGTCGAGATCCGCAGGCAGAAGCAGTAGACGCTCTGACAAGACTTCGTTTACCTTTTCCCTCCGATTCCACTTCTTCCTCGTCTTCTAAAAAGAATAAAACAGGAGTCAGCCTCAGTAATTCTCGTGGCCCCGAACTGGCCTTGGAGAAGTTGGTTCTCGGACCTTCGGTCCCTATTATCAGACGATCCGTGGCCCCTTCCTCTGCGCCCGGATCTTCTACAGCAGGGCCCTTTCATACACCCCAACTTAGCGCATCTACGTTTAACGGGGTGGCTCTTGAAACCGATATCCTAAGACGTAGAGGTATCCCAGACGCGGTTATTCCCACCATGCTACGCGCCAGGAAGCCAGTTTCGGCTGCGCATTATCATCGCATCTGGCGTGCTTATATCTCATGGTGTTCCAGTCGGGATCTTCCGTCTAGGACCTTTCGCTTATCCCGGTTTCTGCTTTTCCTTCAGACGGGTCTGGATTCTGGCCTTCGTCTAGGAACCTTAAAGGTGCAGGTTTCTGCCCTTTCCATTTTCTTTCAAAGGAAATTGGCCCTCATTCCTGAAGTGCAGACGTTTCTTCAACGGGTCTTGCGCGTGCAACCTCCTTTTGTACATCCAATTGATCCCTGGGACCTTAATCTAGTTCTTCTGTTCCTTCAGTCGCCCATGTTTGAACCTTTGGAGGAGGTTGATCTTAAGTACCTATCTTGGAAGACGGTCATCCTCCTGGCTCTCGCTTCGGCTCGTAGGGTTTTCAGAATTGGGGGCTCTTTCCTATAAACCTCCTTACCTAGTGTTTCATGCGGATAGAGCGGAACTCCGGACAATAGTCGCCTTCCTTCCTAAGGTCGTGTCGGCTTTCCATATCAATCAGCCTATTGTGGTACCATCGTTGGTGGAGGACTCTGGTTCTTCTACCTTGGATGTGGTTAGGGCTCTCCGCATCTATGTTGACAGGACTGCTTCCCTTCGTAAGTCTGAGTCGCTTTTTGTCCTCTATGATGCGGTTCGGAGGGGTTGGCCATCGTCTAAGCAGACTTTAACAAGTTGGATCCGGCTGACTATTTATCAAGCTTATGTTAGTGCTAACCGTCGGCCTCCTTCGTCAATTTTGGCTCATTCCACATGTTCTGTGGGTGCGTCATGGGCGGCCGATAGAGGAGCATCTACGTCACAATTGGGCCGTGCGGCCACTTGGTCTTCAGTTCACACGTTTGTCAAGTTTTACAAATTTGATACGTTTGCCTCTTCGCCGTCCCGTTTTGGCTGCCTTGTTCTGCAGGCGCCACAGAGCACTTCCGCCCGTGGGGATAACTTTGGGACGTCCCCAGCGTAAGCACCTCCAGTGTCCCCTAGTGGATGAAAGAGAAAATGGGATTTTGGTACCTACCGGTAAATCCTTTTCTCTGATTCCACAGGGGACACTGGACGCCCATCTCTGCGCTCTATGCCTACCTGTTTGGTTTGTTCTGGATGTTGTATGATTCAGTTATTGTGTGCTCTTCTCTCCTTTTCACTCCGCTTGTTCTCCACCTCCTCTCGGTCTTCATTTTCTAAACTGAGGGCTGGTGGGGCATAGAGGGGGAGGAGCTTCACACTTCTAAATTTTAAAGTGCCAGCTCCAGCTATCCACGCCTCTATACCCCCAGTGTAAGCACCTCCAGTGTCCCCTGTGGAATCAGATAAAAGGATTTACCGGTAGGTACCAAAATCCCATTTTTCAAACATAGACCCAGATTTATCAACAAGTGATATTCTTGTTATCACTTGTCACTAATCTTAAATGGTGCTCCTACCAATCAGCTCCTAACTGTCATTTTTCAAACACATGACAGTTATGAGCTGACTGATAACAAGAATGACACTCGTTGATAAATCTGGGCCTGTGTTTGAAAAATGACAGTTAGGAGCTGATTGGTTGGTCCTTTATCTCTCTCCACTTTATATCTCTTTAAGGCTAGATACATCTCCCCCATATTGTGCCTTTGAGTCAGGTTGAATTAATAGCCAATCTGTTTCCTTAGCCTTTCAGTGGCATCTACCTGAACAACACAGAAGAAGGAATGTATCATTGTGTCTGCTGTAACACCCCGCTGTTCAGGTAAAATACAGTTATTTGGCTGATTGCCGCTCTCTCTCCCCAGTTACTTCTCAGATTACTGCAATATGAGCACACTGAGGAAGTAATAGAGAAATAAAGACCTGGCTGTAACCATAACCATTCTGTCAGAATCTATACCTCTGCGTTATTTGCTGAGAGGCAACAGTTAGACAAGTTAAACCCATTTTTACGCCTTCCCGTATAATGTATCTAATGGAGTTCTAAAGAAATATTTGTAGCAGCATAAAAGTAGGGGAAGCTGCGGTAACAACTGCTACTAGGCCCCAGGGACCTCCTCTATGGTACACGGACTCCGTACTGACTGTTTCCTTACCTCTTTGTTTGGCCAGTATTAATTGTGTAGGAGACTTTCTAAGTTGGAAGCTTCCAGGTAGGCAATGCAGATAAAGTTTAGGGTTGGGAAAAGATTTGGGGTGGGGGCAGCTCTGTTTTACAGCGGACACCAAAGATCTTAAAACTATGCCTCCGTGTGTACAGAAAGACTTTATGTACAGTATATGCTGCCCCAGTGCCTGCCACTTGCAGGAGATAGTCATTAGTAAATCAACCATATGAAGCACGGACATTGCGCTAGTTGTCTTTGTAGGCTAGGGGGCAAATTTACTAAAGGTCAGTTTCAATGACGATGTTGTTTTACTGGGGCTGAATTGCACATTTACTAACAGACAGTTTTTGATTTTGTTTTTTAAGTGTTAGTAAATATGTTATTTAGCCTCAGAAATAAAACATCGATTTAGATCGATTGAAATCGTCCTTTATTAAATTCTTCCCTATATCCTAATTAATTATCCTATCTTTTCTCTAGTGTTTTGTGTAACATTTCTTGTACTGGGCATTTGTACAATTTGCTTCTGTCTTTGCATTTATAGGAGGGCCAGGAGCTTTCACCTAACAATGTCAAATTGCTAAAAAAATGGTACCTATATGATTAAATCATGCAATTTTGAGTTGTGTTTGAAAACAAGTAGAAATGCTAAAAATACTAAAAAAAAAAAGTCTATTTTATAATGATCGGCTCAGTTGTGGCACCTTTGTGAGCTGGCTGGATAAAAATGTTACCTAAACCAATGTTAGATAGAATTTTTTTTTCTATTGCCTTTATTTCAAATCTCTAGCTCAGAGCAGTGATTCACGATAGATAAAAATCTGCGCTTCAACCACGGGTGCAGCTAAACATTACCAAGGTGACCTACACCAAACAAGTAAATCAAAAACAGGAATTTTTTTTATATAACGCAACCTTCAGGTCACAGATCAGTTTTATCACCATTTATATGTATATTCCAATAGTCTTTATATTGTCCAGAATTCTAGAGTAATTGGAGTAAAGTTCCATCCACATCCACATTTAATACGGTCCTTCTGGTCTCCTTAAACTAACATTGGATAAGTATCATTCCATTTATACATAGGGGAGAAAAAGAAAAAGGATCCGCAATAGTGAAATACCATTTATTTTTCTTAAAGTAGTGGATAAAGTATAAACAAATTTTAAAATATAAAATGTCACGAAATCACACCTTATATACAGATAGGGTATTGTACCGGATTGTGTGGGCGCACACAGCACACCTATGCTCGCGTAAAAGTGTCCAAACACCTCCCGGGATCAGGAGTCTGCGGTAATCATGGTGTCCAAATGTTCCCCAGATGCGTGGCCACCAATCCAGTACCTCCTTCTGTCAATCCACCAATGCATTTCAACTCCGTCTCAGTCTTTGTCGATGTGTAATTAAATGGTGGCCAGGTCCCTCTAATATACTTTAAGAACTATTCCTTGCCAAAAGGTGTATCAACATACGTCCAAAATATCAGGATCATCCAGTCCAGACCCACCAATAATTCCAACCTACACAGCGTGCACTGGAGCAGTGTTGTGTCTATCGGCTACTGTGAGATGACACAGATAAAGTGAACAGTGAAAAGGTACCAGCCAATCAGCTCCTAACTGCCATGTAACAGGCTGTGTTTGAAAAATGACAGTTAGTTGATTGACTGGTACCTTATCACCATTCACTTTATATCCTAACAAAGCTTAGTAAATAGACCCCACAGAATGTTAGAACAGCCCCAGAGAGGACGGCAACATAATAGAAGATCGATTTCCTTCTAATAATAATTAATGGCATTAGCTGCAAATGGATTAAACAGAATTGCAGAGCAGTTATGGATAGGATGGCAGTTTAATAAACGCTGCAGGTGGCCAAAGCCCAACATCTCTTTAATAATACAAGAAATTGGCAGATGCAAATGAAACAAACAGAAAAGGCAGACGAGATAGTATTTTTCTTTTGAAACTCTTGAACCCCTACTATTACCTTTCTATAACCCACTTACAAAGTGCTCTCTCACTATGAAGTCCTTGGCTGGGTTCCTTCTGGTATTTTCCCCATTCATAATGAGCGTTCTGAAGCTGCCAACAAGATTAAATTAAGAAATTGTTAGAGAAAAAAAAACATTTAATAATCTATTATGTTATTATCCTGAACCCTGGGGTATTCTCAATTTCTGTATTTTATTTATTTTTACCGTTATCTATAGTTCAGACAAGAAGTATAATTCTGGGACAGGTTGGCCCTCCTTTTGGGAAGCCCACGGCACTGTTGAAAACAATGAAAGCAACACAAATGTACTCAGGCGGCCGGATAACTCGCTGGGATGCGCCGGAACTGAAGTTATTTGCAAAGAGGTAAACATCACGGTTTTGTGTATATTATGTTATAGGGGACTTTGGGCTTGATTCTGACCCGCTCGCGAGCGCTGAGCGCTTACAAGCGGGTCGATGGTGCCCTAGTGCGCATGCGCACGACGGAGGGAGCTCCGTCGTGCGCATGCGTGAGACCCGAATAACGACGGGGTAGCCGTCGTTATGGGTCTCGCACCAAAGGGGGCGTGCTGTCGATGGTGAGTGACAGCACGCCCCTTTTGGTGGGTGTGCAAGGGGCATGGCTGCCAGACGGAGGCGTTCCCATGGGAACTCCTACTGTCTGGATCCGGCCCCACTGACATCACTAGTGATGTCAGTGGGCGTGATTTTGGCTCTGATAGAGCCCAAATCACTCCAGGGCTTGTGGCAGCGAGACCCTACCGCAGGGTCTCGTTGCAAGCCCGATGGTCGCGATGGTCTTGACCATCGCGACCATCATCATGGACGCTCGCATAAGCTGTGGGTGGTAACCCACAGCTATGCGAGCGTCCAAGAGGCCGCTCCAATGTTAGGTAGGAGGGCCCTGATTCAGAGCGAGCGCTCTGGTCAGAGCGTCCGGCTCTGAATCAGGCCCTTATATAGCTGCCGTTGTATATAAGTAATGTCATCTTTGTGTACAATACGTTACCTTTATTATAAATGAGTATATATCTGGGACTGGTACATCTCTGCCATTTGGTTCCAGGAGGACAGGTCTTGTTTCTGCTGCTACAACTTTTGTCATCTTGGATGATTGCTCTTATAACGTGCAGAATATGCTGACACATAAAGGAGATTTCCAGCTTCCTTACAGCTTTCCAGTAATTCTTCTCACCCCGCCTAAGTCAGTAAAACCTTGTAGGTCACTGAAGTTAGAGATCTTCCCTCTGATGCGCCCCTGCTCGGTCAGTGCTCCAGTGCCTGGAGAGTAAAGAGTTAGGGGTTGTTGGGGCACTGCTGATAGGACAAGCTGTAGAACATCATAGCTGTCCAAGCAGCAGCTTCCCTACAATGGTCGCAAGCTCTGCACATTTCCAGCACCTCCATGGGCTTATCTTGGCTAGTAACTGGTAATATACTACTCTAGGCCCAGACAACCTTTGGCTTTCAAGGTGTTGTGAAACGACAGGTCCCAGAATACCGTCATAGCCATCAGTTATCTGACAAGGCATGCTGGGGCTTGTAGTTTCAGTACATGCAAAGATCCACATATTGTGCAGTCCTGCGCTAGCCAAGGAAAACTAAACTCCCCCCAAATATTCAGAGATCCAATTTAGAAGCCAGGCTCTTTCTTTCTTTTTGTTATGCTTTCTTTATATTTGTTAAATGTTTTTAATATGAATAAAAAATAAGCATATTATGAAATGCTACTGAAATGTTCAGACAGCTATATAGCAGATATACTCTTGGTCCTGTATGAGGTCCGCTCGGTGCAAGCCACAAATTGCTGTCATGTTGCAGTCGACGGCTACAACATGATAGCAGTAAGAAAAACAACCCCAACTCACTCATCCCAAAATGCCCCAATATACTCACTCCTCAGACTTCTCAGTTACCACAAATGCTCCCTCTAACCCAGGCATGTGAAACATGCAGCCCGAATCAACATTTTATGCGGCCCAAATATATATAATATGCGGCCCACACCCCTGCCCCCCTCCGATCGGGCAGTGTTACTTTATTTAAAACTTGCAGCACTGGTCTCTGAAGCGATCAGAGACAGAAGCCTATAATCGTTTCAGAGGCCAGCGTTCCCAGTGATGCAGCGCGCGGGAGATGTCATGACGTCACCCGCGATGAGAGGAGCCTGCGTCTGCCGCTCTGGATCTAATTAGATCCTGTCAGCGTCTATGCAGGACGGTGGGAGTGATGACAGCGTGGACTGGAGCGGTGCCCAGCGGCCATCGTGAAGAAAGGTAAGTACTGCACAGGTGAGTGGGGCCTGTTCTATACTGGGAGGGGGCACAGCATAAGGCGCACAACATAAGGTGCACTATTAGGGGCATTACTGGGGCACTTCATAAGGGGCACTACTGGGGGCTCTGCATAAGGGACATTACTGGGAGCACTGCATAAGGGGTATTACTGGGAGCACTGCATAAGTGCACTACTAGGGGCATTACTGTGGGTACAACATAAGGGGCATTACTGGGGGCTCTGCATAAGGGGCATTACTGGGGGCTTTGCATAAGGGGCATTACTGGGCGTACAACATCCGGGGCACTACTGGGTGCACTGCATAAGGGGCATTGTATAATGGGCACAACATCTGGGGGCATTGCATAAGGGTCTCCAATACAGGGATGAATTGCATAAGGGGCACTACTACAGGGGGCACTGCTTTAGTTTCTATTAATAATAAACTTTTCAAAATTGCATATAAGACTTTTTCCTTGTTGCGCCCACACACTTTGATCTTCATGCATGCTTTAACCCAAAATGTGCACCACATGCCCTTAGATCGTACATGTACTCCAAAACTTAATTCAGACTCCCACCTACCCTGTCATACTACTTAGAACTGCTCCACCTTTTACTGGGAGTGCCTGCAGTTACTAAGCACTAATCTAATGGCCACTAATAATAGTCACTAATTACTAATCAGGGCTGTGTGTCCTTTCTATGGGCCTGAGTCATCACGGATCGCAATTGCAGCCGCGTACGCAGATGGGCCGATGGTGCGTACTGCACATGCACATTTGCGCAGGTCAACATTGCTGTCACGTACGCAGATACAAAGCCATCGCGGAGTAATGGGACATCAGTGTTTGGGGGTGGTGACAGGGAAGTGGTCGTAGAAACGTAGGCCTGCCTGTCCATTTGAACGCTGTATCCTGGGCGTGCATAAATTAGCCACTGCGATGGCATACGCAGCCTGAGTACTCACTGCGTGTGACGAGACTTGCAGTTTCTGAGACAGGTCAGAGCTGCTGTCATTCTGCGTGAGGGGCCGATGTTACCGGTGTATAGGCAGGACTGCGAGGTATTATGGATGTGAGAAAGCGGTGGTGGGAGTCTCTATGCTGGCTGGGCGATTGCAAACATTAGCATATCTTCGCAGTACAAATGCGTGCGTAATCGCAGCTGGCATCACAATAGCGATCCGTGTTGTATCAGGCCCTATGTTGTGCAGAGGAAATGTGATGCAAAAGTCGACTGCTCTGGTCATGTTGAGTGTTTTTCTCATGTTTTATGACCAGCTGATCATCAACTGTGGTCTTATGTTTTATTCAGTAAAAGCAGGGTTTACAGGTGAAGATCTGTGGGCCATACAGCAGGGAATAACGCTGAGTAGGGGGAGTAAAGCTGAATTGTAGGCCGTGAATGAAGTCCGGCAGCCTGAGGGCCATCTGTTACCCATCACTTCCCTAGTTGGATTGCTTCAAGAGCAAGCCTACACCTCTGTATACCAGATGTGGCTTATGGGTTTGTGGGGATGCAGAAATATCAGACAAGCCCAATACCCTTACACAAACATACCAAATAATTTGGTGTTACCTGCAGAAGCTTGCAATCTAAGATAGATGCATACAGTATATTTATATATTTTTACAGATGTGTTTCTCCTTATTACTGATTTACTAATAATCGCGGTACTGCCGTGATTATTAAGGTTCCGTATTCGGGGGGGGGGGGGTAATTTTTATTGACAATATGCCCGCTATGTACTAAGAGAAACTTGGAGGGACAGAGGAGCTTATTCAGACCCGGTCGTTAGCTCTTCGAGCTCGCGACCGGATCGATGTTGCTCCAGTGCACATGCGCAAGACAGAGCCGGCTCCATTGTGCGCATGCGCGACATCCGGCTAACGACGGGTGATCCGTCGTTAGGGGTCTCGTAGCAGACGGGGCGAGCTGTCGATGTTGATTGACAGCTCGCTCCATTTGCTGGGCGGGCCGGGGGCGTGCCCGGCCAAACGGAGGCGTTCCTATTGGAACGCTTGCCGTTTGGGGGCGGCCCCACTGACATCATCAGTGATGTCAGTGGGGAGCTCCCTGCTCAAACAGAGCAGGAAGCCCCCTGGGGCTTAAGGTTGACGAGACCCTACCTTAGGGTTTCGTCGTAAGCCCCGATGGTCGCGAAGCCCCGATGGTCGCGACCATCACCCTTAGCGGTCGTTAGAGCTGTGGGTGTTAACCCACAGTCTAACGCCCGACATGGAGGCGGCTGTTCAGGATGCAAGCGGACGCCCTGTTTCAGAGTGACCGCTTGCATCCTACAACCGCCTCTGAATGAGGCCCAGAGTTTGCGGAAACTGCAGTTTCTACATTATATATTATGAAAAAAAAGCTTGATAAATAGGCCCTTAAATGTGTTATTGATTAACTTATTTTAACAAATTCATGAATTAATTTTGTTGTGTTTTTTTATTTCTCTTTAGTGTGACGCTCACCTCGGTCATGTGTTTGATGATGGCCCCGCCCCTTCTGGTCAGAGATTTTGTATCAACAGCGTCGCACTTACATTCAAGCCAAGTTAAACAGGACGTTCTGGCAATATACTTATATTTTTGTTGTATTAAATAATTGTTTTTCTTCATGTGTATTTTGTATTGACTGTGTTGCCCATTTGTTAATGTACCTTTTTTATACATATATACAGCAACCGGACTGCAAATTATGGATGTAAATTTGTATTTTGTGGAAATAAGCATTTTAATTAATGTTTTATAGGCTTGGCTAATAATCCTAAGAATGCAGCCGATCAATGTACTAGTGACATCACTGGAGCAGGCGGCCCCCATGATGTCCCTGCTTTCTAGTGATCTGATTGGCTGTGGTGTCATGATTTTTGCCTCAGGCTACTAAATGGATGCCTGATTCAGAGGTGGACGCTAATCCCGTCGCGGCTGCTATCCCGTAGTCAGCAGTACTGTGAAAATGTGCAATTGCCGCAGCGATGTGTAGTTACACCCGTTGACTGTGTCTCAAATCCGCCGCTTGCGTACTCAGACGCTCCATTGTTCGCACATCTGTCTCAACATCATACATCTGAGCAAGCCTATGGTCGGAAGTAAGCCGCCAGTGTCATTATGACTGCGCACGAAGACGCAGTCGGAGGCAGAGACACGCCGCTGTAACAATCACGACACGTCTGCGTTTCACTCTCCACCTCCCGTTACCTCCCACAAATGCTAACTGTCAATTACTCTGCGTACAAATCCTCTCAGCGACCGCCGTTGGCGATCACACTTGGCGCACTTGTGACTTAGGCACATGCGCTTTACAAGAAAATTGCTCAACTGCAAAACATCGTCATTGTGTCGACCTCTCAAATCAGGCCCTAAATCTCTTCTCCGGTAACTGAAAGGGATTATTATTTGTATAACTGTTCTACTGTAACTATCTAGTATAACACGTGTCCATCACTTGCTGGACATACATATCATCATTTCCTGGCAGCAATAGGCTGAAGCTGGATGAGGGGAGGGGGTTGTTGGGTGTAAAAAATAAGGTTGGTTCATTTATAAGTTCCACAATAGCTGTGGCCAAAAAAATCTGTCCGGTGTTTCTAATTCACTGCAAATGTCTTATGTTCTTTATTGTGTAACAAATCATAATGTTCTTTATTGTGTAACAAATCGTAATGTGGACAAATAATTTTCATTCCGTCTGCTCTCAGTGCTTCAGAATTATAACCCCCCAACCCACTGATCAGTAAAATTTGAATTTTATTACACAAGTTTGTACATTATTTCAAAGGTAAAGGATGACTACACAGGAAACTGGAATTGCCATAATTTAATTATAAATGTAAAATATCAATTACCTGTGTTCCGCCACTTCCCCCGCGTCTAGTAGGTCAGAGATGCTGCCATCGCTCCTACTAGCAGCACGTTGTGGTTGGGCAATAAGCTGCCTATGTGACGGTATATAACACTGGTATTCTGGTTTGCTGTCATTCATTTCAGCACAATTATAGGATCTGGACGGTAGAACTTAGGGCCTGATTCAGAGCTGAACGCTCTGACCAGAGCGCTCGCTATGAATCAGGGCCCTCCTCCCTGAAAATGGAGCGTCCTCTTGGACGCTCGCATAGCTGTGTGTGACCACCCACAGCATATGCGAGCGTCCATGATGATGGTCGCGATGGTCTTGACCATCGCGACCATCGGACTTGCGACGGAAACCCTGCGGTAGGGTCTCCCTGCCACAAGCCCTGGAGTGATTTTGGCTCTATCAGAGCCAAAATCACTCCCACTGACATCACTAGTGGGAACTCCTCCGTCTGGGCAGCAACGCCCCCGGCACGCCCACCAAAGGGGGCGTGCTGTCAATCAACATCGACAGCACGCCCCCTTTGGTGCGAGACCCGGAGCGATGGAGAGCCCGACGCTCTCCGGGTCTCGCGCATGCGCACGACGGAGCTCCCTCTGTCGTGCGCATGCGCAGTGGGGAACATCGACCCGCTTGCGAGCGTACTGCCGCTCACGAGCGGGTCTGAATGACCCTGTTAGACCTATTGTGCTATTTATTTCAGCCTTACTTACTATGTATGTTACATGTTCTGCCTAGTGTAAGTTATATACATATAAGACGTTATAGGGGTAAATTTACTAAGATACGTGTTGATCCGAGATTGCTATCTCGGGTGAAAATATAACTTTTTTGCTAATCAGGAATTTACTATCATTAAACTCGGGTGAGTTTTTCATCTTTTGAGAGTGAAATCGGGTGAGTTAATGCCGCAAATTCGTCTGTTTCTATTACTAGAAATGAATTCAACATCAGCTCAAATCGGAAGTACTCTTCATTCATTTCAGCCTAAGGCCCGTATTCAATTTGAGCTGAGCCGTGATACTTTTTCGCATCCCGCACTTCTCGCCTACATTGCGTGTTTTGCAGGCGGAAAAGTATGGCGCGCGTGCTAGCGTATCGCCGTATTCAATTTGAAAGTAAGCGAAAACGGGACCCGGCGAAACTTAAGCAACAGGAAAGTACGGTCAGATTTGGGGAAATCAGTCTGACACCCCCCAAAAGATGCTCTGACATGGGGGTTTCCTATGATACTCCCCGATTTGGCTTGCTGAAGGTATTTGGTGTTTTTAAACGGGCTCAATAGCTGCTAAATTACGTTTTTGTATAAGTGGCGCAGAATAGTATTCAGGAGTTTTTTTGCAGAAAATAACTTATCCCAGCAAATTTGGGGTACTTCAAAATGGGGGTCAGCATATTTTAAAGTTGGTAAAGTTAAGTTTAAAAAAATTTGAAAAATCCACCTGCCGCAAACCCCTGCAATGAAAAAAACACCTGGGGCATACTTGGGGACCCCCCCAGAGTCAAGTTCGCTAGTTTTTAACTTTGTCCCCCAACATTTTTTTTTTGCCCCCAAATTCAAAGTGATTTTTTGGGGTGTCCTTAAATGTTTTTTTTAAAAAATTTGACGCAGATTACCTTTGGGGGACTGTCTGAAGGCTGCATGGGGGTTCCCGCAACATTGCACCCCAAAACCCCAATTTTGCACTTTTTTCCGCCTGCTATTCATAGGCAAAACTTTTTCGCCTATTACATTGCATTGACATGCCGCCTAGGCGGAAAGACTTTCAAATTGAATACGGTGATACTTTTCCGCTGCGCGAAATGACGTCATCACCAAACAGTTTTTGCCAAAAACACGCAAAAACGGCTTTTTGCTAAAAATTGAATACGTGCCCATATCGGGAATTTACTGTTATTCGTTTTGCTATATTCGCCCGTTTTTACAGCCAAATCGGGGAGTCAATAGAAGTTTCAAATGCACCTCCTGAACTGCGAGATTCAATCAAACATACATAAATCAGTGTGATTTGTGTATGTTTAATAATGGAAAGTGTGTTTTTTAGTTTTTTTTTAAATTGACGTGGGGTCCCCCCCAAAAAGCCATAACCAGCCCCAGACTGGTCAGCCAGTCCTGGTTCCCGTGGCTGGGACCCACGTGTAACCAGTCAATGAGCGGTCGCTATATGTAAAGTGGCCTCTGATTGGCTGGCAGACCGTGGGAATTCCCGAGGAGGCCCGTCAGCTGTCATTCGCGAAGTATTGCTCTGTGTGACTATACACATAGCAATACTTGTCCGTATGGAATAGTTTTTTCCGGGTTGTTATTTTGCCAAGACTCCTGGATGCTACGGAGACCAGCGCGAGGATGGAGGTGAGTATAAGATCTTTTTTTCAGGTACATCCAAGCGGATTGTCACAACCGGGCACTTGGGATACCTCTATTGAGGTAGCGAACCGGGGGCTTAGGATAAGGATGACTAAATGACAGGAGGGACAGTAACTAGGCCTCCTAGTTGCGGCCAAACCCAGGTTTGGCTAGACCTGCCCAGAGGCGCGGTGTTTAACTCACTTGGTGGTTTTCTCCAGTGACCCCCTCCAATTGGGATTTGGTTTTCGCCGCACCAAGTGATCAGGTCGCGGCCCTCTGGACAGGTACCTGGGAATGGCAGAAGACCAAAACAAATACTAAACTGCAAGGACTGGAAATGAAGAACACTAAAAGATTACTGAAAAGGAATGACACTTGAAACACTAGGAGAAGATAATCCAGAGATAAACTTGTATTGTGATTCGGGTAGAAAGTGCACAGTGGTTAGCTTGAGTCGCACTGAAGGTGCGGGCATAGACTTGTACTGAGATCTGGGTAGCGAGTACACAGAGGGTGGCTTGAGATACACTGAAGTTGTGGGCACGGTCTTGTACTGAGATCCAGGTGGCGAGTACACAGAGGTTGGCTTGAGATGCACTGAAGATGCGGGCACGGTCTTGTACTGAGATCCAGGTAGCGAGTACACAGATGTAGACTTGGGACACACTGAAGGTGCGGACACAGATTTGTACTGGGATACTGGTAATGAATACCAAGGGTTAACTTGAGATGCTCTGGAGGTGCGGACACGGACTTGTACTGGGATACTGGTAACGAACACACAAGGGTTAACTTGAGACGCACTGGAGGTGCGGACACGGACTTGCACAGAGACACTGGTAACGAATACACAGCTGACAGAGTTAACACAGACAGTTTAGCTTGGAGACTGAACAGCTACATTAGAATTTCAGCATGAAGGGAGAAACTTGGAAATCTTACAGTCAGCTACAGAGGTGAGAACTGTTAACACAAAGTTCAGCTAAGGATCTGAACAGCACACAGGAGAGAGTATAGCTGGAAGCCACTGGAGACAAGAAGTACTGAAGGTCTTGAAAGAACAGCAGTGTTATGTCATATAGCGAAGTTGAACAGCAGTTTCCTGTTCCTGGAGTCAGACTTAAATACCCCTGGGTAGCTAGTCATTGGATCAGCTGAGTGACCACAGGGCTGCCATTGGAGGAGACTGATCAGGTGAGAAGAACCAACATGGCTGCGCCCATGCCTGCTAACACAGGAGTCAGGATGCACGCATGGATGTCCTTGCAGACCCGGGGAAAATCCTCAACCCTAACCCACCACTACAACTAGCGTCTGCTAGTTATCTCACCAGCTCAGCGGTGAGCAAAGGCCTATCCCAGACACAGACTCTACATGGGAGAAGTGGATGTGAACATCTGGCAGCAGGTATTTGTGTGTGAGTGAGGTAAGTGTCTAAAAAAATTATACAATGTACGGTGTGTGTGTTATGTTTTTTTTTAACTATTTATTTTACAATGGGGGTACGGGTGCTGGCCGCCTGCTGGCACTTGTAGTTCCACAAGTGCCAAAGGGCAGGCATGCTGGCACCTGTAGTTCCACTGTAAAATACAATAGTTTAATACTAATTAACACTTTATTGCCCCTGTACCCACCGCTCCAGGGGTGCAGGGAAGAGTCCCGGACTTCAGACCAAGTCTGGGGTTTCGGGAGACTGGGGATCCCTTTTTTGGGGGGTCCCCATCTTCCCTGAGATCCCTGGCTTGGCCTGACCGGCTTGGGGTGAGAATGCTTTGGCCATGGAGACCCAGTAATAGGGTCTCCTGGTTGTGGCATTACACCCCGGTCGGTTTGGGTCCGGTGCTGGTTTTAAATATAGGGGGACCCTTACGCATTTTTTCCCCCTATATATAAAACCAGCACTGGCCCTGCAGCCAGGTGCTGGTTCCTAAATTATGGTGGAACACTACATGTTTTGTTCCCCGTAATTTTTGGAACCAGGACTGGCTGACCAGTCTGGGGCTGGTTAGGATTTTAGGGGGGGACCCCACGTAAATTTTTCCCAAAAAATGAACCATTAACATAAAAAAAACAAGCAGCTTGCACATATGTGCAGCCTACTTGTTCGGGAGAGAAAATCGGGCAGGGAACTTGGGGCTTCAACATGGACAGGATTGATCAAATACACCATCAAACAAAACGATACTATCAAAATCGGGAGCTTGGTAAATTTCTGATTTTTAAAGTGAAAAAACGGTTGTTTTTGATCAACCCTAGCCGAGTTGAAAAACGGGACATATCAGGACCAACGCAAATCTTAGTAAATTTACCCCACAGAGTAGTTCTGTAACCTTACTTTTATACAGTTCACAAAGTTTAAGGTGAGGTTTCTATTATCTGTAGTGATTTGCAGTAGGTGGTGCTTTATTCCTTATAAAAACCTAAAAATGACAATTGGAGGGGCTGACCATAGCAACCAATCATATTGTTGTTATGTTATCTAGTACATTGTGGAAAATAGTAGCTCGGATCTGATTGGTTGATATGGGCAACACCTCACTTTTTAGAAGGTTGATAAATCCCTCCTTGATCACCTATCACATCCTCCAGCAGTCACTGTGAGGAGCGGAGCACCCCATATCGAACTATTCCAGCATCCCGTAAAACAGGCTAAAATGTGCTGTAACTCATTATACTGTACTATAAATGAACATATCTCTTATACAGAAAACTGAAAGTCTGAAGCATTATAAGGTCCGATGCCTGTTTACTGTATTGTATTTTATACAATAAAATTATTTGAGTAATTTCTGCTAGACCAAGATGGCTCCATGATGTGAAAACCTGAAATGTATATTGGCTGCAGGGTCCTATTACATGGCAGGTGTGGGTAACGCACTTAGTATGTCACATAAAATGCTCCCTTATTCTATTTTACTGAGATGGCATTGGTTCTTGCCACAATCCTTGCTTAATACAGAAATTAATATATTGCTTGCAATCATTAAATTGTAATGCCGCGTACGCACTACGCGATATTACCGAGAGATTGCACGATTACGACATCGTAATCGTGCAATCGTTCAGTAAATCGTTCGCAAATCGGGCAGTTAAAAGTGAAAAACGACCAGTGATGTGCGCGCCCTCTGGTCGTTTTTGCCATCTATCATCGCCCGAACATGCTGGTCAACCTGACGACGTCGTTAGGTTAACCATGTTCGGGGATGATTGATGTGCCTACACTGAACGACTGAACGTTCAGTGTAGGCACATCAATGACTGTGAAACGACTGCACGATTACAATGTCATAATCGTGCTCTCATTTCACAGTCTGTAAGTGGATATGCACCTGAAAGTCTTCTAGCTTTACAGCTACAATTGAGGCTATGAGCGCTATACAGGCCTGGACTGGCTACTGTGGCATTTGCCAGAACTATTGTGTCTGGGTTTATCAGTGGGGTGATCTGGGATGCTACACTTTGTTTAACTGGCCTGGTCAGCCTAATTCGGCCTCCTAGTTAGCAAATAGAATTCAGCACTTTAAGCTGGGTACACACTGACAGATGCATTGGCCAATTGATCAATTGATCTCCCAATGTATCTGCTGCCCGTCGGCCAGTGTGTACCCGCTATATGTCGGTGAACGTAGGCGTTCACCGACATATCGCATTGGTTGTGCTGCACAGCCGATGGACAGATGTCTGCAGACACACACAGCGGCAGCTGCGGGGAGGGGGGCGCGACATGCCCATCAGTACACACCCCCTGGTTGCCGGGACACGCAGCAAGACACAGATGATGGCCGTTCAGTGTGTATGATATATCTGCAGATGATGGTCGTTCAGTCAGGTGTGTACCCACCTTAAGGCCTCCAAGCGCAACAAAAACAGTGCTGATAATTAAACACTGATTATAGATTTATTACATGCATGTTAAACATCAAACTGCTTCACATATACTGACACTAATCAATAAAAGAGGTAGCCACCAATGTCATTCATATATAGGTTGGTCACAGGGATATTTATGATCAGTGAAGTATTACTCTCAAAATGTATAGTTGAGGCTCAGTGTTGAACTTTGCATTCTGTAAGGTCTTTGCAAGCAATGATGTCAGTGAAGCAGAAATGTGGCCGTCAATCCCTGACGCGTTTCAGATCCATAAGGTGCGTTTTCATCAGAAGGTGATTACTAACCATATGAGTGAATTGTTTTCCAGTCAGGAAAATGTTGTTCCAGGTGGGAGATAATGAGGAAAATTACTCCTTCAAGTTAAACAGTGCTTAATGCATTAAAAAAATATATTAAAATTGACTAACCTGAGTGTTTTCACGTATTCTGGAGACTTGCTCCCCAACTATTTTGCTAAAAGATCAAGTTCTTCACTTGCGGTAATGTTCAGTTGTTGATTGAGTTCTTAAAGATGGACCTCCTCGATCTGTAGTTCTCTGGACGGTCATCAAAGTTTGGAAGCCCTGTGTTAACTAGCTCACGGCAAACCATAAATTTAACAAAATCTGTCATCTCTGATTTAACAGCCTGTGTATGATGAGGTGTATTTAGGATGTTGTGATTCAATGTAAGAAGGTTTTTGTTCTTGAATGCAAAATAGCGTATCCTTCGGCTGATTTACATTTGTAGGTGAGCCTGATGAAGGGAATTTGCATGTGAGAAGGTTTGTAAATCACTGCAGAGACCGCCAATGTGCCTGTCGGATTGTATATGTTAAGATTCAGTATTTACAACTGGTTCCTCATTGTTAGAGCAGAGTAAGCTGCTGTGTTTACTGGTATGACTTAGTAGATATTCTCTGGTGCATTTATCAGGGTCTTCTGAGATAATTTGGCTACTTAGATCCTCGCTGCTATCTCGGTTTATGGCTGCTTCAAGGGCCTGTGCCACAGAAGCAGCTGCTGCTTTCTCCTGACACAGTGCATCTGGCTTCTAAACGTGCTTTTTCTCATTTTAATGTGATCTCCATTTTTGCGTAAGAGGCTTGTGCTTTTGCAGCATCAGTGTCTGAATGTGCTTTGATGGCGGCAGCACTCATTGTGGATATATTGGAATGCAATTATCCTTTTTTTTGAATAATGGCTGGATAAACTAGAGCAGTGGTTCTCAAACTCGGTGCTCAGGACCCCACACAGTTCACGTTTTCCAGGTCACCCAGCAGGTGCACAGGTATATTCATTACTCACTAACACATTTTAAAAGATCCAAAGGTGGAGCTAATTATTTCACTTGTGACTGTGAGGAGACCTGGAAAACATGCACTGTTTGGGGTCCTGAGGACCGACTTTGAGAACCTGTGAACTAGAGCGTTGGGACTGAACTTCCCTCAAGCGGTCTAATCTAGTTTCTGCCTCTGTGACTGCATTACATATAAAGGTGCGTATCCCCTTGTAGATAGTGAAACGACAGTTACAACATTGTAATCGTACAGTTGTTCCTCTTCCCCTGCAGTGCCTACACTGAACGATATGTTGTTCAGTGTAGGCACCCTCCTTCATCCTTGAACATGGTCAATCTGTCGTTATCGGCACACTGCCGCTAACGACTGATTGACCAGCATGTTCATGCGATGATAGATGTCGGAAACGACCAGTGGAAGTGATCATCGCTGGTCGTTTCCGACATTTTCATGTCCGATTTGTGCACGATTAATGAGCGATTGAACAATATCGTTATCGTTCAATCGCTCATTTTAATTGGCAAGTGGATACCTGCCTTTAGACTTTCACGTCCCTGATCAATGTCTGTCTATATGTTACGTTCCTTAAAACTTTCTTCCACATTTGTTTTGGTTAAAAAGGTGGGATATTTCTCTGACTGCAATCTATAGGTCACATAACTGAGTTGATCCAATGTATTTTGAATTTGTTCCTGAACCTTCCTTGCATTTGACACTTTAAGCACATCGGTTTCAGGGCCCGATTCAGACCCTCTCGCTAAGTAGCGTTCGCACGCAGACTGCCGTTGTTTCCATTGTACGCATCACAGTGCACGAACCAGTCCGAGCGATCGGGAAGCTGCCCAGCTGAGTGATTGACAGGAGCAGCCATTTGTGGGTGGTGACAGGGGTTGGTCGATGAAAATGGGGGAGTGGAGGTGCGAACGCAGACGCGCCCGAGCGTCTTAACACCGTTTTAGAGGCATGCATAATTAAGATGCAGCGTCATAGTACACGTCACCTGGCTGGATTTTACACTGAAGTGATCGCAGTGCTTGAGGTAGGGTATGGTCAACCCAGGGCCGGATTAAGGTCTGTGGGGGCCCCTGAGCAACAAACATGTGGGGGCCCCTATCAATAAAAGTTGAAATTATATATATTATACACACATGCATATAAATATTTTTTTTAACACACATACTGTATATACCCAGACACTCCCCTCATTCACCAATTACTTCCCTCCTCTGTCATGCACCAATGACACCCCAGCAGCACCCAATCACCCTCTGACATTCATCACCAACACAGTCCAGACACAACCCTCGTCATTCACTATCAACACCCCTGCAGCACCCATCGTCATATACTACTACTAATACATCTGCTGCACCCAGACAACCCCTTATTCACTACTTTATTTACCATCATCACCCCAAAAGCAATCAGATATTCCCCTATACACTACCAACACCCAGACACTCTTCTCATACACTACCAGCACCCAGGCACCCCCTCCTACACTACCAGCACCCCCTTCTATACTACCAGCACCCAGACACTCTTCTCATACACTACCAGCACCCCCTTCTATACTACCAGCACCCAGACACTCTTCTCATACACTACCAGCACCCAGGCACCCCCTCCTACACTACCAGCACCCAGGCACCCCCTTCTATACTACCAGCACCCAGACACTTCTCATACACTACCAGCACCCAGGCACCCCCTCCTACACTACCAGCACCCCCTTCTATACTACCAGCACCCAGACACTCTTCTCATACACTACCAGCACCCAGGCACCCCCTCCTACACTACCAGCACCCAGGCACCCCCTTCTATACTACCAGCACCCAGACACCCCTCTACTACACTACCAGCACCCAGGCACCCCCTTCTATTCTACCAACACCCAGACACCCCTCTACTACATTACCAGCACCCAGACACCCCTCTACTACACTACCAACACCCAGGCACCCCCCTCCTACACTACCAGCACCCAGGCACCCTCTACTACACTACCAGCATCCAGGCACCCTCTACTACACTACCAGCACCCAGACACCCCTCTACTACACTACCAGCACCCAGGCACCCCCTACTACACTACCAGCACCCAGACACCCCTCTACTACACTACCAGCACCCAGGCACCCCCTCCTACATTACCAACACCCAGACACCCCTGTACTACACGACCAGCACCCAGGCACCCCCTCCTACACTACCATCACCCAGACAACCCCTCCTACACTAAAAACACCCAGACACCGCCCTACTACACTATCAGCACCCACACCCCCCCTTACTATACTACCAACACCCAGGCACCCCCCTACTGCACTAGCAGCACCCAGACACCCGCTCCTATCTACCAGCAACCAGGCACCCCCCTACCTTCCGGCTGCAGTGTGCTGCTCATGCTCGCTCCATGGTGCCCACTGACCAGAGCAGAGGAAGCAGGTCCCGGGCCCTGGCCGTCTTGTGTGTGGGCGGAGAAGAAAGGAGCCGATAAAGGAGGTAGGAACATGCGTGCCCGGTTAGTTTGGAAAGGAGCGGAGCCAAATCACGGGTGGGGCGGGGCCTAATTGCGGGCTGCGGCACCGTTAAAAGATTTAAAAAAATGGTTTATTATGGGGATGTGGCTGGGGGCAGTGTGTGGGGGCCCCCTATGTGTGGGGGCCCGGGACGACCGCCCCTGTCGCCCTGCCCTTAATCCGCCCTGGGTCAACCACAAGCGCTGTGTTCACTTCCGATGGTACTCTGTTACCGATGGTTGTACACACTTCCTGGAGATGACGTCCGCAAGTGGGCATCTTAAGACAGGCTGTTGGGCGTCTGCATACACAATGTGATCGCATGCCAAGAGAGTGGGCGTGCTTTTGCCTTGCTGTGCGATCGCCTGCCTTGCCGAATTTGCATCGTATCTAACGAGCAGGTCTGAATCAGGCCCCCAGTTCTATCCCATGCTTTTTCTAGTCTTTCTTGGTATTCATCTCTCTCACTGATGTATTTATCCCTGGCCTTTTGCGGTAGCTTAACTGTACGTATAGGTGTAGTGCCATCTTGGGGCTGTGATGGGATTTCATCATCTGCATTTTTAGCAGTTTCTGCATTAGAGTTATAGGAGTCTATTTAGTATGAAGTGTTAGGAGACAAAGTGAAATGAGATAAGGTACCAGCCAATCAGCTCCTAACTGCCATGTCACAGGCTGTTTGAAATATGACAGTTGGGAGCTGCATTGGCTGGCACCTTATCACTTTTCACTCTTGTCTCCTAACACTGCTTAGTAAATAGACTCCATAGTCTGCCATGATGCGGTGTTTGCAGGTGTATGACTGATGATTATCAGGATATGCTCTGCACGGCATACACTTACTTGAGTTCTGTGTGGTGAAACACAACACACCTTAGTGCGACAACACACCTTAGTGGATCCAAGATCAACTGCACGTGTCGTTGAGTCCGGAGCGAACTTGTGGGAAATTCCGGCTGTATGGACGTAGTCACCGGATCGTGGATCTGTAATGGGTGAGATTACACCAGCCTGACTGTAAGTCTGTAAAGCTTGAGCCCACAGAAAGGTGATCTTCTTACTATTCTGACCCTTATTACACGTAAGCAGTGTGTAACTATTCAGATAGCTAAAGCAAGTTTATCTCTTATGGTGCATACCATACTTACCTACATTCCTGGGCAGCTTTCCGGGAGCAGCAGGAGGGGACCTGCTGCTCTCCTCTTCGGGGGGCGGGGCCAGACGATAGACAGCATTAGGCCCCGCCCCCTTTACAGAAAACCCCCGTGATTCGCGGGTCCGTGAGGAGGGGGCGGGGCTAAATGACGCGATTTGCCTAATTTAGCCCCGCCCCTTCCCGACGGACCCGATAATTTCAGGTAAAATCTCCACATCCTGCCCACTTCACTAGGAAGTGGGCGGGATGCGGGAGATATGCCTACTCTTCCGGGATTGCGGGGGGTTACCCGAAAAATCGGGAGCCTCCCGCGATTCCCGGGAGAGTAGGCATGTATGGTGCATACACACTAGACGATATGCTCCCTGAGCGATATCGTCTAGTGTGTCCCCGGCAGGCTGTGCTCAATGTCGTTCATGACATTGAGCACAGCCGCTGAACGATATCATTAACGATATCGTTCAGTGCCGGGCTCTCTCCCCCTTTCCCTGACATGCAGCAACCTGACGAGATCGTCAGGTTGGCCTGCATGTCAGCCCGATGAACGATGATGACGAACGACCCGCGGGAACGCGCATCGTCGTCATCGTTCATCTTTTTGGGCTTAAAAATGGACGATAAAGTGGACGACTGAACGATAACGATATCATTATCGTTCAGTCGTCCACTTTATCGCCCAGTATGTACGCACCTTAAATCCGCAGACAATGAGATTTCTGGAACTTTCTACCTGTTATTAATGCAGACTGGAATGATTGTCTATATAATACAGCTGTAGTTCTGCAGAGTAGGTCACTGTACATGTGGTGGCAAATAAAATAAGATAGAATACACAAAGTGTGTGAGTGTGGTAAAAAGATATAAGCCTATAGGGTAGTGGAGACTTATGGTGCGTACACACGGTCAGATTTTTCTTCAGATCTGAACGATAACGATTTAAAAATCGTTCAATCGTTCATATCTGAAGGAAAATCTGACATGTCTGAACGATGAACGATGCGCGTTCCCGATGGTCAGATAACGATATCTGACATATGATGTGTTTGCAGTCTGACTTGGACAATTCCATTCATCTTAATGCAGTCAAAAATCATTCAATCGTTCAAATCTTTGGTAAAATCGTTCAAATCGTTCATCTGACAGGTCTGACAAATCTGACTGTGTGTATGCTCCATTAAGCTGCATACACACACAACGATTTTGTTACCAACGATTTTATGAATGATTTTATGAACGATTTTCTGTCAGATTTTTTAAAGTGTAATGAACGATTTTTTTGAACTACAAACGTGAGCGCACATGAACGATAATCGTTCATCGTTTTAACTCAGAAAGTGAACGATTTTTAAAACGATTGAACGATAAACGATATCGTTAATGATAATCGTTCAAAAAATCGTTGTGTGTGTGTATGCACCTTTAAACACAGCCTCTCAGCAACTCATACAGACTAACTGCACAGTAGGGATGGACATCGGACATCGATGGTTAGTAACCATCTATGTTTTTTTTTTAATTGTAGTATTTTTACCATTAGATGGTGGCTTTCCGATGTTTGACACCATCAAATGGTATTCAGTCGATGGTGTTTCAATGGTGTCTTGTTTTCTTTAGATCCTATTAGCTATGCCTTCCCTGGCTCCTTTCTGGCTGTTGTATGCTGTGTCTGCATCAGAGAATCTTCATGCTGGGTTTGTTGGAGGCTGTCTCTCACTGTCTCAGAGAGGTGACCCTCAGTCCCACTCCCTCCCTACCCTCTCTAGGCTGCTAGGCAACCGGGCATATTGCTAGCTCTGATTGGCTCTCACTGTCTCAGAGAGCCAATCAGTGTGCAGCCCTTGACTTGCAGCAGCAGTCACTCACACAGTAGCACAAATACACACACTCTAGGGATGGCCATCGGTATGGTAACCATCGATGGCAAAATAGCAAGTGGTCATCGATGGTAACCAACTATGCAATGGATGACCATCGATTGTTTCACCAACTGATGGTCATCCCTGTTCTATGACTGACTGGCCCGTGGGCCAATCAGAACCGGGGTGTGTGGCTTTGCATGTATCGGGGGGCGGAGTTATGCTCCATGTCTCGGCACCATGTAAAAAAACGATGGAGGCAAACCATCTGGTTCTCCCAATTGATGGGAAAAACAGTTGACATTGGTCATAAACCATCGATAATTATGAATGGTCGATGGCCATCCCTAACACACACTCTCTAGTCCTGGGTTCTGCTGCTGCACTGTCAGTGTCAGCTGTGACAAAGCAGCAGGGGCAGTGTCTCTCTCTCTTCTCCTCGCTGCCTGACTCAGCTGGCTGTAACACCTGTGCCGGGCATGCTGGACTGTCACTGTATATTACTATGTATATTTAGTAGTGTATACCTGCCCTCCAGTCCCCGCAGCACAGCGCGGCAGCAGTGCTGCTTCATAGAGAGGACAGTACTGCACCATGTGTAGGTAATGGGTGCCCTTTAATGGAATTTCTTTCTATAAATAAATGAACTAATTTATTCACCTTCTTTTAAAGCAGGGGTGGGGAACCCTTTTTCTACCGAGGGCTATTTTGATATATATAACATTATTTGAGAGCCCAGTGCAGGCCATGCCCCCTCCGTGTGATGTCTCACTGTGGGTGGGGGTCACAATCGCTGGTGATTACAGCAATGCCTGGAGCATCCAGAGGATGCTCTGGGGAGCTGTAAGGGCAGCGGTGTGACCCTCTGAAGTGTCCTAAGGACCCTCCAAGGGGCACTGCTGCATAGATTCTGCCTGCAGGGTGTCATGCTAGGCACCTTGATAGCCATATAAGGCTAGCTGAAAAAAGCCAGATCAAATACAGGTTCCCCATCCCTGTTTTAAAGTCTAGTTAAACAACATGGTTCAGCGTGCCTGATTTCCAGGGGGCGATTCAAATGGTTGCCGCACCCCCTGCTGGCCGTCTATATGAATAGACCCCTACGGAGCAATTAAATTGTTTCTCCATTCAGGCGGACATTAGTATTTAACGCGGCTAAGAGCACCAAAAACCATCGCACGTAAAGCAGCTAAACCCATCTAAAGAAGTATTTAGAACGCCCAAATAGCCGTTAAGTCGCCCAAAAACACAGACATTGTACACATTTCTTTTCGCACCTCAGGAGGCTGCGAGGAGAAATGAGTTCCCCCGATTTAGACACCCGAACAGAGCAACATTTACATTGCTCCGAAAAGGCACCTATTCACATAGACACCCAGCGTTATTGTTCCTTGCCTAGTGTGGTGGTAGTTATTTAACTGCATGGTGTACTAGCATCTCAATAGCAACCAATCCAGTTTGAGCCTTGTTGAGTCTGATAGAAGATAGACTAATAACAGACAATATTAGATCACTTGCTATAGAATGCTGAGCAATTACACTGTACAATAAATAAGATAGCATTGATGAACCTGTATGTCATTCTTTTGTATCCCCATTTGCCAGTGAGTGCATTTACAAGCATGCAGATACATGTTGGTGCTACACATTTATTATACATTTATACAAAAGACACTTTAATCTACTAGGCCATGCTTCACCATGAGCCGTCAGATCTTACTATTATTATTTTATGAGATAATAAGCACTTTCTTTATTTACTCAGTTTTTAATGGTATTAATAGATAATGTCGACATCTTTCAGAAGATTCTCCTATTATCTCTGTACAAAACATGAAAAGTGTGAGCTGTGAAAAGCTATTGGGAATTAATGACAATGAACTATTATGGCAAACTCGGGACCTTGTGATTTTTCTCCCACATATCCAGGATAACGTGTGAAATTCAGACTTCATTAAAAACGCAGAGCAGAAAACAGAGTCTTTGTGTTATATTTGGTGTCTGAGCAAATGGCAAGAATTGTGCGGAGCCTAATTTGACTGATTGTAGACATATGGCTGTCTCAGCACCTTTCATGCTAATTGCACAAGGTAGCTTCAAGGACCTGACATTATTGGCATGTAAATGTCCCTGGCACCATCTCATTTACATTACAATATAAGGAGATTGGCAGCTATACACCTGTCAGTCTTTTGTTTAGTCACCCGTTTTGCTTCAGTTCATGGAACCCACAAGATAAACACAATATTAGCTCTAAAAACAAAAAAAAGAGATATTTTCATCAGGTCATCATGCTTTAGGCTGTGTCTGTACTGCACAGGAGTGAGGTACTAATAACTTGTTAGATGAAAGCAGTAGCTAATATGGTTCCTAATGAGTGGTGAGCATGTTCTATGTATTCATTAATGGAAAGTGAAAGGAGATTCTGATTGATTAGAAAAGTCCACTGTTACCATTACCTTCTAGTTCTTGATTGCAAACTATGGAATCTGGGGATGGGGTTTGGACTGCACACCCTAATTTAAACCTAATAAGCAGGGCCAGCTCTAGGGGTGTTCGACCAGTGCGGTTGCACAGGGGCGCCACCCCTAGAGGGCGGCACCCCTCCCCAGCATCCCAATTTCAGCGGGACAGTACTGTCCCGCTGTTCCACCCGCGAGCCGAAGTGGCCCGCAGGTGGTCAAATCGGGATGCTGGGGACCCCCACCGCCGCAGCTGTGCGGCGGTGCCGTACCCCCAGAGAGTGAATTGATGCTACGCACATGCACGCGGCAACCATTCACTGACGGGAGAGGGCTGGGGGGAAGCCCAGCCAGTGACGGAGTGCTGGGCTTTACCACCAGCCTGACGTTATCTGGAGGCGTGCCATGCGGGCACGCCTCCAAATAACGTCACACGGGGTGTGGCCTATGGCGATTAGGCCATGCCCCCAAATTCGGACACGCGCGCGCGAGGTTAGGGCGCGCTCTCAAGAGCAGGCACAGGGTGCTCAGAACCCTGGAGCCGGCCCTACTAATAAGAGGTGCTACCATGCTGGGACTAGTAGTACAATGCAGGAGAGAAAGAATACAGGTGCACACTCTGAGTACTAATAATGTTAGGGAACCATCTAATGTGGTTCACCTTGACGCAGTGGATGGGCAAACATTTTTGGGCAAACACCTACTAAGAACCTCACTAATTGTATAGCTTATAATGATTATTTTGACTATCATTGTTCTTAGTACTAAGAGTGTGCACCTGTGTTCTTTCGTCCCCTGCATTGTACTACAAGTCTCAGCATGGTAGCACCTCTTATTATGTTTAAATTGGGGGTGCAGTCCAAGTTCCCTAACCCTTTCCACTATATTTGTATATATATTGTACACTTGAAGGCTGAGACTCCTTCTACTTGGTATTTGCACCCCACCCATCTGGTGCTTTTAATCATATGCATAGGTTCCTACATTTCTGTCTACATATCAGAATGGGCACTATTATAGGTAAGTCCTGAATAAATTGACATAATGTGTTCGTGTTAGGGACCCATCTTATGGGGTTCACCTTGATGCGATGGATGGGAAAACATGTACAAGATCCTCACTTATAGTCCATTTTAATTGTAGAGTTTATCAGAATTATTCAAGCTATGGAATCTATCAACACCTGGTGCCGAGGTGTTACTACCTTGGCAAGCTGTAAGGGTTCGATGCCATAGCATAATCATACAATCACCACATAGCAATGCTGTGCTGCTTAAATGTTCTGATGACGTATTAGAATCTAACAAGTCATGGGAATGCAATGTGTCCAGATGGGGGTGACTTGATGAGGTGCAGAGAATATAGGGTCTGATTCATTACGGATCGCAAGTGCGATTACGCACACGTAGACGGCCAATTGTTGTGTTCTGAGCATGCGTATGCAGTGCGCGTGCGCAAAGATCTCACTGCGATCACACTGCCATCGCAGACACTATGCAGACCCATTGCAGACTGATTGACAGGAAGTGAGCATTTGGGGGTGGTGACAGGAGGGTGGTTGGCGAAATGCAGGCGTGTCAATGCATTCAAATGCTGTTACAGGGGCGTCATAAATTAGCCAATGCGATGGTATACGCAGCTCGAATTCCCACTGCGACGAGGTTAGCAATTTCTGAGTGAGGTCTGACCTTGTGCAAGTGTGCATGAGGCTCCGATGTTACCGATGGTTTCTCTGTTTTGCTAAGTATTACGGATGTAAGTAAGGGGAAGTGGGCGTCTTTATGTTAAGCTGCGACAGCATAGAGATTGCAAATATTAGCATATTTTTGCATTGGGCATGTATGTCTAATCGCAGCTGCAATCGCAATAGCGATCTGTAATGAATCCGGCTCATAGTCAGCATATAGTTCTCCCTTACCTGGAACGTACAGTACAGTATGCTCCTACACATTTGGAACTACAATTATACCAATCATCTGTGACTTCTGATGTCTTTATAGATACACACTTACCTGATTACATGGGGGCATATTTATTAATGATCGTGTTTTAGACCTGACAATTACCATTTATTATAGTGGCAATAGGAAATTAAAGTTTTGCTCAAACTTATTAAAAATCACATCCAGGAACTGGGGCCCTGAAAGGAGCACAGTCCTGCGATATGTTAGAAGTGAAGTGATTGGTAATGCAATGTACAGTAGATTGCCACTGTTGAGCCCCCTCCTAGCAAATGGTGTGTTATGTAGCTCATAGGCTAAAATGGCTACTGAGTGCTACACAGGGGCGTAACTCCCAGAGACAATGGAGGCGCCTGCCTCCGGGCTCCAAGCCCTGAAGGGGCTCCTCCATCTATAGCATGTCCGGCAAGTGTGATTCACAGAGGAAAATGAGTGTGACCGCTGATCTTCCACTGCAGCGACGCACCTGCTGCAGCGTTGATTAGCCCTGTCCTGGGAGACCCGCTAAGACCTGCAAAAAGGGACAGGAAGGTTCCCGTCTGATACCCCTCAGCCTGCGCTGCAGCAAGTGACGGTGCACCCACCACTGCTGCTGGACAGTGAGCTGAGACCCGAGACATCTATCCCAGGGACCACCGTTACAGAGAGCCACCTACTGGATACCGCCGATTATGTATCACAACAAACGGCGGCTCACCAGCATATGCTGCTGCAGAGTCGGCTGAAACTCGGTGAGTCTAGCTGACTTACCAACCGTTGTCACACAGCGTACCTGGAGTCATGGAACAAAATTGACATATTAGGCATAATTGTATTTGAGCATCTGTGCCTCATTCGGTGCTGCCAAGGCTAAAAGCCACAGCAAAATGCATGTCGGTGTCCTGCTGTGTACCAGATGCCTCATGTACAAATTGTGAAGACTATCTATATATATATATTATCCATGTACCTATGCACTAACGTTAGGAGAACTATACCTGGGTCTTGACACTGCAAAACCGTGGGACTTGATAGCACTTAATCAGGCACAGACTCTCATACATTTATACCTGATATGTAAATTATCATACACCTCTAGACCCCATAGAATCTTCTTCATATATTATTTCTAGGTGTGACTTCGTTGGTATACTTTTTTTATGGGGGGCGCCAAACTCTAACTTGCCTCCGGGCGACTGGGATGAATTTACGCCCCTGGTGCTACAGTAGTGAGTGCTAAAGCCCTCAGTCTGAGGTTACTGACCCCCTACGAGATCACACACATCTCTGGCTCCTATTAGTATTCCAGTGATCTGATCAGCTACTACTTGTTCTATCCCCTGCCCACTTCCAAACAGTGTTCACACTGATGGGCAAGAACGTACAGGTGGTTAGATTTCAGTTAAATGCACCTTAACAAACAGTGGGCTCATTAGAGTTGGTTGCATGCATCTTAAGCTGACCATACATCAGACCAACTTTCCTCCAACCATCCAAGTAGTTGGTTGGTTGGAATAAAAATCCGGTAATGTATGGGAGCCAATGATGATCAGCAATTTGCTCCCAAACACCAAAAAAGATGAAAAATTTCATTCAGGCATGTTGGTTAAATCTATTTGATATAACCAACGTGCCTGAACAACAGCTTTTGTCAGTTTTCTGGTGTTTGGGAGCAAAAGGCTGATTGTCAATACTCCCATACATTACCAGATTTTCATTCCAACCAACCAACTACTGTAGTTGGATGGTTGGGGGAAAGTTGGTCTGGTGCATGGTCAGCTTTAAGCTGCCCATCCACTAGCAGACTATAGAAACAACAGCACGATTATGACATTATAATCGTGCTATGGTTTCTATGTCTGTGATAAGCCTACACTGAACGAGCTGTCATTCAGTGCAGGCTCATCAAATATCTGGCAACATGCTGAACCTGACGTTATCGTCAGGTTGACCAGCATGTTTGCCCGATTAAATATTTCGGAAACGACCAGCGGGCGCATCGCTAGTCGTTTACGACTTTTAAGTGCCCGATTTGCGGATGATTTGCAAGCGATTGCACGATAACGAGGTCGTTATTGTGCAATCGCCTGCCAAAATCACGTAGTGGATGGGCAGCATTAGTTTAGTGTAAGATAGTATTTCTGTACAGTATATGCGCACATGAAAAAGCCTTATGTTTCCGTAGATATGCAGATCTGGACACATTTTGCACTTACAATTCCTGGCGTGGAACAGTAAATGGAAGAGGAGTGCAAATGTAGAACAATAATAGGATACTCATGTAATTGTGACTGTGTCTGACCTGGTGGTGTGTTCCCGACGCCTGATGCAAAATACACACTGATGTTGATATTAATGCACCTTGTGATTGACCGATTGCCACTGGAGCCCTCCTATTGTACATACACAATTAGTGTGACTGTTATATTATATGAAGTCATCTGTTCACTTTACTTAATTGATATTTGCATTCGGACCCCGCAGTTTAGAACATTTTTAATTTTTCAAGAAGACAACTGGTTTTTGTATTTCTTTGTATTTAATTTGAGCTTTTAGTTTGTATTTGTGAGTGTATTAAATTGTATTTTATATGGTAAATGCGACATCTAGATCTCTTGTACAAAGCAAGGTGCATGCGATCTCACAGAGGGTACTGTGCTGTGCCTTGGAAGGCTAAAGCTGCATACACACGTAACAAAGTTAGTAACAAACAATTTTCGTTCAGACTTTCCCTTGAAAAAGTGAACGAAAATCGTTTACAAATTCGTTGGTTACTAAATTAATGAACGATTTTGTGAACGATTTTCATGAATGATGAACGATTTTTTAATCATGCATACAGTGAATGGACATCGTTCACTCTGTACAACATGAACGATTTTCTGAACGAAAATCGTTTATTGGACAGTCAGAATGGACGATGAACTACAAATGGGAGTGCGCATGAACGATTTTCGTTCATCGTTCACCTTAAAAAAAGAACGATTTTATAAACGATTTAACGGTAACGATGTCGTTGTAGTTAAATTGTTAAAAAAATTGTTATGTGTGTACGCCTCTTTATACTTTGTATATGAGGCTCAGAGCACTTTACCTAACCACATGCACTATGATGTGCTATTTATAATCTAGGTTTATATACATAAGTAGTGATGAATATAATTATCCTCACATAACTGATGAACACATTTTACAGTAATAAATTATTGTAGCTAAAATGTTTTTTTTTTATTTTTACACAATCTTCTTGCGTGTTATAAATAGACATGGTAATACCAAACAAGTTATTTGTAGCCAAAATAATTTTTTGCTATTTAGCATTTGCTTCTGTAATGCTGCAAATATTTATCTGGTAACATAATGGCCCTGATTCGCCATGCTGATATGCACACATTTCGGGGTATTATAAGTACTGCGCATATGTCTCAATGGTTACCGTAAGAAGGGCCTAATTCAGACCCGCTCGCAAGCGGGTCAATGTTAGCCCAGTGTGCATGCGTACGACGGAGGCGCCTCCCTTGTGCGCATGCGCGAGATCCCGGATAGCAACGGGCAAGCCGTCGCTATGGGTCTCGCTACAAAGGGGGCGTGTTGTCGATGGTGAGTGACAGCACACCCCCTTTGGTGGGCGTGCCGGGGGCGAGGCTGGCCATCTGGTGCCGGCCCCACTGACATCACAAGTGATGTCAGTGGGAGTGCTTTCGTCTCTGATAGAGCCAAAAGCACTCCAGGGCTTGCGGCAACGAGACCCTACCACAAGGGTCTTGTCGCAAGCCCGATTGTCACGATGGTCTTGACCATCGCGACCATCTTTTTGGCCGCTCGCTATTGCTGTGGGTGGTCACCCACAGCTATATGAGCGGCCAGGAGGCCACTCTAAAATTCAGAGGGACGGCCCTGATTCAGAGCGAGCGCTCTGTCAGAGTGTCCGGCTCTGAATCAGGGCCGGAGAACAAATTTGGATGCAGGGTCTGTGGATTTCACTGGGCGTTTCTGGGAGGTAACAGGGTGGCTAGCCAGACGTGGGTACAGGGGAGTGTCGTTGACAGCGGCTGCATTTAAAGGTACAGTAGCGCTGACACAGGATGCCGCAGCTGCATCCACCTTTGAACCGGGCCCTTCTTGTCTATATCATCAGCTTTATAATACAAAACTCAGTTGACATCAAATGTGTAGCAAATTAAACATTTATGCTGGGTACACACCAGGGCGATATATCTGCCGACCGGGGGCGTTTCTAGAGAGGAGGGGGCCCATGTGCGGTCTCCGACACGGGCCCCCTCCTTTCTGGCCGGCGGCTGGCTGTGCACTGAGCTGTGCGCGGCCAGCGCCGGAGTTATAGACTCTGGGCACTAGAGTGCGCCCAGAGGCCATAGAGGATGCGCTGGTCACCGGGAAAATGGCAGCAGCGGCCATTTTCCCTGTACTGCGCATATGCCGGGAAAATGGCTGTGGCGGCCATTTTCCAGTCGTTTTTACAGTGCCGGGCTCCGGAGAGGTAAGTAATTCTATGGGTGCAGGGTGTGCGGTGCGAGGCCCCCCTGGACCCAGGGGCCCGTGTTCCCCGCACACCCTGCATCCATTATAGATACGCCCCTGCTGCCGACCCAGAGATCTGCAGACCGAGCATAAGATTGGTAAAACAATACACACTTACCAATCTTCCGCTCGATGTGACTGCGCTAGGATACCAACTGAGTGGCTTTAAATGTGCCTGCCCAGCTAAGACGTCAGACATCCGCGGTTCCTGAAGCAAGTGTACAGGCGGTCAGCGGGTCACCCGTACACACAGCCAGATATATCGGATTCAGCTGTGCTCCAGGACAGATGCAATATATCTGTGAAAGTTTGTACACACCCGTCAACAGGGGCGAATTAGGGGGGAGGGGGCCCGTGTGCAGTCTTTGTCTGGGACCCCCTCCTCTCTGCCCGGCGGCCAGTAGCGCACTGAGCACAGTAGACTCTGAGCACTAGTGCTATGCCAGAGTCTACAGCGCATGCGCAAATCACTGGGGACATAGCGCAGTAGCCATTTTCCCACACGGTTTCCCTACTGCGCATGTTTATAACACGGCATCCATTTTGTGACACAGAATCTGCTTTGTTTTTCTCCACATATTTGCACAGTACAGATTATATGACAACCATTTTAAAGACAAATATGATTATCTACTAAAACATATTCCAGTAACTCTAAAAGTCAGAACACATCATCTTTTCTATGTGTAGAATGACAATATTGTATAATGATAATGATTAAACTACACTCATCCAGTTGGAAAAAGAGCAGTTTGTACATTCCTCAAAAGAACAATCATTATGCATTTTTAGTAAATTGCTGACTCGGTCACAATTCCAAATGGGGAGGGCATTCTTCTGAGAGAGGGGGTGTTCCTCCTGTACCCATACAGTCCGTTGTAGCCAATTACAGGTTTGATAGAAGATAAGAACAGGCCGTGACCCCTGACGTGTTCTGCAGAATGACCTGGGACATGAGAGAAACGTTGGTGGTTACACAACCTGATCATATCAATAACTGTTCATGCAGGAATAATCAATGGTCACATAGCCATACATGTATATAGATCAAGATGCACTGACCCTATGTCTGCTCTGTATACACTGTGAGGTCAGCAAACAGCGGAAGCCCTAATGGTTAGCAGGGAAGACATTTTGTTGTGGGGCTCATTCTGCTCTCTCTACAGACATACAATGACACCAGCACTCTTCTATCATGATCAATGTATTGAGGGTACTGTTCAACAGATCCCATTGGCAGCCATTTATATAGATAGCATTGCTATCACCACTGAGCACAAAACCACAACCAAACACGTTGCACAGGGAGCCCTGTAAATGTTGTCTTGGATTAGTACCACTAGTGATTGGTGCTACAGTAGCTTTATCCAAGGAGCAGGGTCTAATGTCATACAACCAGTAATGAGCTTCATTGTGTGACCCCAAACACATATTTAGATTGTATAGTGAGCCCCATTTCAAGCAAGTCTTGGAGAGAGAAGCCTAAAACAACCAATCAGCTTCTTACTGTCATTTATGTAGCACAGTCTATGAAATGACAGGTGCTGATTGGTTGCTATGGGCAACTTTTTCAATTTATCTCTCAAAGGTTTGATACATCTCCCCCAAAGTCACCGTATTGCCAGCCACACTGGACAGTGAGCTTCATAGCACAGAACCCATATTTAGAGATAGACCGAATGGCACAAAGTCAATTGTTAGCTACAATGCACAGACCCTCCTGCACAGATAACCTCATTATTAGCCCTCACTGCTAGCCTCATTGTACAGATATCCCTGTTGTACAGAAAAATGTACTTCAATTGTACAGAGTCCTCAGTTTCTGACTACTCCAGGCCCTAGGCAGACCCCTATAATGCCCAGCCAGTAATCTGACGCAGAGAGAACAGTTTGCATAAAACACATAAATGACCATTAAAGTGACATAAAAGTGCCTCATATAGTACCTCCCCACATGAGAGAAATTCAAATTGGGACATGCCTGAATTGGGGTCATATACTATTACAGGTTTGTAGCCAGTTCACAGTGGGCATGACTTCCATAGT
The DNA here is from genome assembly GCA_031769625.1 of Taudactylus pleione. Classification (NCBI taxonomy): domain Eukaryota; kingdom Metazoa; phylum Chordata; class Amphibia; order Anura; family Myobatrachidae; genus Taudactylus; species Taudactylus pleione. Next base: position 2,638,217 of record JAUIMM010000609.1, read on the forward strand.
GCTAGGCCATAAGTAGCCCCCTTACCTCCCTTAAAAAAAGCCATTTATCCCTTCAATGCCATGCTGGTACACACGACATTGAAAGGATGTCCAGCAGTGAGGCGTATCTCCTAACTATATATGAATCAGGACAAAGGGATGAAAATTGAGAGAATGGCACAGTACCCTCAATTCCTGACTGTCCCCATAAATTGGGACTGTTGGGAGGTAGTGTCGTAAATATGACTCCTGTATAAAGCATACCTCCCAACTGTCCCGCATTCAGCGGGACAGTCCCGTTTTTCTGGGACTGTCCCGCTGTTCCACCAGCAGGCCGCAGTGTCCGCAGTGGGGGGGAAGTTGGGGAGAGCACGAACCACTGCTCTGCATAGCAGAGCAGCGGGTTTGCAGGAGAAGAACAAATGCCGTGCATCTCGGAGACCCGGGTAAGTAGTACCCCGCTCGCGGCTCCCCCTCCCCCCTCTGCACCTCTGTGTATGGGCAATCGGCTGATCGCCCGTACACACTTGCCGATGGCTAGATATGTCTGCAGGCATATCTGTTCATTGGCTGTGCAGCACAGCCAATGCGATATGTCTGTGACCGACGTAGGTCACAGACATATCGTCTGTACACACTGGCCGACGGGGGCACGATATATTGGGCGATAAATTGATCTGCCAATATATCGGCCAGTGTGTACCCAGCATAAGAATTGGGACAAGAGCCTCTCCCTCTAAACGCAGCAACAAAAGGTAATAACAGGCCCTGTGATAATTCATTTACCACAGCATCAAAAACAAACAAATCTAAATATAATTTGATATAACACAAAATAAACTACTGTACCTGCTCCACAGTTATTTCTTGTTAGTAAGTAAAGAGCGGCAGCACCTTTAAACTGGAAACGGTCGGCAAGTTCACCGTGGATTGACGTTCCTCCGTCTGACTAGAAAAACAAAATGGCTTCTTATTTGTGATGTGAAATAGCCATGCACATATATTGTTTCACAATTTTTTTTCTACTGTTAGTTTTCTTTTAAATATGTCTACCATACCCCTGTCCAGTGTCCTAACATGGAGTCTGGTCTCCTTTTTACTCTGTATGGAGAATACCCAATCGCAGCATACTCACCAATACAATGGCACAGTACAACATATCATCTAGGGCCTGATTCAGAGGTAGACACAGTGCAATGCCGCATGCAATCGGCCAGTGTTTTAAGTCAGCGCATGCGTCCTAGTCGCACTGGGCATGTGTCCCAATGATTACCCCCGGGAGAGACACAGAACAAATTTGGACATAGAAGGAGGCAATATTGGTGGGCTTTCCTGGGAGGTAACAGGGGGATGGCTAACCAGAGGCAGGCGTGTCACGGCCAATGACTGTGGCTTTTGCCACAGTTGCACTGGCACCAACGCCCATCTTCAGACGGACATTCTGCGCCTCCATAGGGCTGGTGCAATATCTGATGGGGCGACCGATGGCGCGTCTTTCTACGCACAGTGGCGGATTAGCACCGCAGCCAATAGAAGTGTCAGTAAGATGCCCATCGGCTGTGGCATTACGAAAATCAATGGGAAATATTTCTTAAAGCTTCTGCCTCAGAGAACACTGTGCACAGTATATCCTTTTTCCCATTGAAGATGAATCTAATTTTTCACCTTTTGGTGATTGGTAAAAAAAAATGTAAAAACAAATCCTGCCAGTAAACGCAGCGTGGCCATGTCGGGGCATTCTCAGTCATCCCGATCTTGAGACAAACGGAACTATTTATCAAGCCATTTTTACCTAAAAAATCACATGGAACAGTTAGTCACTGCCGGAGCAGGGCTCTCCAGTAACCTGTGCCAACCCCGCCCCCGAACACGTGACATCATGTGAGGGGGCGGGGCTGCTGGGAGGAGAAAGTGTAGAGCTGCCCGGACGCTCCATGCGGCTCTACACACTGCAGGGTTCCTGGACTGGAGACCCCTCTGAATGCTCTGGGCAGCACTGAAGCACTGCTACTGACTGCAGGGTGCTGTTCAAGACGCTCTGCTAGCCAGATGCAGGGGGCGTGGATCAGTGGGTGACGGCACCACTCATACATCCCTCCCTGCGTCCCTTAAGTCAGTTTCCAAATGATTGAGGTATGAATAGGTTGAGGGGTAAATAGGCCAGAGGGAAATTAAACATCCAAAGCAGTTTCTGCAAATTGATTACAAGCGTCAGGGAGCATAGGGATTAAATTTTTTACATAGGGAAGGGCTGAAGCTCAGGGGGCAGCTGTCAGGCCAATCAGGTTACTGGGGGTCACAACTTAAGATGACCTATATAGGGTTTGGGTAGTAGGAACTTCATCCTCTTTTTCATCTGGACTATTTTTCCCTCCCTCCCTCCCTTCCTGGATTTGCGGTTTCGTTGTAGGTATGTGTGTGTGTGAGTGCGCTGGGCTTGTCTTGCTTGGTTGGGGTGGTAAAGCACAGCAAGTTGTAGTCAATAACTATTGGGCATATTTGGTCAACACATGTAGGCATTTTATTGTGGCGATTTTGCCAGTAAGAAGTTTGCGGATACCACCCCAGGGGCGTAACTATAATGGGTGCAGGGTGCGCGGTGCACACGGGCTCCTGGGGGGCCAGCACCGCACACCCTGCACCCATATTATCGAAACTTACCTCTCTGAAGTTCCGGGGTTGGGTGTCTCAGCGCTGCTAAAAACGCCTGAAAATGGCCGCCGCAGCCATTTTTCCGCCATTTTGCCCATGCGCAGTGAGGAAACCGCCGGGAAAATGGTGGCAGCGCCATTTCCCCGGCGATCTGTGCATGCGCAGTAGACTCTGGGCACACTCTAGTGTCCAGAGTCTACTGATGCAGCGGGTGCCGGCAAGCCGCATCAGTCAGCTACCGGCTGCTGGGGATAGAGGGGTGCCCCATACGGGGAGTGCACAAGGGCATTATTCTCAATGGGTACTGCAGTCTAACCCTATTTACCAAGATTACTTTTTCGGAGATAACGCCACTGCTACAGTGTATCTATACAGCGCGGCCGCTGTTACTTTGTAAGACACCTCCTCAGTGGACGGCAGGCTGTTGCTGACACTGGGTCCAAGGCTCGTTTTCAGCCGGAGCTCAAACAGGAAGCCTTGTGGCTATCGAGCACACCAGCAGGGTGAGCATTAACTTTAGCTGCTATTCAGTCTGGCCAGTTCACGAACTGAACATCTATACAGGACATTTGCAATTTTCTACCCCTATGCACATATGAGGATAATTTATCATCTATTTCAATAGCAGGACAAAATCCTCCTTTATATTTCCTTACATGCCTAAACACGGATGGCAGCAGGACATTTTAATTAAGGGATAGTGGTATTTAACAAATCGAGATAATACCATTATTATATAAGGAACTTTGCACGAGAGTGACTTTAAGCAATTGCTATCAATTATGGTATCATGTGATATATGTAAATTTTTAGTTTAATTTTCATTATGTGTATGATTAAATATATTATGTTTCATTGATCGAGTCCTGAAGAATTTCTGCATAAGCAAAGGTTGCTGTGATTTATCTGCCAATTCACCCTTTTAATTGATTTTTATTAGCGCAGAGGTTTTATATAGAGAGTTTTTTCTTTATATATATCTATTTCTTTTTTGTTCTTTCTTTTAGGGTGAGTTTTTTCACAGACTCATCCAAACTCTCTGCAGCTGAGATTCATTTAAATTTAAGTTTATATATTTATTTTCTATTAAGCGCCGGAGTTATTTTCTTTGTTTTTCGGAGATTTGCATAAATTAGCTAACACCTTTCAAGTACATATATGTAGAAAGTAAATATTGACATTAATGACTATATATAGTTTGTTTGTTTTCACAATAAATTATATTTACTTACATAAACCAAATCAAACAGATTGATTGCAATGGAAAACTCACATTATTTAAAGAAATGTAGCATCATGTATTCCTTGAAAAGAGATAAATCTCCTTTAAGAATTACTGGGATAACTGGGATTGCCTTTGTACTCAGTCAGCAATTTGTTTTTCAATGTAATCTTTTCAGACGTAAATCCAAAAGTGGATGCATCCTGCGATTATCAGCAGACTGTGCATGTGCCGAAGACAGCAACCAGAAACTGCTCACACATCGCAACCATACATACGCACCTTGACGGAGGACATGAGAGAGGATAGTTTGCTCCGTGTCTGGGCGCTTCTCTCCATCCGTGAATTGGGAGTTACTGGGCGGCAACTGGGTGATTTCTGTGCAGACACAGGGAACAGATCTATCTGGTGGGAATGTCATGCGAGCATCATAGGCAAATAGGCCGACTTCCGTGCTTGTATGAGGCGTGAAGACACAGCTGGGATGTCTGCAGCGCCGTAATGTGTGGTCCAGGTGCAGGCCACGCCCACTGAGAGTGACGTCATACAGAGGGGTGGGGCCACAAACACCGGGAATTACAGGAATGCCCGAAGCATCCTTAGGGCTGTAAGGGCAGCGGTGTGCATGCCTGATACCTCCTACGGACGCTCCAGACGGCACCGCTGCAGAGATTCTGACTACAGGGTGCCTTTCCAGGCATGCTACTAGCCAGATGCAGGGGACGTGGGTGATCGGCGGTGCTACCCACAGAGCTCTGCGCTCTGTGCAGTGGCTCTGCTCGCACACCCCTAATTACGGCCATGGATGCCTGTTTCAGGCGGAACTTTTGCACCGAGTAGGTAGGTGCAAGTGCCGATACTAATGATGATGGCCAGAGAAATAGTGGGCGGACCAATGCTTATGCATGAAGATGCAAGGATATTCGCATAGAAGGATGGATGCTAGCATAATGTAAGAAAGCTGGCAGCCGCGGACATTCGCTTATGTCGGCACTTTGATTCAAAATCAAGCCCTAAGCATCTATTTGCTATACCATGATCAGCCAAAATCCAGAGCAAACTTCAGTTTTCTTCAGAGAATGGCTGTCACTATATTGTCCAATTTATTAAATGTTGACGTCACAGAAATGATTTTTCCTACGTTTACCTAGTTACCGGCACTTATTGCCTTCCGCGTAGACTACTATGAGGATAACAAAATAACTTCATTTATCTAGCAGCAAAAAACTTAGTTTAGCCGAATATATTCCTATAATAAGCAACTGGCAAGGCATGCTGGAACTTGTAGTTTCACAACAGCCCAAAAACAGCTTCTCAGTGAATGAGTACTGAACATGACACTGACTGGGAGACTGTATTGTTTATGCACACAAGAGACTTGCAAAACTGGCAATTAAATGGAGACCATGCTATACACTCACCTGTCCCGTCCTCTTCAGCAGGGGTGGCACAGGCCTGTTCCAGAAATATCCACTAACATGCAGATCCTTTTGGGCATTGTAGGGTGGGATAACAGAGCCAAGTTTTGGCAAGGAGAAGCTGTAGTCTTTTGCAATACTTTCAGTTGCGACACAATCCAAGACAAATCTTTTCTCCTTCATCCGAAGTTCCGCTAAAGAAGGAGAAGGTGCAAAACGACTTAAAGAGCCTGATTCTACTTTCCCTCGAGACCCAGCGGAAGCCGCCATTGGACCAGCTTGGAAAGTGAAATATTCTAAGCTTTGTATATCTCTCTGCCTTCTGAGTATTCACAGTGGTCATTTGGAGGCATAGGACAAGTCAGGATGGGTTGCTATAGACACACACAAACACAAGTACATGCCATTCTTACTAACAATTACACTTTGCTCTCAGTACAAGTTTCCCGAGCAACACACATACACAGAGGATCTATTCATCAAACCTGTGAAACCATGAGACAATATTTCTACCTTACATTGGATCATTATTAAAATGATTAATACACATCAAAAGCACAGCTCTTCTCGCTTATGTGTCCTTTGGAAGACTGCGTGAACTTAAATTAATAAAAGCGGTGACTCGGGCATTTGGGTATAATTTACAGCGTTACAATGTATAACTGTATATACAGTACATGGGGCATGATTTCTGAGTTGCACTTAATGAGGTCACAATTCCGGATGCTTTCAGTGATCGTAACTCTTATGCGACTATCCATCAGTATTCTTAAGGTGGGTCCACACCTGACAGATACTGTATATCTGCAGATCGAGTGATCTGCAGATATATCTGTAGATGATGGTCGTTCATACACACTGAACAACCATCATCTATCCGGCAGCCGCGGGTCCCGCTTGCCGGCATGCAGCGGCTGCCGCTGCATGTGTACGGGTGTTCTGTAGCATACTTGCCTACCCCCCCGATTTGGTCGGGAGCCTCCCAAAAATCGGGTGCTGCTCCCGACCTCCCGGGATGGCAGGCAAGTCTCCCGGCTGCCGCTGACCCCTCCTGTCCCACTGCAAGTCTCCCGGCAGCGAAGGGGGGCGGTGACACGATTCGCATCATTTTGGCACCGCTCCCCGCTTCACACTGCCTGTAATATCAGCAGTGTGTAGCGGGGGCGAGGCCAAAATGACGCACTAACGTGGCTCCGCCCCACCCGCAAAAACTTCTCATCTTGCTGGCCCCGCCCCCGTCTGCTGGTCACACCCCCCAGTAATGCTGATCTGGCTGCTCCCTCCCGGAAGGGGCAGCCAGATAGTCGGCATGTATGTTCTGTAGACATATCTGTCCATCGGCTAGGCATCCCAGCCAATGCAATATGTGTTCACAGACAGACATCTGTACACACTGACCGACGCAAGATATATTGGCCAATATATCACCCAGTGTGTACCCAGCATCAGTCGTACTCTCTATGTGTTCGCAACTCCACCAGCCCTCTGGCCACAAGTGCTGCCATTACCACTATTTATTTTTTGTTAATGCGACCTGTTACCACCAAGATGCCCCCAAGTAATGCCCATTCAGCCGCCGGTGAGAAGCAGGTAGCAACTGAGATGCGTACAAATCAGGATGCGGTCAATATCCCAACAGTCGGGATGCCGGTGCTTAGAATGCTGGCGCCGGAATCCCAACACCTATCAGAATTCCGGAGCCGGTTTCCCGACCACTGGCACCCTGACGGTAAGTGCTGGGGTTAGGGGGAGGGTTAGGGTTAGGACTTAAGGGGGGAGGGTTAGATTTAGGGTGCAGAGAGGGGAATATTAGAATTAGGCACTAGGGGGGGAGGTTAGATTTAGGCACCAGGGAGGGAGGGTTAGGGGTCGGGAGAGGGGGATGGTTAAGATACTGACTGACACGGGTAGGTATCCTCCTAACCCTGCCGGGATTCCAGCAGCAGGATTCTGGCTGCTGGGATCCCGAGCGCCGGCATTACATTCCCAACCATGCTTTTTGATAACTAAACCTTACAGTCCTTAAAGTAACAGAGAGGATTCTGGGCCTGATTCATTACAGTTCGCAATTGCAAACGCGTTTACGCACACAGTTCAACTGCGATAGTATGCTCATTCATTGCGATCGCTATGCCGCCGCAGCACTACATAATGACGCCCACTTTACATTACACACATCCATGATGTTTAACAAGACTGCGATAACATCGGGACAATAGAGCGCCATCGCAGCCTCACACACACTTGCACAAGCTCTGACCTTACTCCGAAATTGCTAACTTCATCGTACACTATGAGTCCTCAGGCTGCGTAAGGCATCATAGTGGATAATTTATGCACGCCCATGCAACGGTGTTCAAACTCACCCAATTGAATATACCCCTTAGTATCTTTGACCTCTTTTAATAATGCACCCTTCTATTCTCTTTATTAATCAGGTTTCACACCTAAACCCTGTTCAGTTCCTCTATGTCCTCCTTACGCTGGCCATACACGCTACAATTATCGGGGCGATCCCCCTGATATCAGCGGATCGCCCCGATAATTGTAGCGTGTGTGCGGGCGGCCGAGGGTTAAATATTGCTCGGTCGAGCATGCAGGATTGTCCAGCATGCCCATCCGATGCGATATTTACCCGGTAACTGCCGGCCGCATCGGGCAGTGTATGCCCAGCGCGGCCGACAGACAGACATTTCCTGGGAAATGTCTCCTCCCCCGGGGGCGGAGCGCGGATGTCGGGCTATACACAGTGTATGCCGGCGATATCTGCGGCTGGCAGCTGGCCAGATAAAATGTCTGTCGGTCTGACAGACATTTTATCTGGCTGTGTATGCCCAGCATTACAGTGAGGTGCCCACAACTATTCCATATGTGGTCTTATTAGTGACGTGAAGTAACAATGTTAATTACATTGGACAGAGCTATCAAAGTGTGATTTTGACCAAATCTCATCTTTTTTACCAATTTGCCTAATCTACTAAATCGCCATGTAAATCGCCATTTTTAAAACTTTGCAGCTTACAATCACAGGAATCAGAATTCTGCATTGCTGAATCTATTAAAGGGTGGTTTGCAAATTCGCCATGAGAATGTTTCAGACAGTAAAGAATGCCTGAAGATCACGTGTGAGATTTCGTATTCATTGCATTGGACAATGGACACAGAAAGCCCAAAGAAATGCATTGCAGAATGAAATTAATAGGAAAATGCTCAGTGAAGTAAACAAATCAAAACAGTTCACAGATTAAATACTATTGTGAAACAACCAGTCCGAGCAAGGCAGCCATTGGCTGTTTGGACATGGTGGCACTTGTGAAACTACAAATCTCAGCAATTATTTAAAATTGTGGAATTACAAGTCCTAGCATGCACTGGCAGGCAGAATAAATGGCGATTTTGCCCAGCATGGTAAAAGTGCAGCAGATCCCCTGAATCGAAGATTAAACATTTGGAAAGTTTTTGGAATTAATTATTAAATTATTTATGGTTATTTTCTGCAGTGTTTTTTTTTTTTTAAAACAATTTTTATTAGCATTGTAAGAGCAATCATAACAACAAAAATGAAGTTTGCACAGAATATACAAAATTACAATCAATCTCAATTTTGAAAATTCTAAATAGAAAATATAATAAAATATATTCAGATATTATAATAAAATCGTAACAAATAGTGCAATTGCTTCGAAAAATATAACCGAACCCACCATCAATTAATATGGTGAGAACTGAACTACTAGTCTATATTTTGAGAGAAGGAGAGCTTTAATTGATATAGAAAAGGGGATTACACGCTTTCATAAGAAATGGGAACTATATTTGGACTATCTCCCCCCGGAAAATGTAACATATAAAATTAAAATATTTGAAAATACCTCGTGGTCATTAATGCGCAGTCTTACATAAATAAATGTATCGTATTATGATAATCGAGCTCTGTTTCTTTTATACTCTTGAATATGTGTTGCATTATACTAATCAAAATGTAACTTCACCTTGTTTTTTTTATTTTTTTTTTCCTCTCTCTTGCTCTTTTTCTTTTTCTTTAATTTCTGTTTTTTCTTCTTCCCTATTTGGTTGTTATATAATTAAAAAGATGGTACTGGAATTTTCTGCAGTTTTAAACTTTTTTTTTACAGAATGATTAACTGATAGATAGTAAACCTATCCTGCATGACATGCAATTATCCTCCTCCCCTGGTACAGTCTTTCCAGAGGTCACTGGAGATCGCCAGTTTGGGACTAGGGGCTGGTAGGGCACATCCAACAGTTCCTCAGCCACCACATACCTCTCCACCATTTCCACAACCTTGTCTGCTGTTTTAGGGTCCCTGTGGCTCACCCACTTGCTCAGAACTGCAGACAGGGACCATCAACCCATTCCACGATCTGTGGCCCTGTTAGAGTCTCTGGCTGTAGCCACTATTTGTTTGAGAGCAGAAAGGTTTATCCACATGGTATCCCCAACGATGAACTCATTGTGCTCGAACAGACAGTGTGGCACCCAAATGAGTTAAAATTTCAGTTTTTAGTTTGTCGTGGTCCTTGGCATCTGAACGGCTCAATTCAAAATATGGCTTTTGCCGTTTCCCTGACAGTAAGGGTGCCAAAAGCACTGCCCACTGATTTTTAGGCCAAATTTCCCTCAGCTATAGTTGTTATATAGGCTTCAACATCATCACTGTTTGCCATCTTGTGCAGAAAGTGACTAGCCTGTAAGGAGCTGGAGCTATTTGTGACATCTGTGGGGGTATTTCCAGATGGGGCTGCTAGATGCTGCAACATCTTTGTTAAGGCCTCGAGGTCTTAGTGCAGTCACCCCCGGATCTCCTCAACATCCAATTATTGTTGCCTCCGGGCCTTCTTAATGGCCATTTGTTGCACCCTGGTGACTTCCTGCTGAGTGATACACGGAGGGTGTGGGGGGGTCCCTCATGGGGCAGCGAAATACTGTACGACAGACAATATATCAAAACATATACAGTCAGGTCTATAAATATTGGGACATTGACAGAATTTTCATATTTTGGCCTCTATTCACCACCACAATGGTTTTGAAATGAAACAAACAAGATGTGCTTTAACTGCAGACTTTCAGATTTAATTTGAGGGCAATTACATCCAAATCAGGTGAACGGTGTAGGAATTACAGCAGTTTCAATATGTGCCTCCCACTTTTTAAGGGGCCAAAAGTAATGGGACTATCAGCTCAAAAGCTATTTCATGGACAGGTGTGGGCTATTCCCTCGTTATTTCATTATCAATTAAGCAGGTAAAAGGTCTGGAGTTGATTCTAGGTATGACATTTGCATTTGGAATCAGTTGTTGTCGACTCTCAATATGAGATACAAAGAGCTGTCACTATCAGTGAAGCAAGCCATCATTAGGCTGAAAACTCAAAACAAACCCATCAGAGAGATAGCAAAAACATTAGGTGTGGCCAAATCAACTATTTGGAACATTCTTAAAAAGAAAGAACGCACCGGAGAGCTCAGCAACACCAAAAGACCCGGAAGACCACGGAAAACAACTGTGGTGGATGACAAAAGAATTATTTCCCTGGTGAATCAAAACCCCTTCACATCAGTTGGCCAAATCAAGAACACTCTCCAGGAGGTAGATGTATATGTGTCAAAGTCAACAGTCAAGAGAAGACTTCACAAGAGTGAATATAGAGGGTTCACCACAAAATGCAAACCATTGGTGAGCCACAAAAACAGGAAGACCAGATTAGAGTTTGCCAAACAACATCTAAAAAAGCCATTACAGTTCTGGAACAACATCCTATGGACAGAGGAGACAAAGATCAACTTGTACCAGAGTGATGGGAAGAGAAGAGAAGGAAAGGAACTGCTCATGATCCAAAACATACCACCTCATCAGTGAAGCATGGTGGTGGTAGTGTCATGGCGTGGGCATGTATGGCTGCCAATGGAACTGGTTCCCTTGTATTTATTGATGATGTGACTGCTGACAAAAGCAGCAGAATGAATTCTGAAGTGTTTCGGGCAATATTATATGCTCATATTCAGTCAAATGCTTCAGAACTCATTGAACGGCGCTTCACAGTGCAGATGGACAATGACCCGAAGCATACTGGAAAAGCAACCAAAGAGTTTTTTAAGGCTAAAAAGTGGAATGTTATGCAATGGCCAAGTCAATCCCCTCACCTGAATCCGATTAAGCATGCATTTCACTTGATGAAGACAAAACTGAAGGGAAAATGCCCCAAGAACAAGCAGGAACTGAAGACATTTGCAGTAGAGGCCTGGCAGAGCATCACCAGGGATGAAACCCAGCGTCTGGTGATGTCTATGCGTTCCAGACTTCAGGCTGTAATTGCCTGCAAAGGATTTGCAACAAAGTATTAAAAAGTGAAAGTTAGATTTAGGATTGTTTAGTTTGTCCCATTACTTTTGGCCCCTTAAAAAGTGGGAGGCACATATAGAAACCGTTGTAATCCCTACACCGTTCACCTGATTTTAATGTAATTACCCTCAAATTAAATCTGAAAGTCTGCAGTTAAAGCACATCTTGTTTGTTTCATTTCAAAGCCATTGTGGTGGTGAATAGAGGCCAAAATATGAAAATTCTGTCAATGTCCCAATATTTATGCACCTGACTGTATATAATCATGTACAAAAAATACAAATAATGCATAGACAATAGTTAAAATACACCCAGGATCCAGATGTCACAATCCTCGTTATCATCTAGTCATGAAATCATGAAGGGATACTGTTTAATGCTACTTCTATCTAGTATCTTATGACATAACTGTTAAATGCATCAAAAAAATCCAAATTATTATCCTTTAGCTGAGATCACTTGTATCAACGTATTACCATTTAGAATAGAAGGATGAAAGTTAGGGTGTAAGAGACCTGTTCTATTACTGAGTTCTGCTGCTTACCACCTTACCCAAGGCAGAGGGTGAGGGGTGAGAGACCCGTGCTTCACAGTAAAGGGGCCTATCCATTTGCCAGGAGGCAATCATGCAGAAAGTCTGCAAGTGTATAGCCGGCAAGGACCAGCGATGCGCGTGCACGCTGGGACCTTGCTGTCCCCGAATATTTATTGAACATGCCCGTCAACCTGACGATGGTCGTCAGGTTCGGCATGATAATAGAGAGGTTGGGCTCCTGCACGGAAGACGTTCAGTGAACGTCTTTCAGTACGGTGCCCGCACCTCAGCGACATGAAAGTCTGAACGCTGGACGTTCAGACTTTCATGTCGTTAAATGGATAGGCCCCTTTACCCCAGGAAACAACAGTCAATATTAAGTCCCTGTTACAGGCATTTCTTTCTACTCTTTATTGTCTTGCTTGGGAGCATAGGACAAGAAATAAGGAACTACTGGGCTGTAGGCAGGAGGTGATAGGAGCATAAAGATAAGGTTTATCATAGATCAGATATACTATATATGTTCGAACGCTGTAATCGCAAAGAACTAGGGGTGAGCGGGTTCGGATTTCTGAAATCCGAACCCCCCCGAGCCCCCCCGATCCGAGTCCGATCCGAATCAGGCTCGACTTTTCCCGCCTGACTCAGATCTGAAATCGAGGCAAAACATCATCATCCCGCCTTCCGAGTCTCGCGGGTTTTGGATCCTATATATGGTACCCGCGTCGGCGCCATTTTCTCACTCGGCTGTGGACAGTGAAGAGGGAGGGTGGGAGTTAGGGCTGTGTAGTGTAGTGTAGTGTAGTGCTGCTGTTGTCCACTACTTCAAAGTCCATAGGGGCTGGCTGTGTTGTGCTGTGCTGCTGTTGTTAATAGGGGCTGTGTCCACTACTTCAAAGTCCATAGGGGCTGGCTGGACTGTGTTGTGCAGTCAGTTCTCCATAGGGGCTGTGTCCACTCCAAAGTCCTGTGCAGTGTCCCAGTCCTAAAGGGGTACTGTAGTGTTGTCCAGGGGGTGCTCTGTCCATCAGGGGTGCTCCCCCCAAGTGCTAAAAAAATAATATATTTTCTGTGTTTGTGAATTGTGTGCGCAGTAGCTGCACGTGCATCAACAAAGTAGTGCCAAGCGTGCGCCTGTGTCATAAGTAAAGGGCCGGCTGGCTTGACCGTTAAAGGGTGCTGTAACCCCCGAAAGTACACTCCAGTAAAAACCAAAAAAAAATTATTTTCTGTGTTTGTGAATTGTGTGCGCAGTAGCCGCACGTGCATCAACAAAGTAGTGCCAAGCGTGCGCCTGTGTCATAAGTAAAGGGCCGGCTGGCTTGACCGTTAAGGGTGCTGTAACCCCCGAAAGTACACTCCAGTCCAAACCAAAAAAAAAATTATTTTCTGTGCTTGTGAATTGTGTGCGCAGTAGCCGCACGTGCATCAACAAAGTAGTGCCAAGCGTGCGCCTGTGTCATAAGTAAAGGGCCGGCTGGCTTGACCGTTAAGGGTGCTGTAACCCCCGAAAGTACACTCCAGTCCAAACCAAAAAAAAAATTATTTTCTGTGTTTGTGAATTGTGTGCGCAGTAGCCGCATGTGCATCAACAAAGTAGTGCCAAGCGTGCGCCTGTGTCATAAGTAAAGGGCCGGCTGGCTTGACCGTTAAAGGGTGCTGTAACCCCCAAAGTACACTCCAGTCCAAACCAAAAAAAAAATTATTTTCTGTGTTTTGTGAATTGTGTGCGCAGTAGCCGCACGTGCATCAACAAAGTAGTGCCAAGCGTGCGCCTGTGTCATAAGTAAAGGGCCGGCTGGCTTGACCGTTAAAGGGTGCTGTAACCCCCAAAGTACACTCCAGTCCAAACCAAAAAAAAAATTATTTTCTGTGTTTGTGAATTGTGTGCGCAGTAGCCGCATGTGCATCAACAAAGTAGTGCCAAGCGTGCGCCTGTGTCATAAGTAAAGGGCCGGCTGGCTTGACCGTTAAAGGGTGCTGTAACCCCCAAAGTACACTCCAGTCCAAACCAAAAAAAAATTATTTTCTGTGTTTGTGAATTGTGTGCGCAGTAGCTGCACGTGCATCAACAAAGTAGTGCCAAGCGTGTGCCTGTGTCATAAGTAAAGGGCCGGCTGGCTTGACCGTTAAAGGGTGCTGTAACCCCCGAAAGTACACTCCAGTCCAAACCAAAAAAAAAATTATTTTCTGTGTTTGTGAATTGTGTGCGCAGTAGCCGCACGTGCATCAACAAAGTAGTGCCAAGTGTGCGCCTGTGTCATAAGTAAAGGGCCGGCTGGCTTGACCGTTAAAGGGTGCTGTAACCCCCGAAAGTACACTCCAGTCCAAACCAAAAAAAAAATTATTTTCTGTGTTTGTGAATTGTGTGCGCAGTAGCCGCACGTGCATCAACAAAGTAGTGCCAAGCGTGCGCCTGTGTCATAAGTAAAGGGCCGGCTGGCTTGACCGTTAAAGGGTGCTGTAACCCCCGAAAGTACACTCCACTCCAAACCAAAAAAAAAATTATTTTCTGTGTTTGTGAATTGTGTGCGCAGTAGCCGCACGTGCATCAACAAAGTAGTGCCAAGCGTGCGCCTGTGTCATAAGTAAAGGGCCGGCTGGCTTGACCATTAAGGGTGCTGTAACCCCCGAAAGTACACTTCAGTCCAAACCTAAAAAAAAAATTATTTTCTGTGTTTGTGAATTGTGTGCGCAGTAGCCGCACGTGCATCAACAAAGTAGTGCCAAGCGTGCGCCTGTGTCATAAGTAAAGGGCCGGCTGGCTAGACCGTTAAAGGGTGCTGTAACCCCCGAAAGTACACTCCAGTCCAAACCAAAAAAAAAATTATTTTCTGTGTTTGTGAATTGTGTGCGCAGTAGCCGCAAGTGCATCAACAAAGTAGTGCCAAGCGTGCGCCTGTGTCATAAGTAAAGGGCCGGCTGGCTTGACCGTTAAAGGGTTCTGTAACCCCCAAAGTACACTCCAAACCCAAAAAATATATATTTTCTGTGTTTGTGACTTGTGTGCACTGTGGCTGCACGTGCATCAACAAAGGAGCAGCGCCAAGCGTGCGCCTGTGTCCCATAAGTAAAGAGCCGGCTGGCTCATTTCTTAAAGGGTGGTGTAACCCACAAAGTGCACTACTCTCCAGCAAAAATAAAAAAATATTTTCTGTGTTTGTGTGCGCTTTAGCCGCACGTATATATATCAATATAACATTAATGGAGGACCAAACTTTCTCCGATAAAAATAAAATAGGGAAAGATCAAGAACCACTTCCTCCTAGTGCTGTTGCTGCTGCTGGGAGTTGTTCATCATCCCAGAGAGGAAGTAGGAACATCACTACTTTTACTAAACAATTGACCCTCCAACAGTCCCTAGCGATGAGGATGAAGTACGACAGCAGTCATCCTGAAGCAAAACGTATAACTGAGGCCTAGACTGCTATGTTGGTGTTAGACGTGCGTCCGGTATCCGACATTAGTGCAGTGGGATTTAGACAATTGATGGAGGTAGTGTGTCCTCGGTTCCAAATCCCGTCTAGATTCCACCTGCATCCTCAAAGCAGCAGCGACAAGCGTGCGTCTGTCTGTTAAAGGGTGGTGACACCCTCAAAGTGTGCTACACAAACAATTAAAATATTGTTCTTTTTTTTTCGGTCTTTGTGAAATGTGTGGGCTGTAGCCGCACCTGCATCCTTAAAGCAGCAGCGACAAGCGTGCGTCTGTCTGTTAAAGGGTGGTGACACCCTCAAAGTGTGCTACACAAACAATTAAAATATTGTTCTTTTTTTTTCTGTCTTTGTGAATTGTGTGGGCTGTAGCCGCACTTGCATCCTCAAAGCAGCAGCGACAAGCGTGCGTCTGTCTGTTAAAGGGTGTTGTAACTCTCAAAGTGCTCCAAAAAATCAAAAAAAATTTTTTTATGTGTTTGTGACTTGTGTGCGATGTAGCCACACTTGCATCCTCAAAGCAGCAGCGACAAGCGTGCGTCTGTCTGTTAAAGGGTGGTGACACCCTCAAAGTGTGCTACACAAACAATAAAAATATTCTTCTTCTTTTTTCTGTCTTTGTGAATTGTGTGGGCTGTAGCCGCACCTGCATCCTTAAAGCAGCAGCGACAAGAGTGCGTCTG
The DNA here is from genome assembly GCA_031769625.1 of Taudactylus pleione. Lineage (NCBI taxonomy): Eukaryota > Metazoa > Chordata > Amphibia > Anura > Myobatrachidae > Taudactylus > Taudactylus pleione. The sequence continues at coordinate 2,654,506 of JAUIMM010000609.1, forward strand.
TCTGTTAAAGGGTGGTGACACCCTCAAAGTGTGCTACACAAACAATTAAAATATTGTTCTTTTTTTTTCGGTCTTTGTGAAATGTGTGGGCTGTAGCCGCACCTGCATCCTTAAAGCAGCAGCGACAAGCGTGCGTCTGTCTGTTAAAGGGTGGTGTAACTCTCGAAGTGCTCCAAAAAATAAAAAACTATTTTTTTAATGTGTTTGTGACTTGTGTGCGATGTAGCCGCACTTGCATCCTCAAAGCAGCAGCGACAAGCGTGCGTCTGTCTGTTAAAGGGTGGTGACACCCTCAAAGTGTGCTACACAAACAATAAAAATATTCTTCTTCTTTTTTCTGTCTTTGTGAATTGTGTGGGCTGTAGCCGCACCTGCATCCTTAAAGCAGCAGCGACAAGTGTGCGTCTGTCTGTTAAAGGGTGGTGACACCCTCAAAGTGTGCTACACAAACAATTAAAATATTGTTCTTTTTTTTCAGTCTTTGTGAAATGTGTGGGCTGTAGCCGCACCTGCATCCTTAAAGCAGCAGCGACAAGCGTGCATCTGTCTGTTAAAGGGTGGTGTAACTCTCGAAGTGCTCCAAAAAATAAAAAACTATTTTTTTAATGTGTTTGTGACTTGTGTGCGATGTAGCCGCACTTGCATCCTCAAAGCAGCAGCGACAAGCGTGCGTCTGTCTGTTAAAGGGTGGTGACACCCTCAAAGTGTGCTACACAAACAATAAAAATATTCTTCTTTTTTCTGTCTTTGTGAATTGTGTGGGCTGTAGCCGCACCTGCATCCTTAAAGCAGCAGCGACAAGCGTGCGTCTGTCTGTTAAAGGGTGGTGACACCCTCAAAGTGTGCTACTCAAACAATTAAAATATTGTTCTTTTTTCTGTCTTTGTGAATTGTGTGGGCTGTAGCCGCACCTGCATCCTTAAAGCAGCAGCGACAAGCGTGCGTCTGTCTGTTAAAGGGTGGTGACACCCTCAAAGTGTGCTACACAAACAATAAAAATATTCTTCTTCTTTTTTCTGTCTATGTGAATTGTGTGGGCTGTAGCCGCACCTGCATCCTTAAAGCAGCAGCGACAAGCGTGCGTCTGTCTGTTAAAGGGTGGTGACACCCTCAAAGTGTTCTACACAAACAATTAAAATATTGTTCTTTTTTTTCGGTCTTTGTGAAATGTGTGGGCTGTAGCCGCACCTGCATCCTTAAAGCAGCAGCGACAAGCGTGCGTCTGTCTGTTAAAGGGTGGTGTAACTCTCGAAGTGCTCCAAAAAATAAAAAACTATTTTTTTAATGTGTTTGTGACTTGTGTGCGATGTAGCCGCACTTGCATCCTCAAAGCAGCAGCGACAAGCGTGCGTCTGTCTGTTAAAGGGTGGTGACACCCTCAAAGTCTGCTACACAAACAATAAAAATATTCTTCTTTTTTCTGTCTTTGTGAATTGTGTGGGCTGTAGCTGCACCTGCATCCTTAAAGCAGCAGCGACAAGCGTGCGTCTGTCTGTTAAAGGGTGGTGACACCCTCAAAGTGTGCTACACAAACAATTAAAATATTGTTCTTTTTTTTTCGGTCTTTGTGAAATGTGTGGGCTGTAGCCGCACCTGCATCCTTAAAACAGCAGCGACAAGCGTGCGTCTGTCTGTTAATGGGTGGTGACACCCTCAAAGTGTGCTACACAAACAATAAAAATATTCTTCTTTTTTCTGTCTTTGTGAATTGTGTGGGCTGTAGCCGCACCTGCATCCTTAAAGCAGCAGCGACAAGTGTGCGTCTGTCTGTTAAAGGGTGGTGACACCCTCAAAGTGTGCTACACAAACAATTAAAATATTGTTCTTTTTTTTCAGTCTTTGTGAAATGTGTGGGCTGTAGCCGCACCTGCATCCTTAAAGCAGCAGCGACAAGCGTGCATCTGTCTGTTAAAGGGTGGTGTAACTCTCGAAGTGCTCCAAAAAATAAAAAACTATTTTTTTAATGTGTTTGTGACTTGTGTGCGATGTAGCCGCACTTGCATCCTCAAAGCAGCAGCGACAAGCGTGCGTCTGTCTGTTAAAGGGTGGTGACACCCTCAAAGTGTGCTACACAAACAATAAAAATATTCTTCTTTTTTCTGTCTTTGTGAATTGTGTGGGCTGTAGCCGCACCTGCATCCTTAAAGCAGCAGCGACAAGTGTGCGTCTGTCTGTTAAAGGGTGGTGACACCCTCAAAGTGTGCTACTCAAACAATTAAAATATTGTTCTTTTTTCTGTCTTTGTGAATTGTGTGGGCTGTAGCCGCACCTGCATCCTTAAAGCAGCAGCGACAAGCGTGCGTCTGTCTGTTAAAGGGTGGTGACACCCTCAAAGTGTGCTACACAAACAATAAAAATATTCTTCTTCTTTTTTCTGTCTATGTGAATTGTGTGGGCTGTAGCCGCACCTGCATCCTTAAAGCAGCAGCGACAAGCGTGCGTCTGTCTGTTAAAGGGTGGTGACACCCTCAAAGTGTTCTACACAAACAATTAAAATATTGTTCTTTTTTTTCGGTCTTTGTGAAATGTGTGGGCTGTAGCCGCACCTGCATCCTTAAAGCAGCAGCGACAAGCGTGCGTCTGTCTGTTAAAGGGTGGTGTAACTCTCGAAGTGCTCCAAAAAATAAAAAACTATTTTTTTAATGTGTTTGTGACTTGTGTGCGATGTAGCCGCACTTGCATCCTCAAAGCAGCAGCGACAAGCGTGCGTCTGTCTGTTAAAGGGTGGTGACACCCTCAAAGTCTGCTACACAAACAATAAAAATATTCTTCTTTTTTCTGTCTTTGTGAATTGTGTGGGCTGTAGCTGCACCTGCATCCTTAAAGCAGCAGCGACAAGCGTGCGTCTGTCTGTTAAAGGGTGGTGACACCCTCAAAGTGTGCTACACAAACAATTAAAATATTGTTCTTTTTTTTTCGGTCTTTGTGAAATGTGTGGGCTGTAGCCGCACCTGCATCCTTAAAACAGCAGCGACAAGCGTGCGTCTGTCTGTTAATGGGTGGTGACACCCTCAAAGTGTGCTACACAAACAATAAAAATATTCTTCTTTTTTCTGTCTTTGTGAATTGTGTGGGCTGTAGCCGCACTTGCATCCTCAAAGCAGCAGCGACAAGCGTGCGTCTGTCTGTTAAAGGGTGGTGTAACCCTCAAAGTGTGCTCCACAAACAATAAAAATATTCTTTTGTTTTTCTGTCTGTGTGAATTGTGTGGGCTTTAGCCGCACTTGAATCCTCAAAGCAGCAGTGACAAGCGTGCGTCTGTCTGTTAAAGGGTGGTGTAACTCTCGAAGTGCTCCAAAAAATAAAAAACTATTTTTTTAATGTGTTTGTGACTTGTGTGCGATGTAGCCGCACTTGCATCCTCAAAGCAGCAGCGACAAGCGTGCGTCTGTCTGTTAAAGGGTGGTGACACCCTCAAAGTGTGCTACACAAACAATAAAAATATTCTTCTTTTTTCTGTCTTTGTGAATTGTGTGGGCTGTAGCCGCACCTGCATCCTTAAAGCAGCAGCGACAAGCGTGCGTCTGTCTGTTAAAGGGTGGTGACACCATCAAAGTGTGCTACACAAACAATTAAAATATTGTTCTTTTTTCTGTCTTTGTGAATTGTGTGGGCTGTAGCCGCACCTGCATCCTTAAAGCAGCAGCGACAAGCGTGCGTCTGTCTGTTAAAGGGTGGTGACACCCTCAAAGTGTGCTACACAAACAATTAAAATATTGTTCTTTTTTTTTCGGTCTTTGTGAAATGTGTGGGCTGTAGCCGCACCTGCATCCTTAAAGCAGCAGCGACAAGCGTGCGTCTGTCTGTTAAAGGGTGGTGACACCCTCAAAGTCTGCTACACAAACAATAAAAATATTCTTCTTTTTTCTGTCTTTGTGAATTGTGTGGGCTGTAGCCGCACCTGCATCCTTAAAGCAGCAGCGACAAGCGTGCGTCTGTCTGTTAAAGGGTGGTGACACCCTCAAAGTGTGCTACACAAACAATTAAAATATTGTTCTTTTTTTTTCGGTCTTTGTGAAATGTGTGGGCTGTAGCCGCACCTGCATCCTTAAAGCAGCAGCGACAAGCGTGCGTCTGTCTGTTAAAGGGTGGTGTAACACTCGAAGTGCTCCAAAAAATAAAAAACTATTTTTTTAATGTGTTTGTGACTTGTGTGCGATGTAGCCGCACTTGCATCCTCAAAGCAGCAGCGACAAGCGTGCGTCTGTCTGTTAAAGGGTGGTGTAACCCTCAAAGTGTGCTCCACAAACAATAAAAATATTCTTTTTTTTTTTCTGTCTGTGTGAATTGTGTGGGCTGTAGCCGCACTTGAATCCTCAAAGCAGCAGTGACAAGCGTGCGTCTGTTTGTTAAAGGATTACATCGGTGACAACATCCAAGTAGACATGTCAGACAGTCCGTACCTGTACTGGCAGGAAAAAGAAGCAATTTGGAGGTCCCTGTACAAACTGGCTCTATTTTACCTGAGTTGCCCCCCCTCCAGTGTGTACTCCGAAAGAGTGTTTAGTGCAGCCGGGAACCTTGTCAGCGAAAGGCATAGGAGGTTGCTTCCACAAAATGTGGAGAAGATGATGTTCATAAAATGAATTATCCAGTCTTCCAGGGAGACCAGCCTCCAGAACGTACAGAGGGACCTGTGGTTCCAGCAGGGACGAATTAATACTCTGTGAGGATGAGGATGTACACACTGAAGAGGGTGAGGAATCGGTGGATGAGGAGGATGAGGATGACATCTTGCCTCCGTAGAGCCAGTTTGTGCAGGGACAGATTAATTGCCAGCTTGTTTTGTGGGGGCCCAAACGAACCAATCATTTCAGCCACAGTTGTGTGGCAGACCCTGGCGCTGAAATGATTGGTTTGTTAAAGTGTGCATGTCCTGTTTATACAACATAAGGGTGGGTGGGAGGGCCCAAGGACAATTCCATCTTGCACCTCTTTTTTTTCTTTGCATTATGTACAGTTTGGGGCCTAGTTTTTCAATGCCATCCTGTCTGCCACTGCAGTTTCACGCCTAGATGGGTCACGTGTTTGTGCCGCCCACTCGTGTCGCTTAGCATAGTCATCCAGCTACCTCGGTGCAACCTTTTGGACATAAAAACACTATTGTGAGGTGTGAGGTATTCAGAATAGACTGGAAATGAGTGGAAATTAAGGTTATTGAGGTTAATAATAGCATAGGAGCAGAAAAACCTACAAATTCTGTGATTTTAGCTGTTTTTATGCTTTTTTTCAAAAAAATACAGATCCAAAACACAAAACCCAGAACCCAAAACACGGAAGGGTGGTTTTGGCAAAACCAATCCAGATCCAAAACACGAAGAAAGATCCAGATCCAAAACCAAAACACAAAACACGAAAAGTGGCCGGTGCACACCCCTACAAAGAACCATCTAACTTTTGTTATTCATAATCAGGTAAACGGTCTTTTCTCATAAAGTGCAGGTGTTTATAGCATCAAACGTAGACATAGGGGCTTATTCAATAGGGGGCGAGAAGAGCAAGAATCCAGCACCTGCTAGGTTTTTCCTGTAGGTGCGGGATTTTTGCTATTCAATTAGGTGCGGGTTTTTTCTATTTTTAGCGCCGGGAATTTTTTTTTCTCGCACTTCCAGAGCAAGTGGGTTTTTTTTTTCTAAAATCGTTAATTTTAGGAAAAATCAGTGGGACTTGCTCTGAGACCCCACGGAACCCCCCCCCCCCTTGTTCTGAGGACTAATTAAGCAATTGGAAGTTCCAATTAGCTTAATTAGTCCTTAATTGCTTACCTTCTGTAGCGCTGTCTTCTGCATCCAGCGTCTGGTCTGCAGCAGCAGGGTGAATATGCAGTGTGTGTCAGTGTTTGTTAGTGTTTGTAAATGTGTATGAGTGAGTGAGTGTGTGTGTTTAAGTGTATGTACGCCCTCCCATAATGAGCACTGGGAAAACTACATCTCCCAGTAGCTCTTGTGTCTCCCTGCAGCCCCAAGAGCCTACTAGCAGCCCCCGGGACTCCCAGCAGCCCCCTCCCCAGTGAGAAGATCAAAATCCTAATAATAAAAGTTTGGATAATCTTTATAACATGGACATCCAATCTCAGTGGGTATGCATGTGGAAATGATCAAAAGACTATGATGACAGAAAAAAAATGACAGTTGGAAGTGATCAGTGTACATCTGTTAATTATAAAGAGTAAAAAGTCTCAATTTTCCTATTCATTGATTTGCGGCAGTGACCAGCACAAATATAGATTCCAAAGGCATTCTCTATCTAACATGCATGAATGCATAGTCACTTAAAACAATAGTTTGTCAAGTGCATATCTGCTGGTGATTATCAGAACAAAACAACACACTTAAGCCTTTCAGTAAATAGCTATTTTGTGAAAAGAGGTAGCAGCATATCTACAATAGATGAGCTTATATAGAAAGGCAATCTAAACTTACATCAAGCCATGTTAAAAATAAAGTGTCCATGTACAACCTGGGTGTAGGGGTATCCTACACTGCGCACATGTGTGGCACCCTGGGGACCGACGCGCGTTTCGCCTTTGTGGCTTGATCACAGAAAATCAGCTACTGTGGAGTTCCTGCTTCCGTAGGTCTATCTGAAGCAGATGGACCAATCAGGAAGCTAGGTTATTTGACTTATATCAGAATTAGCCATTTAGTAACTTGCTCTGTAAAGAGCATTGGAAGCCCCAATCAAGTAGCAGGGGCGGGGCCAAAAACGGAAGCTGGCCAGGGCTGTTTAGCTATGAGAGCTAACAGTAATTCAGCCTGACATGGGGGGTGGGACAAGTTTGAGTGGCGTTGTACACAGCCACTGATACATTGCTCTGGGCCTAATTCAGACCCGCTTGCGAGCGCTGAGCGCTCGCAAGCGGGTCGATGTTGGCCCAGTGCAGCTCCATCATGCGCATGCACAAGACCCGGATAGCGATGGGCAAGCTGTCGCTATGGGTCTCGCTACAAAGGGGGCGTGCTGTCAATGGGTCAGAAGGGAGGACTCTGTTCCAATTAAGATCTGGCCCGCTAAGGGTTATGACAGAGAAATAAATTGTTATCATCTCCCAATGTTATGACAATGGAACAATTACTGTGTAAGCATTTTGAATGTATCAATTTTATGTTATAAGACAAAATAAATTTTAATAAAACAATTGTCTAAATTCTTGCTTCATCTAATGGTTGGCCTTTGTGCCATTCTTTGGGTGTTCTTTTGGTGAGAGGGTCTTTTTTAGAGAATCCAATCAGGATCTATAGATTCATCTATCAAGCGTTCGGAAATTTATTCCTGAATATAGTTGAGAAAGGAGAATTCTAAGAATCCAAGATTACATCTCAAATTGGACATTTTATGGGACATTTTATGGTGTATTATTGTTGAGAATTTATCTTTTAAATAAGATTTATTGGTTTATGCGCCCTCTAAATTTATTTGTGTGTGTTTGATTTTTGTTCCCATTAACAGAGGTTCAATTAGAGGTGCTGCTTCTATTTTTTAGCGCAAATAAGGGCATTTTCTGTGTTTTTATATATATATATATATCAGGTAGATGAACGAAAGGCAGTCAGTGAGACTCCATAAATGAACCACAAGGAAGCAACTGTGCTGAGAGTCAACGTTTCAGTGTATTGACACTTTTATCAAGACATACAGAACAAAAAGAAAAGACATACCTTAAATACTCCACACCTCGTGTACCAACACCATGCTGCTCCGTCCCGACGGGAGTCCAATGACGTCACATGTGGCGCCTCAGCGCCGGCGTCATCGTCATCCCTAAGGGGTGTGTCAAAACACCGAGTGCAACAATCACCATGACGACCTGAATAAACAAGAACAGATAATAGCAGTAGGACATCACTATAACAGGCTGACAACGATGCAGCAGCATCTGAGATCAGTTGGCTAATGACACAGTATCACCTGTCATCATATATCGTATATAATAAATGCATATGATAAATGCAAATAAGCAATGTACAGCCTAACCTAACAAGAAAACATATAAGAGGAAAAAGACCATAACAGAAGAGACTGACAACCATGCAGCAGCATCTGCGATCAGTAGGCTAATAAGACAGTCTCACATGTAATCATATAGCACATATTGCAAAAGCAAATAAGCGATGTAAAGTTGCACTGAACAGAGAAACATATGCAATAAAGAGAACCAGGGTTGGCTGCTACAGTACCAGAGCAAGGACAAACTAAAAAAAGCAAGAATAGGAATTCATTTAATTGAGCCCCAATGGTTTCAGAGTCTGAAGATTGTGTATCCACCTAGACTCATGTTGTAATAGAGTGCGTCCCCTGTCACCACCTCTGCTCTGGGGTGGGATCCAATCAATGATTTTACAACGTAAAGTTGCCAAACCATGTTTAAACTCCCTGAAATGTTTAGCGACCGGTTGGTCATCGGTTTGCCATCTAATGCCGCTCTAATGCTAGAGTGATGTAGAGCCATGCGTTCCTTTAACTGACGCGTAGTTTTACCTACATACAGGAGCCCACAAGAGCACCTGATGCAGTACACTACACAGCGACTGGTACAGGTGACAGGATGTTTTATGTAGAACTTCTTGCCTGACCGTGGATGTAAAAACACGTTGCCTGTTTCTATATATATATATCCAGTATATGTATAAATAATAGATATATAAGTATATATAATGCATATATATTTGTTTTTCTATAGCTCCACTCCCAGTAGCTCCTCCCACAGTTCCTGAATCTATTTTTCCAGAAAAATTGCCCTGGATAATAACATTTGTTCTTAACAGATGAAAGGATGCAGCTCCGAACGTCAGTAAGGTGGGATGGGAGGAGCGTGTTTCAGGGGTGGATTGGGATGGAAAACTAGCCTGGGAAATGTCAGAATCAGCCTTAAATAGGGGTGGAGTCTGTGGAGGGGATGGGGTCTGATGGCTTATATGGGTATATGGCTAGATGGGTCTGATGGTATCTAAGGGGCATGATGGCATATAACAACAAACGTGTTAAAGGGAGGCAGGAGAAGTATCGTAAGATCCTTCTCCTGCGAGTCAAGATTCTTCTCATGTGGTCAAACATCCGAAAAGCTTTGCTCTTTGGGGATCAGGAATACATAAAATTATACAGAAACTGCTGCTTCCGCATTATTTTATGAAAATTGGGCTAGATAGGCTCCTAGGTCTTTTTAACCCCAACCAGCCCGGCATTAAATTAATAGAGTTTACATTTCATAATCAGTCCCAAATAAATCTTTATATCATCTCATTTTAACCGAGTCATTTAGAAAATAGACCTACTCACCCCACCACCAGCCTGCATATTAAATCCATAGCATTCACATATAAAAATAGACACCCCCCCCCACACACTCACAACATAACAGTAATAGCATAACCATTTAATAGTGAACTATGGCCACCCACTACCAGCTCAAACATTACCTTTGTAGCACTCTCTTAATAAATAGGCCTATTTCCCCCAACTTTCCACAATATCATATTCATTTTTTAATAGCATTTCATTTATAACGCTCCACACCATATTAAATATCCCCATCTGCGTCCATTATTTTACCACAGAACCCACATAATAATAATTGTTCTGGGACAAACCAGCCAACCAAGTTGGTGAGGAGATAGACAAGAGAAGAAGCAATTGTTACTTAATATAGGTGATCCTCTTTGTAGCCTAAAAACTGAAGTTGCCAGCCGGTGTGTCCCATCTTACCCCATCTGCGGGTCCTCCCCTGTTACACTTTGACAAGAGAGACAAGGGATGAAAACGGTCAGATTCATTGACTCAGGGATTTTTGACATTTTGAATTTTCCCTGATCCACCGTTGGATCACCGATCATCGATGGTAGCCGCCTCTTGGATCAGATCACTGATCAGCAGAACAGGAAATCGGGTCGTAGATGTTCAGTATGGCCCACAAAAGATGTGAGATTACTTCCAGTATCTTTAAGAACCTTCTACATATCGTCAGTTATTCGTCACATATAAGAATAATTATAATTGTGCTTTAGCAGTGTAATAGCAGGTGGTATTGTAATTATTATAAATCTTATATCTAAGTGTCCCATTTATTATTGACTCAATACAGATGGCTCTCTTACTGGATTACAATCCTTGCAGCCACTTTCTCCGTTTCTTTCAATGGATCCTCAAGGATGTGCTTGAATAGATAAATAATGTAGCACAGGAGTTGTATGGGCAGCAAATGGCAGATTATTAGAATAGAATCTTTACACACAAAAACAACAAAATACAATTGAATGCAGATACCTCCCGATAGACTTAGCTATTTCCCAAATACTGGTGCATAGGATTTAAAACCTCCATGTTGCTGTAAGTGTGTCAAAGGTTCCTGTATCTCTTGTAATTTCATTACACATAACTTGTGGATTCAAATCCTGTGTAACTCATTCTACACAGAAAACACAGCTTTATTGATTGTGAAACAAATGAAGCAATATGCATCCCACATTTATAAGGAAATAATTATTGAAGATGAAGTGGAATATCTAAAATGCAAAAACAAAATTCAATACACAGGATCTGATAGAGAATGTAGCACTCCAAGGATAACGGAGACAGCGCCGTGTGACGCACTGGGGATCTCAGGCTCAGCTGCAGGTGTCCCGAAAATTATTTGAAAATGTTGGCGAGTATGTCGGAACATGTTTTTAGAAAGAAGAGCTGCGCACTGTAGGACTGTATGCCAGTCATGGCCGACATCTGGTATGCTCCTTCCAATGATCAAGCACTGCAAAAGATGATATTGTTTTATGTAGTAGGAGATGGCTGTCAGTGAAAGAGATGAAACAGATGAGGATACAGTAAGGGGTATATGTATCAAAGTTTGATGTTTGATACAAATGTGAGATATATATCACCAACCAATCAGCTCCTAACTTACATTTCTTAAGCACAGCCTGCAAAATGTAAGTTAGAAGCTGATTGGTTGGTGATATACAGTATATCTCACAATTTTAGCTCACATCAGGCTTTGAAACATATGCCCCTTAATGTGGAATCAAATCCAGACCTTTTACCTGCTTAATTGATAATGAAATAATGAGGGAATAGCCCACACCTGTCCATGAAATAGCTTTTGAGTTGATAGTCCCATTACTTTTGGCCCCTTAAAAATGGGAGGCACATATAGAAACTGTTGTAATTCCTACACCGTTCACCTGATTTGGATGTAATTGCCCTCAAATTAAATCTGAAAGTCTGCAGTTAAAGCACATCTTGTTTGTCTCATTTCAAAGCCATTGTGGTGGTGAATAGAGGCCAAAATATGAAAATTCTGTCAGTCCCAATATTTATGCACCTGACTGTATATGTGTATATATATATTGTGCAGTGACTATTCCAGTGCCTTTTTTTATATTAATAGTGTGGATAGTATATTTGGTTACTGACGGTACATACATGTGTGATATATCCATACATCCATTTTGGAATACTGCTGTAACATAACAAAATGTGGAAAAAGTGAAGCGCTGTGAATACTTTCTGGATACACTGTAAAGGTGTGCTGTAGAATGTTGGGGCTGGCACTGATCAGAGCTATAATTACACAAACTTCATTGACCTCAAGAGGGAACCAGAGAGCTGCAGATTTCATATACTGTATTTTTTACAAGCGCTTTACTTCCAAACTAGTCAAAACCTTTTTACAGATAAGTTTTATAAATTGACATTATTTGTAATCCATAAAAAAAATTTACTGACATTGAAAAACAAGTAAATTATTTGTTTGTACTAAAAAAAAAACCTTCCAACATCACTTGCATATCAGTGGTTTGGCTTATTGGGCCTGATTCAGAGTTGTACGCTATGCCGATTTTTTCACTTCTGAACGATTATCGTCCGTCTGCGCATGCATCTGAGTGGCACTGCGCATGCGTGAAGGCACATTACAGTAGTCGCTCGCAGTAAGTACTTATTCACAATGCGATCGAAAGCCAGGGAGCATATAGGGGTGGTAATGGGGAGTGCCGGCTAAAAACACAGGTGTGTCGTGACCGTTTGGAGGCGTGTCACATCCCGCGTCTGTGATCCCATACACAAGAAATATGGGTGTGGCGTCTAAGTTCCCACGAACAATCTGCGTGACTTAGGACTGCTAACATTGACTGATCCGTGACCGATGCTGCGCCTTTGCGTGCAGATCCTTGGATTTGCAAAGACACCATTGGGTTTTTCAATACATATCCCAGTGGCTGCGCCATTTGTATATTTTCGCACAGCAGCTGAGTACTGGATCACAGCTGTGGTGGCACTAGTGTATATCTTTGAATCAGGCCCATTGTGAATGCATTGTTAGGGGTATATTTACTAAGCCGTGCGTTTTGTCAGAGTCGCCGATCATCATCTATTGTAACCGGTGGGGAATTAATACTAAACAAGCCTGATCATTGGTGGCTCTGACAAACTGCACAATATTAAATCTAGCCCTTAGTATGTTTTCTATTGCTTTAAATGTCTATGGGCCCAATTTACTACCGTACGCAACTGTGATTACGCACGCAATCTGCTGATTGTTTTGCAATGCGCATGCGTATTCATCGCAGTGCGCGTGCGCAAACCGGCCGCTGCGATGGGGATCGCAGTGGCTACGCAGACCCATCACAGAGTGAGTGACAGGAAGTGCCATTTGTGGGTAGTGACGAGGAGGGGGTCGGCCGAACACAGGTGTGCCAGTGCCCTCGCAGGCCATTGCAGGGGCGTGTATAAATTATCCACTGCAATGGCCTACACAGCCTGAGGCCTGATAGTGTGCGTGGTTGTTAGCAATTTCTGAGTAAGGTCTGGGCTTGTGCAAGTGAGGCTGCGATGGTACTCGATTGTCCCGATGGTTTCACACTGTCTTGCTAAACATTATGGATGTGTGCTGAGCAGTGCTGCGACGGGATTGCGATCGCAATGAATTAGCATATTATCGCAGTTGAACTGCGTTCGCAACCACAATTGCATGCGCATTTGCGTACGGTAGTGAATCAGGCACTATGTATACATTTGTGTGCATTAACATGTAATAATAATGTGTTTATTTCTGTCTGAGCATTCTTCTATACGTACTGTGACACAGTTAGGTTAGGAGGTCCCTCTCCTGGGTAGAGGACTCCTTCCTTACACACACACACAGCAGCAGGGAAGCAGCACACCAGTCTGGATGCAAGTACAAGCTGGTCGGCGCCAGTCTTTATTGTACAATGTCAGAAATAACATAAAGAAAACATAAACATAAAGCCTAGCCCTGTCGAGGCACTAACTTCACAGGTAGTTCCCTCACTACCAGAACCTGGAAGGGCCTAATGCCCTCGCCAGCAACAAAGCACAGCACAGTACTCACAAATAGTTTTTTCCAGTGTCTCTGAGCAAACTCCCTGCCTGCTCTCTCAGGTGAGACACTCAGCCCTAAACACACTAGGCTTATATTGGCCACTCTCAGGTGGAAAACTAACAAGCCTGTTACCAGGCTGCGAGAACCAAAACCTGGAGTGGCCGTGGGTGGAGCCCTCCCTCTCCTCTCACCCACAACCCCCAGGTCCCAAACTGGCTTTTCAAAAAGCCAAAACTCAAGCCTGCTACACTGCAGACTTTCTCCTGGGGGTTTAAAACACAAAAGACAGGAATCTGGGACAAATGTACCTGCCACAGACCACTTTACCAGTGATCCTATCACAGTACATATTGTATTTATGTCAGTGTTATTACCATCTGCACTTCTGGGTGCTGGCAATTCCGCCCCCTATGCGCGACATCATGACATCATGCACAAAGGGGGCTGGGGTGGCACAGGGAGCTGTTATGCCCTGTTACGGCACATGGATAAGCAGAGGGAACGCCATTCACTCTATGAAAATGAGCAGGGCAGAATATTGTTTCAGTGTTGGTCTTGAAGTTTTAGGGGCCTATTTATCATTCAAAATTTGCAGGATATTCTCCAAAGACAGATGTTTCCCCCAGATGTACCATAAAGGGATCGCAGCAAATATCTCCAATATCTGCCGCAGCCCATCCATTTTCATTTGCAAATGCAGGTTTCTATGGGTGCTGCTGAATTGCCGCATTTACCAAGCTCCGGAATACGAAGCCCCAATAGGATAACTCCATTGGTGATATACAGTATGTATGAAAGGAGAGAGGAAGTTGTTCAGCTCCTTTGAAATGTAATGTATTTATTCATATTTTATGAGATAGTTTGATTGGTTAAGGGACACAGGGTGTGTTTACCCCCTGTGGTATTATTATTATTATTATTATTATTATCCTTTATTTATATGGCGCCACAAAGGTTCCGCAGCGCCTTACACAGTACATAATTAAGCACACAAGAAAAACAGTTAATAGTAATACAAAACTATGTAGGATAAGGACATGGTTTATAAACATAGCTGCATAACACAAGCAGCAGGACATGAACAACCAGGTGTTAGGTGCCATTGTGGGGAGTTAGGAGTAAATGATACTATAAGTAGGAGGAGGAGAAGCACGTGAGGTACGAGGGCCTTGCTCGTGAGAGCTTACATTCTAAAGGGGAAGGGCAGACAGGGGTGACACAGATGGGGTAGATAGTGAGGAAGGAGCATGGAGCAGTAGGTTAGGATATGTGCTGTGGAATGTGTGTGTATGAGAGGACCTGATGTCATGTAAAAATTAAGTCCTTCATACATCTATCTCTATGACAGAAAATAGATTGTTTATGTGTTATTTAAATGAGAGATGTATAAAATAAAGTTGTAGCACTTTAATGATTGTGTGTTACATTTTAGCATCTATATACAGACTGATAAAAAATGGATATATTATGGGACTGTCCCGCCATCCTAATACAGTAGTGAATACTTTAGTCCCAGCTGCTGGGTGCTATGCCATGCTCCTGTGAGTGGGTGCATCTCACATGCTAGACCCACTCGGAAATGGGTGCAGCCATACATGCTGTGGTCCCACAGGATGTTGCAGTACCCGGGCCCAGAATTTCTCTTGGCAGCCCTGGAGGTGACAGGCAGAACCAGGAGGGCATAGTGGTGGGGTAACAAGGCCATGGAGGGAGGGAGGTGGTTGAGAGTGGAGGAACAGTAATGGCGGGGGAAAGAAGCAGAGGGTTAGAAAGCAGACTGATGAGAGAAAAAAGGGGGAACAGCAAGTGGAGGAGACAAGAGGGGGAGGATAGAGATGGCTAAAGTAGAGGATTATGTGGGCACTGAATAAGGGGGTGTTTGAAGTAAGAGTGTTCATGCTATGGATGAGGTAATAAGTGAGATGAAAACTGGAGTGGAGGCTGTGTGATATAGAGACAGTGTGGATTAAAGTTGTTAAATGTTCAAAAATAGAGATAAAAGAACAGTGCTGGTAATGTATGATCGCAGCTCCGAAAGTGATATATAAAGAGAGGTGTGTGAGTAGTGGGTGCAGAATTAGTTATTAAACAAATGATTAAAGTGGATAGATGGGACACAACTGGAAAAGGCAATAAAACTTGAATTTATGTAGTATGAGGACAAAATGACAATGTACCCGAGCTGATCCAGTCCGAAGTGTTATGATCAATAAAGATCAATCAACAAGAGCAGAACACAGATAGGGAAGTATTTGCAGTGTCAGAGCAGTGAATGCAGTAAGGAGTTGCCTGGATACAGCAGAAGATGGTGATTTTGGTAATTCACATAAGTATGTTGCTTGTTGTTGTTCAGAAAGTGATCTGATTTTCAGTTTGTTTTCCCTCAGTTTTCCTCCAGTTTAACTCCGGCGTAACTCCGACTTAGTTATCAAATTGTAGTTACACTTATAATCTAACACTTTGAATCTTAACACGGACTATGGCAGCCACCAGCTATGCAGCCTGAGTGAGCAGTAACAACTACAGTTACAAACATGTGTCTCTGTGCTCACTGATTGGGACCCCTCCCCGAAAGCTCAAACATACACTAAATTGGGATGAAATAAAGTCTAATATAAACAATTTGTGAGAAGGGGGGAGGCAAACATAGATTCACAATACATTCCTAACTTCCTTTATAGAAATTGCTCTTAGTATAGCAGTAATGGTAATTTACAGAGTATAAATTTTTCAAAACTGTATTATGTGTAAGAACAGGATAAAAAGGAGCCTGCTAGCCCAAAAGTGTGTGCATCCTTCTGAACATCATTGTAGTTCTGTAGGCTGTAATACCTCCAAGCACCATCTACAAGGGGAAGTGTCTTTTTCAAGACATTGAGCAGTAAATATCTTGCCATTAAGACAACGCATCTGCTTGTATCCTGTGACCAACAGAATAGCAAAACTATGTTCCGATCTCTGTCTTTTCTGGATTGAGCCCAGTGTCTCCAAGCTAAAGCCCTCTGCCAGCTACCCTGCAGAGACTGATCCATGGTGAGGGACTAGTGGAAATTAGCCGACACTCTCCTGGAAGTATTGCACCAGTGTGTCCACACAGGGCCGCCATCAGGGGGGACTGCCGGTAGTCTAGTACCGGGCCCGGAGAGAGAGGGGACCCAGCTGACAACGGCAAGAAATGCACCGGGTGGCAGGCAGGGAGAAAGGACATCAGCTGCAGCGCCGCTGTGGCATTTGATCTATGGACTGGAGCCAGCCGCGGCAGCCAATCAAGAGCAGCAACTCCTGATCAACCAATCGCGAACGGACGCTCCTGATTGGCTGCCATTCCGTGAGCCAATCAGGAGGAGCAGCTCCTCATCAGCCAATCAGGAGTGGCGGATGCCGTTTCCGCAAGCTGTGATTGGCTCACGGCCGGCTCCATTGATCAAATTCTATGGCGCCGCTGATACTCGTGGCCGGCTCCAGTGACAATCCATAGCTGAATGCCACAGCGATTATGCTCTTTTGTTCTCTCTGCCTGCTGCCTGGTGTACTCCTTGCAGCTGCCAGCCGGGCCCCCTCTCTCTCAGGACAAAAGAATGAAGAAAGCAGTTATGCTGACCCTGCCCTGAATCCTCCCCTCTCTTGACCAGCTAGTCTTCCCTGCACTGTACCCCCAGTACAAACAGCCTTTCTGCAGCCCCAGTACAGACAGCCTTGCCTGAACCCCCCCCCCAGTTGAGCCTGCCCTGCCCTGCCCCTCCCCCAGTCCAGCCAGCCTGCAAAGTCCAGCCAGCCTGCCTTGCCTGCCCCTCACCCAGTCCAGCCAGTCTTCCCTATGCCCCCCAGCCAGCCTGCCTTGCATCTTCCCCAGTCCAGCCCGTCTTCACTGTGCCCCCCTCCTAGCCTAGCCAGCCTGTGTTACCTGCCCCAGTCCAGCCAGCCTTCCCTGCAACCCCCGCCAACCATGTCCAGCCAGCCTTCCTGTCTTCTCTGTCCCTCCCCTACTGTCCCTTGCCCCCCTAGTCCAACCAGCCTTCCCTGCCCTTTGCCTCCCTAGTCCACCCAGCCTTCCCTGCCCTTTGCCACCCCAGTCCACCCTTCACAGCCCAGTGCTCCCCTTGTCCAGTCTTCCCTGCCCCCTCCACCATGCGTAGCCTTCCCTGGTTTACCCACCATTTGAGGCAACACCCCTTGATAAGCTCCACCCACATTATCCACAGCTCCGCTCAACTCTAACCTATACCCGATGGGGGGGGCCCTGCCTATTTTGTTAGTACCGGGGCCCCAGAATTTCTGATGGCAGCCCTGTGTCCACACATCCAGAAGTAAGCAGTTCCAGTTGGTGGTGTAGGAGCCTTGGAGAAGTGGTTCCCGGTGCCGTATAGAACCCCAGTGGTGGCAGCGAGTTGCCTGCCCATTGTGCAGTGGGTAGAGTCAGTAACAGGCGATTACTGACTGTAAAAGGGAATGTCTAATACTCGAAGATCAAGTCAGATCAAATAATTTGTGATTACCTGGGGGGGCGAGGTAATCCGTTCACAGAACCTATTCAACTATTAGGGGCATATTTATCATATTATTAATGCGGATGTGATAAATATTTTTCGGCTAAATTCGCAATGAGAAACTTAGTTGCGCTCTTGCTGGGAGACGAGCTCTGCTTACTCTCTCTCTTTGCTTCCTGGTTTGGTTTCACAGCACGTATTGCGCACGCATGGCTGATGGCTAGCACATGCATTAGTGGGGGTGCGTCAGAGAGGAATCGGTATGAAATACCACCGGTCGCATGGCCAGCGGTTCGAATCCCGGCAGCGGCAGCCCGATACTGGAACAGATCCCGGCAGCAGCAGCCCGACAGCACACTTGGGGAAATGAGCGGCGTCTACATCTAGAAGCTGGGCATTTCACCCTCGCCGGGATACGACAGTTGGTAAAATGTCAGCCGGCTTCCCGATTGCATCCCGTCAGAGAGATATCCGAAATCTGCGGTAAGTAGCCCACAGGCTACCATAATCTGCAGATGGCATTAGCTGCCAGGGCCAAGATAGGTAAATCCAAGTGCATATCAGCCCCCATAGAAATCTATGTGGGTTGCTTTATGGTTGGAAATGGGGATATCTGCTGCAGTCCCTCCATGGTAAATCCCGGGATCCTTAATATTCGCAGGTGCTCCCAAAATGGGTGTTTTCTGGGAATATACCGAAAATATGAAAAAATATGCCCCTTTATTAAATAGCGCTATTTATCTTATACCATGCAGCACTGTTTAGGGGATATTTCTGAAGTACTTAACACAAAACATCTTTCTGTTACATTGTTTTAAAGGCAGGAGCCAAAGCTCCATTCTCAGGTGACATCTCTGCAAGCTACACGAGCGCCAAAGAGTGTGTAATACTGAGACTGATCTCTAGATGAGCTCTCTGCAGAAGTACAACCACCAAAGCTACTTGGTTTAGTCTCATGTTTGGCTTAAGTAACAATAAGAATAAAGGGACATTTTGTGTGTGATATATTTACTACATTACTTACAGTGCATCAGGAAATGGGCTTCTCTGCAGCAGTGGAGGCAATGAACATGTATACACCTCCCAGGGCCATTATAATCATAAAGCAGGAGTCAGGAATCACCGGGTGGCTATCCAGGACGCAGGGTGCTGTTCCTCACGGGATATGTTCAGAATCCCGACAGCAGGGATTCCAGCGTTCAGAATTCAGATGCCAGAATCCCGACACTTATTAGAATACCGGCGCCAGCACCCCAACTGCCAGGATCCCGAAGCGGCGTTTTGTAATGAATTAATTTGGAATATTTTTTTCATCCAGCCGCTAGTGGGGGGAGGGGCAGCTGTGGGGGAGGCAGTGAGCGTGCATGGCTGCTGTTGTGAGCGCATGGAGGGGCGGCCACAAGCAGAGAATGGGGGAGTTGCCAACAGAGTTAGCCTGCTAGTAGAAGTGACAGTGAGGAGGTCCCTACAGCTCAGACACACTGAGAAAAAGGAGAAAAAAGAGGAGAGTAGAGGAAGAGAGTAAAGAGGAGTGAGGGAGAGAAAGCAAGAGGGGAGTAGGGTTGCCGCCTATCTGGGATTAATCCGGACAGTCCGGAAATGTTAATAATCCCGGACAAGTAGCATCTTGAAACATTTTTTTTAACTTTACATTAACAAGCTCAACTCCTCATCTACCTGCCTTCCTTCTTGCCTGTCTCCATTCCTTGCTCACCTGCAGTCCTCTCCATCCTACCATCCTGCCTCTTCACTTTCCTCCAGCCCTCTCCAGCCTACAAGCCCGTATCCTCATCTTCCTCCAGTCCTCTACCTCCTACCAGCAAGCCTTCTCATCTGCCTCCTGTCCTTGCCCGCCTACCATCCTGCCTCTTCACCTTTCAATCCTCTCCAGTCTAGCAGCCCGCATCCCCATCTACCTCCACGCCTCTCCCACCTACCATCCTGCCTCTTCACCTTCCAGTTCTCTCCAGTCTACCAGCTCACATCCTCATCTTCCTCCAGTCCTCTCCCTCCTACCAACATGTCTCCTCACCTGCCTCCTGTCCTCTCCCACCTACCATTCTGCCTCTTCACCTTCCTCCAGTCCTCCCCAGTCTACCAGCCTGCATCCTCACCTTCCTCCAGTCCTCCCCAGTCTACCAGCCCGCATCCTCACCTTCCTCCAGTCCTCCCCAGTCTACCAGCCCGCATCCTCACCTTTCTCCAGTCCTCCCCAGTCTACCAGCCCGCATCCTCACCTTCCTCCAGTCCTCCCCAGTGTACCAGCCCGCATCCTCACCTTCCTCCAGCCCTCTCCCATTTTTAATAAACTAATGTAGACTGGGTGACAATTAACCTTATAAAGGTTGGGGGAACTGGACTGAGGGTATAAGGTCTCCATGATTTCCAGATAATGATTTTTTTTTTATTCATTTTCTTCTCATTTATAGACTATTTTCTCTTGTCCATGAGTCTGCCCTATAAAATTGACAGATGTTTAAGAAAATAATTTTGATATCCCATGAGTTTGTTTGAATAGTTATAAAATGTATTTTTTCATAACGAATAGTTTATGGTTAAACAACACTGACTGCAGTCAATGAAAACTAACAAGATGTTACCATAAAATATCACAACAATCTTGGCAATATAATGACACTATGTCGCAATTGAAAAAAATATATTCCTTGTTTAGTATGATGCACAGAAAGATGAATTAGTACATATATCTATAATATCATTAAGGAAGTCCAGATTAACACTTGGTTTCTTGATTGATTGTTTATATAACCAGTGTGGTTGAGTCTTATATGTGGACACATCATGAACCGCCAATACCAAATGTAGAAACTGATTGTAAGGAACTCTTACCTCTTTGGAGAGGATCTGTAAGTGTCCTGTGCACGCAGGTTCTCACAGTGCAAAGAGAGCTCTTATAGCTACATGTGCCGCGCCACACTCCCAAATGCCGGAGCCGCAAGTCACAGTAGATGGGGATATCCTGGAGCTGAATTGTGAGACCCACAAGGTACCAGCCAATCAGCTCCTAACTGCCATCTCACAGGCTGTGTTTGAAAAATGACAGTTAGGAGCTGATTGGCTGGTACCTTACCTCCGTTCACTTTATCTCCTAACAAACCTTAGTAAATAGACCCCATAGTCTCTATTTTAGGCAGGCAAGGGTGACACAGTGACAATCTGATGCCGGCAGTCCAGATACGACTTAGGAGTCTATTTACTAAGCAGTGTTAGGAGACAAAGTGAAATGAGATAAGGTGCCAGCCAATCAGCTCCTAACTGCCATGTCACAGGCTGTGTTTAAAAAATGACAGCTGGGAGCTAATTGGCTGGCACCTTATCTTTCACTTTGTCTCCTAACACCGCTTAGTAAATAGACCCCTTAGACAGCAGTCAATATTAGAGGCTTGACGCATTTCTCCTCCCTCTGAAGGGTTTTTTCAAAAGGAAGGGACTCATATATATTCTTTCTGTTTTATCCAACTGGGGAATTATTTGCAGAGCCCCCTTCTGAGACTACTGCTAAAGATTGGCAGGGTCTTATATTTCAGGCCAGCAGGGGAACCAAAGCCACAATTCCAAGGGGGTTCAATTATTTTATTTTACATTAAAACTTGAGAGAAGGGAGGGAGGGTGTTCTGCTCAGTACCACATTAAAAAAGGGGATGGGACATGAGCCCTTATCCCCCTTCCCTCATGGTGCCCCCAGATACAGGGGATGCACAGTAACTTGCGAGTTTCTGCTCAGTGCAGCATGCGCACCCCCCTTCTCCATGCACATGTGGTGGCCACACAGAGTAAAGACATACAGACTGGTAAAGGTCAGTGTACTCATGAGTACAAGAGAGGAGTCACAGTGAGTGAAGAATTTAACCACAAGTGCAAATCTGTGTATAAGTTTGTTTTAATTAATACAATAGAATCAAACATATCATAAATGGAATTTGTGGAGGGCTGTGAAATTAATGATTGTAAAATGGTTATTTAGATTATATAGTGGTCACTGATGCTATTTGTATTGTATGCCGATCACTGGGGTGGTAGTACAGTACAGGCAGCAATACTTACCATTGAATCTTGAGACAGTAAAGCCTGTGGTCCATTTAAACAAATAAACACCCAATAACCAATAAATTCAGCAGGTGCTGGTACTTTAATGTAACAGGACTAAGAATGGGATTTGCCCTCACCCTATATACATTTCAGTCTTTACAATATTGACGATCATATTGAAGCAATCCAAAGGTGACTACTAACTATGGGTGGGGGATGCTAAGCTGTGTCTTTGGCCCGGATAACAGCCTAGCTTCATCCCTGTCATCCCATCAGCCATTGTAGAGCTTTTATTAACTCAGCCTGGTGGAAGGTGCAGACCATGCGCCGGGGGTCCCCTAGGGGTCTCTGCCTCTGCTTACAAGGCATGCAGAGAGTAATTGTTCTAAAAGCAGAAGGACGGCTCCTCACAATTCCTCAGGGGATGTAGTTATGTGGCCGCCGGTCTCAATACTGACATTGGAATCCCGGCAAGGGACTTAAGTTAGGCGTCAAAATACAAATGCCTATCTTAATCCCGACGCCGGGACGCCAACCTGAATGAGGTAATACCGGGGCGCCCTTAGTGGTAGCCGTGGGGGGTGGGAGTTAGGTTTAGCGAGCATAGCGGGGTTAGGGTCAGGTTTGGGGGGGTAGGTCAGGGTTAGGCACCCCCAGGGGGGAGGGATAGGCACCCCGGGGGGAGTAGTGTTAGGCACGCCCCACAGGAGGGTAAGGTTTAGGGAGTTGTAAGAGGGGGTTAGGGTTAGGCACCCCTGGGGGAGGTTAAGGTTAGGCACTAGGGGGAGAGGTTAGGGTTAGGCACAACTAAGGTAGGGATAGGGTTGAGGGGGAGGGGTAAGGATAGGGTACTTACTACCCTGTCAGGATCTTCTCCCTTCGGGCTGCCGGCGTCGGGATATGAACTGAGTTATAGCTGCCGGGACTTCATACCCATTCCTTCCTCTTGCTGACTCCACCCCCAAAACCCAGTGGTGGCTGCTGGAGCAGTCAGGAAGCAGTGAGCACTATATCATGTCACTCATGCTGCTGACATGATGAAATGGAAGGAGGTGCAGAGGGGGAGATTCATAGGGTTATTGGTTAAGGGTGTGAGCTGTGATTGTTTTTGGTGTGTTTGAGGTAATAATTTTATGTAATTAGTGTGGGGGGTTTGGGATATTAATTTAATGGTACTGTGGAGGTCAACAATTTAATATGATATTAAGTTAATGGTGTAGTAGTCAGGGCCGTAACTATGGGACTACAAGAGCGCAGAGCCTTGTGGATAGCACCATCGCTGCCCCACAGCACCTGGATCTGGCTAGCAGGGTGCCTGGGACTGCAGCATATCCTGCAGTATCCTGAGGATGCTCCAGGCAGTGCTGTTCTTACCAGCGCTGGTGGTTCTGCCCCTTCCACATGACCTGATGTCATGCACTCAGGGAGCGTGGCCGGCACAGGGCGCTAGTCAGCCCTGTTACGGTGCTCATAGTGGGGGTTAATAATTTAATGGGATGGGGAGCTCGACAATTAATTTATTGGTGTAGTGGGGGTTTATTTATTAACAGTTACTTATATAGCGCCAACATAATCTGTTGCACTTTACAACTGGAAACAAAACAGCAATAAATCAAGACTAGGGAATGACAGACAGGCAGAGAGGTAAGAGGGCCCTGCTCTCAAGCGTATGGGGGGTAAATCATTTAATGTAATGGGGATGAGGAGAGGGGTTTTTAATTTAATGATGTAGATGGGCTAATCAAGGTTGAGTTATTGAATTTGTATTCTGTTGATTTAAAGCTGGGTCTGTTTGAGGGTAAATAAGAACATTTATTAACTGTGAATACTAATTTTATGTTGGTGTTTGTTGCAGGGAGGGAGACCATATTATAAATGTAGGTGCTGTTTAATTAATTTTGGGCTGCTTAGTGGGAGAGAGGCCTAGATGGTCTGTTGCTAGGCTCTCCACATTTCATTCACCTATCCTTTTTCCAAGAAGGACCCCAACATTGCAGGATCCAGGCAAGCAGCAACTGACCTTCATACCATACTCGTTTACTCTCCCAGAGACTCCCAAATCTTGAGTTCTGCTCCCGGCCGCCCAAAAGTGCATTCAAGTTTCCCAGAGGCTGCAGTGTGCACTACAGCGTCCACCCGGAGCTGCCCACTTCCGAATAAAGTTGGTGGTCCTGACAGCCAATTATGTGATTCGTGCTGAATGGTGTCAACGTAGCCACGCCCCCCGCTTACAATGCTGGTAGTCTCGGTATTGTAAAGCAGGGGGTGGGGACAGGATGATGTAGTTGCACTGTAAAACCCTCCCCGCACCGCCCCCTGCTGTGCAGCCCCGAATGCTCCCTTCTTGAGGGGAGACAGCCAGGAAGTCAGTAACTATGCTGCAGACACAAGCAGCACCAGGTGGTGAAAACTGCAAGAACAGGTGTCCTGATTCTGGTGGGGCAGTCATGATTTTGGTAGACAGTCCTCCCAGTGAGGACTTTGAGCTTGATTCACCTTCAGAAGGAATAGCTAAGCTGCTCGCAAGCAAGTTGATTTAAAGCTGGGTCTCGCACAGGGCCATCTCTTCCATTGGGCTTGTTGGGCATTTGCCCAAGGGCCCGAAGCTTGTAGGGGCCCGCCAACCCACCACCCTGCAGCTGCGGGCAGTTGGTACCCTCTTAAATTTGAGATATCTTTATAAGCCAGCCGCTGGTGCACTGTATTCTGATCTAACCTTCCCCACCCCATTCCCCCCCACCCCCCACCCTCGTGACAAGTACTCACCTCAGTCCCAGTTTCACTTCATCCACCGGCTTCAGACCAGTCAGACAGAGTCTCTCTGCTTGTGTGGAAGATCTGATTGGCATGCAGGAGGGTTTAATTTTATTGACCATTTAAATTTTTTTCCCGTGAATGGGTGGGTAGGGGCTCCAGCGCATTGCTTTGCCCAGGGCCCAGACTGCTGTTAAGACAACCCTGGTCTCGCAAGCAGCTTAGCTATTCCGTCTGTGCTGATATGGTAATGCACAAGAAGCATCACGCCTCCTGCTGCATTACGTATCCGAGCTGCGTTGTCTAACACATCATCGGATACTCTGCAGGTCATCAGCCAGCTAAGGTGACTGATAGGGTTACGCAGCCGGCTGTCACAGCTGCGAGGAAGAGGCCAGGAAATCTTCGTCAGCCAACGGAGATCCTGGCTTCTTCCCTCCCCCCCCCAACGGCGACACACCTCCATTTCAGGAAACGGAGGCCATCGCCGCCCCTTCCCCGCCACCAAATGGCAGCAGACTGTCAATCACTGGCAGTCTGCTGTCAGTTTACGTGCGGGCTCGCTGTCCCTGTTCTGCACATGCGCAGAACGGGTCTGGCGTCTGTGCAGATTCCCAAACATCTAACGTGCACTGCTGAATTAGGCCCTTTATCCAGGCATATCCTTTTTCTTACTGCTTTGCTCATGAAGGAAGGGTCTGTATGCAACTAACAGTGGAACACGCAGCACTACCTGTGTATTTGATGGTGATATGAAAGACTTTGGGGTTTATTTACTATGTATCGGGTTGTATGTATCGGGTTGTATGTGTCTTGCTAGTCAAAGCATAGCCCTTTTAAATTACAGGCAACCTAACATTTAAATAAGCAAGTAAGCCCCTTAGAGAATGGCCGCCTAGCACTGCCTAAAGTAACAGACTCTCCACATGCATGATAGTCATGCCCTTTTTTATACACTACCTTTTAAATACTGGAAACTTCCCATGGGCCAGCGGTGTTTGCTTTTTTCCAGGGGTAATGGACTAGTGGGCCTGATTCAGAGTCTCGTTGCCGAAAGCCCCAGTGGACTTCTTGCACTATTAGAGCAGGAAGTCCACCTACTGACATCACGAGTGATGTCAGTAGGGCCACCCACAAACGGAGGCGTTCCTGCAGGAACGCCTCCATTTGCTCAGTCACCCACCTTCCCCGCCTTCCAAACGGGGCAGCTGTCAATCAACATCGATAGCTGCCCCTTTTGGATGCAAGCGCCGGAGCGAGTGCTTTTTGCGCTCGCTCCGGGGCTCGCGCACGCACAGTGTCTCCAGCCTGGAGAGACTAGCCCATTACCCCCGGAAAAAAGCATCTGCCAGTTTTTACTCTGCAGTTCACAACATATCCACAAGAGGGTACCAAATAGCAGCAGTGACACAAGAGAATAACTCAGTCAAGCCACAAGAACTAATGTAATTTGGTGCAAAGATTGTATACTTTATCTAAGGTTATTATATAACTGGACATCAGAGTTCTTGAGGATTCAGTGTCTGTTTTCTATGACATAATTAAAAGTACAATAATTATTATACAAACTTGTGTTGTACTTTTTTTTTTTTACAAAAATGTATAAATGATTTCTGTTGTCAACCTTCTCCTACAGTTCGATGCTGAACGTAAATTGCTAAGTGCTGCAATTACTAATTTGTTTGACTTGGACAGAGATCTGTGTCACTTTGCTGATCTTGGGGGCTGAGAAAACAGAAAGTACATTTAATATATCGTCTAAAGAAACCTAAACACTCTTATTCCTGTGTCTGGGACACCGAGACACAAATCAGATTGTTCAGAATTACATGAACTGAAACTAGGATAAAAGATGAGGTCTCAAACAAATCTCTATGTCATTCTTATAGGTTTATTTACGAAGAGTCAGGTTCTAAAACCTGACGCTTCCTATAGTATTTATGCATGAAATTTAAAAGTGCAATGCTTTTACAAGCCGTGTTTTGCTAGTAAAACCAATATCTACATTTCCTATTGTGCAATGCATGTGGAAGTCTAATTTAACAAGTATGCACCACCTCAATCATAGGCAAATGCAGGGGGGGTTCCGTCTGCCTGGAAACCCCCCTCCCCAGCCCACACCATGACCACAATAGAAATAGTAATAGAATTTTACTAGTGCTGCATTTTATTCTTAGTATCACAAATGAAATAATTAGCACCACCTGTGGATCTTTTTTAACATGTATCAGCCAGTGATAAATAACCTGTGCACCAACAAGGAGATCTGGAAAACATGTACTGTTAGGGATGCACTGCTATAGAGCTCAATATGTACATATATGTCCAGGGCAGTGCTAGGTCCTTCTGCTGCTGCTCCTCCAGGCTCCTGAATTTGCTCCAATGCTCTGGAATGGTGCACACATTTAAAATAAATATTCAGCTCAGGCAGGATGGCGCTACTGCTGCATATAATGGGTTACTGTAATCGCTGGTCCTTTATATGCTGGAATTATCACACACAATACACTATGTATGATGCATATTAAAGCTGTTTAAGTACTAATTATGCCCTTTTCATGGACTGGCCACACTCGCTCAAAATCAAGCACTTGGAAACCCCCCTCTAGAAATCCTGCGTTTGCCACTGTCAATATCTATTGTGTCACTAACTTCTCAGGATTTCATTACCAGAAGAGAAACTGAAAAAAAAGCTATTTATTTATGCAATCATTTTAATTTTTAGTTTTCTCTGTGTAAAAAATGCTGCAAAGTAAGAATGCTTTCAAAAATAGAAGTGATAATAGTTTATTTTTATCAAATAACAAAATGCAAAGTGAATGAATAGAAGAGAAATCTAAATCAAATCAATATTTGGTGTGACCACCCTTCAAAACAGCAGCAATTCTTCTAGGTACACTTGCACAAAAGGCCCCCATACATCAGAGATTGATTGCAGCAATCGTACAATTTGCAATCGATTGTGTATAAAAATCTTTCCCTTTTTCAATCGATTGCGGATTGCAGAATTGCCACAATCGATTGAAAATGGGAAAGATTTTTATACACAATCGATTGCAAATTTCACGTTTGCTGCAATTAATCTCTGATGTATGGGGGCCTTTAGTCAAGGATTTTGTAGGATTATAGTCAGGTGTATGCCAAACAGGTGATAATGATGATCAGTTTCATATGTAGGTTGAAACACAGTCATTAACTGAAACAGAAACAGCTGTGTAGGAGGCTTAAAACTGGGTGAAAAACAGCCAAACTCTGCTACAAAGGTGAGGTTGTGTAAGACCATTTCATGTCACAGGTCATACACCATGGCAAGACTGAGCACAGCAACAAGGCACAAGGTAGTTATACTGCATCAGCAAGGTCTCTCCCAGGCAACGATTTCAAAGCAGACTGGGGTTTCAAGATGTGCTGTTCAAGCTCTTTTGAAGAACCATTCAGAAACGGACAACGTTGAGGACCGCAGACGCAGTGGTCGGCCAAGGAAACTTTGCATCAGATGAAAGAGACATCATGCTTACTTCCCTTCAAAATCGGAAGATGTCCAGCTCAGAACTGGCAGAAACCAGTGGCATAGAGGTACACCCATCTACTGTTCGGAGAAGTCTGGCCGGAAGAATTGAGGCCAAAAAGCCATACCTTTGATGTGGAAACAAGGCCAAGCAACTCAACTATGCATGAAAACATAGGAACTGGGGTGCAGAAAAATGGCAGCAGGAGCTCTGGACAGATTAGTCAAAATTTGGAATATTTGGCTGTAACAGAAGGCAGTTTGATCGCCGAAGGGCTGGAGAGCGGTACAATAATGAGTGTCTGCAGGCAACAGTGAAGCATGTAGACAAAGAACACAGCCGCACTCCAAGTCTGATGGTGCAAAATTTATGAAAATAGATTAATGCTAATCTAGGCAACGTTTCAGAGCCTGTCTGGCTCTTTTATCAAGACTAGCATAACAAATAATAGTCATGACATTACATAACATTTCTTCACACATTTTGCAACATCAGACCAGGAGTGCCACTGTCTTCTTCATCTTTCTGTTTTAATCATAGTCAGAAGGCACCCAGGCAAATTTACAAGCCTACAGATGAGTGCCGGTCCGTTCCATATATATATATATATACATATATATATATGTATGTGTATATATATATATATATATATATATATATACATATACATATACACACACAATTAAATAAGAGATGGCATTTTTACAAACAAGACATATACAATCAAAGTGAATTAGTGCAATTTACAGTCACATCAATTACAAAAGTAACATTCAATTAAAGGTGTCTTCATACCAACAATAAAATGAATATATGATCGACTGTTTGTCTTAATGGAGTGCTCACCTGGTCCTGTTAGATGGATAGTTGGACTGATGATGTCCTCTTATGAAATCTTCTCAGTAGGAGATGAAATGCATTAGGAACCATGAATTCATCACAAGGGA
Source organism: Taudactylus pleione (assembly GCA_031769625.1). Taxonomy (NCBI): domain Eukaryota; kingdom Metazoa; phylum Chordata; class Amphibia; order Anura; family Myobatrachidae; genus Taudactylus; species Taudactylus pleione. Next base: position 2,683,583 of record JAUIMM010000609.1, read on the forward strand.
TCTGTTACCTCTACTTGATGAGCAGAAGCCTGCTGTCCTGCACAACCACAAGTTATTGCTTCTACAACAGTAGTGGCAGTAACCACATTACGGAAACTGTGTATGTCTGCTATATCGTATCCAGCATTACGGGCCTACTCTGTAGGTATCTAAAGCGTAATATTGCTCCGGTGCTGGTACAGTTGCTACGAGGCTTCACACTACTACTATCACTGCTAATTATTGGTGGTGAAAGTTTAATCTGCCAAGTTCCTCCTAGCAGTGACCTGAGGAGGGGGTTTGTAGAAATGTTTAATAAGTTAGTAAATATTTATGCCAGCCAGTGAGTAAGGCATATGGGTTTGCCGCTCCCAAGCAGGGGTATGCTGCTGGAGTCCTGGGAGTGAGTAAGAGGGACTTTTCCCCTGATCCCACCTATGAGCTAATGGATAATGAAAACAGATCTAAAAAATAACACTTATTTTAGTGCCGAATGAAAGTGGCAGACTTTATGTGATATTACAGATTGTCCTAAGCAAATAAGGGTAGTAAGCTTAAAGGTTTTTCGATTAGTTAAATCAAGAGCCATTTCCCTTGCAATTCTTCAATGTACAGGTTAGTGGAGGAGAACACCGCATCATTCAACAAAACACTCAACTTCTATCACGGTAATGCCACTGAAGTGAGCTGGTGGCAGGGGGAGGCTGGACCCTAGCAACTGCATACCTCCCAACTATCCCGCTTTGGGCAGGACAGTCCAGTTTTTCTGGGTCTGTCCTGCCGTCCCACCCATGGGCCTAGTGTCCCGCAGGGTGAGGGGGAAGTTGGGGGAGCACACACTACTGCTCTGCATAGCGTAGCAGCGGGTTAGTAGATGCCACATGGCATCTATACTGTGCAGGCAGAGTCTCTGGGGACAGCCTTGCATCGGTGGACTGGACATGCCCCCAAAGTGATGAAACAGGGGTGCATGGATATGCCATGCCCCCTTCACTCTAGGTCACGCCCCACCCATACAAGGTCACACCCCTTTTTGAGCAAGCACGACGGAGGCGCACGAGTTGTCCTTATTCTGCTGCATTCAATGTTGGGAGGTATGTAACCGCACCCTATGTACCCATGGTAGCTGCATGCCTGCCTACTCTGTCACTTGTCCAATCGGGGCCTGGCTGTCATTTGTGCCAGTGCATCCAACACCATGCTGTAATTATGAAGCAGCAGACATGGTTGGTGCTGTCATTAACCACTTAACCAATCCTGTTGTGGCATTACCAACCAGGCTTTCTTCACCCTATTTTCCATGACCACACCAGGATAAAAGATCTAGGTTATGGATTCAGAGGTCTCCCACACTTTTTTCTTTTATTTTTAAATATTTCAGTACTAGTCATACACATCATAGTGTATGTGTCTATTTGAAAGCATCAATGTTTGGATCAAAGGTCTATTGTAGTCTAAAGTCAGTTTTATTGTGGATTTTGAGCCAGTTTTGCCTTTAGGAAATGTCCGATTTAAAACCAAATCAACCCTTAGTAAATATACCACTTGCCCAGGGCAGGATTATAGGTGGGGCGGACAGGGCGGTCATCCAGGGGCCCCCACACTGCCACAAACATTGGCAGGAACCTGGCCACTCTGGTCTCTCCCTGGCTGGCTCCTGGCAGCATCATAGTCCACAGAACATTCATTGATCATGGGCCTGACCGTGACTGACAATGTAAGCCCCGCTCCTTGTTGCCGCGATTCGCGGGTCTATGGGTAGGCCTAATGCCAAGAAGTGCCTTCCACCATCAGGAAAGGGTAGTGTCTAGATTCCCTTCGAGGAGAGATGCTACCACTGCTACAACAGGTGAGTGTGTGCGCACTCTCAATCCCTTCATCTCTCCCTCCATCTCTCTCATCTCACTCTCTGTCTCATTCCCTCCCCACCTCTCTCTCTCCTTTCTTCCCTCCCTGTCCCTTCCTCCCTCTCTACCTCGCTCTCCTCACTCCCTTTCTCTCCCAACTCCCTATCCATCCCTCTATCTCTCTCACTAACTGTCTCACTCTCCCCCCGTCCATCCCACTCTCTATCTCCCTGTCCCTCCCTCCTCTCTCCCTCTCTCCATAGCTTTGTCTCTTCCCACCATTCAGGCTCTCTCTGTATCTGTCTGTCTGTCTCTCTCTCGCTATACAACTTTCTTTTCCCACTTCTATCTCTCTCAGGGGGTGCTACATAGTGCATAAAATGTTTAATTCAAAGTACACATTAAAAACTGAGGGGTAAATTTACTAAGAATCGAGAATGGTTGAATTTAGTTTTTTATTATCCCGATTTGCATCGCCGAATCTCAGGTGATTTTCCGTTTTTCATCTCTCAAATTTACTAAGTAATTTTAAGTAAGAGTTTAGCTGAAAGTGAGATGGCCGATGATGAAGCAAATCGAGATATCTTGCCCGAGTTGCAAGTGAAGATGAGATTACTCACGTCGAGATTGCAGTGTTTTCTCTCTGCAAATCTCTCCCGAGCTAGCATCCTGCACATATCAGTGAGATATGTGCTGGCTGCTTGTGTGTTAAGAGTCTTAAGACCTGTAAAAAACAGGTTAAATTCTTTAAAAAAAATTACGTAGGTTTCCCCCCATCCAAAAGCCTAACCAACCCCAGGCTTGTCAGCCTGTCCTGGTACCTAAAATTATGGGGAACAAAATGAGTAGGATTCCACCGTAATTTAGGTACCAGCACCAGGCTAGAGGGCCAGTCCTGGTTTTAAATATAGGTCCCCCTATATTTAATACCAGCACTGGACCCAAAATGACTGGGGTGTAATGCCACAGCCCAGAGACCCTAATACTGGGTCTTCAGGGCCAAGGCATTATCACCCCAAGTGGCTCAGGCCAAGCCGGGGATCTCAGAGGAGGTAGGGACCCACAAAAAAGGGGTCCCCCCGCCCCAAAACTCCAGCCTGGTCTGAAGCCCGGGGCTCTTTCCCGCACCCCTGTGTTGTTTGTACGGGGGTAATAAAATGTTAGATTGAAAGAAACTATTGTATTTTACAGTGGAACTACAGGTGCCAGCATGCATGCCCTTTGGCACTTGTGGAATTACAAGTGCCAGCAGGCGGCCAGCACCCGTACCCCCACTGTAAAATAAATAGTTAAATAAAAACAATACACAGACACCTTAGATAGTACAAGTTTATTACACACATACCTCACTCATACATACTTAACTGCTGCCAGAAGTTTCTGTCCCCGTAGATTCCAATGGGAGTACCTGCAACAAAGATCCTATACTCACCTCCATCCTTGCGCTGGTCTACGTAGCTTCCAGGGGGGTCTTTGAAAAACAAGAAAACTAATTACGCGAAGCCAGACAAACAAGTATGGGTATGTGTGTTGCCACACATACCGAAACTTCGCGAATGCCAGTTGACGGGATGTCACGGGAATTCCCACATCCCGCCAGCCAATCAAAGGCCGCTTCACATATAGCGGCTGCTCATTGGCTGTAACCCACGTGGGTCCCAGCCAATGAGCAGCCGCTACATGTAAAGCGGCCGCTGATTGGCTAGCGGCCCGTGAGAAATTTCAGATGACTTTGGTCATCTGTCATTTCGCAAGGTGTTAAATATATGTAACAGCATATACTTGCATCTGTTCGGCATGGTTACAGGTAAGTCATTTTATTGTTTTGTCAAGACCCTGGATGCTACGGAGAGCAGCACCAGGATGGAGGTGAGTATATAATCTTCTTTGCAAGTCCATGCACAAGGATTTCTACTTGGAGAAGAGGACAGACCGGCTGGTACAGGTAAGTATGTGTGATGTATGTGTGTAATAAACTTGTACTATCTAAGGTGTGTGTGTTATGCCTTTATTTAACTAATTATTAAACAGTGGAGGTACGGTTGCTGGCCGCCTGCTGGCACTTGTAGTTCCACAAGTGCCAAAGGGCAGGCATTCTGGCACCTGTAGTTCCACTGTAAAATATAATAGCTTTCTTTGATTTTACACAATAGTACCGTTCTACCCACAGCCCAGGGGTGCGGGGAAGAGCCCCGGGCTTCAGACCAAGCCTGGGGTTTCAGGAGAGGGGGGACCCCTTTTTTAGGGAGTCCCCACCTTCCCTGAGATCCCCAGCTTGGCCTGAGCGGCTTGGGGTGATAATGCTTCGGCCTTGGAGACCCAGTAGGGTCTCTGGGATGTGGCATTACACCCCGATCGTTTTTGGGTCCAGTGCTGGTTTTAAATATAGGCAGATCCCTACGCAATTTTTTTCTCCCCGATATTTAAAATCAGGACTGGTCCTGCAGCCTGGTGCTGGTACCTAAATTACAGTGGAACCCTACTCATCTTGTTCCCCGTAATTTTAGGTACGAATCCGGGGCTGGTTAAGCTTTTGGGTTGGACCCTACGTCATTTAAAAAAAAAAAATTAGCCCTAATTTAAATATTTACAGGCAGAAACATACACAAATCACACTGATCTGTGTATGTTTCCGGCAAACTCGCAGCTCTGGAGGTGATTGTTTAAAACTTCAATTTGGCAGAGAGTTTGCTGTCATCTCACCCGAGCTTGTCATCCCGATTCTTGGTAACTTTGAGAGATGTATATTTTAGGTGAAAAGTGCTTCTGTTGTCCCGATGGTGAGTTGATTCGAGTTTGCTATCTCCCCCGAGTTTTATGAGTGAGAAGAGAGAATCCTCTCTCTCTAACTCACTCGACTTTACCTTTAGTAAATTTGCGAATTGAAAATCAACCCTTAAATCACCCAAGATTGACATCTCGACCAATCTCGATTCTTAGTAAATTTACCCCTAAGTCCTTGTGCAGATGGCGGTGTGGGTTTTTGAGCCAGAGATCCAAGCAGCAGTGATGATCCAGTAAATATATGTATGTATATATATATATATATATATATATATATAAAAAATATATCCAGGGGTGCACTCACCAGTCTTCATATAAAGCGATGTTTATTATATCCACATAGGCACATAGCAGCATCAACGTTTCGGTCCCATGTTTAGACCTTTGTCAAGATCTTGATGAAGACTGGTGAGTGCACCCCTGGATTTATTTTCTACTTTAAAAAGACATTCTTTTTGCCCTATTTGGGTAGACACCCCAGCGCATTATGGATTACAAACGTGTGGACCTACTTGGAGATTCTATATATATATAGAGAGAGAGAGAGAGAGAATCCAAAAATCCCTTGGCACTCCTCCCAACCTGTTCAGAAGTAAATGCTTGCGTCGGTGACCTCCGTGGGATGAGGGCCCCTACGTGGCCAGAGCAATAATGGCAGCACTCAGCATCTTAATGATCACAACAAGGTGTCCTTTAATCCAACGTTTCGGGCATACAGCCCGTCATCAGGGATAAGGTGATACTCAATACATCCGCTTAAATACCCCACCACATTAAACAATGAGCCCCAACAGTACACTCACCTGGAACACCGCCGCTGCCCGTCCGTCCACTGTGACACTGACGCACCAAGCTCCAGTGACGTCAAAGCTCTGCGGCGTTCAGGGGAGGGCACACTGACCCACTCTTGTTCCCATAACAACCTGTAATACAAACAACATACAGACATCTTTAAAACACTCAAAATACATGCAAAAAGTTTTCTACATGTATATGATATGTGAGCGCTAAACACTACTAATAGAAACATTTAGAAATACCAATGATAAACATATGATATCATATCCATACTAAAAATAATCTAACCATTAATCACCACTATGCGCCTGGTTGACAACCAAGAGTCATGATGAAGTTTCAAAACTCAATAGTAACAATGACAATAAATTTAGTTAGGCTAGATCTAAATGTGCCGCAAAGGATATTACACTCATAAAAAGCACTGGAGACCCAATGAATCATTGAGTCCGTTAGAGGCCAATGTGTCGAGTCTATCATTCCATAGGCACTCTAGTTGTAAAAGTTGTCTTGACCTATTACCTCCTCTGATATTGGGTGGAAGGTGATCTATGAGCCTGGCTTGTATATCTGCAGTACTGTGTCTAGCAATCAGGCAATGACAGGCCACCGGTTGGTCACTGTGGCCCGTGGTACCTGCTGCTGTGATGGCTTACCTGTGAAGAGCCATTCTCTCCGTAAATTGCCTCTCTGTCTTGCCCACATAGAGCAAACCACATGGGCAAGACAGGAGATAAACCCTATGAGTGGAACTACAATTCACAGGATACCTGATATAGAATTTCTTCCCTGTGTATGGATGTCTAAAACTGTCACCTAAGGTAACTGAGGAGAGGTTCCTGCACAGGGAGTGTGTCTAATCTAAAGAGAAAGATGGAGCCCTATAATAGAGGAAAAGACAAGGGGCGGGATGAATGATGCATCGCATTCGGGATGTGATGCATCCCACCAACCTTCACATGCATGCCGCCATTTATTATGCCAGTATACATAAAGAACATTGCAAAGGACTGCTCTCTTAGTAAGAGCAGTCCTTTGAAAATGAGCAACTTCCGGGTCTATGGCTCAGAAGCCCCTCTGGTGTTCTTCTGCGCAGGAGCAGAAGGACGCGCGGGCCGCAGGGGGGTGCTGGGAGGGATCCGATTGGATCATTCTCACAGCACTCTCCCGATAGAAGCCCATAGGCTTCTATAGGGTAACGCCATCTGGAAAATGGCATTACCCACAGCATCCAAGCCACAAAATGTATCGCAGTCGGAGGCTTGGTGCATATGAGAAATGAGGTCAAATCCGCATTTCTCCTTTTGGTGCATCCTGCCTGGAGTGAGGCCCTAAGTGAGGGAGCAGAGGAGCCCCAAAGTCTGAGGGGTAGTGCTCCAAAGCTGTGAAAAATAAAGAGATGCAGAGCTGTGATACATAGGGCTCTATTTATTAACATTATTTTTACTAAAATAAAGTGAAAAGGGTGTTTTCACACCCTTTTCACATTATTTTAGTTTCACCTGTAGTTATTACAGGGCAATTGGAGTAGAATTAGTAAAATTCTACTCCAACCCCTAAGTATCACTTATTTTTAGTAAAGCAGATCGCATTTCCCATAATTGTAAAGGGAAATATGATCAGACCAGAGTTACTAAAAATAAATTGTAAAAAAATACCGGGGGAAGCCCTGTGATAATAACACCACCGGGAGGAGGCGTTATCCAGGGTCTCCCCCGGTTACCGGGCTCCCACTCTGCTCTAACGGGGAGAGTAGAGGTGGGAGCTGGTCCCTGTAATCAGCTATGTGGTCTAAACAGACCGCAAGCTGATTGCTGTAAAAAAAAGAAAAAAAAATTGAAACATTTATTTTTTACTTACCTGAATCCAGGGACCGGTGATCGGGCCTCCGGTGATGGCTCCTCTCCGGACAGCTGGTCTCCCACAGTGCACTGCTGCCCGGTCATCAGGTGATCAGGCCCCAGTGCAGTATGGGAGATCACTTGATCGGGATACCCGGAGAAGATCACCGGAAGCCAGGAGGATGCAGGTAAGTGTAATGAAGGGAGGGGGGGTCACGGGGGTCCGTGATCGCGGGGGGCAAGGCTTAGCATCAGGGGGGTAGCAGCGATGGTGGGTCGGCGCATGCGCGGGTTCTTAGTCACTGTATTTTTTCTGAAAATACCGCGACTAGGGTGCGGATGGGATCCGCAGGGCCAGAGCTTTATCGCAAGCTCTGTCCCTGCAAGGGATTTATAGTAAATCCCTGTGATATTGCCTGAATTCGCAATGGGAATTCACTCTGTAATATCACACTACAGTCCGCATTCAATATGCGGATTGTAGTAAATAGAGCCCATAGAGAGAAGCAGAGCAATGATAAATAAAGTGATGCAGAGCTGTGATAAATAAAGAGATGCAGAGCTGTGATAAAGAGACAGATGCAGAGCTCTGATAAATAAACAGATGCAGAGCTGTGATAAATAGACAGAGGCAGAGTAGTGATAAAGAGATGCAGAGCTGTTATAAATAGAGAGATGCAGAGCTGTGATAAACAGATGCAGAGCAGTGATAAATAAAGAGATTCAGACCTGTGATAACTAAAGAGATGCAGAGCTGTGATAAATAGACAGATGCAGAGCTCTGATAAATAAACAGATGCAGAGCTGTGATAAATAGACAGAGGCAGAGTAGTGATAAAGAGAAGCAGAGCTGTTATAAATAGAGAGATGCAGAGCTGTGATAAACAGATGCAGAGCAGTGATAAATAAAGAGATGCAGAGATGTGATAATGAGAGAGATGCAGAGCTGTGATAAATAGACAGATGCAGAGCAGTGATAAATAAAGAGATGCAGAGCTGTGATAACTAGAGAGATGCAGATCTGTGATAAAGAGATGCAGAGCTGTGATAAATAAGGAGATGCAGAGCTGTGATAGAAAAAGAGAGGCAGAGCAGAGATAAATAAGGAGATGCAGAGCTGTGATAAATAAGGAGATACAGAGCTGTGATAAATAAAGAGATGCAGAGCTGTGATAAATAAAGAGATGCAGAGCTGTTCTAAATAAAGAGATACAGAGCTGTGATAAATAAAGAGATACAGAGCTGTGATAAATAAAGAGATGCAGAGCTGTGATAAATAAAGAGATGCAGATCAGTGATAAAGAGATGAAGAGTAGTGATAAAGAAAAGCAGAGCTGTGATAGACAGATGCAGAGCTGTGATAAATAAAGAGATGCAGAGCAGAGATAAATAAAGAGATGCAGAGCAGAGATAAATAAGGAGATGCAGAGCTGTGATAAATAAGGAGATGCAGAGCTGTGATAAATAAGGAGATACAGAGCTGTGATAAATAAAGAGATGCAGAGCAGATATAAATAAGGAGATGCAGAGCTGTGATAAATAAGGAGATACAGAGCTGTGATAAAGAGATGAAGAGCAGTGATAAAGAGAAGCAAAGCTGTGATAAATAGACAGATGCAGAGCTGTGATAAATAAAGAGATGCAGAGCAGTGATAGAGAGAAGCAGAGCTATGATAATTAAAGAGATGCAAACCTGTGATAAATAGAGATGCAGAGCTGTGATAAATAAAGAGATGCAAACCTGTGATAAATAGAGATGCAGAGCTGTGATAAATAGACAGATGCAGAGCTGTGATAAATAAACAGATGCAGGGCTGTGATAAATAAAGAGATGCAGAGCTGTGATGAATAGAGAGATGCAGAGCTGTGATAAATAAAGAGCTGCAGAGCAGTGATAAATTGACAGATGCAGAGCTTTGATAAATAAGGAGATGCAGGGCTGTGATAAAAAAAGAGATGCAGAGCTGTGATAAATAAAGAGATGCTGAGCTGTGATAAATAGAGATGCAGAGCTATGACAAATAAAGAGATGCAGAGCTGTGATAAATAGAGAGATGCAGAACTGTAAGAAAATAGAGAGAGGCAGAGCTGTGATAAATAAAGAGATGCTGAGCTGTGATCAATAAGGAGATGCAGAGCTATGACAAATAAAGAGATGCTGAGCTGTGACTAATAGAGAGATGCAGAGCTATGATAAATAAAGAGTAGCAGAGCTGTGATAAATAGACAGATGCAGAGATGTGATAAATAGAGAGATGCAGAGCTATGATAAATAAAGAGATGCAGAGCTGTGATAAATAGACAGATGAAGAGCTGTGATAAATAAAGAGATGCAGAGCTGTGATAAATACAGAAATGCTGAGCTGTGATTAATAGAGAGATGCAGAGCTATGATAAATAAAGAGAAGCAGAGCTGTAATAAATAGACAGATGAAGAGCTATGATAAATAAAGAGTAGCAGAGCTGTGATAAATAGACAGATGCAGAGCTGTGATAAATAGAGAGATGCAGAACTGTAAGAAAAAAGAGAGAGGCAGAGCTGTGATAACTAGAGAGATGCAGAGCTATAATAAATAAAGAGAAGCAGAGCTGTGATAAACAGACAGATGAAGAGCTGTGATAAATAAAGAGATGCAGAGCTATGATAAACAGATGCAGAGAATTGATAAATAAAGAGATGAAGAGATGTGATAATGAGAGAGATGCAGATCTGTGATAAATAGACAGATACAGATGTGTGATAAAGAGATGCTAAGCTGTGATAAATAGAGAGAAGCAGAGCTTTGACAAATAAGGAGATGCAGAGCTGTGATAGAAAAAGAGATGCAGAGCTGTGATAAATAAGGAGATACAGAGCTGTGATAAATAAAGAGATGCAGAGCTGTGCTAAATAAAGAGATGCAGAGCAGTGATAAAGAGATGAAGAGCAGTGATAAAGAGAAGCAGAGCTGTGATAAATAGACAGATGCAGAGCTGTGATAAATAAAGAGATGCAGAGCAGTGATAAAATAGAGATGCAGAGCTGTGATAAAAAGACAGATGCAGAGCTGAGATAAATAAAGAGATGCAAACCTGTGATAAATAAAGATTCAGAGCTGTGATAAATAGACAGATGCAGAGCTGTGATAAATAGACAGATGCAGAGCTGTGATAAATAAAGAGATGCAGAGCTGTGATAAATAAAGAGATGCTGAGCTGTGATAAATAAAGAGATGCTGAGCTGTGATAAATAGAGATGCAGAGCTATGACAAATAAAGAGATGCAGAGCTGTGATAAATAGAGAGATGCAGAACTGTAAGAAAATAGAGAGAGGCAGAGCTGTGATAAATAAAGAGATGCTGAGCTGTGATCAATAAGGAAATGCAGAGCTATGACAAATAAAGAGATGCTGAGCTGTGACTAATAGAGAGATGCAGAGCTATGATAAATAAAGAGTAGCAGAGCTGTGATAAATAGACAGATGCAGAGATGTGATAAATAGAGAGATGCAGAGCTATGATAAATAAAGAGATGCAGAGCTGTGATAAATAGACAGATGAAGAGCTGTGATAAATAAAGAGATGCAGAGCTGTGAGCAATACAGAAATGCTGAGCTGTGATTAATAGAGAGATGCAGAGCTATGATAAATAAAGAGAAGCAGAGCTGTGATAAATAGACAGATGAAGAGCTATGATAAATAAAGAGTAGCAGAGCTGTGATAAATAGACAGATGCAGAGCTGTGATAAATAGAGAGATGCAGAACTGTAAGACAAAAGAGAGAGGCAGAGCTGTGATAAATAGAGAGATGCAGAGCTATGATAAATAAAGAGAAGCAGAGCTGTGATAAATAGACAGATGAAGAGCTGTGATAAATAAAGAGATGCAGAGCTATGATAAACAGATGCAGAGAAGTGATAAATAAAGAGATGAAGAGATGTGATAATGAGAGAGATGCAGAGCTGTGATAAATAGACAGATACAGATGTGTGATAAAGAGATGCTAAGCTGTGATAAATAGAGAGAAGCAGAGCTTTGACAAATAAGGAGATGCAGAGCTGTGATAGAAAAAGAGATGCAGAGCAGAGATAAATAAGGAGATGCAGAGCTGTGATAAATAAGGAGATACAGAGCTGTGATAAATAAAGAGATGCAGAGCTGTGCTAAATAAAGAGATGCAGAGCAGTGATAAAGAGATGAAGAGCAGTTATAAAGAATAGCAGAGCTGAGATAAATAGACAGATGCAGAGCTGTGATAAATAAAGAGATGCAGAGCAGTGATAAATAGAGATGCAGAGCTGAGATAAATAAAGAGATGCAAACCTGTGATAAATAAAGATGCAGAGCTGTGATAAATAGACAGATGCAGAGCTGTGATAAATAAAGAGATGCAGAGCTGTGATAAATAAATAGATGCGGAGCAGTGATAAAGAGATGAAGAGCAGTGATTAATAAAGAGAAGCAGAGCTGTGATTAATAAAGAGAAGCAGAGCTGTGATAAATAGACAGATGCAGAGCTGTAATAAATAAAGAGATGCAGAGCAGTGATAAATAGGGAGAAGCAGAGCTGTGATAATTAAAGAGATGCAGAGCTGTGATCAAGAGATGCAGAGCTGTGATAAATAAAGAGATGCAGACCTGTGATAAATAAAGAGATGCAGAGCTGTGATAAATAGACAGATGCAGAGCAGTGATAAATAAAGAGATGCAGAGCTGTGGTAAATAAGCAGATGCAGAGCAGTGATAAATAAAGAGATGCAGAGCAGTGAAAAATAAAGAGATGCAGAGCTGTGATAAATAGACAGATGCAGATCTGTGATAAAGAAATGCAGAGCTGTGATAAATAGAGAGATGCAGAGCTGTGATAAATAAAGAGCTGCAGAGCAGTGATAACTAGAGAGATGCAGAGCTTTGATAAATAAGAAGATGCAGGGCTGTGATAAAAAAGAGATGCATAGCAGTGATAAAGAGATGTAGAGCTGTGATAAATAAGGAGATGCAGAGCTGTGAGAAATAAAGAGATGCTGAGCTGTGATAAATAGAGAGATGCAGAGTTGTGATAAAGAGATGCAGAGCTGTGATAAAGAGATACAGAGCTGTGATAAATAGAGAGATGCAGAGCTGTGATAAATAAAGAGATGCAGAGCTGTGATAAACAGATGGAGAGCAGTGATAAATAAAGAAATGCAGAGATGTGATAATGAGAGAGATGCAGAGCTGTGATAAATAGACAGATGCAGATCTGTGATAAAGAGATGCAGAGCTGTGATAAATAGAGAGATGTAGAGCTGTGATAAACAAAGAGATGCAGAGCAGTGAAAAAGAGATGCAGAGCTGTGATAAATAGAGAGAAGCAGATCTGTGATAGAGATGATGCAGAGGTTTGATAAATAAGGAGATGCAGAGCTCTGATAAAAAAGAGATGCAGAGCAGAGATAAATAAAGAGATGCAGAGCTATGATAAATAAGGAGTTATAGAGCTGTGATAAATAAAGAGAAGCAGAGCTGTGATAAATAGACAGATGCAGAGCTGTAATAAATAAAGAGATGCAGAGCAGTGATAAAAAGGGAGAAGCAGAGCTGTGATAATTAAAGAGATGCAGAGCTGTGATCAAGAGATGCAGAGCTGTGATAAATAAAGAGATGCAGAGCTTTGATAAATAGACAGATGCAGAGCAGTGATAAATAAAGAGATGCAGAGCTGTGATAAATAAGCAGATGCACAGCAGTGATAAATAAAGAGATGCAGAGCTGTGATAAATAGACAGATGCAGATCTGTGATAAAGAAATGCAGAGCTGTGATAAATAGAGAGATGCAGAGCTGTGATAAATAAAGAGCTGCAGAGCAGTGATAACTAGAGAGATGCAGAGCTTTGATAAATAAGAAGATGCAGGGCTGTGATAAAAAAGAGATGCATAGCAGTGATAAAGAGATGTAGAGCTGTGATAAATAAGGAGATGCAGAGCTGTGAGAAATAAAGAGATGCAGAGCTTTGATAAATGAAGAGATGCTGAGCTGTGATAAATAGAGAGATGCAGAGTTGTGATAAAGAGATGCAGAGCTGTGATAAAGAGATACAGAGCTGTGATAAATAGAGAGATGCAGAGCTTTGATAAATAAAGAGATGCAGAGCTGTGATAAACAGATGGAGAGCAGTGATAAATAAAGAAATGCAGAGATGTGATAATGAGAGAGATGCAGAGCTGTGATAAATAGACAGATGCAGATCTGTGATAAAGAGATGCAGAGCTGTGATAAATAGAGAGATGTAGAGCTGTGATAAACAAAGAGATGCAGAGCAGTGAAAAAGAGATGCAGAGCTGTGATAAATAGAGAGAAGCAGATCTGTGATAGAGATGATGCAGAGGTTTGATAAATAAGGAGATGCAGAGCTCTGATAAAAAAGAGATGCAGAGCAGAGATAAATAAAGAGATGCAGAGCTGTGATAAATAAGGAGTTATAGAGCTGTGATAAATAAAGAGAAGCAGAGCTGTGATAAATAGACAGATGCAGAGCTGTAATAAATAAAGAGATGCAGAGCAGTGATAAATAGGGAGAAGCAGAGCTGTGATAATTAAAGAGATGCAGAGCTGTGATCAAGAGATGCAGAGCTGTGATAAATAAAGAGATGCAGAGCTGTGATAAATAGACAGATGCAGAGCAGTGATAAATAAAGAGATGCAGAGCTGTGATAAATAAGCAGATGCAGAGCAGTGATAAATAAAAAGATGCAGAGCAGTGATAAATAAAGAGATGCAGAGCTGTGATAAATAGACAGATGCAGATCTGTGATAAAGAAATGCAGAGCTGTGATAAATAGAGAGATGCAGAGCTGTGATAAATAAAGAGCTGCAGAGCAGTGATAACTAGAGAGATGCAGAGCTTTGATAAATAAGAAGATGCAGGGCTGTGATAAATAAGGAGTTATAGAGCTGTGATAAATAAAGAGAAGCAGAGCTGTGATAAATAGACAGATGCAGAGCTGTGATAAATAGACAGATGCAGAGCTGTGAAAAATAAAGAGATGCAGAGCAGTGATTAATAGAGAGAAGCAGAGCTGTGACAATTAAAGAGATGCAAACCTGTGATAAATAGAGATGCAGAGCTGTGATAAATAAAATGATGCAAGCCTGTGATAAATAGAGATGCAGAGCTGTGATAAATAGACAGATGCTGAGCTGTGATAAATAAAGAGATGCAGAGCTGTGATAAATAAAAAAGATGCGGTGCAGTGATAAATAAAGAGATGCAGAACGGTGATAAGGAGATACAGAGATGTGATAAGTAAAGAGATGCAGAGCTGTGATAAAGAGATGTAGAAATTTGATAAATAAGGAGAGGCAGAGCTGTGATAAAAAAGGAGATGCAGAGCAGAGATAAATAAAGAGATGCAGATATGTGATAAATAAAGAGATACAGAGCGCTGATAAATAAAGAGATGCAGAGCTGTGATAAAGAGATGAAGAGCGGTGATAAAGAGAAGCAGAGCTGTGATAAATAGACAGATGCAAACCTGTGATAGAGATGCAGAGCTGTGACAAATAGAGAGATGCAGAGCTGTGATAAATAAACAGATGCAGAGCAGTGATCAATAAAGAGATGCAGAGCTGTGATAAATAAAGAGCTGCAGAGCAGTGATAAATAAAGAGATGCAGAGCTGTGATAAATAAAGAGATGCAAGGCTGTGATAAATAAAGAGATGCAGAGCTGTGATAAATAGAGAGATGCAGAGCTGCGATAAAGAGATGGAGAGCTTTGATAAATAAGGAGATGCAGGGCTATGATTAAAAAAGAGATGCAGAGCAGTAATAAAGAGATTTAGAGCTGTGAAAAATTAGGAGATGCAGAGCTGTGAGAAATAAAGAGAAGCAGAGCTGTGATAAATAAAGAGATGCTGAGCTGTGATAAATAGACAGATGCAGAGCTGTGATAAATAGACAGATGCAGAGCTGTGATAAATAAAGAGATGCAGAGCTGTGATAAATAGAGAGATGCAGAGCTGTGATAAATAGACAGATGCAGAGCTGTGATAAATAAAAAGATGCAGAGCTTTGATAAATAAGGAGATGCAGGGCTGTGATTAAAAAAGAGATGCAGAGCAGTAATAAAGAGATTTAGAGCTGTGATAAATTAGGAGATGCAGAGCTGTGAGAAATAAAGAGAAGCAGAGCTGTGATAAATAAAGAGATGCTGAGCTGTGATAAATAGACAGATGCAGAGCTGTGATAAATAGACAGATGCAGAGCTGTGATAAATAAAGAGATGCAGAGCTGTGATAAATAGAGAGATGCAGAGCTGTGATAAATAGACAGATGCAGAGCTGTGATAAATAAAAAGATGCAGAGCTGTGATAAATAAAGAGATGCAGAGATGTGATGATAGAGAGATGCAGAGCTGTGATAAATAGAGAGATGTACAGCTGTGAAAAAGAGATGCAGAGCTTTGATAAATAAGGAGATGCAGAGCTGTGATAAAAAAGAGATGCAAAGCAGTGATAAATAAAGAGATGCAGAGCTGTGATAATTAGAGAGATGCAGATCTGTGATAAAGAGATGCAGACCTGTGATAAATAAAGAGATGCAGAGCTGTGATAAAAATGGAGATGCAGAGCAGAGATAAATAAAGAGATGCAGAGCTGTGGTAAATAAGGACATACAGAGCTGTGATAAAGAGATGCAGAGCACTGATAAAGAGAAGCAGAGCTGTGATAAATAGATGCACAGCTGTGATAAATAAAGAGATGCAGAGCAGTGATGAATAGAGAGAAGCAGAGCTGTGATAAATAAAGAGATGCAGATCTGTGATAAGGAGATACAGAGATGTGATAAAGAGATGCAGAATTTTGATAAATAAGGAGATGCAGAGCTGTGATAAATAAAGAGATGCAGAGCTGTGATAAATAAAGAGATGCAGACCAGTGATAAAGACATGAAGAGTAATGATAAAGAGAAGCAGAGCTGTGATAAATAGACAGATGCAGAGCTGTGATAAATAAAGAGATGCAGAGCAGTGATAAATAGAGAGAAGCAGAGCTGTGACAATTAAAGAGATGCAAAACTGTGATAAATAGAGATGCAAAGCTATGATAAATAAAGAGATGCAAACCTGTGATCAATAGACAGATGCAGAGCTGTGATAAATAAAGAGATGCAGAGCTGTGAGAAATAAACAGATGCAGAGCCGTGATAAATAAAGAGATGCAGATCTGTGGTAAGGAGATACAGAGATGTGAATAGTAAAGAGATGCAGAACTGTGATAAATAAAGAGATGCAGAGCTGTGATAAATAAAGAGATGCAGAGCTGTGATAAATAAAGAGATGCAGAGCTGTGATAAAGAGATGTAGAGTAGTGATAAAGAAAAGCAGAGCTGTGATAGACAGATGCAGAGCTGTGATAAATAAAGAGATGCAGAGCAGAGATAAATAAAGAAATGCAGAGCAGAGATAAATAAGGAGATGCAGAGCTGTGATAAATAAAGAGCTGCAGAGCAGTGATAAATAGACAGATGCAGACCTGTGATAAATAGTCAGATGCAGGGCTGTGATAAAAAAAGAGATGCAGAGCAGTGATAAAGAGATGCAGAGCTGTGATAAATAAGGAGATGCAGAGCTGTGATAAATATAGAGATGCAGAGCTGTGATAAATAAAGAGATGCTGAGCTGTGATAAATAGAGAGATGCTGAGCTATGATAAATAAAGTGAAGCAGAGCTGTTAAAAATAGACAGATGCAGAGCTGTGATAAATAAAGAAATGCAGACCTGTTATAAATAGAGAGATGCAGAACTGTAAGAAAATAGAGAGAGACAGAGCTGTGATAAATAAAGAGATGCAGAGCTGTGATAAAGAGATGCAGAGATGTGATAATGAGAGAGATGCAGAGCTGTGATAAATAGATAGATGCAGAGCAGTGATAAATAAAGAGATGCAGAGCTGTGATAAATAGAGAGATGCAGAGATGTGATAAATAAAGAGATGTAGAGATGTGATAATGAGAGAGATGCAGAGCTGTGATAAATAAAGAGATGCAGAGCTGTGATAAATAAAGAGATGCAGAGATGTGATAATGAGAGAGATGCAGAGCTGTGATAAATAGATAGATGCAGAGCAGTGATAAATAAAGAGATGCAGAGCAGTGATTAATAAAGAGATGCAGAGATGTGATAATGAGAAAGATGCAGAGCTGTGATAAATAGATAGATGCAGAGCAGTGATAAATAAAGAGATGCAGAGCTGTGATAAATAGAGAGATGCAGATCTGTGATAAAGAGATGCAGAGCTTTGAAAAATAAGGAGATGCAGAGCTGTGATAGAAAAAGAGAAGCAGAGCAGAGATAAATAAGGAGATGCAGAACTGTGATAAATAAGGAGATACAGAGCTGTGATAAATAAAGAGATGCAGAGCTGTGCTAAATAAAGAGATGCAGAGCAGTGATAAAGAGATGAAGAGCAGTGATAAAGAGAAGCAGAGCTGTGATAAAAATGGAGATGCAGAGCAGAGATAAATAAAGAGATGCAGAGCTGTGGTAAATAAGGACATACAGAGCTGTGATAAAGAGATGCAGAGCACTGATAAAGAGAAGCAGAGCTGTGATAAATAGATGCAGAGCTGTGAAAAATAAAGAGATGCAGAGCAGAGATAAATAAAGAGATGCAGAGCAGAGATAAATAAGGAGATGTAGAGCTGTGATAAATAAGGAGATGCAGAGCTGTTATAAATAAGGAGATGCAGAGCAGAGATAAATAAGGAGATGCAGAGCAGAGATAAATAAGGAGATGCAGAGCTGTGATAAATAAGGAGATACAGAGCTGTGATAAATAAAGAGAAGCAGAGCTGTGATAAATAGACAGATGCAGAGCTGTGATAAATAGACAGATGCAGAGCTGTGAAAAATAAAGAGATGCAGAGCAGTGATTAATAGAGAGAAGCAGAGCTGTGACAATTAAAGAGATGCAAACCTGTGATAAATAGAGATGCAGAGCTGTGATAAATAAAATGATGCAAGCCTGTGATAAATAGAGATGCAGAGCTGTGATAAATAGACAGATGCTGAGCTGTGATAAATAAAGAGATGCAGAGCTGTGATAAATAAAAAAGATGCGGTGCAGTGATAAATAAAGAGATGCAGAACGGTGATAAGGAGATACAGAGATGTGATAAGTAAAGAGATGCAGAGCTGTGATAAAGAGATGTAGAAATTTGATAAATAAGGAGAGGCAGAGCTGTGATAAAAAAGGAGATGCAGAGCAGAGATAAATAAAGAGATGCAGATATGTGATAAATAAAGAGATACAGAGCGCTGATAAATAAAGAGATGCAGAGCTGTGATAAAGAGATGAAGAGCGGTGATAAAGAGAAGCAGAGCTGTGATAAATAGACAGATGCAAACCTGTGATAGAGATGCAGAGCTGTGACAAATAGAGAGATGCAGAGCTGTGATAAATAAACAGATGCAGAGCAGTGATCAATAAAGAGATGCAGAGCTGTGATAAATAAAGAGCTGCAGAGCAGTGATAAATAAAGAGATGCAGAGCTGTGATAAATAAAGAGATGCAAGGCTGTGATAAATAAAGAGATGCAGAGCTGTGATAAATAGAGAGATGCAGAGCTGCGATAAAGAGATGGAGAGCTTTGATAAATAAGGAGATGCAGGGCTATGATTAAAAAAGAGATGCAGAGCAGTAATAAAGAGATTTAGAGCTGTGAAAAATTAGGAGATGCAGAGCTGTGAGAAATAAAGAGAAGCAGAGCTGTGATAAATAAAGAGATGCTGAGCTGTGATAAATAGACAGATGCAGAGCTGTGATAAATAGACAGATGCAGAGCTGTGATAAATAAAGAGATGCAGAGCTGTGATAAATAGAGAGATGCAGAGCTGTGATAAATAGACAGATGCAGAGCTGTGATAAATAAAAAGATGCAGAGCTTTGATAAATAAGGAGATGCAGGGCTGTGATTAAAAAAGAGATGCAGAGCAGTAATAAAGAGATTTAGAGCTGTGATAAATTAGGAGATGCAGAGCTGTGAGAAATAAAGAGAAGCAGAGCTGTGATAAATAAAGAGATGCTGAGCTGTGATAAATAGACAGATGCAGAGCTGTGATAAATAGACAGATGCAGAGCTGTGATAAATAAAGAGATGCAGAGCTGTGATAAATAGAGAGATGCAGAGCTGTGATAAATAGACAGATGCAGAGCTGTGATAAATAAAAAGATGCAGAGCTGTGATAAATAAAGAGATGCAGAGATGTGATGATAGAGAGATGCAGAGCTGTGATAAATAGAGAGATGTACAGCTGTGAAAAAGAGATGCAGAGCTTTGATAAATAAGGAGATGCAGAGCTGTGATAAAAAAGAGATGCAAAGCAGTGATAAATAAAGAGATGCAGAGCTGTGATAATTAGAGAGATGCAGATCTGTGATAAAGAGATGCAGACCTGTGATAAATAAAGAGATGCAGAGCTGTGATAAAAATGGAGATGCAGAGCAGAGATAAATAAAGAGATGCAGAGCTGTGGTAAATAAGGACATACAGAGCTGTGATAAAGAGATGCAGAGCACTGATAAAGAGAAGCAGAGCTGTGATAAATAGATGCACAGCTGTGATAAATAAAGAGATGCAGAGCAGTGATGAATAGAGAGAAGCAGAGCTGTGATAAATAAAGAGATGCAGATCTGTGATAAGGAGATACAGAGATGTGATAAAGAGATGCAGAATTTTGATAAATAAGGAGATGCAGAGCTGTGATAAATAAAGAGATGCAGAGCTGTGATAAATAAAGAGATGCAGACCAGTGATAAAGACATGAAGAGTAATGATAAAGAGAAGCAGAGCTGTGATAAATAGACAGATGCAGAGCTGTGATAAATAAAGAGATGCAGAGCAGTGATAAATAGAGAGAAGCAGAGCTGTGACAATTAAAGAGATGCAAAACTGTGATAAATAGAGATGCAAAGCTATGATAAATAAAGAGATGCAAACCTGTGATCAATAGACAGATGCAGAGCTGTGATAAATAAAGAGATGCAGAGCTGTGAGAAATAAACAGATGCAGAGCCGTGATAAATAAAGAGATGCAGATCTGTGGTAAGGAGATACAGAGATGTGAATAGTAAAGAGATGCAGAACTGTGATAAATAAAGAGATGCAGAGCTGTGATAAATAAAGAGATGCAGAGCTGTGATAAATAAAGAGATGCAGAGCTGTGATAAAGAGATGTAGAGTAGTGATAAAGAAAAGCAGAGCTGTGATAGACAGATGCAGAGCTGTGATAAATAAAGAGATGCAGAGCAGAGATAAATAAAGAAATGCAGAGCAGAGATAAATAAGGAGATGCAGAGCTGTGATAAATAAAGAGCTGCAGAGCAGTGATAAATAGACAGATGCAGACCTGTGATAAATAGTCAGATGCAGGGCTGTGATAAAAAAAGAGATGCAGAGCAGTGATAAAGAGATGCAGAGCTGTGATAAATAAGGAGATGCAGAGCTGTGATAAATATAGAGATGCAGAGCTGTGATAAATAAAGAGATGCTGAGCTGTGATAAATAGAGAGATGCTGAGCTATGATAAATAAAGTGAAGCAGAGCTGTTAAAAATAGACAGATGCAGAGCTGTGATAAATAAAGAAATGCAGACCTGTTATAAATAGAGAGATGCAGAACTGTAAGAAAATAGAGAGAGACAGAGCTGTGATAAATAAAGAGATGCAGAGCTGTGATAAAGAGATGCAGAGATGTGATAATGAGAGAGATGCAGAGCTGTGATAAATAGATAGATGCAGAGCAGTGATAAATAAAGAGATGCAGAGCTGTGATAAATAGAGAGATGCAGAGATGTGATAAATAAAGAGATGTAGAGATGTGATAATGAGAGAGATGCAGAGCTGTGATAAATAAAGAGATGCAGAGCTGTGATAAATAAAGAGATGCAGAGATGTGATAATGAGAGAGATGCAGAGCTGTGATAAATAGATAGATGCAGAGCAGTGATAAATAAAGAGATGCAGAGCAGTGATTAATAAAGAGATGCAGAGATGTGATAATGAGAAAGATGCAGAGCTGTGATAAATAGATAGATGCAGAGCAGTGATAAATAAAGAGATGCAGAGCTGTGATAAATAGAGAGATGCAGATCTGTGATAAAGAGATGCAGAGCTTTGAAAAATAAGGAGATGCAGAGCTGTGATAGAAAAAGAGAAGCAGAGCAGAGATAAATAAGGAGATGCAGAACTGTGATAAATAAGGAGATACAGAGCTGTGATAAATAAAGAGATGCAGAGCTGTGCTAAATAAAGAGATGCAGAGCAGTGATAAAGAGATGAAGAGCAGTGATAAAGAGAAGCAGAGCTGTGATAAAAATGGAGATGCAGAGCAGAGATAAATAAAGAGATGCAGAGCTGTGGTAAATAAGGACATACAGAGCTGTGATAAAGAGATGCAGAGCACTGATAAAGAGAAGCAGAGCTGTGATAAATAGATGCAGAGCTGTGAAAAATAAAGAGATGCAGAGCAGAGATAAATAAAGAGATGCAGAGCAGAGATAAATAAGGAGATGTAGAGCTGTGATAAATAAGGAGATGCAGAGCTGTTATAAATAAGGAGATGCAGAGCAGAGATAAATAAGGAGATGCAGAGCTGTGATAAATAAGGAGATACAGAGCTGTGCTAAATAAAGAGATGCAGAGCAGTGATAAAGAGATGAAGAGCAGTGATAAAGAGAAGCAGAGCTGTGATAAAAATGGAGATGCAGAGCAGAGATAAATAAAGAGATGCAGAGCTGTGGTAAATAAGGACATACAGAGCTGTGATAAAGAGATGCAGAGCACTGATAAAGAGAAGCAGAGCTGTGATAAATAGATGCACAGCTGTGATAAATAAAGAGATGCAGAGCAGTGATGAATAGAGAGAAGCAGAGCTGTGATAAATAAAGAGATGCAGATCTGTGATAAGGAGATACAGAGATGTGATAAAGAGATGCAGAATTTTGATAAATAAGGAGATGCAGAGCTGTGATAAATAAAGAGATGCAGAGCTGTGATAAATAAAGAGATGCAGACCAGTGATAAAGACATGAAGAGTAATGATAAAGAGAAGCAGAGCTGTGATAAATAGACAGATGCAGAGCTGTGATAAATAAAGAGATGCAGAGCAGTGATAAATAGAGAGAAGCATAGCTGTGACAATTAAAGAGATGCAAACCTGTGATAAATAGAGATGCAAAGCTATGATAAATAAAGAGATGCAAACCTGTGATCAATAGACAGATGCAGAGCTGTGATAAATAAAGAGATGCAGAGCTGTGAGAAATAAACAGATGCAGAGCCGTGATAAATAAAGAGATGCAGATCTGTGGTAAGGAGATACAGAGATGTGAATAGTAAAGAGATGCAGAACTGTGATAAATAAAGAGATGCAGAGCTGTGATAAATAAAGAGATGCAGAGCTGTGATAAATAAAGAGATGCAGAGCTGTGATAAAGAGATGTAGAGTAGTGATAAAGAAAAGCAGAGCTGTGATAGACAGATGCAGAGCTGTGATAAATAAAGAGATGCAGAGCAGAGATAAATAAAGAAATGCAGAGCAGAGATAAATAAGGAGATGCAGAGCTGTTATAAATAAAGAGCTGCAGAGCAGTGATAAATAGACAGATGCAGACCTGTGATAAATAGTCAGATGCAGGGCTGTGATAAAAAAAGAGATGCAGAGCAGTGATAAAGAGATGCAGAGCTGTGATAAATAAGGAGATGCAGAGCTGTGATAAATAAAGAGATGCAGAGCTGTGATAAATAAAGAGATGCTGAGCTGTGATAAATAGAGAGATGCTGAGCTATGATAAATAAAGTGAAGCAGAGCTGTTAAAAATAGACAGATGCAGAGCTGTGATAAATAAAGAAATGCAGACCTGTTATAAATAGAGAGATGCAGAACTGTAAGAAAATAGAGAGAGACAGAGCTGTGCTAAATAAAGAGATGCAGAGCTGTGATAAAGAGATGCAGAGATGTGATAATGAGAGAGATGCAGAGCTGTGATAAATAGATAGATGCAGAGCAGTGATAAATAAAGAGATGCAGAGCTGTGATAAATAGAGAGATGCAGAGATGTGATAAATAAAGAGATGTAGAGATGTGATAATGAGAGAGATGCAGAGCTGTGATAAATAAAGAGATGCAGAGCTGTGATAAATAAAGAGATGCAGAGATGTGAAAATGAGAGAGATGCAGAGCTGTGATAAATAGATAGATGCAGAGCAGTGATAAATAAAGAGATGCAGAGCAGTGATTAATAAAGAGATGCAGAGATGTGATAATGAGAAAGATGCAGAGCTGTGATAAATAGATAGATGCAGAGCAGTGATAAATAAAGAGATGCAGAGCTGTGATAAATAGAGAGATGCAGATCTGTGATAAAGAGATGCAGAGCTTTGAAAAATAAGGAGATGCAGAGCTGTGATAGAAAAAGAGAAGCAGAGCTGAGATAAATAAGGAGATGCAGAACTGTGATAAATAAGGAGATACAGAGCTGTGATAAATAAAGAGATGCAGAGCTGTGCTAAATAAAGAGATGCAGAGCAGTGATAAAGAGATGAAGAGTAGTGATAAAGAAAAGCAGAGCTGTGATAGACAGATGCAGAGCTGTGAAAAATAAAGAGATGCAGAGCAGAGATAAATAAAGAGATGCAGAGCAGAGATAAATAAGGAGATGCAGAGCTGTGATAAATAATGAGATGCAGAGCTGTTATAAATAAGGAGATGCAGAGCAGAGATAAATAAGGAGATGCAGAGCTGTGATAAATAAGGAGATACAGAGCTGTGCTAAATAAAGAGATGCAGAGCAGTGATAAAGAGATGAAGAGCAGTGATAAAGAGAAGCAGAGCTGTGATAAATAGACAGATGCAGAGCTGTGATAAATAAAGAGATGCAGAGCAGTGATAGAGAGAAGCAGAGCTATGATAATTAAAGAGATGCAAACCTGTGATAAATAGAGATGCAGAGCTGTGATAAATAAAGAGATGCAAACCTGTGATAAATAGAGATGCAGAGCTGTGATAAATAGACAGATGCAGAGCTGTGATAAATAAAC
This sequence comes from Taudactylus pleione, assembly GCA_031769625.1. NCBI lineage: Eukaryota > Metazoa > Chordata > Amphibia > Anura > Myobatrachidae > Taudactylus > Taudactylus pleione. The sequence goes on from JAUIMM010000609.1 coordinate 2,707,895, forward strand.
AGATGCAGGGAAGTGATAAATAAAGAGATGCAGAGCTGTGATGAATAGAGAGATGCAGAGCTGTGATAAATAAAGAGCTGCAGAGCAGTGATAAATAGACAAATGCAGAGCTTTGATAAATAAGGAGATGCAGGGCTGTGATAAAAAAAGAGATGCAGAGCAGTGATAAAGAGATGCAGAGCTGTGATAAATAAGGAGATGCAGAGCTGTTAAAACTAAAGAGATGCAGAGCTGTGATAAATAAAGAGATGCTGAGCTGTGATAAATAGAGATGCAGAGCTGTGATAAATAAAGAGATGCAGAGCTGTGATAAATAAAGAGATGCAGAGCTGTGATAAAGAGATGAAGAGTAGTGATAAAGAAAAGCAGAGCTGTGATAGACAGATGCAGAGCTGTGATAAATAAAGAGATGCAGAGCAGAGATAAATAAAGAGATGCAGAGCAGAGATAAAGAGATGCAGAGCTGTGATAAATAAGGAGATGCAGAGCAGAGATAAATAAAGAGATGCAGAGCTGTGATAAATAGACAGATGCAGAGCTGTGATAAATAAAGAGATGCAGAGCTGTGACGAATAGAGAGATGCAGAGCTGTGATAAATAAAGAGCTGCAAAGCAGTGATAAAAATGCAGAGCTTTGATAAATAAGGAGATGCAGGGCTGTGATAAAAAAAGATATGCACAGCAGTGATAAAGAGATGCAGAGCTGTGATAAATAAGGAGATGCAGAGCTGATAAAAATAAAGAGATGCAAAGCTGTGATAAATAAAGAGATGCTGAGCTGTGATAAATAGAGAGAAGCAGAGCTGTGACAATTAAAGAGATGCAAACCTGTGATAAATAGAGATGCAGAGCTATGATAAATAAAGAGATGCAATCCTGTGATCAATAGACAGATGCAGAGCTGTGATAAATAAAGAGATGCAGAGCTGTGTGAAATAAACAGATGCAGAGCAGTGATAAATAAGGGATGCAGATCTGTGATAAGGAGATACAGAGATGTGAATAGTAAAGAGATGCAGAACTGTGATAAATAAAGAGATGCAGAGCTGTGATAAATAAAGAGATGCAGAGCTGTGATAAATAAAGAGATGCAGAGCTGTGATAAAGAGATGAAGAGTAGTGATAAAGAAAAGCAGAGCTGTGATAGACAGATGCAGAGCTGTGATAAATAAAGAGATGCAGGGCAGTGATAAATAAAGAGATGCAGAGCTATGACGAATAGAGAGATGCAGAGCTGTGATAAATAAAGAGCTGCAAAGCAGTGATAAATATACAGATGCAGAGCTTTGATAAATAAGGAGATGCAGGGCTGTGATAAAAAAAGATATGCACAGCAGTGATAAAGAGATGCAGAGCTGTGATAAATAAGGAGATGCAGAGCTGATAAAAATAAAGAGATGCAGAGCTGTGATAAATAAAGAGATGCTGAGCTGTGATAAATAGAGAGAAGCAGAGCTGTGACAATTAAAGAGATGCAAACCTGTGATAAATAGAGATGCAGAGCTATGATAAATAAAGAGATGCAAACCTGTGATCAATAGACAGATGCAGAGCTGTGATAAATAAAGAGATGCAGAGCTGTGAGAAATAAACAGATGCAGAGCAGTGATAAATAAGGGATGCAGATCTGTGATAAGTAGATACAGAGATGTGAATAGTAAAGAGATGCAGAACTGTGATAAATAAAGAGATGCAGAGCTGTGATAAATAAAGAGATGCAGAGCTGTGATAAATAAAGAGATGCAGAGCTGTGATAAAGAGATGAAGAGTAGTGATAAAGAAAAGCAGAGCTGTGATAGACAGATGCAGAGCTGTGATAAATAAAGAGATGCAGAGCAGAGATAAATAAAGAGATGCAGAGCAGAGATATATAAGGAGATGCAGAGCTGTGATAAATAAAGAGCTGCAGAGCAGTGATAAATAGACAGATGCAGAGCTGTGATAAATAGTCAGATGTAGGGCTGTAATAAAAAAAGAGATGCAGAGCAGTGATAAAGAGATGCAGAGCTGTGATAAATAAGGAGATGCAGAGCTGTGATAAATAAAGAGATGCAGAGCTGTGATAAATAAAGAGATGCTGAGCTGTGATAAATAGAGAGATGCTGAGCTATGATAAATAAAGAGAAGCAGAGCTGTTAAAAATAGACAGATGCAGAGCTGTGATAAATAAAGAGATGCAGACCTGTTATAAATAGAGAGATGCAGAACTGTAAGAAAATAGAGAGAGACAGAGCTGTGATAAATAAAGAGATGCAGAGCTGTGATAAAGAGATGCAGAGATGTGATAATGAGAGAGATGCAGAGCTGTGATAAATAGATAGATGCAGAGCAGTGATAAATAAAGAGATGCAGAGCTGTGATAAATAGAGAGATGCAGAGATGTGATAAATAAAGAGATGCAGAGATGTGATAATGAGAGAGATGCAGAGCTGTGATAAATAAAGAGATGCAGAGCTGTGATAAATAAAGAGATGCAGAGATGTGATAATGAGAGAGATGCAGAGCTGTGATAAATAGATAGATGCAGAGCAGTGATAAATAAAGAGATGCAGAGCAGTGATAAATAAAGAGATGCAGAGATGTGATAATGAGTGAGATGCAGAGCTGTGATAAATAGAGAGATGCAGAGCAGTGATAAATAAAGAGATGCAGAGCTGTGATAAATAGAGAGATGCAGATCTGTGATAAAGAGATGCAGAGCTTTGAAAAATAAGGAGATGCAGAGCTGTGATAGAAAAAGAGAAGCAGAGCAGAGATAAATAAGGAGATGCAGAACTGTGATAAATAAGGAGATACAGAGCTGTGATAAATAAAGAGATGCAGAGCTGTGCTAAATAAAGAGATGCAGAGCAGTGATAAAGAGATGAAGAGTAGTGATAAAGAAAAGCAGAGCTGTGATAGACAGATGCAGAGCTGTGATAAATAAAGAGATGCAGAGCAGAGATAAATAAAGAGATGCAGAGCAGAGATAAATAAGGAGATGCAGAGCTGTGATAAATAAGGAGATGCAGAGCTGTGATAAATAAGGAGATGCAGAGCAGAGATAAATAAGGAGATGCAGAGCTGTGATAAATAAGGAGATACAGAGCTGTGCTAAATAAAAAGATGCAGAGCAGTGATAAAGAGATGAAGAGCAGTGATAAAGAGAAGCAGAGCTGTGATAAATAGACAGATGCAGAGCTGGGATAAATAAAGAGACGCAGAGCAGTGATAGAGAGAAGCAGAGCTATGATAATTAAAGAGATGCAAACCTGTGATAAATAGAGATGCAGAGCTGTGATAAATAAAGAGATGCAAACCTGTGATAAATAGAGATGCAGAGCTGGGATAAATAGACAGATGCAGAGCTGTGATAAATAAACAGATGCAGGGCAGTGATAAATAAAGAGATGCAGAGCTGTGATGAATAGAGAGATGCAGAGCTGTGATAAATAAAGAGCTGCAAAGCAGTGATAAATAGACAGATGCAGAGCTTTGATAAATAAGGAGATGCAGGGCTGTGATAAAAAAAGAGATGCACAGCAGTGATAAAGAGATGCAGAGCTGTGATAAATAAGGAGATGCAGAGCTGATAAAAATAAAGAGATGCAGAGCTGTGATAAATAAAGAGATGCTGAGCTGTGATAAATAGAGAGAAGCAGAGCTGTGACAATTAAAGAGATGCAAACCTGTGATAAATAGAGATGCAGAGCTATGATAAATAAAGAGATGGAAACCTGTGATAAATAGACAGATGCAGAGCTATGATAAATAAAGAGATGAAGAGCTGTGAGAAATAAACAGATGCAGAGCAGTGATAAATAAAGAGATGCAGATCTGTGATAAGGAGATGAAGAGTAGTGATAAAGAAAAACAGAGCTGTGATAGACAGATGCAGAGCTGTGATAAATAAAGAGATGCAGAGCAGAGATAAATAAAGAGATGCAGAGCAGAGATAAATAAGGAGATGCAGAGCTGTGATAAATAAAGAGCTGCAGAGCAGTGATAAATAGACAGATGCAGAGCTGTGATAAATAGACAGATGTAGGGCTGTAATAAAAAAAGAGATGCAGAGCAGTGATAAAGAGATGCAGAGCTGTGATAAATAAGGAGATGCAGAGTTGTGATAAATAAAGAGATGCAGAGCTGTGATAAATAAAGAGATGCTGAGCTGTGATAAATAGAGAGATGCTGAGCTATGATAAATAAAGAGAAGCAGAGCTGTTAAAAATAGACAGATGCAGAGCTGTGATAAATAAAGAGATGCAGACCTGTTATAAATAGAGAGATGCAGAACTGTAAGAAAGTAGCGAGAGACAGAGCTGTGATAAATAAAGAGATGCAGAGCTGTGATAAAGAGATGCAGAGATGTGATAATGAGACAGATGCAGAGCTGCGATAAATAGATAGATGCAGAGCAGTGATAAATAAAGAGATGCAGAGCTGTGATAAATAGAGAGATGCAGAGATGTGATAAATAAAGAGATGCAGAGATGTGATAATGAGAGAGATGCAGAGCTGTGATAAATAAAGAGATGCAGAGCTGTGATAAATAAAGAGATGCAGAGATGTGATAATGAGAGAGATGCAGAGCTGTGATAAATAGATAGATGCAGAGCAGTGATAAATAAAGAGATGTAGAGCAGTGATAAATAAAGAGATGCAGAGATGTGATAATGAGAGAGATGCAGAGCTGTGATAAATAGATAGATGCAGAGCAGTGATAAATAAAGAGATGCAGAGCTGTGATAAATAGAGAGATGCAGATCTGTGATAAAGAGATGCAGAGCTTTGAAAAATAAGGAGATGCAGAGCTGTGATAGAAAAAGAGAAGCAGAGCAGAGATAAATAAGGAGATGCAGAACTGTGATAAATAAGGAGATACAGAGCTGTGATGAATAAAGAGATGCAGAGCTGTGCTAAATAAAGAGATGCAGAGCAGTGATAAAGAGATGAAGAGTAGTGATAAAGAAAAGCAGAGCTGTGATAGACAGATGCAGAGCTGTGATAAATAAAGAGATGCAGAGCAGAGATAAATAAAGAGATGCAGAGCAGAGATAAATAAGGAGATGCAGAGCTGTGATAAATAAGGAGATGCAGAGCTGTGATAAATAAGGAGATGCAGAGCAGAGATAAATAAGGAGATGCAGAGCTGTGATAAATAAGGAGATACAGAGCTGTGCTAAATAAAAAGATGCAGAGCAGTGATAAAGAGATGAAGAGCAGTGATAAAGAGAAGCAGAGCTGTGATAAATAGACAGATGCAGAGTTGTGATAAATAAAGAGACGCAGAGCAGTGATAGAGAGAAGCAGAGCTATGATAATTAAAGAGATGCAAACCTGTGATAAATAGAGATGCAGAGCTGTGATAAATAAAGAGATGCAAAGCTGTGATAAATAGAGATGCAGAGCTGTGATAAATAGACAGATGCAGAGCTGTGATAAATAAACAGATGCAGGGCAGTGATAAATAAAGAGATGCAGAGCTGTGATGAATAGAGAGATGCAGAGCTGTGATAAATAAAGAGCTGCAAAGCAGTGATAAATAGACAGATGCAGAGCTTTGATAAATAAGGAGATGCAGGGCTGTGATAAAAAAAGAGATGCACAGCAGTGATAAAGAGATGCAGAGCTGTGATAAATAAGGAGATGCAGAGCTGATAAAAATAAAGAGATGCAGAGCTGTGATAAATAAAGAGATGCTGAGCTGTGATAAATAGAGAGAAGCAGAGCTGTGACAATTAAAGAGATGCAAACCTGTGATAAATAAAGATGCCGAGCTATGATAAATAAAGAGATGCAAACCTGTGATAAATAGACAGATGCAGAGCTGTGATAAATAAAGAGATGCAGAGCTGTGAGAAATAAACAGATGCAGAGCAGTGATAAATAAAGAGATGCAGATCTGTGATAAGGAGATACAGAGATGTGAATAGTAAAGAGATGCAGAACTGTGATAAATAAAGAGATGCAGAGCTGTGATAAATAAAGAGATGCAGAGCTGTGATAAATAAAGAGATGCAGAGCTGTGATAAAGAGATGAAGAGTAGTGATAAAGAAAAGAAGAGCTGTGATAGACAGATGCAGAGCTGTGATAAATAAAGAAATGCAGAGCAGAGATAAATAAAGAGATGCAGAGCAGAGATATATAAGGAGATGCAGAGCTGTGATAAATAAAGAGCTGCAGAGCAGTGATAAATAGACAGATGCAGAGCTGTGATAAATAGACAGATGTAGGGCTGTAATAAAAAAAGAGATGCAGAGCAGTGATAAAGAGATGCAGAGCTGTGATAAATAAGGAGATGCAGAGCTGTGATAAATAAAGAGATGCAGAGCTGTGATAAATAAAGAGATGCTGAGCTGTGATAAATAGAGAGATGCTGAGCTATGATAAATAAAGAGAAGCAGAGCTGTTAAAAATAGACAGATGCAGAGCTGTGATAAATAAAGAGATGCAGTCCTGTTATAAATAGAGAGATGCAGAACTGTAAGAAAATAGAGAGAGACAGAGCTGTGATAAATAAAGAGATGCAGAGCTGTGATAAAGAGATGCAGAGATGTGATAATTAGAGAGATGCAGAGCTGCGATAAATAGATAGATGCAGAGCAGTGATAAATAAAGAGATGCAGAGCTGTGATAAATAGAGAGATGTAGAGATGTGATAAATAAAGAGATGCAGAGATGTGATAATGAGAGAGCTGCAGAGCTGTGATAAATAAAGAGATGCAGAGCTGTGATAAATAAAGAGATGCAGAGATGTGATAATGAGAGAGATGCAGAGCTGTGATAAATAGATAGATGCAGAGCAGTGATAAATAAAGAGATGCAGAGCAGTGATAAATAAAGAGATGCAGAGTTGTGATAATGAGAGAGATGCAGAGCTGTGATAAATAGATAGATGCAGAGCAGTGATAAATAAAGAGATGCAGAGCTGTGATGAATAGAGAGATGCAGATCTGTGATAAAGAGATGCAGAGCATTGAAAAATAAGGAGATGCAGAGCTGTGATAGAAAAGAGAAGCAGAGCAGAGATAAATAAGGAGATGCAGAACTGTGATAAATAAGGAGATACAGAGCTGTGATAAATAAAGAGATGCAGAGTTGTGCTAAATAAAGAGATGCAGAGCAGTGATAAAGAGATGAAGAGTAGTGATAAAGAAAAGCAGAGCTGTGATAGACAGATGCAGAGCTGTGATAAATAAAGAGATGCAGAGCAGAGATAAATAAAGAGATGCAGAGCAGAGATATATAAGGAGATGCAGAGCTGTGATAAATAAGGAGATGCAGAGATGTGATAAATAAGGAGATGCAGAGCAGAGATAAATAAGGAGATGCAGAGCTGTGATAAATAAGGAGATACAGAGCTGTGCTAAATAAAGAGATGCAGAGCAGTGATAAAGAGATGAAGAGCAGTGATAAAGAGAAGCAGAGCTGTGATAAATAGACAGATGCAGAGCTGTGATAAATAAAGAGATGCAGAGCAGTGATAGAGAGAAGCAGAGCTATGATAATTAAAGAGATGCAAACCTGTGATAAATAGAGATGCAGAGCTGTGATAAATAAAGAGATGCAAACCTGTGATAAATAGAGATGCAGAGCTGTGATAAATAGACAGATGCAGAGCTGTGATAAATAAACAGATGCAGGGAAGTGATAAATAAAGAGATGCAGAGCTGTGATGAATAGAGAGATGCAGAGCTGTGATAAATAAAGAGCTGCAGAGCAGTGATAAATAGACAGATGCAGAGCTTTGATAAATAAGGAGATGCAGGGCTGTGATAAAAAAAGAGATGCAGAGCAGTGATAAAGAGATGCAGAGCTGTGATAAATAAGGAGATGCAGAGCTGTTAAAACTAAAGAGATGCGGAGCTGTGATAAATAAAGAGATGCTGAGCTGTGATAAATAGAGATGCAGAGCTGTGATAAATAAAGAGATGCAGAGCTGTGATCAATAAAGAGATGCAGAGCTGTGATAAAGAGATGAAGAGTAGTGATAAAGAAAAGCAGAGCTGTGATAGACAGATGCAGAGCTGTGATAAATAAAGAGATGCAGAGCAGAGATAAATAAACAGATGCAGAGCAGAGATATATAAGGAGATGCAGAGCTGTGATAAATAAGGAGATGCAGAGATGTGATAAATAAGGAGATGCAGAGCAGAGATAAATAAGGAGATGCAGAGCTGTGATAAATAAGGAGATACAGAGCTGTGCTAAATAAAGAGATGCAGAGCAGTGATAAAGAGATGAAGAGCAGTGATAAAGAGAAGCAGAGCTGTGATAAATAGACAGATGCAGAGCTGTGATAAATAAAGAGATGCAGAGCAGTGATAGAGAGAAGCAGAGCTATGATAATTAAAGAGATGCAAACCTGTGATAAATAGAGATGCAGAGCTGTGATAAATAAAGAGATGCAAACCTGTGATAAATAGAGATGCAGAGCTGTGATAAATAGACAGATGCAGAGCTGTGATAAATAAACAGATGCAGGGAAGTGATAAATAAAGAGATGCAGAGCTGTGATGAATAGAGAGATGCAGAGCTGTGATAAATAAAGAGCTGCAGAGCAGTGATAAATAGACAGATGCAGAGCTTTGATAAATAAGGAGATGCAGGGCTGTGATAAAAAAAGAGATGCAGAGCAGTGATAAAGAGATGCAGAGCTGTGATAAATAAGGAGATGCAGAGCTGTTAAAACTAAAGAGATGCGGAGCTGTGATAAATAAAGAGATGCTGAGCTGTGATAAATAGAGATGCAGAGCTGTGATAAATAAAGAGATGCAGAGCAGTGATCAATAAAGAGATGCAGAGCTGTGATAAAGAGATGAAGAGTAGTGATAAAGAAAAGCAGAGCTGTGATAGACAGATGCAGAGCTGTGATAAATAAAGAGATGCAGAGCAGAGATAAATAAAGAGATGCAGAGCAGATATAAAGAGATGCAGAGCTGTGATAAATAAGGAGATGCAGAGCAGAGATAAATAAAGAGATGCAGAGCTGTGATAAATAGACAGATGCAGAGCTGTGATAAATAAAGAGATGCAGAGCTGTGATGAATAGAGAGATGCAGAGCTGTGATAAATAAAGAGCTGCAAAGCAGTGATAAATAGACAGATGCAGAGCTTTGATAAATAAGGAGATGCAGGGCTGTGATAAAAAAAGAGATGCACAGCAGTGATAAAGAGATGCAGAGCTGTGATAAATAAGGAGATGCAGAGCTGATAAAAATAAAGAGATGCAGAGCTGTGATAAATAAAGAGATGCTGAGCTGTGATAAATAGAGAGAAGCAGAGCTGTGACAATTAAAGAGATGCAAACCTGTGATAAATAGAGATGCCGAGCTATGATAAATAAAGAGATGCAAACCTGTGATAAATAGACAGATGCAGAGCTGTGATAAATGAAGAGATGCAGAGCTGTGAGAAATAAACAGATGCAGAGCAGTGATAAATAAAGAGATGCAGATCTGTGATAAGGAGATACAGAGATGTGAATAGTAAAGAGATGCAGAACTGTGATAAATAAAGAGATGCAGAGCTGTGATAAATAAAGAGATGCAGAGCTGTGATAAATAAAGAGATGCAGAGCTGTGATAAAGAGATGAAGAGTAGTGATAAAGAAAAGCAGAGCTGTGATAGACAGATGCAGAGCTGTGATAAATAAAGAGATGCAGAGCTGTGATAAATAAAGAGATGCTGAGCTGTGATAAATAGAGAGATGCTGAGCTATGATAAATAAAGAGAAGCAGAGCTGTTAAAAATAGACAGATGCAGAGCTGTGATAAATAAAGAGATGCAGACCTGTTATAAATAGAGAGATGCAGAACTATAAGAAAATAGCGAGAGACAGAGCTGTGATAAATAAAGAGATGCAGAGCTGTGATAAAGAGATGCAGAGATGTGATAATGAGACAGATGCAGAGCTGCGATAAATAGATAGATGCAGAGCAGTGATAAATAAAGAGATGCAGAGCTGTGATAAATAGAGAGATGCAGAGATGTGATAAATAAAGAGATGCAGAGATGTGATAATGAGAGAGATGCAGAGCTGTGATAAATAAAGAGATGCAGAGCTGTGATAAATAAAGAGATGCAGAGATGTGATAATGAGAGAGATGCAGAGCTGTGATAAATAGATAGATGCAGAGCAGTGATAAATAAAGAGATGTAGAGCAGTGATAAATAAAGAGATGCAGAGATGTGATAATGAGAGAGATGCAGAGCTGTGATAAATAGATAGATGCAGAGCAGTGATAAATAAAGAGATGCAGAGCTGTGATAAATAGAGAGATGCAGATCTGTGATAAAGAGATGCAGAGCTTTGAAAAATAAGGAGATGCAGAGCTGTGATAGAAAAAGAGAAGCAGAGCAGAGATAAATAAGGAGATGCAGAACTGTGATAAATAAGGAGATACAGAGCTGTGATGAATAAAGAGATGCAGAGCTGTGCTAAATAAAGAGATGCAGAGCAGTGATAAAGAGATGAAGAGTAGTGATAAAGAAAAGCAGAGCTGTGATAGACAGATGCAGAGCTGTGATAAATAAAGAGATGCAGAGCAGAGATAAATAAAGAGATGCAGAGCAGAGATAAATAAGGAGATGCAGAGCTGTGATAAATAAGGAGATGCAGAGCTGTGATAAATAAGGAGATGCAGAGCAGAGATAAATAAGGAGATGCAGAGCTGTGATAAATAAGGAGATACAGAGCTGTGCTAAATAAAAAGATGCAGAGCAGTGATAAAGAGATGAAGAGCAGTGATAAAGAGAAGCAGAGCTGTGATAAATAGACAGATGCAGAGTTGTGATAAATAAAGAGACGCAGAGCAGTGATAGAGAGAAGCAGAGCTATGATAATTAAAGAGATGCAAACCTGTGATAAATAGAGATGCAGAGCTGTGATAAATAAAGAGATGCAAAGCTGTGATAAATAGAGATGCAGAGCTGTGATAAATAGACAGATGCAGAGCTGTGATAAATAAACAGATGCAGGGCAGTGATAAATAAAGAGATGCAGAGCTGTGATGAATAGAGAGATGCAGAGCTGTGATAAATAAAGAGCTGCAAAGCAGTGATAAATAGACAGATGCAGAGCTTTGATAAATAAGGAGATGCAGGGCTGTGATAAAAAAAGAGATGCACAGCAGTGATAAAGAGATGCAGAGCTGTGATAAATAAGGAGATGCAGAGCTGATAAAAATAAAGAGATGCAGAGCTGTGATAAATAAAGAGATGCTGAGCTGTGATAAATAGAGAGAAGCAGAGCTGTGACAATTAAAGAGATGCAAACCTGTGATAAATAGAGATGCTGAGCTATGATAAATAAAGAGATGCAAACCTGTGATAAATAGACAGATGCAGAGCTGTGATAAATAAAGAGATGCAGAGCTGTGAGAAATAAACAGATGCAGAGCAGTGATAAATAAAGAGATGCAGATCTGTGATAAGGAGATACAGAGATGTGAATAGTAAAGAGATGCAGAACTGTGATAAATAAAGAGATGCAGAGCTGTGATAAATAACGAGATGCAGAGCTGTGATAAATAAAGAGATGCAGAGCTGTGATAAAGAGATGAAGAGTAGTGATAAAGAAAAGAAGAGCTGTGATAGACAGATGCAGAGCTGTGATAAATAAAGAAATGCAGAGCAGAGATAAATAAAGAGATGCAGAGCAGAGATATATAAGGAGATGCAGAGCTGTGATAAATAAAGAGCTGCAGAGCAGTGATAAATAGACAGATGCAGAGCTGTGATAAATAGACAGATGTAGGGCTGTAATAAAAAAAGAGATGCAGAGCAGTGATAAAGAGATGCAGAGCTGTGATAAATAAGGAGATGCAGAGCTGTGATAAATAAAGAGATGCAGAGCTGTGATAAATAAAGAGATGCTGAGCTGTGATAAATAGAGAGATGCTGAGCTATGATAAATAAAGAGAAGCAGAGCTGTTAAAAATAGACAGATGCAGAGCTGTGATAAATAAAGAGATGCAGACCTGTTATAAATAGAGAGATGCAGAACTGTAAGAAAATAGAGAGAGACAGAGCTGTGATAAATAAAGAGATGCAGAGCTGTGATAAAGAGATGCAGAGATGTGATAATTAGAGAGATGCAGAGCTGCGATAAATAGATAGATGCAGAGCAGTGATAAATAAAGAGATGCAGAGCTGTGATAAATAGAGAGATGTAGAGATGTGATAAATAAAGAGATGCAGAGATGTGATAATGAGAGAGCTGCAGAGCTGTGATAAATAAAGAGATGCAGAGCTGTGATAAATAAAGAGATGCAGAGATGTGATAATGAGAGAGATGCAGAGCTGTGATAAATAAATAGATGCAGAGCAGTGATAAATAAAGAGATGCAGAGCAGTGATAAATAAAGAGATGCAGAGTTGTGATAATGAGAGAGATGCAGAGCTGTGATAAATAGATAGATGCAGAGCAGTGATAAATAAAGAGATGCAGAGCTGTGATGAATAGAGAGATGCAGATCTGTGATAAAGAGATGCAGAGCATTGAAAAATAAGGAGATGCAGAGCTGTGATAGAAAAAGAGAAGCAGAGCAGAGATAAATAAGGAGATGCAGAACTGTGATAAATAAGGAGATACAGAGCTGTGATAAATAAAGAGATGCAGAGTTGTGCTAAATAAAGAGATGCAGAGCAGTGATAAAGAGATGAAGAGTAGTGATAAAGAAAAGCAGAGCTGTGATAGACAGATGCAGAGCTGTGATAAATAAAGAGATGCAGAGCAGAGATAAATAAAGAGATGCAGAGCAGAGATATATAAGGAGATGCAGAGCTGTGATAAATAAGGAGATGCAGAGATGTGATAAATAAGGAGATGCAGAGCAGAGATAAATAAGGAGATGCAGAGCTGTGATAAATAAGGAGATACAGAGCTGTGCTAAATAAAGAGATGCAGAGCAGTGATAAAGAGATGAAGAGCAGTGATAAAGAGAAGCAGAGCTGTGATAAATAGACAGATGCAGAGCTGTGATAAATAAAGAGATGCAGAGCAGTGATAGAGAGAAGCAGAGCTATGATAATTAAAGAGATGCAAACCTGTGATAAATAGAGATGCAGAGCTGTGATAAATAAAGAGATGCAAACCTGTGATAAATAGAGATGCAGAGCTGTGATAAATAGACAGATGCAGAGCTGTGATAAATAAACAGATGCAGGGAAGTGATAAATAAAGAGATGCAGAGCTGTGATGAATAGAGAGATGCAGAGCTGTGATAAATAAAGAGCTGCAGAGCAGTGATAAATAGACAGATGCAGAGCTTTGATAAATAAGGAGATGCAGGGCTGTGATAAAAAAAGAGATGCAGAGCAGTGATAAAGAGATGCAGAGCTGTGATAAATAAGGAGATGCAGAGCTGCTAAAACTAAAGAGATGCGGAGCTGTGATAAATAAAGAGATGCTGAGCTGTGATAAATAGAGATGCAGAGCTGTGATAAATAAAGAGATGCAGAGCTGTGATCAATAAAGAGATGCAGAGCTGTGATAAAGAGATGAAGAGTAGTGATAAAGAAAAGCAGAGCTGTGATAGACAGATGCAGAGCTGTGATAAATAAAGAGATGCAGAGCAGAGATAAATAAAGAGATGCAGAGCAGATATAAAGAGATGCAGAGCTGTGATAAATAAGGAGATGCAGAGCAGAGATAAATAAAGAGATGCAGAGCTGTGATAAATAGACAGATGCAGAGCTGTGATAAATAAAGAGATGCAGAGCTGTGATGAATAGAGAGATGCAGAGCTGTGATAAATAAAGAGCTGCAAAGCAGTGATAAATAGACAGATGCAGAGCTTTGATAAATAAGGAGATGCAGGGCTGTGATAAAAAAAGAGATGCACAGCAGTGATAAAGAGATGCAGAGCTTTGATAAATAAGGAGATGCAGAGCTGATAAAAATAAAGAGATGCAGAGCTGTGATAAATAAAGAGATGCTGAGCTGTGATAAATAGAGAGAAGCAGAGCTGTGACAATTAAAGAGATGCAAACCTGTGATAAATAGAGATGCCGAGCTATGATAAATAAAGAGATGCAAACCTGTGATAAATAGACAGATGCAGAGCTGTGATAAATAAAGAGATGCAGAGCTGTGAGAAATAAACAGATGCAGAGCAGTGATAAATAAAGAGATGCAGATCTGTGATAAGGAGATACAGAGATGTGAATAGTAAAGAGATGCAGAACTGTGATAAATAAAGAGATGCAGAGCTGTGATAAATAAAGAGATGCAGAGCTGTGATAAATAAAGAGATGCAGAGCTGTGATAAAGAGATGAAGAGTAGTGATAAAGAAAAGCAGAGCTGTGATAGACAGATGCAGAGCTGTGATAAATAAAGAGATGCAGAGCAGAGATAAATAAAGAGATGCAGAGCAGAGATATATAAGGAGATGCAGAGCTGTGATAAATAAAGAGCTGCAGAGCAGTGATAAATAGACAGATGCAGAGCTGTGATAAATAGACAGATGTAGGGCTGTAATAAAAAAAGAGATGCAGAGCAGTGATAAAGAGATGCAGAGCTGTGATAAATAAGGAGATGCAGAGCTGTGATAAATAAAGAGATGCAGAGCTGTGATAAATAAAGAGATGCTGAGCTGTGATAAATAGAGAGATGCTGAGCTATGATAAATAAAGAGAAGCAGAGCTGTTAAAAATAGACAGATGCAGAGCTGTGATAAATAAAGAGATGCAGACCTGTTATAAATAGAGAGATGCAGAACTGTAAGAAAATAGAGAGAGACAGAGCTGTGATAAATAGAGAGATGTAGAGATGTGATAAATAAAGAGATGCAGAGATGTGATAATGAGAGAGATGCAGAGCTGTGATAAATAAAGAGATGCAGAGCTGTGATAAATAAAGAGATGCAGAGATGTGATAATGAGAGAGATGCAGAGCTGTGATAAATAGATAGATGCAGAGCAGTGATAAATAAAGAGATGCAGAGCAGTGATAAATAAAGAGATGCAGAGTTGTGATAATGAGAGAGATGCAGAGCTGTGATAAATAGATAGATGCAGAGCAGTGATAAATAAAGAGATGCAGAGCTGTGATAAATAGAGAGATGCAGATCTGTGATAAAGAGATGCAGAGCTTTGAAAAATAAGGAGATGCAGAGCTGTGATAGAAAAAGAGAAGCAGAGCAGAGATAAATAAGGAGATGCAGAACTGTGATAAATAAGGAGATACAGAGCTGTGATAAATAAAGAGATGCAGAGTTGTGCTAAATAAAGAGATGCAGAGCAGTGATAAAGAGATGAAGAGTAGTGATAAAGAAAAGCAGAGCTGTGATAGACAGATGCAGAGCTGTGATAAATAATGAGTTGCAGAGCAGAGATAAATAAAGAGATGCAGAGCAGAGATAAATAAGGAGATGCAGAGCTGTGATAAATAAGGAGATGCAGAGATGTGATAAATAAGGAGATGCAGAGCAGAGATAAATAAGGAGATGCAGAGCTGTGATAAATAAGGAGATACAGAGCTGTGCTAAATAAAGAGATGCAGAGCAGTGATAAAGAGATGAAGAGCAGTGATAAAGAGAAGCAGAGCTGTGATAAATAGACAGATGCAGAGCTGTGATAAATAAAGAGATGCAGAGCAGTGATAGAGAGAAGCAGAGCTATGATAATTAAAGAGATGCAAACCTGTGATAAATAGAGATGCAGAGCTGTGATAAATAAAGAGATGCAAACCTGTGATAAATAGAGATGCAGAGCTGTGATAAATAGACAGATGCAGAGCTGTGATAAATAAACAGATGCAGGGAAGTGATAAATAAAGAGATGCAGAGCTGTGATAAATAGACAGATGCAGAGCTTTGATAAATAAGGAGATGCAGGGCTGTGATAAAAAAAGAGATGCAGAGCAGTGATAAAGAGATGCAGAGCTGTGATAAATAAGGAGATGCAGAGCTGTTAAAACTAAAGAGATGCAGAGCTGTGATAAATAAAGAGATGCTGAGCTGTGATAAATAGAGATGCAGAGCTGTGATAAATAAAGAGATGCAGAGCTGTGATAAATAAAGAGATGCAGAGCTGTGATAAAGAGATGAAGAGTAGTGATAAAGAAAAGCAGAGCTGTGATAGACAGATGCAGAGCTGTGATAAATAAAGAGATGCAGAGCAGAGATAAATAAAGAGATGCAGAGCAGATATAAAGAGATGCAGAGCTGTGATAAATAAGGAGATGCAGAGCAGAGATAAATAAAGAGATGCAGAGCTGTGATAAATAGACAGATGCAGAGCTGTGATAAATAAAGAGATGCAGAGCTGTGACGAATAGAGAGATGCAGAGCTGTGATAAATAAAGAGCTGCAAAGCAGTGATAAATAGACAGATGCAGAGCTTTGATAAATAAGGAGATGCAGGGCTGTGATAAAAAAAGATATGCACAGCAGTGATAAAGAGATGCAGAGCTGTGATAAATAAGGAGATGCAGAGCTGATAAAAATAAAGAGATGCAGAGCTGTGATAAATAAAGAGATGCTGTGCTGTGATAAATAGAGAGAAGCAGAGCTGTGACAATTAAAGAGATGCAAACCTGTGATAAATAGAGATGCAGAGCTATGATAAATAAAGAGATGCAAACCTGTGATCAATAGACAGATGCAGAGCTGTGATAAATAAAGAGATGCAGAGCTGTGAGAAATAAACAGATGCAGAGCAGTGATAAATAAGGGATGCAGATCTGTGATAAGGAGATACAGAGATGTGAATAGTAAAGAGATGCAGAACTGTGATAAATAAAGAGATGCAGAGCTGTGATAAATAAAGAGATGCAGAGCTGTGATAAAGAGATGAAGAGTAGTGATAAAGAAAAGCAGAGCTGTGATAGACAGATGCAGAGCTGTGATAAATAAAGAGATGCAGGGCAGTGATAAATAAAGAGATGCAGAGCTGTGACGAATAGAGAGATGCAGAGCTGTGATAAATAAAGAGCTGCAAAGCAGTGATAAATAGACAGATGCAGAGCTTTGATAAATAAGGAGATGCAGGGCTGTGATAAAAAAAGATATGCACAGCAGTGATAAAGAGATGCAGAGCTGTGATAAATAAGGAGATGCAGAGCTGATAAAAATAAAGAGATGCAGAGCTGTGATAAATAAAGAGATGCTGAGCTGTGATAAATAGAGAGAAGCAGAGCTGTGACAATTAAAGAGATGCAAACCTGTGATAAATAGAGATGCAGAGCTATGATAAATAAAGAGATGCAAACCTGTGATCAATAGACAGATGCAGAGCTGTGATAAATAAAGAGATGCTGTGCTGTGATAAATAGAGAGAAGCAGAGCTGTGACAATTAAAGAGATGCAAACCTGTGATAAATAGAGATGCAGAGCTATGATAAATAAAGAGATGCAAACCTGTGATCAATAGACAGATGCAGAGCTGTGATAAATAAAGAGATGCAGAGCTGTGAGAAATAAACAGATGCAGAGCAGTGATAAATAAGGGATGCAGATCTGTGATAAGGAGATACAGAGATGTGAATAGTAAAGAGATGCAGAACTGTGATAAATAAAGAGATGCAGAGCTGTGATAAATAAAGAGATGCAGAGCTGTGATAAAGAGATGAAGAGTAGTGATAAAGAAAAGCAGAGCTGTGATAGACAGATGCAGAGCTGTGATAAATAAAGAGATGCAGGGCAGTGATAAATAAAGAGATGCAGAGCTGTGACGAATAGAGAGATGCAGAGCTGTGATAAATAAAGAGCTGCAAAGCAGTGATAAATAGACAGATGCAGAGCTTTGATAAATAAGGAGATGCAGGGCTGTGATAAAAAAAGATATGCACAGCAGTGATAAAGAGATGCAGAGCTGTGATAAATAAGGAGATGCAGAGCTGATAAAAATAAAGAGATGCAGAGCTGTGATAAATAAAGAGATGCTGAGCTGTGATAAATAGAGAGAAGCAGAGCTGTGACAATTAAAGAGATGCAAACCTGTGATAAATAGAGATGCAGAGCTATGATAAATAAAGAGATGCAAACCTGTGATCAATAGACAGATGCAGAGCTGTGATAAATAAAGAGATGCAGAGCTGTGAGAAATAAACAGATGCAGAGCAGTGATAAATAAGGGATGCAGATCTGTGATAAGGAGATACAGAGATGTGAATAGTAAAGAGATGCAGAACTGTGATAAATAAAGAGATGCAGAGCTGTGATAAATAAAGAGATGCAGAGCTGTGATAAATAAAGAGATGCAGAGCTGTGATAAAGAGATGAAGAGTAGTGATAAAGAAAAGCAGAGCTGTGATAGACAGATGCAGAGCTGTGATAAATAAAGAGATGCAGAGCAGAGATAAATATAGAGATGCAGAGCAGAGATATATAAGGAGATGCAGAGCTGTGATAAATAAAGAGCTGCAGAGCAGTGATAAATAGACAGATGTAGGGCTGTAATAAAAAAAGAGATGCAGAGCAGTGATAAAGAGATGCAGAGCTGTGATAAATAAGGAGATGCAGAGCTGTGATAAATAAAGAGATGCAGAGCTGTGATAAATAAAGAGATGCTGAGCTGTGATAAATAGAGAGATGCTGAGCTATGATAAATAAAGAGAAGCAGAGCTGTTAAAAATAGACAGATGCAGAGCTGTGATAAATAAAGAGATGCAGACCTGTTATAAATAGAGAGATGCAGAACTGTAAGAAAATAGAGAGAGACAGAGCTGTGATAAATAAAGAGATGCAGAGCTGTGATAAAGAGATGCAGAGATGTGATAATGAGAGAGATGCAGAGCTGTGATAAATAGATAGATGCAGAGCAGTGATAAATAAAGAGATGCAGAGCTGTGATAAATAGAGAGATGCAGAGATGTGATAAATAAAGAGATGCAGAGATGTGATAATGAGAGAGATGCAGAGCTGTGATAAATAAAGAGATGCAGAGCTGTGATAAATAAAGAGATGCAGAGATGTGATAATGAGAGAGATGCAGAGCTGTGATAAATAGATAGATGCAGAGCAGTGATAAATAAAGAGATGCAGAGCAGTGATAAATAAAGAGATGCAGAGATGTGATAATGAGTGAGATGCAGAGCTGTGATAAATAGATAGATGCAGAGCAGTGATAAATAAAGAGATGCAGAGCTGTGATAAATAGAGAGATGCAGATCTGTGATAAAGAGATGCAGAGCTTTGAAAAATAAGGAGATGCAGAGCTGTGATAGAAAAAGAGAAGCAGAGCAGAGATAAATAAGGAGATGCAGAACTGTGATAAATAAGGAGATACAGAGCTGTGATAAATAAAGAGATGCAGAGCTGTGCTAAATAAAGAGATGCAGAGCAGTGATAAAGAGATGAAGAGTAGTGATAAAGAAAAGCAGAGCTGTGATAGACAGATTCAGAGCTGTGATAAATAAAGAGATGCAGAGCAGAGATAAATAAAGAGATGCAGAGCAGAGATAAATAAGGAGATGCAGAGCTGTGATAAATAAGGAGATGCAGAGCTGT
Organism: Taudactylus pleione; assembly: GCA_031769625.1. Lineage (NCBI taxonomy): Eukaryota > Metazoa > Chordata > Amphibia > Anura > Myobatrachidae > Taudactylus > Taudactylus pleione. Next base: position 2,727,333 of record JAUIMM010000609.1, read on the forward strand.
GATAAATAAGGAGATGCAGAGCAGAGATAAATAAGGAGATGCAGAGCTGTGATAAATAAGGAGATACAGAGCTGTGCTAAATAAAAAGATGCAGAGCAGTGATAAAGAGATGAAGAGCAGTGATAAAGAGAAGCAGAGCTGTGATAAATAGACAGATGCAGAGCTGGGATAAATAAAGAGACGCAGAGCAGTGATAGAGAGAAGCAGAGCTATGATAATTAAAGAGATGCAAACCTGTGATAAATAGAGATGCAGAGCTGTGATAAAAAAGGAGATGCAAACCTGTGATAAATAGAGATGCAGAGCTGTGATAAATAGACAGATGCAGAGCTGTGATAAATAAACAGATGCAGGGCAGTGATAAATAAAGAGATGCAGAGCTGTGATGAATAGAGAGATGCAGAGCTGTGATAAATAAAGAGCTGCAAAGCAGTGATAAATAGACAGATGCAGAGCTTTGATAAATAAGGAGATGCAGGGCTGTGATAAAAAAAGAGATGCACAGCAGTGATAAAGAGATGCAGAGCTGTGATAAATAAGGAGATGCAGAGCTGATAAAAATAAAGAGATGCAGAGCTGTGATAAATAAAGAGATGCTGAGCTGTGATAAATAGAGAGAAGCAGAGCTGTGACAATTAAAGAGATGCAAACCTGTGATAAATAGAGATGCAGAGCTATGATAAATAAAGAGATGGAAACCTGTGATAAATAGACAGATGCAGAGCTGTGATAAATAAAGAGATGCAGAGCTGTGAGAAATAAACAGATGCAGAGCAGTGATAAATAAAGAGATGCAGATCTGTGATAAGGAGATGAAGAGTAGTGATAAAGAAAAGCAGAGCTGTGATAGACAGATGCAGAGCTGTGATAAATAAAGAGATGCAGAGCAGAGATAAATAAAGAGATGCAGAGCAGAGATATATAAGGAGATGCAGAGCTGTGATAAATAAAGAGCTGCAGAGCAGTGATAAATAGACAGATGCAGAGCTGTGATAAATAGACAGATGTAGGGCTGTAATAAAAAAAGAGATGCAGAGCAGTGATAAAGAGATGCAGAGCTGTGATAAATAAGGAGATGCAGAGCTGTGATAAATAAAGAGATGCAGAGCTGTGATAAATAAAGAGATGCTGAGCTGTGATAAATAGAGAGATGCTGAGCTATGATAAATAAAGAGAAGCAGAGCTGTTAAAAATAGACAGATGCAGAGCTGTGATAAATAAAGAGATGCAGACCTGTTATAAATAGAGAGATGTAGAACTGTAAGAAAATAGCGAGAGACAGAGCTGTGATAAATAAAGAGATGCAGAGCTGTGATAAAGAGATGCAGAGATGTGATAATGAGAGAGATGCAGAGCTGCGATAAATAGATAGATGCAGAGCAGTGATAAATAAAGAGATGCAGACCTGTGATAAATAGAGAGATGCAGAGATGTGATAAATAAAGAGATGCAGAGATGTGATAATGAGAGAGATGCAGAGCTGTGATAAATAAAGAGATGCAGAGCTGTGATAAATAAAGAGATGCAGAGATGTGATAATGAGAGAGATGCAGAGCTGTGATAAATAGATAGATGCAGAGCAGTGATAAATAAAGAGATGTAGAGCAGTGATAAATAAAGAGATGCAGAGATGTGATAATGAGAGAGATGCAGAGCTGTGATAAATAGATAGATACAGAGCAGTGATAAATAAAGAGATGCAGAGCTGTGATAAATAGAGAGATGCAGATCTGTGATAAAGAGATGCAGAGCTTTGAAAAATAAGGAGATGCAGAGCTGTGATAGAAAAAGAGAAGCAGAGCAGAGATAAATAAGGAGATGCAGAACTGTGATAAATAAGGAGATACAGAGCTGTGATGAAAAAAGAGATGCAGAGCTGTGCTAAATAAAGAGATGCAGAGCAGTGATAAAGAGATGAAGAGTAGTGATAAAGAAAAGCAGAGCTGTGATAGACAGATGCAGAGCTGTGATAAATAAAGAGATGCAGAGCAGAGATAAATAAAGAGATGCAGAGCAGAGATAAATAAGGAGATGCAGAGCTGTGATAAATAAAGAGATGCAGAGCTGTGCTAAATAAAGAGATGCAGAGCAGTGATAAAGAGATGAAAAGTAGTGATAAAGAAAAGCAGAGCTGTGATAGACAGATGCAGAGCTGTGATAAATAAAGAGATGCAGAGCAGAGATAAATAAGGAGATGCAGAGCTGTGATAAATAAGGAGATGCAGAGCTGTGATAAATAAGGAGATGCAGAGCAGAGATAAATAAGGAGATGCAGAGCTGTGATAAATAAGGAGATACAGAGCTGTGCTAAATAAAAAGATGCAGAGCAGTGATAAAGAGATGAAGAGCAGTGATAAAGAGAAGCAGAGCTGTGATAAATAGACAGATGCAGAGCTGTGATAAATAAAGAGACGCAGAGCAGTGATAGAGAGAAGCAGAGCTATGATAACTAAAGAGATGCAAACCTGTGACAAATAGAGATGCAGAGCTGTGATAAATAAAGAGATGCAAACCTGTGATAAATAGAGATGCAGAGCTGTGATAAATAAACAGATGCAGGGCAGTGATAAATAAAGAGATGCAGAGCTGTGATGAATAGAGAGATGCAGAGCTGTGATAAATAAAGAGCTACAAAGCAGTGATAAATAGACAGATGCAGAGCTTTGATAAATAAGGAGATGCAGGGCTGTGATAAAAAAAGAGATGCACAGCAGTGATAAAGAGATGCAGAGCTGTGAGAAATAAACAGATGCAGAGCAGTGATAAATAAAGAGATACAGATCTGTGATAAGGAGATGAAGAGTAGTGATAAAGAAAAGCAGAGCTGTGATAGACAGATGCAGAGCTGTGATAAATAAAGAGATGCAGAGCAGAGATAAATAAAGAGATGCAGAGCAGAGATATATAAGGAGATGCAGAGCTGTGATAAATAAAGAGCTGCAGAGCAGTGATAAATAGACAGATGCAGAGCTGTGATAAATAGACAGATGTACGGCTGTAATAAAAAAAGAGATGCAGAGCAGTGATAAAGAGATGCAGAGCTGTGATAAATAAGGAGATGCAGAGCTGTGATAAATAAAGAGATGCAGAGCTGTGATAAATAAAGAGATGCAGAGCAGAGATAAATAAAGAGATGCAGAGCAGAGATAAATAAGGAGATGCAGAGCTGTGATAAATAAAGAGATGCAGAGCTGTGCTAAATAAAGAGATGCAGAGCAGTGATAAAGAGATGAAAAGTAGTGATAAAGAAAAGCAGAGCTGTGATAGACAGATGCAGAGCTGTGATAAATAAAGAGATGCAGAGCAGAGATAAATAAGGAGATGCAGAGCTGTGATAAATAAGGAGATGCAGAGCTGTGATAAATAAGGAGATGCAGAGCAGAGATAAATAAGGAGATGCAGAGCTGTGATAAATAAGGAGATACAGAGCTGTGCTAAATAAAAAGATGCAGAGCAGTGATAAAGAGATGAAGAGCAGTGATAAAGAGAAGCAGAGCTGTGATAAATAGACAGATGCAGAGCTGTGATAAATAAAGAGACGCAGAGCAGTGATAGAGAGAAGCAGAGCTATGATAACTAAAGAGATGCAAACCTGTGACAAATAGAGATGCAGAGCTGTGATAAATAAAGAGATGCAAACCTGTGATAAATAGAGATGCAGAGCTGTGATAAATAGACAGATGCAGAGCTGTGATAAATAAACAGATGCAGGGCAGTGATAAATAAAGAGATGCAGAGCTGTGATGAATAGAGAGATGCAGAGCTGTGATAAATAAAGAGCTACAAAGCAGTGATAAATAGACAGATGCAGAGCTTTGATAAATAAGGAGATGCAGGGCTGTGATAAAAAAAGAGATGCACAGCAGTGATAAAGAGATGCAGAGCTGTGAGAAATAAACAGATGCAGAGCAGTGATAAATAAAGAGATACAGATCTGTGATAAGGAGATGAAGAGTAGTGATAAAGAAAAGCAGAGCTGTGATAGACAGATGCAGAGCTGTGATAAATAAAGAGATGCAGAGCAGAGATAAATAAAGAGATGCAGAGCAGAGATATATAAGGAGATGCAGAGCTGTGATAAATAAAGAGCTGCAGAGCAGTGATAAATAGACAGATGCAGAGCTGTGATAAATAGACAGATGTACGGCTGTAATAAAAAAAGAGATGCAGAGCAGTGATAAAGAGATGCAGAGCTGTGATAAATAAGGAGATGCAGAGCTGTGATAAATAAAGAGATGCAGAGCTGTGATAAATAAAGAGATGCTGAGCTGTGATAAATAGAGAGATGCTGAGCTATGATAAATAAAGAGAAGCAGAGCTGTTAAAAATAGACAGATGCAGAGCTGTGATAAATAAAGAGATGCAGACCTGTTATAAATAGAGAGAAGCAGAACTGTAAGAAAATAGCGAGAGACAGAGCTGTGATAAATAAAGAGATGCAGAGCTGTGATAAAGAGATGCAGAGATGTGATAATGAGAGAGATGCAGAGCTGCGATAAATAGATAGATGCAGAGCAGTGATAAATAAAGAGATGCAGACCTGTGATAAATAGAGAGATGCAGAGATGTGATAAATAAAGAGATGCAGAGATGTGATAATGAGAAAGATGCAGAGCTGTGATAAATAAAGAAATGCAGAGCTGTGATAAATAAAGAGATGCAGAGATGTGATAATGAGAGAGATGCAGAGCTGTGATAAATAGATAGATGCAGAGCAGTGATAAATAAAGAGATGTAGAGCAGTGATAAATAAAGAGATGCAGAGATGTGATAATGAGAGAGATGCAGAGCTGTGATAAATAGATAGATGCAGAGCAGTGATAAATATAGAGATGCAGAGCTGTGATAAATAGAGAGATGCAGATCTGTGATAAAGAGATGCAGAGCTTTGAAAAATAAGGAGATGCAGAGCTGTGATAGAAAAAGAGAAGCAGAGCAGAGATAAATAAGGAGATGCAGAACTGTGATAAATAAGGAGATACAGAGCTGTGATAAATAAAGAAATGCAGAGCTGTGCTAAATAAAGAGATGCAGAGCAGTGATAAAGAGATGAAGAGTAGTGATAAAGAAAAGAAGAGCTGTGATAGACAGATGCAGAGCTGTGATAAATAAAGAGATGCAGAGCAGAGATAAATAAAGAGATGTAGAGCAGAGATAAATAAGGAGATGCAGAGCTGTGATAAATAAGGAGATGCAGAGCTGTGATAAATAAGGAGATGCAGAGCAGAGATAAATAAGGAGATGCAGAGCTGTGATAAATAAGGAGATACAGAGCTGTGCTAAATAAAAAGATGCAGAGCAGTGATAAAGAGATGAAGAGCAGTGATAAAGAGAAGCAGAGCTGTGATAAATAGACAGATGCAGAGCTGTGATAAATAAAGAGACGCAGAGCAGTGATAGAGAGAAGCAGAGCTATGATAATTAAAGAGATGCAAACCTGTGATAAATAGAGATGCAGAGCTGTGATAAATAAAGAGATGCAAACCTGTGATAAATAGAGATGCAGAGCTGTGATAAATAGACAGATGCAGAGCTGTGATAAATAAACAGATGCAGGGCAGTGATAAATAAAGAGATGCAGAGCTGTGATGAATAGAGAGATGCAGAGCTGTGATAAATAAAGAGCTGCAAAGCAGTGATAAATAGACAGATGCAGAGCTTTGATAAATAAGGAGATGCAGGGCTGTGATAAAAAAAGAGATGCACAGCAGTGATAAAGAGATGCAGAGCTGTGATAAATAAGGAGATGCAGAGCTGATAAAAATAAAGAGATGCAGAGCTGTGATAAATAAAGAGATGCTGAGCTGTGATAAATAGAGAGAAGCAGAGCTGTGACAATTAAAGAGATGCAAACCTGTGATAAATAGAGATGCCGAGCTATGATAAATAAAGAGATGCAAACCTGTGATAAATAGACAGATGCAGAGCTGTGATAAATAAAGAGATGCAGAGCTGTGAGAAATAAACAGATGCAGAGCAGTGATAAATAAAGAGATGCAGATCTGTGATAAGGAGATACAGAGATGTGAATAGTAAAGAGATGCAGAACTGTGATAAATAAAGAGATGCAGAGCTGTGATAAATAAAGAGATGCAGAGCTGTGATAAATAAAGAGATGCAGAGCTGTGATAAAGAGATGAAGAGTAGTGATAAAGAAAAGCAGAGCTGTGATAGACAGATGCAGAGCTGTGATAAATAAAGAGATGCAGAGCAGAGATAAATAAAGAGATGCAGAGCAGAGATATATAAGGAGATGCAGAGCTGTGATAAATAAAGAGCTGCAGAGCAGTGATAAATAGACAGATGCAGAGCTGTGATAAATAGACAGATGTAGGGCTGTAATAAAAAAAGAGATGCAGAGCAGTGATAAAGAGATGCAGAGCTGTGATAAATAAGGAGATGCAGAGCTGTGATAAGTAAAGAGATGCAGAGCTGTGATAAATAAAGAGATGCTGAGCTGTGATAAATAGAGAGATGCTGAGCTATGATAAATAAAGAGAAGCAGAGCTGTTAAAAAAATAGACAGATGCAGAGCTGTGATAAATAAAGAGATGCAGACCTGTTATAAATAGAGAGATGCAGAACTGTAAGAAAATAGAGAGAGACAGAGCTGTGATAAATAAAGAGATGCAGAGCTGTGATAAAGAGATGCAGAGATGTGATAATTAGAGAGATGCAGAGCTGCGATAAATAGATAGATGCAGAGCAGTGATAAATAAAGAGATGCAGAGCTGTGATAAATAGAGAGATGTAGAGATGTGATAAATAAAGAGATGCAGAGATGTGATAATGAGAGAGATGCAGAGCTGTGATAAATAAAGAGATGCAGAGCTGTGATAAATAAAGAGATGCAGAGATGTGATAATGAGAGAGATGCAGAGCTGTGATAAATAGATAGATGCAGAGCAGTGATAAATAAAGAGATGCAGAGCAGTGATAAATAAAGAGATGCAGAGTTGTGATAATGAGAGAGATGCAGAGCTGTGATAAATAGATAGATGCAGAGCAGTGATAAATAAAGAGATGCAGAGCTGTGATAAATAGAGAGATGCAGATCTGTGATAAAGAGATGCAGAGCTTTGAAAAATAAGGAGATGCAGAGCTGTGATAGAAAAAGAGAAGCAGAGCAGAGTTAAATAAGGAGATGCAGAACTGTGATAAATAAGGAGATACAGAGCTGTGATAAATAAAGAGATGCAGAGTTGTGCTAAATAAAGAGATGCAGAGCAGTGATAAAGAGATGAAGAGTAGTGATAAAGAAAAGCAGAGCTGTGATAGACAGATGCAGAGCTGTGATAAATAAAGAGATGCAGAGCAGAGATAAATAAAGAGATGCAGAGCAGAGATAAATAAGGAGATGCAGAGCTGTGATAAATAAGGAGATGCAGAGATGTGATAAATAAGGAGATGCAGAGCAGAGATAAATAAGGAGATGCAGAGCTGTGATAAATAAGGAGATACAGAGCTGTGCTAAATAAAAAGATGCAGAGCAGTGATAAAGAGATGAAGAGCAGTGATAAAGAGAAGCAGAGCTGTGATAAATAGACAGATGCAGAGCTGTGATAAATAAAGAGACGCAGAGCAGTGATAGAGAGAAGCAGAGCTATGATAATTAAAGAGATGCAAACCTGTGATAAATAGAGATGCAGAGCTGTGATAAATAAAGAGATGCAAACCTGTGATAAATAGAGATGCAGAGCTGTGATAAATAGACAGATGCAGAGCTGTGATAAATAAACAGATGCAGGGCAGTGATAAATAAAGAGATGCAGAGCTGTGATGAATAGAGAGTTGCAGAGCTGTGATAAATAAAGAGCTGCAAAGCAGTGATAAATAGACAGATGCAGAGCTTTGATAAATAAGGAGATGCAGGGCTGTGATAAAAAAAAGAGATGCACAGCAGTGATAAAGAGATGCAGAGCTGTGATAAATAAGGAGATGCAGAGCTGAAAAAAATAAAGAAATGCAGAGCTGTGATAAATAAAGAGATGCTGAGCTGTGATAAATAGAGAGAAGCAGAGCTGTGACAATTAAAGAGATGCAAACCTGTGATAAATAGAGATGCAGAGCTATGATAAATAAAGAGATGCAAACCTGTGATAAATAGACAGATGCAGAGCTGTGATAAATAAAGAGATGCAGAGCTGTGAGAAATAAACAGATGCAGAGCAGTGATAAATAAAGAGATGCAGATCTGTGATAAGGAGATACAGAGATGTGAATAGTAAAGAGATGCAGAACTGTGATAAATAAAGAGATGCAGAGCTGTGATAAATAAAGAGATGCAGAGCTGTGATAAATAAAGAGATGCAGAGCTGTGATAAAGAGATGAAGAGTAGTGATAAAGAAAAGCAGAGCTGTGATAGACAGAAGCAGAGCTGTGATAAATAAAGAGATGCAGAATAGAGATAAATAAAGAGATGCAGAGCAGAGATATATAAGGAGATGCAGAGCTGTGATAAATAAAGAGCTGCAGAGCAGTGATAAATAGACAGATGCAGAGCTGTGATAAATAGACAGATGCAGGGCTGTGATAAAAAAAGAGATGCAGAGCAGTGATAAAGAGATGCAGAGCTGTGATAAATAAGGAGATGCAGAGCTGTGATAAATAAAGAGATGCAGAGCTGTGATAAATAAAGAGATGCAGAGCTGTGATAAAGAGATGAAAAGTAGTGATAAAGAAAAGCAGAGCTGTGATAGACAGATGCAGAGCTGTGATAAATAAAGAGATGCAGAGATAAATAAAGAGATGCAGAGCAGAGATATATAAGGAGATGCAGAGCTGTGATAAATAAAGAGCTGCAGAGCAGTGATAAATAGACAGATGCAGAGCAGTGATAAATAAAGAGATGCAGAGCAGTGATAAATAAGAGATGCAGATCTGTGATAAGGAGATACAGAGATGTGAATAGTAAAGAGATGCAGAACTGTGATAAATAAAGAGATGCAGAGCTGTGATAAATAAAGAGATGCAGAGCTGTGATAAATAAAGAGATGCAGAGCTGTGATAAAGAGATGAAGAGTAGTGATAAAGAAAAGCAGAGCTGTGATAGACAGATGCAGAGCTGTGATAAATAAAGAGATGCAGAGATAAATAAAGAGATGCAGAGCAGAGATATATAAGGAGATGCAGAGCTGTGATAAATAAAGAGCTGCAGAGCAGTGATAAATAGACAGATGCAGAGCAGTGATAAATAAAGAGATGCAGAGCAGTGATAAATAAAGAGATGCAGAGATGTGACAATGAGAGAGATGCAGAGCTGTGATAAATAGATGCAGAGCAGTGATAAATAAAGAGAAGCAGAGCTGTGATAAATAGAGAGATGCAGATCTGTGATAAAGAGATGCAGAGCTTTGAAAAATAAGGAGATGCAGAGCTGTGATAGAAAAAGAGAAGCAGAGCAGAGATAAATAAGGAGATGCAGAGCTGTGATAAATAAGGAGATGCAGAGCTGTGATAAATAAAGAGATGCAGAGCTGTGATAAATAAAGAGATGCTGAGCTGTGATAAATAGAGAGATGCTGAGCTATGATAAATAAAGAGAAGCAGAGCTGTTAAAAATAGACAGATGCAGAGCTGTGATAAATAAAGAGATGCAGACCTGTTATAAATAGAGATGCAGAACTGTAAGAAAATAGCGAGAGACAGAGCTGTGATAAATAAAGAGATGCAGAGCTGTGATAAAGAGATGCAGAGATGTGATAATGAGAGAGATGCAGAGCTGCGATAAATAGATAGATGCAGAGCAGTGATAAATAAAGAGATGCAGACCTGTGATAAATAGAGAGATGCAGAGATGTGATAAATAAAGAGATGCAGAGATGTGATAATGAGAGAGATGCAGAGCTGTGATAAATAAAGAGATGCAGAGCTGTGATAAATAAAGAGATGCAGAGATGTGATAATGAGAGAGATGCAGAGCTGTGATAAATAGATAGATGCAGAGCAGTGATAAATAAAGAGATGTAGAGCAGTGATAAATAAAGAGATGCAGAGATGTGATAATGAGAGAGATGCAGAGCTGTGATAAATAGATAGATGCAGAGCAGTGATAAATAAAGAGATGCAGAGCTGTGATAAATAGAGAGATGCAGATCTGTGATAAAGAGATGCAGAGCTTTGAAAAATAAGGAGATGCAGAGCTGTGATAGAAAAAGAGAAGCAGAGCAGAGATAAATAAGGAGATGCGGAACTGTGATAAATAAGGAGATACAGAGCTGTGATAAATAAAGAGATGCAGAGCTGTGCTAAATAAAGAGATGCAGAGCAGTGATAAAGAGATGAAGAGTAGTGATAAAGAAAAGCAGAGCTGTGATAGACAGATGCAGAGCTGTGATAAATAAAGAGATGCAGAGCCGAGATAAATAAAGAGATGCAGAGCAGAGATAAATAAGGAGATGCAGAGCTGTGATAAATAAGGAGATGCAGAGCTGTGATAAATAAGGAGATGCAGAGCAGAGATAAATAAGGAGATGCAGAGCTGTGATAAATAAGGAGATACAGAGCTGTGCTAAATAAAAAGATGCAGAGCAGTGATAAAGAGATGAAGAGCAGTGATAAAGAGAAGCAGAGCTGTGATAAATAGACAGATGCAGAGCTGTGATAAATAAAGAGACGCAGAGCAGTGATAGAGAGAAGCAGAGCTATGATAATTAAAGAGATGCAAACCTGTGATAAATAGAGATGCAGAGCTGTGATAAATAAAGAGATGCAAACCTGTGATAAATAGAGATGCAGAGCTGTGATAAATAGACAGATGCAGAGCTGTGATAAATAAACAGATGCAGGGCAGTGATAAATAAAGAGATGCAGAGCTGTGATGAATAGAGAGATGCAGAGCTGTGATAAATAAAGAGCTGCAAAGCAGTGATAAATAGACAGATGCAGAGCTTTGATAAATAAGGAGATGCAGGGCTGTGATAAAAAAAGAGATGCACAGCAGTGATAAAGAGATGCAGAGCTGTGATAAATAAGGAGATGCAGAGCTGATAAAAATAAAGAGATGCAGAGCTGTGATAAATAAAGAGATGCTGAGCTGTGATAAATAGAGAGAAGTAGAGCTGTGACAATTAAAGAGATTCAAACCTGTGATAAATAGAGATGCCGAGCTATGATAAATAAAGAGATGCAAACCTGTGATAAATAGACAGATGCAGAGCCTTGATAAATAAAGAGATGCAGAGCTGTGAGAAATAAACAGATGCAGAGCAGTGATAAATAAAGAGATGCAGATCTGTGATAAGGAGATACAGAGATGTGAATAGTAAAGAGATGCAGAACTGTGATAAATAAAGAGATGCAGAGCTGTGATAAATAAAGAGATGCAGAGCTGTGATAAATAAAGAGATGCAGAGCTGTGATAAAGAGATGAAGAGTAGTGATAAAGAAAAGCAGAGCTGTGATAGACAGATGCAGAGCTGTGATAAATAAAGAGATGCAGAGATAAATAAAGAGATGCAGAGCAGAGATATATAAGGAGATGCAGAGCTGTGATAAATAAAGAGCTGCAGAGCAGTGATAAATAGACAGATGCAGAGCTGTGATAAATAGACAGATGTAGGGCTGTAATAAAAAAAGAGATGCAGAGCAGTGATAAAGAGATGCAGAGCTGTGATAAATAAGGAGATGCAGAGCTGTGATAAGTAAAGAGATGCAGAGCTGTGATAAATAAAGAGATGCTGAGCTGTGATAAATAGAGAGATGCTGAGCTATGATAAATAAAGAGAAGCAGAGCTGTTAAAAATAGACAGATGCAGAGCTGTGATAAATAAAGAGATGCAGACCTGTTATAAATAGAGAGATGCAGAACTGTAAGAAAATAGAGAGAGACAGAGCTGTGATAAATAAAGAGATGCAGAGCTGTGATAAAGAGATGCAGAGATGTGATAATTAGAGAGATGCAGAGCTGCAATAAATAGATAGATGCAGAGCAGTGATAAATAAAGAGATGCAGAGCTGTGATAAATAGAGAGATGTAGAGATGTGATAAATAAAGAGATGCAGAGATGTGATAATGAGAGAGATGCAGAGCTGTGATAAATAAAGAGATGCAGAGCTGTGATAAATAAAGAGATGCAGAGATGTGATAATGAGAGAGAAACAGAGCTGTGATAAATAGATAGATGCAGAGCAGTGATAAATAAAGAGATGCAGAGCAGTGATAAATAAAGAGGTGCAGAGTTGTGATAATGAGAGAGATGCAGAGCTGTGATAAATAGATAGATGCAGAGCAGTGATAAATAAAGAGATGCAGAGCTGTGATAAATAGAGAGATGCAGATCTGTGATAAAGAGATGCAGAGCTTTGAAAAATAAGGAGATGCAGAGCTGTGATAGAAAAAGAGAAGCAGAGCAGAGATAAATAAGGAGATGCAGAACTGTGATAAATAAGGAGATACAGAGCTGTGATAAATAAAGAGATGCAGAGTTGTGCTAAATAAAGTGATGCAGAGCAGTGATAAAGAGATGAAGAGTAGTGATAAAGAAAAGCAGAGCTGTGATAGACAGATGCAGAGCTGTGATAAATAAAGAGATGCAGAGCAGAGATAAATAAAGAGATGCAGAGCAGAGATAAATAAGGAGATGCAGAGCTGTGATAAATAAGGAGATGCAGAGATGTGATAAATAAGGAGATGCAGAGCAGAGATAAATAAGGAGATGCAGAGCTGTGATAAATAAGGAGATACAGAGCTGTGCTAAATAAAAAGATGCAGAGCAGTGATAAAGAGATGAAGAGCAGTGATAAAGAGAAGCAGAGCTGTGATAAATAGACAGATGCAGAGCTGTGATAAATAAAGAGACGCAGAGCAGTGATAGAGAGAAGCAGAGCTATGATAATTAAAGAGATGCAAACCTGTGATAAATAGAGATGCAGAGCTGTGATAAATAAAGAGATGCAAACCTGTGATAAATAGAGATGCAGAGCTGTGATAAATAGACAGATGCAGAGCTGTGATAAATAAACAGATGCAGGGCAGTGATAAATAAAGAGATGCAGAGCTGTGATTAATAGAGAGATGCAGAGCTGTGATAAATAAAGAGCTGCAAAGCAGTGATAAATAGACAGATGCAGAGCTTTGATAAATAAGGAGATGCAGGGCTGTGATAAAAAAAAGAGATGCACAGCAGTGATAAAGAGATGCAGAGCTGTGATAAATAAGGAGATGCAGAGCTGATAAAAATAAAGAAATGCAGAGCTGTGATAAATAAAGAGATGCTGAGCTGTGATAAATAGAGAGAAGCAGAGCTGTGACAATTAAAGAGATGCAAACCTGTGATAAATAGAGATGCCGAGCTATGATAAATAAAGAGATGCAAACCTGTGATAAATAGACAGATGCAGAGCTGTGATAAATAAAGAGATGCAGAGCTGTGAGAAATAAACAGATGCAGAGCAGTGATAAATAAAGAGATGCAGATCTGTGATAAGGAGATACAGAGATGTGAATAGTAAAGAGATGCAGAACTGTGATAAATAAAGAGATGCAGAGCTGTGATAAATAAAGAGATGCAGAGCTGTGATAAATAAAGAGATGCAGAGCTGTGATAAAGAGATGAAGAGTAGTGATAAAGAAAAGCAGAGCTGTGATAGACAGAAGCAGAGCTGTGATAAATAAAGAGATGCAGAGTAGAGATAAATAAAGAGATGCAGAGCAGAGATATATAAGGAGATGCAGAGCTGTGATAAATAGATAGATGCAGAGCAGTGATAAAGAGATGCAGAGCTGTGATAAATAAGTAGATGCAGAGCTGTGATAAATAAAGAGATGCAGAGCTGTGATAAATAAAGAGATGCTGAGCTATGATAAATAAAGTGAAGCAGAGCTGTTAAAAATAGACAGATGCAGAGCTGTGATAAATAAAGAGATGCAGACCTGTTATAAATAGAGAGATGCAGAACTGTAAGAAAATAGAGAGAGACACAGCTGTGATAAATAAAGAGATGCAGAGCTGTGATAAAGAGATGCAGAGATGTGATAATGAGAGAGATGCAGAGCTGTGATAAATAGATAGATGCAGAGCAGTGATAAATAAAGAGATGCAGAGCTGTGATAAATAGAGAGATGCAGAGATGTGATAAATAAAGAGATGCAGAGATGTGATAATGAGAGAGATGCAGAGCTGTGATAAATAAAGAGATGCAGAGCTGTGATAAATAAAGAGATGCAGAGATGTGATAATGAGAGAGATGCAGAGCTGTGATAAATAGATAGATGCAGAACTGTGATAAATAGATAGATGCAGAGCAGTGATAAATAAAGAGATGCAGAGCAGTGATTAATAAAGAGATGCAGAGATGTGATAATGAGAGAGATGCAGAGCTGTGATGAATAGATAGATGCAGAGCAGTGATAAATAAAGAGATGCAGAGCTGTGATAAATAGAGAGATGCAGATCTGTGATAAAGAGAAGCAGAGCAGAGATAAATAAGGAGATGTAGAACTGTGATAAATAAGGAGATACAGAGCTGTGATAAATAAAGAGATGCAGAGCTGTGCTAAATAAAGAGATGCAGAGCAGTGATAAAGAGATGAAGAGTAGTGATAAAGAAAAGCAGAGCTGTGATAGATAGATGCAGAGCTGTGATAAATAAAGAGATGCAGAGCAGAGATAAATAAAGAGATGCAGAGCAGAGATAAATAAGGAGATGCAGAGCTGTGATAAATAAGGAGATGCAGAGCAGAGATAAATAATGAGATGCAGAGCTGTGATAAATAAGGAGATACAGAGCTGTGCTAAAAAAAGAGATGCAGAGCAGTGATAAAGAGATGAAGAGCAGTGATAAAGAGAAGCAGAGCTGTGATAAATAGACAGATGCAGAGCTGTGATAAATAAAGAGATGCAGAGCAGTGATAGAGAGAAGCAGAGGTATGATAATTAAAGAGATGCAAACCTGTGATAAATAGAGATGCAGAGCTGTGATAAATAAAGAGATGCAAACCTGTGATAAATAGAGATGCAGAGCTGTGATAAATAGACAGATACAGAGCTGTGATAAATAAACAGATGCAGGGCAGTGATAAATAAAGAGATGCAGAGCTGTGATGAATAGAGAGATGCAGAGCTGTGATAAATAAAGAGCTGCAGAGCAGTGATAAATAGACAGATGCAGAGCTTTGATAAATAGACAGATGCAGGGCTGTGATAAAAAAAGAGATGCAGAGCAGTGATAAAGAGATGCAGAGCTGTGATAAATAAGGAGATGCAGAGCTGTGATAAATAAAGAGATGCAGAGCTGTGATAAATAAAGAGATGCTGAGCTATGATAAATAAAGTGAAGCAGAGCTGTTAAAAATAGACAGATGCAGAGCTGTGATAAATAAAGAGATGCAGACCTGTTATAAATAGAGAGATGCAGAACTGTAAGAAAATAGAGAGAGACACAGCTGTGATAAATAAAGAGATGCAGAGCTGTGATAAAGAGATGCAGAGATGTGATAATGAGAGAGATGCAGAGCTGTGATAAATAGATAGATGCAGAGCAGTGATAAATAAAGAGATGCAGAGCTGTGATAAATAGAGAGATGCAGAGATGTGATAAATAAAGAGATGCAGAGATGTGATAATGAGAGAGATGCAGAGCTGTGATAAATAAAGAGATGCAGAGCTGTGATAAATAAAGAGATGCAGAGATGTGATAATGAGAGAGATGCAGAGCTGTGATAAATAGATAGATGCAGAACTGTGATAAATAGATAGATGCAGAGCAGTGATAAATAAAGAGATGCAGAGCAGTGATTAATAAAGAGATGCAGAGATGTGATAATGAGAGAGATGCAGAGCTGTGATGAATAGATAGATGCAGAGCAGTGATAAATAAAGAGATGCAGAGCTGTGATAAATAGAGAGATGCAGATCTGTGATAAAGAGAAGCAGAGCAGAGATAAATAAAGAGATGTAGAACTGTGATAAATAAGGAGATACAGAGCTGTGATAAATAAAGAGATGCAGAGCTGTGCTAAATAAAGAGATTCAGAGCAGTGATAAAGAGATGAAGAGTAGTGATAAAGAAAAGCAGAGCTGTGATAGACAGATGCAGAGCTGTGTTAAATAAAGAGATGCAGAGCAGAGATAAATAAAGAGATGCAGAGCAGAGATAAATAAGGAGATGCAGAGCTGTGATAAATAAGGAGATGCAGAGCAGAGATAAATAATGAGATGCAGAGCTGTGATAAATAAGGAGATACAGAGCTGTGCTAAAAAAAGAGATGCAGAGCAGTGATAAAGAGATGAAGAGCAGTGGTAAAGAGAAGCAGAGCTGTGATAAATAGACAGATGCAGAGCTGTGATAAATAAAGAGATGCAGAGCAGTGATAGAGAGAAGCAGAGGTATGATAATTAAAGAGATGCAAACCTGTGATAAATAGAGATGCAGAGCTGTGATAAATAAAGAGATGCAAACCTGTGATAAATAGAGATGCAGAGCTGTGATAAATAGACAGAAACAGAGCTGTGATAAATAAACAGATGCAGGGCAGTGATAAATAAAGAGATGCAGAGCTGTGATGAATAGAGAGATGCAGAGCTGTGATAAATAAAGAGCTGCAGAGCAGTGATAAATAGACAGATGCAGAGCTTTGATAAATAAGGAGATGCAGGGCTGTGATAAAAAAAGAGATGCAGAGCAGTGATAAAGAGATGCAGAGCTGTGATAAATAAGGAGATGCAGAACTGTGATAAATAAAGAGATGCTGAGTTGTGATAAATAGAGATGCAGAGCTGTGATAAATAAAGAGATGCAGAGCTGTGATAAATAAAGAGATGCAGAGCTGTGATAAAGAGATGAAGAGTAGTGATAAAGAAAAGCAGAGCTGTGAAAGACAGATGCAGAGCTGTGATAAATAAAGAGATGCAGAGCAGAGATAAATAAAGAGATGCAGAGCAGAGATAAATAAGGAGATGCAGAGCTGTGATAAATAAAGAGCTGCAGAGCAGTGATAAATAGACAGATGCAGAGCTGTGATAAATAGACAGATGCAGGGCTGTAATAAAAAAAGAGATGCAGAGCAGTGATAAAGAGATGCAGAGCTGTGATAAATAAGGAGATGCAGAGCTGTGATAAATAAAGAGATGCAGAGCTGTGATAAATAAAGAGATGCTGAGCTGTGATAAATAGAGAAATGCTGAGCTTTGATAAATAAAGTGAAGCAGAGCTGTTAAAAATAGACAGATGCAGAACTGTGATAAATAAAGAGATGCAGACCTGATATAAATAGAGATGCAGAGCTATGATAAATAAAGAGATGCAAACCTGTGATAAATAGAGATGCAGAGCTGTGATAAATAGACAGATGCAGAGCTGTGATAAATAAACAGATGCAGGGCAGTGATAAATAAAGAGATGCAGAGCTGTGATGAATAGAGAGATGCAGAGCTGTGATAAATAAAGAGCTGCAGAGCAGTGATAAATAGACAGATGCAGAGCTTTGATAAATAAGGAGATGCAGGGCTGTGATAAAAAAAGAGATGCAGAGCAGTGATAAATAGATGCAGAGCTGTGATAAATAAGGAGATGCAGAGCTGTTAAAAATAAAGAGATGCAGAGCTGTGATAAATAAAGAGATGCTGAGCTGTGATAAATAGAGATGCAGAGCTATGACAAATAAAGAGAAGCAGAGCTGTAATAAATAGACAGATGCAGAGCTGTGAAAAATAAAGAGATGCAGAGCTGTGATAAATAGAGAGATGCAGAACTGTAAGAAAATAGAGAGAGGCAGAGCTGTGATAAATAAAGAGATGCAGAGCTGTGATCAATAAGGATATGCAGAGCTATGATAAATAAAGAGATGCAGAGCTGTGATAAAGAGATGCTGAGCTGTGACTAATAGAGAGATGCAGAGCTATGATAAATAAAGAGTAGCAGAGCTGTGATAAATAGACAGATGCAGAGCTGTGATAAATAAAGAGATGCAGAACTGTAAGAAAATAGAGAGAGGCAGAGCTGTGATAAATAGAGAGATATAGAGCTATGATAAATAAAGAGAATAAGAGCTGTAATAAATAGACAGATGAAGAGATGTGATAAATAAAGAGATGCAGAGCTGTGATAAATACAGAAATGCTGAGCTGTGATTAATAGAGAGATGCAGAGCTATGATAAATAATGAGAAGCAGAGCTGTGATAAATAGACAGATGAAGTGCTATGATAAATAAAGAGTTGCAGAGCTGTGATAAATAGACAGATGCACAGCTGTGATAAATAGAGAGATGCAGAACTGTAAGAAAATAGAGAGAGGCAGAGCTGTGATAAATAGAGAGATGCAGAGCTAAGATAAATAAAGAGAAGCAGAGCTCTGATAAATAGACAGATGAACAGCTGTGATAAATAAAGAGATGTAGAGCTATGATAAACAGATGCAGAGAAGTGATAAATAAAGAGATGCAGAGATGTGATAATGAGAGAGATGCAGAGCTGTGATAAATAGACAGATACAGATGTGTGATAAAGAGATGCTAAGCTGTGATAAATAGAGAGATGCAGAGCTGTGATAAATAGAGAGATGCAGATCTGTGATAAAGAGAAGCAGAGCTTTGACAAATAAGGAGATGCAGAGCTGTGATAGAAAAAGAGATGCAGAGCAGAGATAAATAAGGAGATACAGAGCAGTGATAAATAAAGAGATGCAGAGCTGTGATAAATAAAGAGATGCAGAGATGTGATAATGAGAGAGATGCAGAGCTGTGATAAATAGATAGATGCAGAGCAGTGATAAATAAAGAGATGCAGAGCAGTGATAAATAAAGAGATGCAGAGATGTGACAATGAGAGAGATGCAGAGCTGTGATAAATAGATAGATGCAGAGCAGTGATAAATAAAGAGAAGCAGAGCTGTGATAAATAGAGAGATGGAGATCTGTGATAAAGAGATGCAGAGCTTTGAAAAATAAGGAGATGCAGAGCTGTGATAGAAAAAGAGAAGCAGAGCAGAGATAAATAAGGAGATGCAGAACTGTGATAAATAAGGAGATACAGAGCTGTTATAAATAAAGAGATGCAGAGCTGTGCTAAATAAAGAGATGCAGAGCAGTGATAAAGAGATGAAGAGTAGTGATAAAGAAAAGCAGAGCTGTAATAGACAGATGCAGAGCTGTGATAAATAAAGAGATGCAGAGCAGAGATAAATAAAGAGATGCAGAGCAGAGATAAATAAGTAGATGCAGAGCTGTGATAAATAAGGAGATGCAGAGCTGTGATAAATAAGGAGATGCAGAGCAGAGATAAATAAGGAGATGCAGAGCTGTGATAAATAAGGAGAAACAGAGCTGTGCTAAATAAAGAGATGCAGAGCAGTGATAAAGAGATGAAGAGCAGTGATAAAGAGAAGCAGAGCTGTGATAAATAGACAGATGCAGAGCTGTGAAAAATAAAGAGATGCAGAGCAGAGATAAATAAAGAGATGCAGAGCAGAGATAAATAAGGAGATGCAGAGCTGTGATAAATAAGGAGATGCAGAGCTGTGATAAATAAGGAGATGCAGAGCAGAGATAAATAAGGAGATGCAGAGCTGTGATAAATAAGGAGATACAGAGCTGTGCTAAATAAAGAGATGCAGAGCAGTGATAAAGAGATGAAGAGCATTGATAAAGAGAAGCAGAGCTGTGATAAACAGACAGATGCAGAGCTGTGATAAATAAAGAGATGCAGAGCAGTGATAGAGAGAAGCAGAGCTATAATAATTAAAGAGATGCAAACCTGTGATGAATAGAGATGCAGAGCTATGATAAATAAAGAGATGCAAACCTGTGATAAATAGAGATGCAGAGCTGTGATAAATAGACAGATGCAGAGCTGTGATAAATAAACAGATGCAGGGCAGTGATAAATAAAGAGATGCAGAGCTGTGATGAATAGAGAGATGCAGAGCTGTGATAAATAAAGAGCTGCAGAGCAGTGATAAATAGACAGATGCAGAGCTTTGATAAATAAGGAGATGCAGGGCTGTGATAAAAAAAGAGATGCAGAGCAGTGATAAAGAGATGCAGAGCTGTGATAAATAAGGAGATGCAGAGCTGTTAAAAATAAAGAGATGCAGAGCTGTGATAAATAAAGAGATGCTGAGCTGTGATAAATAGAGATGCAGAGCTTTGACAAATAAAGAGAAGCAGAGCTGTGATAAATAGACAGATGCAGAGCTGTGATTAATAAAGAGATGCAGAGCTGTGATAAATAGAGAGATGCAGAACTGTAAGAAAATAGAGAGAGGCAGAGCTGTGATAAATAAAGAGATGCAGAGCTGTGATCAATAAGGAGATGCAGAGCTATGATAAATAAAGAGATGCAGAGCTGTGATAAAGAGATGCTGAGCTGTGACTAATAGAGAGATGCAGAGCTGTGATAAATAAAGAGATGCAGAACTGTAAGAAAATAGAGAGAGGCAGAGCTGTGATAAATAGAGAGATATAGAGCTATGATAAATAAAGAGAATAAGAGCTGTAATAAATAGACAGATGAAGAGCTGTGATAAATAAAGAGATGCAGAGCTGTGATAAATACAGAAATGCTGAGCTGTGATTAATAGAGAGATGCAGAGCTATGATAAATAATGAGAAGCTGAGCTGTGATAAATAGACAGATGAAGAGCTATGATAAATAAAGAGTTGCAGAGCTGTGATAAATAGACATGTGCACAGCTGTGATAAATAGAGATGCAGAACTGTAAGAAAATAGAGAGAGACAGAGCTGTGATAAATAGAGAGATGCTGAGCTATGATAAATAAAGAGAAGCAGAGCTGTGATAAATAGACAGATGAACAGCTGTGATAAATAAAGAGATGCAGAGCTATGATAAACAGATGCAGAGAAGTGATAAATAAAGAGATGCAGAGATGTGATAATGAGAGAGATGCAGAGCTGTGATAAATAGACAGATACAGATGTGTGATAAAGAGATGCTAAGCTGTGATAAATAGAGAGATGCAGAGCTGTGATAAATAGAGAGATGCAGATCTGTGATAAAGAGAAGCAGAGCTTTGACAAATAAGGAGATGCAGAGCTGTGATAGAAAAAGAGATGCAGAGCAGAGATAAATAAGGAGATGCAGAGCTGTGATAAATAAGGAGATACAGAGCTGTGATAAATAAAGAGATGCAGAGCTGTGCTAAATAAAGAGATGCAGAGCAGTGATAAAGAGATGAAGAGCAGTGATAAAGAGAAGCAGAGCTGTGATAAATAGACAGATGCGGAGCTGTGATAAATAAAGAGATGCAGAGCAGTGATAAATAGAGATGCAGAGCTGAGATAAATAAAGAGATGCAAACCTGTGATAAATAAAGATGCAGAGCTGTGATAAATAGACAGATGCAGAGCTGTGATAAATAGACAGATGCAGAGCTGTGATAAATAAAGAGATGCAGAGCTGTGATAAATAAAGAGATGTGGAGCAGTGATAAAGAGATGAAGAGCAGTGATTAATAAAGAGAAGCAGAGCTGTGAATAATAAAGAGAAGCAGAGCTGTGATAAATAGACAGATGCAGAGCTGTAATAAATAAAGAGATGCAGAGCTGTGATAAATAGGGAGAAGCAGAGCTGTGATAATTAAAGAGATGCAGAGCTGTGATCAAGAGATGCAGAGCTGTGATAATTAAAGAGATGCAGACCTGTGATAAATAAAGAGATGCAGAGCTGTGATAAATAGACAGATGCAGAGCTTTGATAAATAAGGAGATGCAGGGCTGTGATAAAAAAAGAGATGCAGAGCAGTGATAAAGAGATGCAGAGCTGTGATAAATAAGGAGATGCAGAGCTGTGATAAATAAAGAGATGCTGAGTTGTGATAAATAGAGATGCAGAGCTGTGATAAATAAAGAGATGCAGAGCTGTGATAAATAAAGAGATGCAGAGCTGTGATAAAGAGATGAAGAGTATTGATAAAGAAAAGCAGAGCTGTGAAAGACAGATGCAGAGCTGTGATAAATAAAGAGATGCAGAGCAGAGATAAATAAAGAGATGCAGAGCAGAGATAAATAAGGAGATGCAGAGCTGTGATAAATAAAGAGCTGCAGAGCAGTGATAAATAGACAGATGCAGAGCTGTGATAAATAGACAGATGCAGGGCTGTGATAAAGAGAAGCAGAGCTTTGACAAATAAGGAGATGCAGAGCTGTGATAGAAAAAGAGATGCAGAGCAGAGATAAATAAGGAGATACAGAGCAGTGATAAATAAAGAGATGCAGAGCTGTGATAAATAAAGAGATGCAGAGATGTGATAATGAGAGAGATGCAGAGCTGTGATAAATAGATAGATGCAGAGCAGTGATAAATAAAGAGATGCAGAGCAGTGATAAATAAAGAGATGCAGAGATGTGACAATGAGAGAGATGCAGAGCTGTGATAAATAGATAGATGCAGAGCAGTGATAAATAAAGAGAAGCAGAGCTGTGATAAATAGAGAGATGGAGATCTGTGATAAAGAGATGCAGAGCTTTGAAAAATAAGGAGATGCAGAGCTGTGATAGAAAAAGAGAAGCAGAGCAGAGATAAATAAGGAGATGCAGAACTGTGATAAATAAGGAGATACAGAGCTGTTATAAATAAAGAGATGCAGAGCTGTGCTAAATAAAGAGATGCAGAGCAGTGATAAAGAGATGAAGAGTAGTGATAAAGAAAAGCAGAGCTGTAATAGACAGATGCAGAGCTGTGATAAATAAAGAGATGCAGAGCAGAGATAAATAAAGAGATGCAGAGCAGAGATAAATAAGTAGATGCAGAGCTGTGATAAATAAGGAGATGCAGAGCTGTGATAAATAAGGAGATGCAGAGCAGAGATAAATAAGGAGATGCAGAGCTGTGATAAATAAGGAGAAACAGAGCTGTGCTAAATAAAGAGATGCAGAGCAGTGATAAAGAGATGAAGAGCAGTGATAAAGAGAAGCAGAGCTGTGATAAATAGACAGATGCAGAGCTGTGAAAAATAAAGAGATGCAGAGCAGAGATAAATAAAGAGATGCAGAGCAGAGATAAATAAGGAGATGCAGAGCTGTGATAAATAAGGAGATGCAGAGCTGTGATAAATAAGGAGATGCAGAGCAGAGATAAATAAGGAGATGCAGAGCTGTGATAAATAAGGAGATACAGAGCTGTGCTAAATAAAGAGATGCAGAGCAGTGATAAAGAGATGAAGAGCATTGATAAAGAGAAGCAGAGCTGTGATAAACAGACAGATGCAGAGCTGTGATAAATAAAGAGATGCAGAGCAGTGATAGAGAGAAGCAGAGCTATAATAATTAAAGAGATGCAAACCTGTGATGAATAGAGATGCAGAGCTATGATAAATAAAGAGATGCAAACCTGTGATAAATAGAGATGCAGAGCTGTGATAAATAGACAGATGCAGAGCTGTGATAAATAAACAGATGCAGGGCAGTGATAAATAAAGAGATGCAGAGCTGTGATGAATAGAGAGATGCAGAGCTGTGATAAATAAAGAGCTGCAGAGCAGTGATAAATAGACAGATGCAGAGCTTTGATAAATAAGGAGATGCAGGGCTGTGATAAAAAAAGAGATGCAGAGCAGTGATAAAGAGATGCAGAGCTGTGATAAATAAGGAGATGCAGAGCTGTTAAAAATAAAGAGATGCAGAGCTGTGATAAATAAAGAGATGCTGAGCTGTGATAAATAGAGATGCAGAGCTTTGACAAATAAAGAGAAGCAGAGCTGTGATAAATAGACAGATGCAGAGCTGTGATTAATAAAGAGATGCAGAGCTGTGATAAATAGAGAGATGCAGAACTGTAAGAAAATAGAGAGAGGCAGAGCTGTGATAAATAAAGAGATGCAGAGCTGTGATCAATAAGGAGATGCAGAGCTATGATAAATAAAGAGATGCAGAGCTGTGATAAAGAGATGCTGAGCTGTGACTAATAGAGAGATGCAGAGCTGTGATAAATAAAGAGATGCAGAACTGTAAGAAAATAGAGAGAGGCAGAGCTGTGATAAATAGAGAGATATAGAGCTATGATAAATAAAGAGAATAAGAGCTGTAATAAATAGACAGATGAAGAGCTGTGATAAATAAAGAGATGCAGAGCTGTGATAAATACAGAAATGCTGAGCTGTGATTAATAGAGAGATGCAGAGCTATGATAAATAATGAGAAGCTGAGCTGTGATAAATAGACAGATGAAGAGCTATGATAAATAAAGAGTTGCAGAGCTGTGATAAATAGACATGTGCACAGCTGTGATAAATAGAGATGCAGAACTGTAAGAAAATAGAGAGAGACAGAGCTGTGATAAATAGAGAGATGCTGAGCTATGATAAATAAAGAGAAGCAGAGCTGTGATAAATAGACAGATGAACAGCTGTGATAAATAAAGAGATGCAGAGCTATGATAAACAGATGCAGAGAAGTGATAAATAAAGAGATGCAGAGATGTGATAATGAGAGAGATGCAGAGCTGTGATAAATAGACAGATACAGATGTGTGATAAAGAGATGCTAAGCTGTGATAAATAGAGAGATGCAGAGCTGTGATAAATAGAGAGATGCAGATCTGTGATAAAGAGAAGCAGAGCTTTGACAAATAAGGAGATGCAGAGCTGTGATAGAAAAAGAGATGCAGAGCAGAGATAAATAAGGAGATGCAGAGCTGTGATAAATAAGGAGATACAGAGCTGTGATAAATAAAGAGATGCAGAGCTGTGCTAAATAAAGAGATGCAGAGCAGTGATAAAGAGATGAAGAGCAGTGATAAAGAGAAGCAGAGCTGTGATAAATAGACAGATGCGGAGCTGTGATAAATAAAGAGATGCAGAGCAGTGATAAATAGAGATGCAGAGCTGAGATAAATAAAGAGATGCAAACCTGTGATAAATAAAGATGCAGAGCTGTGATAAATAGACAGATGCAGAGCTGTGATAAATAGACAGATGCAGAGCTGTGATAAATAAAGAGATGCAGAGCTGTGATAAATAAAGAGATGTGGAGCAGTGATAAAGAGATGAAGAGCAGTGATTAATAAAGAGAAGCAGAGCTGTGAATAATAAAGAGAAGCAGAGCTGTGATAAATAGACAGATGCAGAGCTGTAATAAATAAAGAGATGCAGAGCTGTGATAAATAGGGAGAAGCAGAGCTGTGATAATTAAAGAGATGCAGAGCTGTGATCAAGAGATGCAGAGCTGTGATAATTAAAGAGATGCAGACCTGTGATAAATAAAGAGATGCAGAGCTGTGATAAATAGACAGATGCAGAGCTTTGATAAATAAGGAGATGCAGGGCTGTGATAAAAAAAGAGATGCAGAGCAGTGATAAAGAGATGCAGAGCTGTGATAAATAAGGAGATGCAGAGCTGTGATAAATAAAGAGATGCTGAGTTGTGATAAATAGAGATGCAGAGCTGTGATAAATAAAGAGATGCAGAGCTGTGATAAATAAAGAGATGCAGAGCTGTGATAAAGAGATGAAGAGTATTGATAAAGAAAAGCAGAGCTGTGAAAGACAGATGCAGAGCTGTGATAAATAAAGAGATGCAGAGCAGAGATAAATAAAGAGATGCAGAGCAGAGATAAATAAGGAGATGCAGAGCTGTGATAAATAAAGAGCTGCAGAGCAGTGATAAATAGACAGATGCAGAGCTGTGATAAATAGACAGATGCAGGGCTGTGTTAAAAAAAGAGATGCAGAGCAGTGATAAAGAGATGCAGAGCTGTGATAAATAAGGAGATGCAGAGCTGTGATAAATAAAGAGATGCAGAGCTGTGATAAATAAAGAGATGCTGAGCTGTGATAAATAGAGAGATGCTGAGCTTTGATAAATAAAGAGAAGCAGAGCTGTTAAAAATAGACAGATGCAGAGCTGTGATAAATAAAGAGATGCAGACCTGTTATAAATAGAGAGATGCAGAACTGTAAGAAAATAGAGAGAGACAGAGCTGTGATAAATAAAGAGATGCAGAGCTGTGATAAAGAGATGCAGAGATGTGATAATGAGAGAGATGCAGAGCTGTGATAAATAGATAGATGCAGAGCAGTGATAAATAAAGAGATGCAGAGCTGTGATAAATAGAGAGATGCAGAGATGTGATAAATAAAGAGATGCAGAGATGTGATAATGAGAGAGATGCAGAGCTGTGATAAATAAAGAGATGCAGAGCTGTGATAAATAAAGAGATGCAGAGATGTGATAATGAGAGAGATGCAGAGCTGTGATAAATAGATAGATGCAGAGCAGTGATAAAAAAAGAGATGCAGAGCAGTGATAAATAAAGAGATGCAGAGATGTGACAATGAGAGAGATGCAGAGCTGTGATAAATAGATAGATGCAGAGCAGTGATAAATAAAGAGAAGCAGAGCTGTGATAAATAGAGAGATGCAGATCTGTGATAAAGAGATGCAGAGCTTTGAAAAATAAGGAGATGCAGAGCTGTGATAGAAAAAGAGAAGCAGAGTAGAGATAAATAAGGAGATGCAGAACTGTGATAAATAGGGAGATACAGAGCTGTGATAAATAAAGAGATGCAGAGCTGTGCTAAATAAAGAGATGCAGAGCAGTGATAAAGAGATGAAGAGTAGTGATAAAGAAAAACAGAGCTGTAATAGACAGATGCAGAGCTGTGATAAATAAAGAGATGCAGAGCAGAGATAAATAAAGAGATGCAGAGCAGAGATAAATAAGGAGATGCAGAGCTGTGATAAATAAGGAGATGCAGAGCTGTGATAAATAAGGAGATGCAGAGCAGAGATAAATAAGGAGATGCAGAGCTGTGATAAATAAGGAGATACAGAGCTGTGCTAAATAAAGAGATGCAGAGCAGTGATAAAGAGATGAAGAGCAGTGATAAAGAGAAGCAGAGCTGTGATAAATAGACAGATGCAGAGCTTTGATAAATAAAGAGATGCAGAGCAGAGATAAATAAAGAGATGCAGAGCAGAGATAAATAAGGAGATGCAGAGCTGTGATAAATAAGGAGATGCAGAGCTGTGATAAATAATGAGATGCAGAGCAGAGATAAATAAGGAGATGCAGAGCTGTGATAAATAAGGAGATACAGAGCTGTGCTAAATAAAGAGATGCAGAGCAGTGATAAAGAGATGAAGAGCAGAGATAAAGAGAAGCAAAGCTGTGATAAATAGACAGATGCAGAGCTTTGATAAATAAAGAGATGCAGAGCAGTGATAGAGAGAAGCAGAGCTATGATAATTAAAGAGATGCAAACCTGTAATAAATAGAGATGCAGAGTTATGATAAATAAAGAGATGCAAACCTGTGATAAATAGAGATGCAGAGCTGTGATAAATAGACAGATGCAGAGCTGTGATAAATAAACAGATGCAGGGCAGTGATAAATAAAGAGATGCAGAGCTGTGATGAATAGAGAGATGCAGAGCTGTGATAAATAAAGAGCTACAGAGCAGTGATAAATAGACAGATGCAGAGCTTTGATAAATAAGGAGATGGAAGGCTGTGATAAAAAAAGAGATGCAGAGCAGTGATAAAGAGATGCAGAGCTGTGATAAATAAGGAGATGCAGAGCTGTTAAAAATAGAGATGCAGAGCTGTGATAAATAAAGAGATGCTGAGCTGTGATAAATAGAGAAGCAGAGCTATGACAAATAAAGAGAAGCAGAGCTGTGATAAATAGACAGATGCAGAGCTGTGATAAATAAAGAGATGCAGAGCTGTGATAAATAGAGAGATGCAGAACTGTAAGAAAATAGAGAGAGGCAGAGCTGTGATAAATAAAGAGATGCAGAGCTGTGATCAATAAGGAGATGCAGAGCTATGATAAATAAAGAGGTGCAGAGCTGTGATAAAGAGATGCTGAGCTGTGACTAATAGAGAGATGCAGAGCTATGATAAATAAAGAGTAGCAGAGCTGTGATAAATTGACAGATGCAGAGCTGTGATAAATAAAGAGATGCAGAACTGTAAGAAAATAGAGAGAGGCAGAGCTGTGATAAATAGAGAGATATAGAGCTATGATAAATAAAGAGAATAAGAGCTGTAATAAATAGACAGATGAAGAGCTGTGATAAATAAAGAGATGCAGAGCTGTGATAAATACAGAAATGCTGAGCTGTGATTAATAGAGAGATGCAGAGCTATGATAAATAATGAGAAGCAGAGCTGTGATAAATAGACAGATGAAGAGCTATGATAAATAAAGAGTTGCAGAGCTGTGATAAATAGACAGATGCACAGCTGTGATAAATAGAGAGATGCAGAACTGTAAGAAAATAGAGAGAGGCAGAGCTGTGATAAATAGAGAGATGCAGAGCTATGATAAATAAAGAGAAGCAGAGCTGTGATAAATAGACAGATGAACAGCTGTGATAAATAAAGAGATGTAGAGCTATGATAAACAGATGCAGAGAAGTGATAAATAAAGAGATGCAGAGATGTGATAATGAGAGAGATGCAGAGCTGTGATAAATAGACAGATACAGATGTGTGACAAAGAGATGCTAAGCTGTGATAAATAGAGAGATGCAGAGCTGTGATAAATAGAGAGATGCAGATCTGTGATAAAGAGAAGCAGAGCTTTGACAAATAAGGAGATGCAGAGCTGTGATAGAAAAAGAGATGCAGAGCAGAGATAAATAAGGAGATGCAGAGCAGTGATCAATAAAGAGATGCAGAGCTGTGATAAATAAAGAGATGCAGAGATGTGATAATGAGAGAGATGCAGAGCTGTGATAAATAGATAGATGCAGAGCAGTGATAAATAAAGAGATGCAGAGCAGGGATAAATAAAGAGATGCAGAGATGTGACAATGAGAGAGATGCAGAGCTGTGATAAATAGATAGATGCAGAGCAGTGATAAATAAAGAGAAGCAGAGCTGTGATAAATAGAGAGATGCAGATCTGTGATAAAGAGATGCAAAGCTTTGAAAAATAAGGAGATGCAGAGCTGTGATAGAAAAAGAGAAGCAGAGCAGAGATAAATAAGGAGATGCAGAACTGTGATAAATAAGGAGATACAGAGCTGTGATAAATAAAGAGATGCAGAGCTGTGCTAAATAAAGAGATGCAGAGCAGTAATAAAGAGATGAAGAGTAGTGATAAAGAAAAGCAGAGCTGTAATAGACAGATGCAGAGCTGTGATAAATAAAGAGATGCAGAGCAGAGATAAATAAAGAGATGCAGAGCAGAGATAAATAAGGAGATGCAGAGCTGTGATAAATAAGGAGATGCAGAGCTGTGATAAATAAGGAGATGCAGAGCAGAGATAAATAAGGAGATGCAGAGCTGTGATAAATAAGGAGATACAGAGCTGTGCTAAATAAAGAGATGCAGAGCAGTGATAAAGAGATGAAGAGCAGTGATAAAGAGAAGCAGAGCTGTGATAAATAAAGAGATGCAGAGCAGAGATAAATAAAGAGATGCAGAGCAGAGATAAATTAGGAGATGCAGAGCTGTGATAAATAAGGAGATGCAGAACTGTGATAAATAAAGAGATGCAGAGCAGAGATAAATAAAGAGATGCAGAGCAGAGATAAATAAGGAGATGCAGAGCTGTGATAAATAAGGAGATGCAGAGCTGTGATAAATAAGGAGATGCAGAGCAGAGATAAATAAGGAGATGCAGAGCTGTGATAAATAAGGAGATACAGAGCTGTGCTAAATAAAGAGATGCAGAGCAGTGATAAAAAGATGAAGAGCAGTGATAAAGAGAAGCAGAGCTGTGATAAATAGACAGATGCAGAGCTGTGATAAATAAAGAGATGCAGAGCAGTGATAGAGAGAAGCAGAGCTATGATAATTAAAGAGATACAAACCTGTGATGAATAGAGATGCAGAGCTATGATAAATAAAGAGATGCAAACCTGTGATAAATAGAGATGCAGAGCTGCGATAAATAGACAGATGCAGAGCTGTGATAAATAAACAGATGCAGGGCAGTGATAAATAAAGAGATGCAGAGCTGTGATGAATAGAGAGATGCAGAGCTGTGATAAATAAAGAGCTGCAGAGCAGTGATAAATAGACAGATGCAGAGCTTTGATAAATAAGGAGATGCAGGGCTGTGATAAAAAAAGAGATGCAGAGCAGTGATAAAGAGATGCAGAGCTGTGATAAATAAGGAGATGCAGAGCTGTTAAAAATAAAGAGATGCAGAGCTGTGATAAATAAAGAGATGCTGAGCTGTGATAAATAGAGATGCAGAGCTATGACAAATAAAGAGAAGCAGAGCTGTGATAAATAGAC
This sequence comes from Taudactylus pleione, assembly GCA_031769625.1. Classification (NCBI taxonomy): domain Eukaryota; kingdom Metazoa; phylum Chordata; class Amphibia; order Anura; family Myobatrachidae; genus Taudactylus; species Taudactylus pleione. Next base: position 2,757,487 of record JAUIMM010000609.1, read on the forward strand.
AGATGCAGAGCTGTGATAAATAAAGAGATGCAGAGCTGTGATAAATAGAGAGATGCAGAACTGTAAGAAAATAGAGAGAGGCAGAGCTGTGATAAATAAAGAGATGCAGAGCTGTGATCAATAAGGAGATGCAGAGCTATGATAAATAAAGAGATGCAGAGCTGTGATAAAGAGATGCTGAGCTGTGACTAATAGAGAGATGCAGAGCTATGATAAATAAAGAGTAGCAGAGCTGTGATAAATAGACAGATGCAGAGCTGTGATAAATAAAGAGATGCAGAACTGTAAGAAAATAGAGAGAGGCAGAGCTGTGATAAATAAAGAGATGCAGAGCTGTGATCAATAAGGAGATGCAGAGCTATGATAAATAAAGAGATGCAGAGCTGTGATAAAGAGAGGCAGAGCTGTGATAAATAGAGAGATATAGAGCTATGATAAATAAAGAGAATAAGAGCTGTAATAAATAGACAGATGAAGAGCTGTGATAAATAAAGAGATGCAGAGCTGTGATAAATACAGAAATGCTGAGCTGTGATTAATAGAGAGATGCAGAGCTATGATAAATAATGAGAAGCAGAGCTGTGATAAATAGACAGATGAAGAGCTATGATAAATAAAGAGTTGCAGAGCTGTGATAAATAGACAGATGCACAGCTGTGATAAATAGAGAGATGCAGAACTGTAAGAAAATAGAGAGAGACAGAGCTGTGATAAATAGAGAGATGCAGAGCTATGATAAATAAAGAGAAGCAGAGCTGTGATAAATAGACAGATGAACAGCTGTGATAAATAAAGAGATGCAGAGCTATGATAAACAGATGCAGAGAAGTGATAAATAAAGAGATGCAGAGATGTGATAATGAGAGAGATGCAGAGCTGTGATAAATAGACAGATACAGATGTGTGATAAAGAGATGCTAAGCTGTGATAAATAGAGAGATGCAGAGCTGTGATAAATAGAGAGATGCAGATCTGTGATAAAGAGAAGCAGAGCTTTGACAAATAAGGAGATGCAGAGCTGTGATAGAAAAAGAGATGCAGAGCAGAGATAAATAAGGAGATGCAGAGCTGTGATAAATAAGGAGATACAGAGCTGTGATAAATAAAGAGATGCAGAGCTGTGCTAAATAAAGAGATGCAGAGCAGTGATAAAGAGATGAAGAGCAGTGATAAAGAGAAGCAGAGCTGTGATAAATAGACAGATGCAGAGCTGTGAAAAATAAAGAGATGCAGAGCAGTGATAAATAGAGATGCAGAGCTGAGATAAATAAAGAGATGCAAACCTCTGATAAATAAAGATGCAGAGCTGTGATAAATAGACAGATGCAGAGCTGTGATAAATAGACAGATGCAGAGCTGTGATAAATAAAGAGATGCAGAGCTGTGATAAATAAAGAGATGCGGAGCAGTGATAAAGAGATGAAGAGCAGTGATAAAGAGAAGCAGAGCTGTGATAAATAGACAGATGCAGAGCTGTGATAAATAAAGAGATGCAGAGCAGTGATAGAGAGAAGCAGAGCTATGATAATTAAAGAGATACAAACCTGTGATAAATAGAGATGCAGAGTTATGATAAATAAAGAGATGCAAACCTGTGATAAATAGAGATGCAGAGCTGTGATAAATAGACAGATGCAGAGCTGTGATAAATAAACAGATGCAGGGCAGTGATAAATAAAGAGATGCAGAGCTGTGATGAATAGAGAGATGCAGAGCTGTGATAAATAAAGAGCTGCAGAGCAGTGATAAATAGACAGATGCAGAGCTTTGATAAATAAGGAGATGCAGGGCTGTGATAAAAAAAGAGATGCAGAGCAGTGATAAAGAGATGCAGAACTGTAAGAAAATAGAGAGAGGCAGAGCTGTGATAAATAGAGAGATATAGAGCTATGATAAATAAAGAGAATAAGAGCTGTAATAAATAGACAGATGAAGAGCTGTGATAAATAAAGAGATGCAGAGCTGTGATAAATACAGAAATGCTGAGCTGTGATTAATAGAGAGATGCAGAGCTATGATAAATAATGAGATGCAGAGCTGTGATAAATAGACAGAAGAAGAGCTATGATAAATAAAGAGTTGCAGAGCTGTGATAAATAGACAGATGCACAGCTGTGATAAATAGAGAGATGCAGAACTGTAAGAAAATAGATAGAGGCAGAGCTGTGATAAATAGAGAGATGCAGAGCTATGATAAATAAAGAGAAGCAGAGCTGTGATAAATAGACAGATGAACAGCTGTGATAAATAAAGAGATGTTGAGCTATGATAAACAGATGCAGAGAAGTGATAAATAAAGAGATGCAGAGATGTGATAATGAGAGAGATGCAGAGCTGTGATAAATAGACAGATACAGATGTGTGATAAGAGATGCTAAGCTGTGATAAATAGAGAGATGCAGAGCTGTGATATATAGAGAGATGCAGATCTGTGATAAAGAGAAGCAGAGCTTTGACAAATAAGGAGATGCAGAGCTGTGATAGAAAAAGAGATGCAGAGCAGAGATAAATAAGGAGATGCAGAGCTGTGATAAATAAGGAGATACAGAGCTGTGATAAATAAAGAGATGCAGAGCTGTGCTAAATAAAGAGATGCAGAGCAGTGATAAAGAGATGAAGAGCAGTGATAAAGAGAAGCAGAGCTGTGATAAATACACAGATGCAGAGCTGTGATAAATAAAGAGATGCAGAGCAGTGATAAATAGAGATGCAGAGCTGAGATAAATAAAGAGATGCAAACCTCTGATAAATAAAGATGCAGAGCTGTGATAAATAGACAGATGCAGAGCTGTGATAAATAGACAGATGCAGAGCTGTGAGAAATAAAGAGATGCAGAGCTGTGATAAATAAAGAGATGCGGAACAGTGATAAAGAGATGAAGAGCAGTGATTAATAAAGAGAAGCAGGGCAGTGATAAATACAGAGATGCAGAGCAGTGATAATAAAGAGATGCAGAGCTGTGATAAATAAGCAGATGCAGAGCAGTGATAAATAAAGAGATGCAGAGCAGTGATAAATAAAGAGATGCAGAGCTGTGATAAATAGACAGATGCAGATCTGTGATAAAGAGATGCAGAGCTGTGATAAATAGAGAGATGCAGAGCTGTGATAAATAAAGAGCTGCAGAGCAGTGATAACTAGAGAGATGCAGAGCTTTGATAAATTAGAAGATGCAGGGCTGTGATAAAAAAGAGATGCATAGCAGTGATAAAGAGATGTAGAGCTGTGATAAATAAGGAGATGCAGAGCTGTGAGAAATAAAGAGATGCAGAGCTTTGATAAATAAAGAGATGCTGAGCTGTGATAAATAGAGAGATGCAGAGTTGTGATAAAGAGATGCAGAGCTGTGATAAAGAGGTACAGAGCTGTGATAAATAGAGAGATGCAGAGCTCTGATAAAAAGACAGATGCAGAGCTGTGATAAATAAAGAGATGCAGAGCTGTGATAAACAGATAGAGAGCAGTGATAAATAAAGAAATGCAGAGATGTGATAATGAGAGAGATGCAGAGTTGTGATAAATAGACAGATGCAGATCTGTGATAAACAGTTGCAGAGCTATGATAAATAGAGAGATGTAGAGCTGTGATAAACAAAGAGATGCAGAGCTGTGATAAATAGAGAGATGCAGATCAGTGATAGAGATGATGCAGAGGTTTGATAAATAAGGAGATGCAGAGCTCTGATAAAAAAGAGATGCAGAGCAGAGATAAATACAGAGATGCAGAGCTATGATAAATAAGGAGTTATAGAGCTGTGATAAATAAAGAGAAGCAGAGCTGTGATAAATAGACCGATGCAGAGCTGTGATAAATAGACAGATGCAGAGCTGTGAAAAATAAAGAGATGCAGAGCAGTGATTAATAGAGAGAAGCAGAGCTGTGACAATTAAAGAGATGCAAACCTGTGATAAATAGAGATGCAGAGCTGTGATAAATAAAATGATGCAAACCTGTGATAAATAGAGATGCAGAGCTGTGATAAATAGACAGTTGCAGAGCTGTGATAAATAAAGAGATGCAGAGCTGTGATAAATAAAAAAGATGCAGAGCAGTGATAAATAAAGAGATGCAGAACTGTGATAAGGAGATACAGAGATGTGATAAGTAAAGAGATGCAGAGCTGTGATAAAGAGATGCAGAAATTTGATAAATAAGGAGATGCAGAGCTGTGATAAAAAGGGAGATGCAGAGCAGAGATAAATAAAGAGATGCAGATCTGTGATAAATAAAGAGATACAGAGCTGTGATAAATAAAGAGATGCAGAGCTGTGATAAAGAGATGAAGAGCGGTGATAAAGAGAAGCAGAGCTGTGATAAATAGACAGATGCAAACCTGTGATAGAGATGCAGAGCTGTGACAAATAGAGAGATGCAGAGCTGTGATAAATAGACAAATGCAGAGCAGTGATCAATAAAGAGATGCAGAGCTGTGATAAAAAAAACAGATGCAGATCAGTGATAAATAAAGAGATACAGAGCTGTGATAAATAAAGAGCTGCAGAGCAGTGATAAATAGGCAGATGCAGAGCTGTGATAAATAAAGAGATGCAAGGCTGTGATAAATAAAGAGATGCAGAGCTGTGATAAATAGAGAGATGCAGAGCTGCGATAAAGAGATGGAGAGCTTTGATAAATAAGGAGATGCAGGGCTGTGATTAAAAAAGAGATGCAGAGCAGTAATAAAGAGATTTAGAGCTGTGATAAATTAGGAGATGCAGAGCTGTGATAAATAAAGAGATGCTGAGCTGTGATAAATAGACAGATGCAGAGCTGTGATAAATAGACAGATGCAGAGCTGTGATAAATAAAGAGATGCAGAGCTGTGATAAATAGAGACATGCAAAGCTGTGATAAATAGACAGATGCAGAGCTGTGATAAATAAAAAGATGCAGAGCTGTGATAAATAAAGAGATGCAGAGATGTGATGATAGAGAGATGCAGAGCTGTGATAAATAGAGATGTAGAGCTGTGAAAAAGAGATGCAGAGCTTTGATAAATAAGGAGATGCAGAGCTGTGATAAAAAAAAGATGCAAAGCAGTGATAAATAAAGAGATGCAGAGCTGTGATAAATAGAGAGATGCAGATCTGTGATAAAGAGATGCAGAGCATTGATAAATAAGGAGATGCAGAGCTGTGATAAAAAAAGAGATGCAGAGCAGAGATAAATAAAGAGATGCAGAGCTGTGATAAATAAGGACATACAGAGCTGTGATAAATAAAGAGATGCAGAGCACTGATAAAGAGAAGCAGAGCTGTGATAAATAGATGCACAGCTGTGATAAATAAAGAGATGCAGAGCAGTGATGAATAGAGAGAAGCAGAGCTGTGATAAATAAAGAGATGCAGAGCAGAGATAAATAAAGAGATGCAGAGCTGTGATAAATAGGACATACAGAGCTGTGATAAATAAAGAGATGCAGAGCACTGATAAAGAGAAGCAGAGCTGTGATAAATAGATGCACAGCTGTGATAAATAAAGAGATGCAGAGCAGTGATGAATAGAGAGAAGCAGAGCTGTGATAAATAAAGAGATGCAGATCTGTGATAAGGAGATACAGAGATGTGATAAAGAGATGCAGAATTTTGATAAATAAGGAGATGCAGAGCTGTGATAAATAAAGAGATGCAGAGCTGTGATAAATAAAGAGATGCAGACCAGTGATAAAGACATGAAGAGTAGTGATAAAGAGAAGCAGAGCTGTGATAAATAGACAGATGCAGAGCTGTGATAAAAAAAAGAGATGCAGAGCAGTGATAAATAGAGAAAAGCAGAGCTGTGACTATCAAAGAGATGCAAACCTGTGATAAATAGAGATGCAGAGCTATGATAAATAAAGAGATGCAAACCTGTGATAAATAGACAGATGCAGGGCTGTGATAAATAAAGAGATGGAGAGCTGTGAGAAATAAACAGATGCAGAGCAGTGATAAATAAAGAGATGCAGATCTGTGATAAGGAGATACAGAGATGTGAATAGTAAAGAGATGCAGAACTGTGATAAATAAAGAGATGCAGAGCTGTGATAAATAAAGAGATGCAGAGCTGTGGTAAATAAAGAGATGCAGAGCTGTGATAAATAGACAGATGCAGAGCAGTGATAAATAAAGAGATGCAGAGCTGTGATCAATGGACAAATGCAGGGCTGTGATAAATAGAGAATTGCAGAGCTGTGATAAAGAGCTGCAGAGTAGTGATAAATAGACAGATGCAGAGCTGTAATAAAGAGATGCAGAGCGTTGATAAATAAGGAGATGCAGTGCTGTGATAAATAGACAGATGCAGAGCTGCGATAAATAAACAGAAGCAGGGCTGTGATAAATAAAGAGATGCAGAGCTGTAATAAACAGACAGATGCAGGGCTGTGATAAAAAAAGAGATGCAGAGCAGTGATAAAGAGATGCAGAGCTGTGATAAATAAGGAGATGCAGAGCTGTGATAAATAAAGAGATGGAGAGCTGTGATAAATAAAGAGATGCTGAGCTGTGATAAACAGAGAGATGCAGAGCTATGATAAATAAAGAGAAGCAGACCTGTTATAAATAGAGAGATGCAGAACTGTAAGAAAAAAGAGAGAGAGGCAGAGCAGTGATATATAAAGAGATGCAGAGCTGTGATAAACAGATGCAGACGAGTGATAAATAAAGAGATGCAGAGATGTGATAATGAGAGAGATGCAGGGCTGTGATAAATAGACAGATGCAGAGCATTGATAAATAAAGAGATGCAGAGCTGTGATATATAGAGAGATGCAGATCTGTGATAAAGAGATGCAGAGCTTTGACAAATAAGGAGATGCAGAGCTGTGATAGAAAAAGAGATGCATAGCAGAGATAAATAAGGAGATGCAGAGCTGTGATAAATAAGGAGATACAGAGCTGTGATAAATAAAGAGATGCAGAGCTGTGCTAAATAAAGAGATGCAGAGCAGTGATAAAGATATGAAGAGTAGTGATACAGAAAAGCAGATCTGTGATAGACAGATGCAGAGCTGTGATCAATAAAGAGATGCAGAGCAGAGATAAATAAAGAGATGCAGAGCTGTGCTAAATAAAGAGATGCAGAGCAGTGATAAATAAAGAGATGCAGAGCTGTGATAAATAGACAGATGCAGATCTGTGATAAAGAGATGCAGAGCTGTGATAAATAGAGAGATGCAGAGCTGTGATAAATAGACAGATGCAGAGCAGTGATAAATAAAGAGATGCAGAGCTGTGATAAATAAGCAGATGCAGAGCAGTGATAAATAAAGAGATGCAGAGCAGTGATAAATAAAGAGATGCAGAGCTGTGATAAATAGACAGATGCAGATCTGTGATAAAGAGATGCAGAGCTGTGATAAATAGAGATGCAGAGCTGTGATAAATAAAGAGCTGCAGAGCAGTGATAACTAGAGAGATGCAGAGCTTTGATAAATTAGAAGATGCAGGGCTGTGATAAAAAAGAGATGCATAGCAGTGATAAAGAGATGTAGAGCTGTGATAAATAAGGAGATGCAGAGCTGTGAGAAATAAAGAGATGCAGAGCTTTGATAAATAAAGAGATGCTGAGCTGTGATAAATAGAGAGATGCAGAGTTGTGATAAAGAGATGCAGAGCTGTGATAAAGAGATACAGAGCTGTGATAAATAGAGAGATGCAGAGCTCTGATAAAAAGACATATGCAGAGCTGTGATAAATAAAGAGATGCAGAGCTGTGATAAACAGATAGAGAGCAGTGATAAATAAAGAAATGCAGAGATGTGATAATGAGAGAGATGCAGAGCTGTGATAAATAGACAGATGCAGATCTGTGATAAACAGATGCAGAGATGTGATAAATAGAGAGATGTAGAGCTGTGATAAACAAAGAGATGCAGAGCTGTGATAAATAGAGAGATGCAGATCAGTGATAGAGATGATGCAGAGGTTTGATAAATAAGGAGATGCAGAGCTCTGATAAAAAAGAGATGCAGAGCAGAGATAAATAAAGAGATGCAGAGCTATGATAAATAAGGAGTTATAGAGCTGTGATAAATAAAGAGAAGCAGAGCTGTGATAAATAGACCGAAGCAGAGCTGTGATAAATAAACAGATGCAGAGCTGTGAAAAATAAAGAGATGCAGAGCAGTGATTAATAGAGAGAAGCAGAGCTGTGACAATTAAAGAGATGCAAACCTGTGATAAATAGAGATGCAGAGCTGTGATAAATAAAATGATGCAAACCTGTGATAAATAGAGATGCAGAGCTGTGATAAATAGACAGTTGCAGAGCTGTGATAAATAAAGAGATGCAGAGCTGTGATAAATAAAAAAGATGCAGAGCAGTGATAAATAAAGAGATGCAGAACTGTGATAAGGAGATACAGAGATATGATAAGTAAAGAGATGCAGAGCTGTGATAAAGAGATGCAGAAATTTGATAAATAAGGAGATGCAGAGCTGTGATAAAAAGGGAGATGCAGAGCAGAGATAAATAAAGAGATGCAGATCTGTGATAAATAAAGAGATACAGAGCTGTGATAAATAAAGAGATGCAGAGCTGTGATAAAGAGATGAAGAGCGGTGCTAAAGAGAAGCAGAGCTGTGATAAATAGACAGATGCAAACCTGTGATAGAGATGCAGAGCTGTGACAAATAGAGAGATGCAGAGCTGTGATAAATAGACAAATGCAGAGCAGTGATCAATAAAGAGATGCAGAGCTGTGATAAAAAAAACAGATGCAGAGCAGTGATAAATAAAGAGATGCAGAGCTCTGATAAATAATGAGCTGCAGAGCAGTGATAAATAGGCAGATGCAGAGCTGTGATAAATAAAGAGATGCAAGGCTGTGATAAATAAAGAGATGCAGAGCTGTGATAAATAGAGAGATGCAGAGCTGTGATAAAGAGATGGAGAGCTTTGATAAATAAGGAGATGCAGGGCTGTGATTAAAAAAGAGATGCAGAGCAGTAATAAAGAGATTTAGAGCTGTGATAAATTAGGAGATGCAGAGCTGTGATAAATAAAGAGATGCTGAGCTGTGATAAATAGACAGATGCAGAGCTGTGATAAATAGACAGATGCAGAGCTGTGATAAATAAAGAGATGCAGAGCTGTGATAAATAGAGACATGCAAAGCTGTGATAAATAGACAGATGCAGAGCTGTGATAAATAAAAAGATGCAGAGCTGTGATAAATAAAGAGATGCAGAGATGTGATGCTAGAGAGATGCAGAGCTGTGATAAATAGAGATGTAGAGCTGTGAAAAAGAGATGCAGAGCTTTGATAAATAAGGAGATGCAGAGCTGTGATAAAAAAGAGATGCAAAGCACTGATAAATAAAGAGATGCAGAGCTGTGATAAATAGAGAGATGCAGATCTGTGATAAAGAGATGCAGAGCATTGATAAATAAGGAGATGCAGAGCTGTGATAAAAAAAGAGATGCAGAGCAGAGATAAATAAAGAGATGCAGAGCTGTGATAAATAAGGACATACAGAGCTGTGATAAATAAAGAGATGCAGAGCACTGATAAAGAGAAGCAGAGCTGTGATAAATAGATGCACAGCTGTGATAAATAAAGAGATGCAGAGCAGTGATGAATGGAGAGAAGCAGAGCTGTGATAAATAAAGAGATGCAGATCTGTGATAAGGAGATACAGAGATGTGATAAAGAGATGCAGAATTTTGATAAATAAGGAGATGCAGAGCTGTGATAAATAAAGAGATGCAGAGCTGTGATAAATAAAGAGATGCAGACCAGTGATAAAGACATGAAGAGTAGTGATAAAGAGAAGCAGAGCTGTGATAAATAGACAGATGCAGAGCTGTGATAAAAAAAGAGATGCAGAGCAGTGATAAATAGAGAAAAGCAGAGCTGTGACTATCAAAGAGATGCAAACCTGTGATAAATAGAGATGCAGAGCTATGATAAATAAAGAGATGCAAACCTGTGATAAATAGACAGATGCAGGGCTGTGATAAATAAAGAGATGGAGAGCTGTGAGAAATAAACAGATGCAGAGCAGTGATAAATAAAGAGATGCAGATCTGTGATAAGGAGATACAGAGATGTGAATAGTAAAGAGATGCAGAACTGTGATAAATAAAGAGATGCAGAGCTGTGATAAATAAAGAGATGCAGAGCTGTGGTAAATAAAGAGATGCAGAGCTGTGATAAATAGACAGATGCAGAGCAGTGATAAATAAAGAGATGCAGAGCTGTGATCAATGGACAAATGCAGGGCTGTGATAAATAGAGAATTGCAGAGCTGTGATAAAGAGCTGCAGAGTAGTGATAAATAGACAGATGCAGAGCTGTAATAAAGAGATGCAGAGCTTTGATAAATAAGGAGATGCAGTGCTGTGATAAATAGACAGATGCAGAGCTGTGATAAATAAACAGAAGCAGGGCTGTGATAAATAAAGAGATGCAGAGCTGTAATAAACAGACAGATGCAGGGCTGTGATAAAAAAAGAGATGCAGAGCAGTGATAAAGAGATGCAGAGCTGTGATAAATAAGGAGATGCAGAGCTGTGATAAATAAAGAGATGGAGAGCTTTGATAAATAAAGAGATGCTGAGCTGTGATAAACAGAGAGATGCAGAGCTATGATAAATAAAGAGAAGCAGAGCTGTTAAAAATAGACAAATGCAGAGCTGTGATAAATAAAGAGATGCAGACCTGTTATAAATAGAGAGATGCAGAACTGTAAGAAAAAAGAGAGAGAGGCAGAGCAGTGATATATAAAGAGATGCAAAGCTGTGATAAACAGATGCAGACCAGTGATAAATAAAGAGATGCAGAGATGTGATAATGAGAGAGATGCAGGGCTGTGATAAATAGACAGATGCAGAGCATTGATAAATAAAGAGATGCAGAGCTGTGATATATAGAGAGATGCAGATCTGTGATAAAGAGATGCAGAGCTTTGACAAATAAGGAGATGCAGAGCTGTGATAGAAAAAGAGATGCAGAGCAGAGATAAATAAGGAGATGCAGAGCTGTGATAAATAAGGAGATACAGAGCTGTGATAAATAAAGAGATGCAGAGCTGTGCTAAATAAAGAGATGCAGAGCAGTGATAAAGATATGAAGAGTAGTGATACAGAAAAGCAGAGCTGTGATAGACAGATGCAGAGCTGTGATCAATAAAGAGATGCAGAGCAGAGATAAATAAAGAGATGCAGAGCTGTGCTAAATAAAGATATGCAGAGCAGTGATAAAGAGATGAAGAGCAGTGATAAAGAGAAGCAGAGGTGTGATAAATAGACAGATCCAGAGCTGTGATAAATAAAGAGATGCAGAGCAGTGATAGAGAGAAGCAGAGCTATGATAATTAAAGAGATGCAAACCTGTGATAAATAGAGAAGCAGAGCTGTGATGAATAGAAAGATGCAGAGCTGTGATAAATAAACAGATGCAGGGCTGTGATAAATAAAGAGATGCAGAGCTGTGATGAATAGAGAGATGCAGAGGTGTGATAAATAAAGAGCTGCAGAGCAGTGATAAATAGACAGATGCAGAGCTTTGATAAATAAGGAGATGCAGGGCTGTGATAAAAAAAGAGATGCAGAGCAGTGCTAAAGAGATGCAGAGCTGTGATAAATAAGGAGATGCAGAGCTGTTAAAAATAAAGAGATGCAGAGTTGTGATAAATAAAGAGATGCTGAGCTGTGATAAATAGAGATGCAGAGCTATCATAAATAAAGAGAAGCAGAGCTGTGATAAATAGACAGATGCAGAGCTGTGATAAATAAATAGATGCAGAGCAGTGATAAAGAGATGAAGAGCAGTGATTAATAAAGAGAAGCAGCGCTGTGATTAATAAAGAGAAGCAGAGCTGTGATAGACAGATGCAGAGCTGTAATAAATAAAGAGATGCAGAGCAGTGATAATTAAAGAGAAGCAGAGCTGTGATAATTAAAGAGATGCAGAGCTGTGATAAATAAAGAGATGCAGAACTGTGACGAATAGACAGATGCAGAGCAGTGATAAATAAACAGAAGCATAGCTGTGATAAATAAGCAGATGCAGAGCAGTGATAAATAAAGAGATGCAGAGCTGTGATAAATAGACAGATGCAGAGCTGTGATAAATAAACAGATGCATGGCTGTGATAAATAAAGAGATGCAGAGCTGTGATAAATATAGAGAGATGCAGAGCTGTGATAAATAAAGAGCTGCAGAGCAGTGATAACTAGAGAGATGCAGAGCTTTGATAAATAAGAAGATGCAGGACTGTGAAAAAAAAGAGATGCAGGGCTGTGATAAAGAGATGTAGAGCTGTGATAAATAAGGAGATGCAGAGCTGTGAGAAATAAAGAGATGCAGAGCTTTGATAAATAAAGAGATGCTGAGCTGTGATAAATAGAAGGATGCAGAGCTGTGATAAAGAGATACAGAGCTGTGATAAATAGACAGATGCAGAGCTGTGATAAATAAAGAGATGCAGAGCTGTGATAAAAAGATGGAGAGCAGTGATAAATAAAGAGATGCAGAGATTTGATGAGAGAGATGCAGAGCTGTGATAAATAGAGAGATGCAGAGCTCTGATAAATAGAGAGATGGAGAGCTGTGATAAACAAAGAGATGCAGAGCAGTGAAAAAGAGATGCAGAGCTGTGATAAATAGAGAGATGCAGATCTGTGATAAAGATATGCAGAGCTTTGATAAATAAGGAGATACAGAGCTCTGATAAAAAAGAGATGCAGAGCAGAGATAAATAAAGAGATGTAGAGCTATGATAAATAAAGAGATATAGAGCTGTGATAAAGAGATGCAGAGCAGTGATAAAGAGATGAAGAGTAATGATAAAGAGAAGCAGAGCTGTGATAAATAGACATATGCAGAGCTGTGATAAATAGACAGATGCAGAGCTGTGATAAATAAAGAGATGCAGAGCAGTGATTAATAGAGAGAAGCAGAGCTGTGATAATTAAAGAGATGCAAACCTGTGATAAATAGAGATGCAGAGCTGTGATAAATAAAATGATGCAAACCTGTGTAAATAGAGATGCAGAGCTGTGATAAATAAAAAGATGCAGAGCTGTGATAAATAAAAAGATGCAGAGCAGTGATAAATAAAGAGATGCAGAACTGTTAGAAGGAGAAACAGAGATGTGATAAGTAAAGAGATGCAGAGCTGTGAAAAAAAGGAGATGCAGAGCAGAGATAAATAAAGAGATGCAGAGCTGTGATAAATAAAGAGATACAGAGCTGTGATAAATAAAGAGATGCAGAGCTGTGATAAAGAGATGAAGAGCAGTGATAAAGAGAAGCAGATCTGTGATAAATAGACAGATGCAGAGCTGTGATAATTAAAGAGATGCAAACCTGTGATAGAGATGCAGTGCAGTGATCAATAAAGAGATGCAGAGCTGTGATAAAAATAACAGATGCAGAGCAGTGATAAATAAAGAGCTGCAGAGCAGTGATAAATAGACAGATGCAGAGCTGTGATGAATAAAGAGCTGCAGAGCAGTGATAAAAAGACAAATGCAGAGCTGTGATAAAGAGATGGAGAGCTTTGATAAATAAGGAGATGCAGGGCTGTGATTAAAAAAGAGATGCAGAGCAGTAATAAAGGGATTTAGAGCTGTGATAAATAAGGAGATGCAGAGCTGTGATACAATAAAGAGATGCAGAGCTGTGATAAATAGAGAGATGTAGAGCTGTGAAAAAGAGATGCAGAACTTTGATAAATAAGGAGATGCAGAGCTGTGATAAAAAAAGAGATGCAAAGCAGTGATAAATAAAGAGATGCAGAGCTGTGATAAATAGAGAGATGCAGATCTGTGATAAAGAGATGCAGAGCTTTGACAAATAAGGAGATGCAGAGCTGTGATAAAAAAGAGATGCAGAGCAGAGATAAATAAAGAGATGCAGAGCTGTGATAAATAAAGAGATGCAGAGCTGTGATAAAGAGATGAAGAGCGGTGATAAAGAGAAGCAGAACTGTGATAAATAGACAGATGCAAACCTGTGATAGAGATGCAGAGCTGTGACAAATAGAGAGATGCAGAGCTGTGATAAATAGACAGATGCAGAGCAGTGATCAATAAAGAGATGCAGAGCTGTGATAAAAAAACAGATGCAGACAGTGATAAATAAAGAGATGCAGTGCTGTGATAAATAAAGAGCTGCAGAGCAGTGATAAATAGGCAGATGCAGAGCTGTGATAAATAAAGAGATGCAAGGCTGTGATAAATAAAGAGATGCAGAGCTGTGATAAATAGAGAGATGCAGAGCTGCGATAAAGAGATGGAGAGCTTTGATAAATAAGGAGATGCAGGGCTGTGATTAAAAAAGAGATGCAGAGCAGTAATAAAGAGATTTAGAGCTGTGATAAATTAGGAGATGCAGAGCTGTGATAAATAAAGAAATGCTGAGCTGTGATAAATAGACAGATGCAGAGCTGTGATAAATAAAGAGATGCAGAGCTGTGATAAATAGAGAGATGCAAAGCTGTGATAAATAGACAGATGCAGAGCTGTGATAAATAAAAAGATGCAGAGCTGTGATAAATAAAGAGATGCAGAGATGTGATGATAGAGAGATGCAGAGCTGTGATAAATAGAGATGTAGAGCTGTGAAAAAGAGATGCAGAGCTTTGATAAATAAGGAGATGCCGAGCTGTGATAAAAAAGAGATGCAAAGCAGTGATAAATAAAGAGATGCAGAGCTGTGATAAATAGAGAGATGCAGATCTGTGATAAAGAGATGCAGAGCATTGATAAATAAGGAGATGCAGAGCTGTGATAAAAAAAGAGATGCAGAGCAGAGATAAATAAAGAGATGCAGAGCTGTGATAAAGAAGGACATACAGAGCTGTGATAAATAAAGAGATGCAGAGCACTGATAAAGAGAAGCAGAGCTATGATAAATAGATGCACAGCTGTCATAAATAAAGAGATGCAGAGCAGTGATGAATAGAGAGAAGCAGAGCTGTGATAAATAAAGAGATGCAGATCTGTGATAAGGAGATACAGAGATGTGATAAAGAGATGCAGAATTTTGATAAATAAGGAGATGCAGAGCTGTGATAAATAAAGAGATGCAGAGCTTTGATAAATAAAGAGATGCAGACCAGTAATAAAGACATGAAGAGTAGTGATAAAGAGAAGCAGAGCTGTGATAAATAGACAGATGCAGAGCTGTGATAAATAAAGAGATGCAGAGCAGTGATAAATAGAGAGAAGCAGAGCTGTGACAATCAAAGAGATGCAAACCTGTGATAAATAGAGATGCAGAGCTATGATAAATAAAGAGATGCAAACCTGTGATAAATAGACAGATGCAGAGCTGTGATAAATAAAGAGATGGAGACCTGTGAGAAATAAACAGATGCAGAGCAGTAATAAATAAAGAGATGCAGATCTGTGATAAGGAGATACAGAGATGTGAATAGTAAAGAGATGCAGAACTGTGATAAATAAAGAGATGCAGAGCTGTGATAAATAAAGAGATGCAGAGCTGTGGTAAATAAAGAGTTGCAGAGCTGTGATAAATAGACAGTTGCAGAGCAGTGATAAATAAAGAGATGCAGAGCTGTGATCAATGGACAAATGCAGGGCTGTGATAAATAGAGAATTGCAGATCTGTGATAAAGAGCTGCAGAGTAGTGATAAATAGACAGATGCAGAGCTGTAATAAATAAACAGAAGCAGGGCTGTGATAAATAAAGAGATGCAGAGCTGTAATAAACAGACAGATGCAGGGCTGTAATAAAAAAAGAGATGCAGAGCAGTGATAAAGAGATGCAGAGCTGTGATAAATAAGGAGATGCAGAGCTGTGATAAATAAAGAGATGGAGAGCTGTGATAAATAAAGAGATGCTGAGCTGTGATAAACAGAGAGATGCAGAGCTATTATAAATAAAGAGAAGCAGAGCTGTTAAAAATAGACAAATGCAGAGCTGTGATAAATAAAGAGATGCAGACCTGTTATAAATAGAGAGATGCAGAACTGTAAGAAAAAAGAGAGAGAGGCAGAGCAGTGATATATAAAGAGATGCAGAGCTGTGATAAACAGATGCAGAGCAGTGATAAATAAAGAGATGCAGAGATGTGATAATGAGAGAGATGCAGGGCTGTGATAAATAGACAGATGCAGAGCATTGATAAATAAAGAGATGCAGAGCTGTGATATATCGAGAGATGCAGATCTGTGATAAAGAGATGCAGAGCTTTGACAAATAAGGAGATGCAGAGCTGTGATAGAAAAAGAGATGCAGAGCAGAGATAAATAAGGAGATGCAGAGCTGTGATAAATATGGAGATACAGAGCTGTGATAAATAAAGAGATGCAGAGCTGTGCTAAATAAAGAGATGCAGAGCAGTGATAAAGAGATGAAGAGTAGTGATACAGAAAAGCAGAGCTGTGATAGACAGATGCAGAGCTGTGATCAAAAATGAGATGCAGAGCAGAGATAAATAAAGAGATGCAGAGCTGTGCTAAATAAAGAGATGCAGAGCAGTGATAAAGAGATGAAGAGCAGTGAGAAAGAGAAGCAGAGGTGTGATAAATAGACAGATCCAGAGCTGTGATAAATAAAGAGATGCAGAGCAGTGATAGAGAGAAGCAGAGCTATGATAATTAAAGAGATGCAAACCTGTGATAAATAGAGAAGCAGAGCTGTGATGAATAGAAAGATGCAGAGCTGTGATAAATAAACAGATGCAGGGCTGTGATAAATAAAGAGATGCAGAGCTGTGATGAATAGAGAGATGCAGAGGTGTGATAAATAAAGAGCTGCAGAGCAGTGATAAATAGACAGATGCAGAGCTTTGATAAATAAGGAGATGCAGGGCTGTGATAAAAAAAGAGATGCAGAGCAGTGCTAAAGAGATGCAGAGCTGTGATAAATAAGGAGATGCAGAGCTGTTAAAAATAAAGAGATGCAGAGTTGTGATAAATAAAGAGATGCTGAGCTGTGATAAATAGAGATGCAGAGCTATCATAAATAAAGAGAAGCAGAGCTGTGATAAATAGACAGATGCAGAGCTGTGATAAATAAATAGATGCAGAGCAGTGATAAAGAGATGAAGAGCAGTGATTAATAAAGAGAAGCAGAGCTGTGATTAATAAAGAGAAGCAGAGCTGTGATAGACAGATGCAGAGCTGTAATAAATAAAGAGATGCAGAGCAGTGATAATTAAAGAGAAGCAGAGCTGTGATAATTAAAGAGATGCAGAGCTGTGATAAATAAAGAGATGCAGAACTGTGACGAATAGACAGATGCAGAGCAGTGATAAATAAACAGAAGCATAGCTGTGATAAATAAGCAGATGCAGAGCAGTGATAAATAAAGAGATGCAGAGCTGTGATAAATAGACAGATGCAGAGCTGTGATAAATAAACAGATGCATGGCTGTGATAAATAAAGAGATGCAGAGCTGTGATAAATATAGAGAGATGCAGAGCTGTGATAAATAAAGAGCTGCAGAGCAGTGATAACTAGAGAGATGCAGAGCTTTGATAAATAAGAAGATGCAGGACTGTGAAAAAAAAGAGATGCAGGGCTGTGATAAAGAGATGTAGAGCTGTGATAAATAAGGAGATGCAGAGCTGTGAGAAATAAAGAGATGCAGAGCTTTGATAAATAAAGAGATGCTGAGCTGTGATAAATAGAAGGATGCAGAGCTGTGATAAAGAGATACAGAGCTGTGATAAATAGACAGATGCAGAGCTGTGATAAATAAAGAGATGCAGAGCTGTGATAAAAAGATGGAGAGCAGTGATAAATAAAGAGATGCAGAGATTTGATGAGAGAGATGCAGAGCTGTGATAAATAGAGAGATGCAGAGCTCTGATAAATAGAGAGATGGAGAGCTGTGATAAACAAAGAGATGCAGAGCAGTGAAAAAGAGATGCAGAGCTGTGATAAATAGAGAGATGCAGATCTGTGATAAAGATATGCAGAGCTTTGATAAATAAGGAGATACAGAGCTCTGATAAAAAAGAGATGCAGAGCAGAGATAAATAAAGAGATGTAGAGCTATGATAAATAAAGAGATATAGAGCTGTGATAAAGAGATGCAGAGCAGTGATAAAGAGATGAAGAGTAATGATAAAGAGAAGCAGAGCTGTGATAAATAGACATATGCAGAGCTGTGATAAATAGACAGATGCAGAGCTGTGATAAATAAAGAGATGCAGAGCAGTGATTAATAGAGAGAAGCAGAGCTGTGATAATTAAAGAGATGCAAACCTGTGATAAATAGAGATGCAGAGCTGTGATAAATAAAATGATGCAAACCTGTGTAAATAGAGATGCAGAGCTGTGATAAATAAAAAGATGCAGAGCTGTGATAAATAAAAAGATGCAGAGCAGTGATAAATAAAGAGATGCAGAACTGTTAGAAGGAGAAACAGAGATGTGATAAGTAAAGAGATGCAGAGCTGTGAAAAAAAGGAGATGCAGAGCAGAGATAAATAAAGAGATGCAGAGCTGTGATAAATAAAGAGATACAGAGCTGTGATAAATAAAGAGATGCAGAGCTGTGATAAAGAGATGAGGAGCAGTGATAAAGAGAAGCAGATCTGTGATAAATAGACAGATGCAGAGCTGTGATAATTAAAGAGATGCAAACCTGTGATAGAGATGCAGTGCAGTGATCAATAAAGAGATGCAGAGCTGTGATAAAAATAACAGATGCAGAGCAGTGATAAATAAAGAGCTGCAGAGCAGTGATAAATAGGCAGATGCAGAGCTGTGATGAATAAAGAGCTGCAGAGCAGTGATAAAAAGACAAATGCAGAGCTGTGATAAAGAGATGGAGAGCTTTGATAAATAAGGAGATGCAGGGCTGTGATTAAAAAAGAGATGCAGAGCAGTAATAAAGGGATTTAGAGCTGTGATAAATAAGGAGATGCAGAGCTGTGATACAATAAAGAGATGCAGAGCTGTGATAAATAGAGAGATGCAGATCTGTGATAAATAGACAGATGCAGATCTTAGATAAAGAGATGCAGAGCTGTGATAAATAGAGAGATGTAGAGCTGTGAAAAAGAGATGCAGAACTTTGATAAATAAGGAGATGCAGAGCTGTGATAAAAAAAGAGATGCAAAGCAGTGATAAATAAAGAGATGCAGAGCTGTGATAAATAGAGAGATGCAGATCTGTGATAAAGAGATGCAGAGCTTTGACAAATAAGGAGATGCAGAGCTGTGATAAAAAAGAGATGCAGAGCAGAGATAAATAAAGAGATGCAGAGCTGTGATAAATAAAGAGATGCAGAGCTGTGATAAAGAGATGAAGAGCGGTGATAAAGAGAAGCAGAACTGTGATAAATAGACAGATGCAAACCTGTGATAGAGATGCAGAGCTGTGACAAATAGAGAGATGCAGAGCTGTGATAAATAGACAGATGCAGAGCAGTGATCAATAAAGAGATGCAGAGCTGTGATAAAAAAACAGATGCAGACAGTGATAAATAAAGAGATGCAGTGCTGTGATAAATAAAGAGCTGCAGAGCAGTGATAAATAGGCAGATGCAGAGCTGTGATAAATAAAGAGATGCAAGGCTGTGATAAATAAAGAGATGCAGAGCTGTGATAAATAGAGAGATGCAGAGCTGCGATAAAGAGATGGAGAGCTTTGATAAATAAGGAGATGCAGGGCTGTGATTAAAAAAGAGATGCAGAGCAGTAATAAAGAGATTTAGAGCTGTGATAAATTAGGAGATGCAG
The DNA here is from genome assembly GCA_031769625.1 of Taudactylus pleione. NCBI lineage: Eukaryota > Metazoa > Chordata > Amphibia > Anura > Myobatrachidae > Taudactylus > Taudactylus pleione. Next base: position 2,777,144 of record JAUIMM010000609.1, read on the forward strand.
AGCTGTGATAAATAAAGAAATGCTGAGCTGTGATAAATAGACAGATGCAGAGCTGTGATAAATAAAGAGATGCAGAGCTGTGATAAATAGAGAGATGCAAAGCTGTGATAAATAGACAGATGCAGAGCTGTGATAAATAAAAAGATGCAGAGCTGTGATAAATAAAGAGATGCAGAGATGTGATGATAGAGAGATGCAGAGCTGTGATAAATAGAGATGTAGAGCTGTGAAAAAGAGATGCAGAGCTTTGATAAATAAGGAGATGCCGAGCTGTGATAAAAAAGAGATGCAAAGCAGTGATAAATAAAGAGATGCAGAGCTGTGATAAATAGAGAGATGCAGATCTGTGATAAAGAGATGCAGAGCATTGATAAATAAGGAGATGCAGAGCTGTGATAAAAAAAGAGATGCAGAGCAGAGATAAATAAAGAGATGCAGAGCTGTGATAAAGAAGGACATACAGAGCTGTGATAAATAAAGAGATGCAGAGCACTGATAAAGAGAAGCAGAGCTATGATAAATAGATGCACAGCTGTCATAAATAAAGAGATGCAGAGCAGTGATGAATAGAGAGAAGCAGAGCTGTGATAAATAAAGAGATGCAGATCTGTGATAAGGAGATACAGAGATGTGATAAAGAGATGCAGAATTTTGATAAATAAGGAGATGCAGAGCTGTGATAAATAAAGAGATGCAGAGCTTTGATAAATAAAGAGATGCAGACCAGTAATAAAGACATGAAGAGTAGTGATAAAGAGAAGCAGAGCTGTGATAAATAGACAGATGCAGAGCTGTGATAAATAAAGAGATGCAGAGCAGTGATAAATAGAGAGAAGCAGAGCTGTGACAATCAAAGAGATGCAAACCTGTGATAAATAGAGATGCAGAGCTATGATAAATAAAGAGATGCAAACCTGTGATAAATAGACAGATGCAGAGCTGTGATAAATAAAGAGATGGAGACCTGTGAGAAATAAACAGATGCAGAGCAGTAATAAATAAAGAGATGCAGATCTGTGATAAGGAGATACAGAGATGTGAATAGTAAAGAGATGCAGAACTGTGATAAATAAAGAGATGCAGAGCTGTGATAAATAAAGAGATGCAGAGCTGTGGTAAATAAAGAGTTGCAGAGCTGTGATAAATAGACAGTTGCAGAGCAGTGATAAATAAAGAGATGCAGAGCTGTGATCAATGGACAAATGCAGGGCTGTGATAAATAGAGAATTGCAGATCTGTGATAAAGAGCTGCAGAGTAGTGATAAATAGACAGATGCAGAGCTGTAATAAATAAACAGAAGCAGGGCTGTGATAAATAAAGAGATGCAGAGCTGTAATAAACAGACAGATGCAGGGCTGTAATAAAAAAAGAGATGCAGAGCAGTGATAAAGAGATGCAGAGCTGTGATAAATAAGGAGATGCAGAGCTGTGATAAATAAAGAGATGGAGAGCTGTGATAAATAAAGAGATGCTGAGCTGTGATAAACAGAGAGATGCAGAGCTATTATAAATAAAGAGAAGCAGAGCTGTTAAAAATAGACAAATGCAGAGCTGTGATAAATAAAGAGATGCAGACCTGTTATAAATAGAGAGATGCAGAACTGTAAGAAAAAAGAGAGAGAGGCAGAGCAGTGATATATAAAGAGATGCAGAGCTGTGATAAACAGATGCAGAGCAGTGATAAATAAAGAGATGCAGAGATGTGATAATGAGAGAGATGCAGGGCTGTGATAAATAGACAGATGCAGAGCATTGATAAATAAAGAGATGCAGAGCTGTGATATATCGAGAGATGCAGATCTGTGATAAAGAGATGCAGAGCTTTGACAAATAAGGAGATGCAGAGCTGTGATAGAAAAAGAGATGCAGAGCAGAGATAAATAAGGAGATGCAGAGCTGTGATAAATATGGAGATACAGAGCTGTGATAAATAAAGAGATGCAGAGCTGTGCTAAATAAAGAGATGCAGAGCAGTGATAAAGAGATGAAGAGTAGTGATACAGAAAAGCAGAGCTGTGATAGACAGATGCAGAGCTGTGATCAAAAATGAGATGCAGAGCAGAGATAAATAAAGAGATGCAGAGCTGTGCTAAATAAAGAGATGCAGAGCAGTGATAAAGAGATGAAGAGCAGTGAGAAAGAGAAGCAGAGGTGTGATAAATAGACAGATCCAGAGCTGTGATAAATAAAGAGATGCAGAGCAGTGATAGAGAGAAGCAGAGCTATGATAATTAAAGAGATGCAAACCTGTGATAAATAGAGAAGCAGAGCTGTGATGAATAGAAAGATGCAGAGCTGTGATAAATAAACAGATGCAGGGCTGTGATAAATAAAGAGATGCAGAGCTGTGATGAATAGAGAGATGCAGAGGTGTGATAAATAAAGAGCTGCAGAGCAGTGAAAAATAGACAGATGCAGAGCTTTGATAAATAAGGAGATGCAGGGCTGTGATAAAAAAAGAGATGCAGAGCAGTGCTAAAGAGATGCAGAGCTGTGATAAATAAGGAGATGCAGAGCTGTTAAAAATAAAGAGATGCAGAGTTGTGATAAATAAAGAGATGCTGAGCTGTGATAAATAGAGATGCAGAGCTATGATAAATAAAGAGAAGCAGAGCTGTGATAAATAGACAGATGCAGAGCAGTGATAAATAAATAGATGCGGAGAAGTGATAAAGAGATGAAGAGCAGTGATTAATAAAGAGAAGCAGAGCTGTGATTAATAAAGAGAAGCAGAGCTGTGATAGACAGATGCAGAGCTGTAATAAATAAAGAGATGCAGAGCAGTGATAATTAGAGAGAAGCAGAGCTGTGATAATTAAAGAGATGCAGAGCTGTGATAAATAAAGAGATGCAGAGCTGTGACGAATAGACAGATGCAGAGCAGTGATAAATAAACAGAAGCATAGCTGTGATAAATAAGCAGATGCAGAGCAGTGATAAATAAAGAGATGCAGAGCTGTGATAAATAGACAGATGCAGAGCTGTGATAAATAAACAGATGCAGGGCTGTTATAAATAAAGAGATGCAGAGCTGTGATAAATATAGAGAGATGCAGAGCTGTGATAAATAAAGAGCTGCAGAGCAGTGATAACTAGAGAGATGCAGAGCTTTGATAAATAAGAAGATACAGGACTGTGATAAAAAAGAGATGCAGGGCTGTGATAAATAAGGAGATGCAGAGCTGTGAGAAATAAAGAGATGCAGAGCTTTGATAAATAAAGAGATGCTGAGCTGTGATAAATAGAGAGATGCAGAGCTGTGATAAAGAGATACAGAGCTGTGATAAATAGAGAGATGCAGAGCTGTGATAAATAGACAGATGCAGAGCTGTGATAAATAAAGAGATGCAGAGCTATGATAAAAAGATGGAGAGCAGTGATAAATAAAGAGATGCAGAGATTTGATGAGAGAGATGCAGAGCTGTGATAAATAGACAGATGCAGATCTGTGATAAAGAGATGCAGAGCTCTGATAAATAGAGAGATAGAGATCTGTGATAAAGAGATGCAGAGCTTTGATAAATAAGGAGATACAGAGCTCTGATAAAAAAGAGATGCAGAGCAGAGATAAATAAAGAGATGTAGAGCTATGATAAATAAGGAGATATAGAGCTGTGATAAATAAAGAGATGCAGAGCAGTGATAAAGAGATGAAGAGTAATGATAAAGAGAAGCAGAGCTGTGATAAATAGACATATGCAGAGATGTGATAAATAGACAGATGCAGAGCTGTGATAAATAAAGAGATGCAGAGCAGTGATTAATAGAGAGAAGCAGAGCTGTGATAATTAAAGAGATGCAAACCTGTGATAAATAGAGATGCAGAGCTGTGATAAATAAAATGATGCAAACCTGTGTAAATAGAGATGCAGAACTGTGATAAATAAAAAGATGCAGAGCTGTGATAAATAAAAAGATGCAGAGCAGTGATAAATAAAGAGATGCAGAACTGTTATAAGGAGAAACAGAGATGTGATAAGTAAAGAGATGCAGAGCTGTGATAAAAAAGGAGATGCAGAGCAGAGATAAATAAAGAGATGCAGAGCTGTGATAAATAAAGAGATACAGAGCTGTGATAAATAAAGAGATGCAGAGCTGTGATAAAGAGATGAAGAGCAGTGATAAAGAGAAGCAAATCTGTGATAAATAGACAGATGCAGTGCTGTGATAATTAAAGAGATGCAAACCTGTGATAGAGATGCAGTGCAGTGATCAATAAAGAGATGCAGAGCTGTGATAAAAATAACAGATGCAGAGCAGTGATAAATAAAGAGATGCAGAGCTGTGATAAATAAAGAGCTGCAGAGCAGTGATAAATAGGCAGATGCAGAGCTGTGATAAATAAAGAGCTGCAGAGCAGTGATAAATAGACAAATGCAGAGCTGTGATAAAGAGATGGAGAGCTTTGATAAATAAGGAGATGCAGGGCTGTGATTAAAAAAGAGATGCAGAGCAGTAATAAAGGGATTTAGAGCTGTGATAAATAAGGAGATGCAGAGCTGTGATATAATAAAGAGATGCAGAGCTGTGATAAATAGAGAGATGCAGATCTGTGATAAATAGACAGATGCAGATCTTAGATAAAGAGATGCAGAGCTGTGATAAATAGAGAGATGTAGAGCTGTGAAAAAGAGATGCAGAGCTTTGATGAATAAGGAGATGCAGAGCTGTGATAAAAAAAGAGATGCAAAGCAGTGATAAATAATGAGATGCAGAGCTGAGATAAATAGAGAGATGCAGATCTGTGATAAAGAGATGCAGAGCTTTGACAAAGAAAAAGATGCAGAGCTGTGATAAAAAAGAGATGCAGAGCAGGGTTAAATAAAGAGTTGCAGAGCTGTGATAAATAAAGAGATGCAGAGCTGTGATAAAGAGATGAAGAGCGGTGATAAAGAGAAGCAGAACTGTGATAAATAGACAGATGCAACCTGTGATAGAGATGCAGAGCTGTGACAAATAGAGAGATGCAGAGCTGTGATAAATAGACAGATGCAGAGCAGTGATCAATAAAGAGATGCAGAGCTGTGATAAATAGAGAGATGCAGATCTGTGATAAAGAGATGCAGAGCTTTGATAAATAAGGAGATGCAGAGCTGTGATAAAAAAGAGATGCAGAGCAGAGATAAATAAAGAGATGCAGAGCTGTGATAAATAAAGACATGCAGAGCTGTGATAAAGAGATGAAGAGCAGTGATAAAGAGAAGCAGAGCTGTGATAATTAGATGCAGAGCTCTGATAAATAAAGAGATGCAGAGCAGTGATAAATAGAGAGGCAGAGCTGTGATAATTAAAGATATGCAAACCTGTGATAAATAGAGATGCAGAGCTGTGATAAAAAGAGATGCAAACCTGTGAAAAATAGACAGATGCAGAGCTGTGATAAATAAAAAGATGCAGAGCTGTGATAAATAAACAGATGCAGAGCAGTGATAAATAAAGAGATGCAGATCTGTGATAAGGAGATACAGAAATATGATAACTAAAGTTATGCAGAGCTGTGATAAATAAAGAGATGCAGAGCTGTGACAAATTGACAGATGCAGAGCTGTTATAAATAATGAGATGCAGAGCTGTGCTAAATAAGCAGATGCAGAGCAGTAATAAATAAAGAGCTGCAGAGCTGTGATAAATAGACAGATGCAGGGCTGTGATAAAGAGATGCAGAGCTTTGATAAATACAGAGATGCAGAGCTGTCATAAAGAAATGCAGAGCTGTGATAAATAAAGAGAAGCAGACCTGTGATAAATAGACAGATGCAGAGCTGTGATAAATAAAGAGATGCAGAGCAGAGATAAATAAAGAGATGCAGAGCAGAGATAAATAAGGAGATGCAGAGCTGTGATAAATAAAGAGCTGCAGAGCAGTGATAAATAGGCAGATGCAGAGCTGTGATAAATAAAGAGCTGCAGAGCAGTGATAAATAGACAAATGCAGAGCTGTGATAAAGAGATGGAGAGCTTTGATAAATAAGGAGATGCAGGGCTGTGATTAAAAAAGAGATGCAGAGCAGTAATAAAGGGATTTAGAGCTGTGATAAATAAGGAGATGCAGAGCTGTGATAAAATAAAGAGATGCAGAGCTGTGATAAATAGAGAGATGCAGATCTGTGATAAATAGACAGATGCAGATCTTAGATAAAGAGATGCAGAGCTGTGATAAATAGAGAGATGTAGAGCTGTGAAAAAGAGATGCAGAGCTTTGATAAATAAGGAGATGCAGAGCTGTGATAAAAAAAGAGATGCAAAGCAGTGATAAATAAAGAGATGCAGAGCTGTGATAAATAGAGAGATGCAGATCTGTGAAAAAGAGATGCAGAGCTTTGACAAATAAGGAGATGCAGAGCTGTGATAAAAAAGAGATGCAGAGCAGAGATAAATAAAGAGATGCAGAGCTGTGATAAATAAAGAGATGCAGAGCTGTGATAAAGAGATGAAGAGCGGTGATAAAGAGAAGCAGAACTGTGATAAATAGACAGATGCAAACCTGAGATAGAGATGCAGAGCTGTGACAAATAGAGAGATGCAGAGCTGTGATAAATAGACAGATGCAGAGCAGTGATCAATAAAGAGATGCAGAGCTGTGATAAAAAAAACAGATGCAGAGCAGTGATAAATAAAGAGATGCAGAGCTGTGATAAATAAAGAGCTGCAGAGCAGTGATAAATAGGCAGATGCAGAGCTGTGATAAATAAAGAGATGCAAGGCTATGATAAATAAAGAGATGCAGAGCTGTGATAAATAGAGAGATGCAGAGCTGCGATAAAGAGATGGAGAGCTTTGATAAATAAGGAGATGCAGGGCTGTGATTAAAAAAGAGATGCAGAGCAGTAATAAAGAGATTTAGAGCTGTGATAAATTAGGAGATGCAGAGCTGTGATAAATAAAGAGATGCTGAGCTGTGATAAATAGACAGATGCAGAGCTGTGATAAATAAAGAGATGCAGAGCTGTGATAAATAGAGAGATGCAAAGCTGTGATAAATAGACAGATGCAGAGCTGTGATATAATAAAGAGATGCAGAGCTGTGATAAATAGAGAGATGCAGATCTGTGATAAATAGACAGATGCAGATCTTAGATAAAGAGATGCAGAGCTGTGATAAATTAGGAGATGCAGAGCTGTGATAAATAAAGAGATGCTGAGCTGTGATAAATAGACAGATGCAGAGCTGTGATAAATAAGGAGATGCAGAGCTGTGATAAAAAAAGAGATGCAAAGCAGTGATAAATAAAGAGATGCAGAGCTGTGATAAATAGAGAGATGCAGATCTGTGATAAAGAGATGCAGAGCTTTGACAAATAAGGAGATGCAGAGCTGTGATAAAAAAGAGATGCAGAGCAGAGATAAATAAAGAGATGCAGAGCTGTGATAAATAAAGAGATGCAGAGCTGTGATAAAGAGATGAAGAGCGGTGATAAAGAGAAGCAGAACTGTGATAAATAGACAGATGCAAACCTGTGATAGAGATGCAGAGCTGTGACAAATAGAGAGATGCAGAGCTGTGATAAATAGACAGATGCAGAGCAGTGATCAATAAAGAGATGCAGAGCTGTGATAAAAAAAACAGATGCAGAGCAGTGATAAATAAAGAGATGCAGAGCTGTGATAAATAAAGAGCTGCAGAGCAGTGATAAATAGGCAGATGCAGAGCTGTGATAAATAAAGAGATGCAAGGCTGTGATAAATAAAGAGATGCAGAGCTGTGATAAATAGAGAGATGCAGAGCTGCGATAAAGAGATGGAGAGCTTTGATAAATAAGGAGATGCAGGGCTGTGATTAAAAAAGAGATGCAGAGCAGTAATAAAGAGATTTAGAGCTGTGATAAATTAGGAGATGCAGAGCTGTGATAAATAAAGAGATGCTGAGCTGTGATAAATAGACAGATGCAGAGCTGTGATAAATAAAGAGATGCAGAGCTGTGATAAATAGAGAGATGCAAAGCTGTGATAAATAGACAGATGCAGAGCTGTGATAAATAAAAAGATGCAGAGCTGTGATAAATAAAGAGATGCAGAGATGTGATGATAGAGAGATGCAGAGCTGTGATAAATAGAGATGTAGAGCTGTGAAAAAGAGATGCAGAGCTTTGATAAATAAGGAGATGCAGAGCTGTGATAAAAAAGAGATGCAAAGCAGTGATAAATAAAGAGATGCAGAGCTGTGATAAATAGAGAGATGCAGATCTGTGATAAAGAGATGCAGAGCATTGATAAATAAGGAGATGTAGAGCTGTGATAAAAAAAAGAGATGCAGAGCAGAGATAAATAAAGAGATGCAGAGCTGTGATAAATAAGGACATACAGAGCTGTGATAAATAAAGAGATGCAGAGCACGGATAAAGAGAAGCAGAGCTGTGATAAATAGATGCACAGCTGCGATAAATAAAGAGATGCAGAGCAGTGATGAATAGAGAGAAGCAGAGCTGTGATAAATAAAGAGATGCAGATCTGTGATAAGGAGATACAGAGATGTGATTAAGAGATGCAGAATTTTGATAAATAAGGAGATGCAGAGCTGTGATAAATAAAGAGATGCAGAGCTGTGATAAATAAAGAGATGCAGACCAGTGATAAAGACATGAAGAGTAGTGATAAAGAGAAGCAGAGCTGTGATAAATAGACAGATGCAGAGCTTTGATAAATAAGGAGATGCAGGGCTGTGATAAAAAAAGAGATGCAGAGCAGTGCTAAAGAGATGCAGAGCTGTGATAAATAAGGAGATGCAGAGCTGTTAAAAATAAAGAGATGCAGAGTTGTGATAAATAAAGAGATGCTGAGCTGTGATAAATAGAGATGCAGAGCTATGATAAATAAAGAGAAGCAGAGCTGTGATAAATAGACAGATGCAGAGCAGTGATAAATAAATAGATGCGGAGAAGTGATAAAGAGATGAAGAGCAGTGATTAATAAAGAGAAGCAGAGCTGTGATTAATAAAGAGAAGCAGAGCTGTGATAGACAGATGCAGAGCTGTAATAAATAAAGAGATGCAGAGCAGTGATAATTAGAGAGAAGCAGAGCTGTGATAATTAAAGAGATGCAGAGCTGTGATAAATAAAGAGATGCAGAGCTGTGACGAATAGACAGATGCAGAGCAGTGATAAATAAACAGAAGCATAGCTGTGATAAATAAGCAGATGCAGAGCAGTGATAAATAAAGAGATGCAGAGCTGTGATAAATAGACAGATGCAGAGCTGTGATAAATAAACAGATGCAGGGCTGTTATAAATAAAGAGATGCAGAGCTGTGATAAATATAGAGAGATGCAGAGCTGTGATAAATAAAGAGCTGCAGAGCAGTGATAACTAGAGAGATGCAGAGCTTTGATAAATAAGAAGATACAGGACTGTGATAAAAAAGAGATGCAGGGCTGTGATAAATAAGGAGATGCAGAGCTGTGAGAAATAAAGAGATGCAGAGCTTTGATAAATAAAGAGATGCTGAGCTGTGATAAATAGAGAGATGCAGAGCTGTGATAAAGAGATACAGAGCTGTGATAAATAGAGAGATGCAGAGCTGTGATAAATAGACAGATGCAGAGCTGTGATAAATAAAGAGATGCAGAGCTATGATAAAAAGATGGAGAGCAGTGATAAATAAAGAGATGCAGAGATTTGATGAGAGAGATGCAGAGCTGTGATAAATAGACAGATGCAGATCTGTGATAAAGAGATGCAGAGCTCTGATAAATAGAGAGATAGAGATCTGTGATAAAGAGATGCAGAGCTTTGATAAATAAGGAGATACAGAGCTCTGATAAAAAAGAGATGCAGAGCAGAGATAAATAAAGAGATGTAGAGCTATGATAAATAAGGAGATATAGAGCTGTGATAAATAAAGAGATGCAGAGCAGTGATAAAGAGATGAAGAGTAATGATAAAGAGAAGCAGAGCTGTGATAAATAGACATATGCAGAGATGTGATAAATAGACAGATGCAGAGCTGTGATAAATAAAGAGATGCAGAGCAGTGATTAATAGAGAGAAGCAGAGCTGTGATAATTAAAGAGATGCAAACCTGTGATAAATAGAGATGCAGAGCTGTGATAAATAAAATGATGCAAACCTGTGTAAATAGAGATGCAGAACTGTGATAAATAAAAAGATGCAGAGCTGTGATAAATAAAAAGATGCAGAGCAGTGATAAATAAAGAGATGCAGAACTGTTATAAGGAGAAACAGAGATGTGATAAGTAAAGAGATGCAGAGCTGTGATAAAAAAGGAGATGCAGAGCAGAGATAAATAAAGAGATGCAGAGCTGTGATAAATAAAGAGATACAGAGCTGTGATAAATAAAGAGATGCAGAGCTGTGATAAAGAGATGAAGAGCAGTGATAAAGAGAAGCAAATCTGTGATAAATAGACAGATGCAGTGCTGTGATAATTAAAGAGATGCAAACCTGTGATAGAGATGCAGTGCAGTGATCAATAAAGAGATGCAGAGCTGTGATAAAAATAACAGATGCAGAGCAGTGATAAATAAAGAGATGCAGAGCTGTGATAAATAAAGAGCTGCAGAGCAGTGATAAATAGGCAGATGCAGAGCTGTGATAAATAAAGAGCTGCAGAGCAGTGATAAATAGACAAATGCAGAGCTGTGATAAAGAGATGGAGAGCTTTGATAAATAAGGAGATGCAGGGCTGTGATTAAAAAAGAGATGCAGAGCAGTAATAAAGGGATTTAGAGCTGTGATAAATAAGGAGATGCAGAGCTGTGATATAATAAAGAGATGCAGAGCTGTGATAAATAGAGAGATGCAGATCTGTGATAAATAGACAGATGCAGATCTTAGATAAAGAGATGCAGAGCTGTGATAAATAGAGAGATGTAGAGCTGTGAAAAAGAGATGCAGAGCTTTGATGAATAAGGAGATGCAGAGCTGTGATAAAAAAAGAGATGCAAAGCAGTGATAAATAATGAGATGCAGAGCTGAGATAAATAGAGAGATGCAGATCTGTGATAAAGAGATGCAGAGCTTTGACAAAGAAAAAGATGCAGAGCTGTGATAAAAAAGAGATGCAGAGCAGGGTTAAATAAAGAGTTGCAGAGCTGTGATAAATAAAGAGATGCAGAGCTGTGATAAAGAGATGAAGAGCGGTGATAAAGAGAAGCAGAACTGTGATAAATAGACAGATGCAACCTGTGATAGAGATGCAGAGCTGTGACAAATAGAGAGATGCAGAGCTGTGATAAATAGACAGATGCAGAGCAGTGATCAATAAAGAGATGCAGAGCTGTGATAAATAGAGAGATGCAGATCTGTGATAAAGAGATGCAGAGCTTTGATAAATAAGGAGATGCAGAGCTGTGATAAAAAAGAGATGCAGAGCAGAGATAAATAAAGAGATGCAGAGCTGTGATAAATAAAGACATGCAGAGCTGTGATAAAGAGATGAAGAGCAGTGATAAAGAGAAGCAGAGCTGTGATAATTAGATGCAGAGCTCTGATAAATAAAGAGATGCAGAGCAGTGATAAATAGAGAGGCAGAGCTGTGATAATTAAAGATATGCAAACCTGTGATAAATAGAGATGCAGAGCTGTGATAAAAAGAGATGCAAACCTGTGAAAAATAGACAGATGCAGAGCTGTGATAAATAAAAAGATGCAGAGCTGTGATAAATAAACAGATGCAGAGCAGTGATAAATAAAGAGATGCAGATCTGTGATAAGGAGATACAGAAATATGATAACTAAAGTTATGCAGAGCTGTGATAAATAAAGAGATGCAGAGCTGTGACAAATTGACAGATGCAGAGCTGTTATAAATAATGAGATGCAGAGCTGTGCTAAATAAGCAGATGCAGAGCAGTAATAAATAAAGAGCTGCAGAGCTGTGATAAATAGACAGATGCAGGGCTGTGATAAAGAGATGCAGAGCTTTGATAAATACAGAGATGCAGAGCTGTCATAAAGAGATGCAGAGCTGTGATAAATAAAGAGAAGCAGACCTGTGATAAATAGACAGATGCAGAGCTGTGATAAATAAAGAGATGCAGAGCAGAGATAAATAAAGAGATGCAGAGCAGAGATAAATAAGGAGATGCAGAGCTGTGATAAATAAAGAGCTGCAGAGCAGTGATAAATAGGCAGATGCAGAGCTGTGATAAATAAAGAGCTGCAGAGCAGTGATAAATAGACAAATGCAGAGCTGTGATAAAGAGATGGAGAGCTTTGATAAATAAGGAGATGCAGGGCTGTGATTAAAAAAGAGATGCAGAGCAGTAATAAAGGGATTTAGAGCTGTGATAAATAAGGAGATGCAGAGCTGTGATAAAATAAAGAGATGCAGAGCTGTGATAAATAGAGAGATGCAGATCTGTGATAAATAGACAGATGCAGATCTTAGATAAAGAGATGCAGAGCTGTGATAAATAGAGAGATGTAGAGCTGTGAAAAAGAGATGCAGAGCTTTGATAAATAAGGAGATGCAGAGCTGTGATAAAAAAAGAGATGCAAAGCAGTGATAAATAAAGAGATGCAGAGCTGTGATAAATAGAGAGATGCAGATCTGTGAAAAAGAGATGCAGAGCTTTGACAAATAAGGAGATGCAGAGCTGTGATAAAAAAGAGATGCAGAGCAGAGATAAATAAAGAGATGCAGAGCTGTGATAAATAAAGAGATGCAGAGCTGTGATAAAGAGATGAAGAGCGGTGATAAAGAGAAGCAGAACTGTGATAAATAGACAGATGCAAACCTGAGATAGAGATGCAGAGCTGTGACAAATAGAGAGATGCAGAGCTGTGATAAATAGACAGATGCAGAGCAGTGATCAATAAAGAGATGCAGAGCTGTGATAAAAAAAACAGATGCAGAGCAGTGATAAATAAAGAGATGCAGAGCTGTGATAAATAAAGAGCTGCAGAGCAGTGATAAATAGGCAGATGCAGAGCTGTGATAAATAAAGAGATGCAAGGCTATGATAAATAAAGAGATGCAGAGCTGTGATAAATAGAGAGATGCAGAGCTGCGATAAAGAGATGGAGAGCTTTGATAAATAAGGAGATGCAGGGCTGTGATTAAAAAAGAGATGCAGAGCAGTAATAAAGAGATTTAGAGCTGTGATAAATTAGGAGATGCAGAGCTGTGATAAATAAAGAGATGCTGAGCTGTGATAAATAGACAGATGCAGAGCTGTGATAAATAAAGAGATGCAGAGCTGTGATAAATAGAGAGATGCAAAGCTGTGATAAATAGACAGATGCAGAGCTGTGATATAATAAAGAGATGCAGAGCTGTGATAAATAGAGAGATGCAGATCTGTGATAAATAGACAGATGCAGATCTTAGATAAAGAGATGCAGAGCTGTGATAAATTAGGAGATGCAGAGCTGTGATAAATAAAGAGATGCTGAGCTGTGATAAATAGACAGATGCAGAGCTGTGATAAATAAGGAGATGCAGAGCTGTGATAAAAAAAGAGATGCAAAGCAGTGATAAATAAAGAGATGCAGAGCTGTGATAAATAGAGAGATGCAGATCTGTGATAAAGAGATGCAGAGCTTTGACAAATAAGGAGATGCAGAGCTGTGATAAAAAAGAGATGCAGAGCAGAGATAAATAAAGAGATGCAGAGCTGTGATAAATAAAGAGATGCAGAGCTGTGATAAAGAGATGAAGAGCGGTGATAAAGAGAAGCAGAACTGTGATAAATAGACAGATGCAAACCTGTGATAGAGATGCAGAGCTGTGACAAATAGAGAGATGCAGAGCTGTGATAAATAGACAGATGCAGAGCAGTGATCAATAAAGAGATGCAGAGCTGTGATAAAAAAAACAGATGCAGAGCAGTGATAAATAAAGAGATGCAGAGCTGTGATAAATAAAGAGCTGCAGAGCAGTGATAAATAGGCAGATGCAGAGCTGTGATAAATAAAGAGATGCAAGGCTGTGATAAATAAAGAGATGCAGAGCTGTGATAAATAGAGAGATGCAGAGCTGCGATAAAGAGATGGAGAGCTTTGATAAATAAGGAGATGCAGGGCTGTGATTAAAAAAGAGATGCAGAGCAGTAATAAAGAGATTTAGAGCTGTGATAAATTAGGAGATGCAGAGCTGTGATAAATAAAGAGATGCTGAGCTGTGATAAATAGACAGATGCAGAGCTGTGATAAATAAAGAGATGCAGAGCTGTGATAAATAGAGAGATGCAAAGCTGTGATAAATAGACAGATGCAGAGCTGTGATAAATAAAAAGATGCAGAGCTGTGATAAATAAAGAGATGCAGAGATGTGATGATAGAGAGATGCAGAGCTGTGATAAATAGAGATGTAGAGCTGTGAAAAAGAGATGCAGAGCTTTGATAAATAAGGAGATGCAGAGCTGTGATAAAAAAGAGATGCAAAGCAGTGATAAATAAAGAGATGCAGAGCTGTGATAAATAGAGAGATGCAGATCTGTGATAAAGAGATGCAGAGCATTGATAAATAAGGAGATGTAGAGCTGTGATAAAAAAAAGAGATGCAGAGCAGAGATAAATAAAGAGATGCAGAGCTGTGATAAATAAGGACATACAGAGCTGTGATAAATAAAGAGATGCAGAGCACGGATAAAGAGAAGCAGAGCTGTGATAAATAGATGCACAGCTGCGATAAATAAAGAGATGCAGAGCAGTGATGAATAGAGAGAAGCAGAGCTGTGATAAATAAAGAGATGCAGATCTGTGATAAGGAGATACAGAGATGTGATTAAGAGATGCAGAATTTTGATAAATAAGGAGATGCAGAGCTGTGATAAATAAAGAGATGCAGAGCTGTGATAAATAAAGAGATGCAGACCAGTGATAAAGACATGAAGAGTAGTGATAAAGAGAAGCAGAGCTGTGATAAATAGACAGATGCAGAGCTGTGATAAATAAAGAGATGCAGAGCAGAGATAAATAGAGAGAAGCAGAGCTGTGACTATCAAAGAGATGCAAACCTGTGATAAATAGAGATGTAGAGCTATGATAAATAAAGAGATGCAAATCTGTGATAAATAGACAGATGCAGAGCTGTGATAAATAAAGAGATGGAGAGCTGTGAGAAATAAACAGATGCAGAGCAGTGATAAATAAAGAGATGCAGATCTGTGATAAGTAGATACAGAGATGTGAATAGTAAAGAGATGCAGAACTGTGATAAATAAAGAGATGCAGAGCTGTGATAAATAAAGAAATGCAGAGCTGTGGTAAATAAAGAGATGCAGAGCTGTGATAAATAGACAGATGCAGAGCAGTGATAAATAAAGAGATGCAGAGCTGTGATCAATGGACAAATGCAGGGCTGTGATAAATAGAGAATTGCAGAGCTGTGATAAAGAGCTGCAGAGTAGTGATAAATAGACAGATGCAGAGCTGTAATAAAGAGATGCAGAGCTTTGATAAATAAGGAGATGCAGTGCTGTGATAAATAGACAGATGCAGAGCTGTGATAAATAAACAGAAGCAGGGCTGTGATAAATAAAGAGACGCAGAGCTGTAATAAACAGACAGATGCAGGGCTGTGATAAAAAAAGAGATGCAGAGCAGTGATAAAGAGATGCAGAGCTGTGATAAATAAGGAGATGCAGAGCTGTGATAAATAAAGAGATGGAGAGCTGTGATAAATAAAGAGATGCTGAGCTGTGATAAACAGAGAGATGCAGAGCTATGATAAATAAAGAGAAGCAGAGCTGTTAAAAATAGACAAATGCAGAGCTGTGATAAATAAAGAGATGCAGACCTGTTATAAATAGAGAGACGCAGAACTGTAACAAAAAAGAGAGAGAGGCAGAGCAGTGATATATAAAGAGATGCAGAGCTGTGATAAACAGATGCAGAGCAGTGATAAATAAAGAGATGCAGAGATGTGATAATGAGAGAGATGCAGGGCTGTGATAAATAGACAGATGCAGAGCATTGATAAATAAAGAGATGCAGAGCTGTGATATATAGAGAGATGCAGATCTGTGATAAAGAGATGCAGAGCTTTGACAAATAAGGAGATGCAGAGCTGTGATAGAAAAAGAGATGCAGAGCAGAGATAAATAAGGAGATGCAGAGCTGTGATAAATAAGGAGATACAGAGCTGTGATAAATAAAGAGATGCAGAGCTGTGCTAAATAAAGAGATGCAGAGCAGTGATAAAGAGATGAAGAGTAGTGATACAGAAAAGCAGAGCTGTGATAGACAGATGCAGAGCTGTGATCAATAAAGAGATGCAGAGCAGAGATAAATAAAGAGATGCAGAGCTGTGCTAAATAAAGAGATGCAGAGCAGTGATAAAGAGATGAAGAGCAGTGATAAAGAGAAGCAGAGGTGTGATAAATAGACAGATCCAGAGCTGTGATAAATAAAGAGATGCAGAGCAGTGATAGAGAGAAGCAGAGCTATGATAATTAAAGAGATGCAAACCTGTGATAAATAGAGAAGCAGAGCTGTGATGAATAGAAAGATGCAGAGCTGTGATAAATAAACAGATGCAGGACTGTGATAAATAATGAGATGCAGAGCTGTGATGAATAGAGAGATGCAGAGGTGTGATAAATAAAGAGCTGCAGAGCAGTGATAAATAGACACATGCAGAGCTTTGATAAATAAGGAGATGCAGGGCTGTGATAAAAAAAGAGATGCAGAGCAGTGCTAAAGAGATGCAGAGCTGTGATAAATAGGGAGATGCAGAGCTGTTAAAAATAAAGAGATGCAGAGTTGTGATAAATAAAGAGATGCTGAGCTGTGATAAATAGAGATGCAGAGCTATGATAAATAAAGAGAAGCAGAGCTGTGATAAATAGACAGATGCAGAGCTGTGATAAATAAATAGATGCGGAGCAGTGATAAAGAGATGAAGAGCAGTGATTAATAAAGAGAAGCAGAGCTGTGATTAATAAAGAGAAGCAGAGCTGTGATAGACAGATGCAGAGCTGTAATAAATAAAGAGATGCAGAGCAGTGATAATTAGAGAGAAGCAGAGCTGTGATAATTAAAGAGATGCAGATCTGTGATAAATAAAGAGATGCAGAGCTGTGACGAATAGACAGATGCAGAGCAGTGATAAAAAAACAGAAGCATAGCTGTGATAAATAAGCAGATGCAGAGCAGTGATAAATAAAGAGAAGCAGAGCTGTGATAAATAGACAGATGCAGAGCTGTGATAAATAAACAGATGCAGGGCTGTGATAAATAAAGAGATGCAGAGCTGTGATAAATATAGAGAGATGCAGAGCTGTGATAAATAAAGAGCTGCAGAGCAGTGATAACTAGAGAGATGCAGAGCTTTGATAAATAAGAAGATGCAGGACTGTGATAAAAAAGAGATGCAGGGCTGTGATACAGAGATGTAGAGCTGTGTTAAATAAGGAGATGCAGAGCTGTGAGAAATAAAGAGATGCAGAGCTTTGATAAATAAAGAGATGCTGAGCTGTGATAAATAGAGAGATGCAGAGCTGTGATAAAGAGATACAGAGCTGTGATAAATAGAGAGATGCAGAGCTGTGATAAATAGACAGATGCAGAGCTGTGATAAATAAAGAGATGCAGAGCTGTGATAAAAATATGGAGAGCAGTGATAAATAAAGAGATGCAGAGATTTGATGAGAGAGATGCAGAGCTGTGATAAATAGACAGATGCAGATCTGTGATAAAGAGATGCAGAGCTCTGATAAATAGAGAGATGGAGAGCTGTGATAAACAAAGAGATGCAGAGCAGTGAAAAAGAGATGCAGAGCTGTGATAAATAGAGAGATGCAGATCTGTGATAAAGAGATGCAGAACTTTGATAAATAAGGAGATACAGAGCACTGATAAAAAAGAGATGCAGAGCAGAGATAAATAAAGAGATGTAGAGCTATGATAAATAAGGAGATATAGAGCTGTGATAAATAAAGAGATGCAGAGCAGTGATAAAGAGATGAAGAGTAATGATAAAGAGAAGCAGAGCTGTGATAAATAGACATATGCAGAGCTGTGATAAATAGACAGATGCAGAGCTGTGATAAATAAAGAGATGCAGAGCAGTGATTAATAGAGAGAAGCAGAACTGTGATAATTAAAGAGATGCAAACCTGTGATAAATAGAGATGCAGAGCTGTGATAAATAAAATGATGCAAACCTGTGTAAATAGAGATGCAGAGCTGTGATAAATAAAAAGATGCAGAGCTGTGATAAATAAAAAGATGCAGAGCAGTGATAAATAAAGAGATGCAGAACTGTTATAAGGAGAAACAGAGATGTGATAAGTAAAGAGATGCAGAGCTGTGATAAAAAAGGAGATGCAGAGCAGAGATAAATAAAGAGATGCAGAGCGGTGATAAATAAAGAGATACAGAGCTGTGATAAATAAAGAGATGCAGAGCTGTGATAAAGAGATGAAGAGCAGTGATAAAGAGAAGAAGATCTGTGATAAATAGACAGATGCAGAGCTGTGATAATTAAAGAGATGCAAACCTGTGATAGAGATGCAGTGCAGTGATCAATAAAGAGATGCAGAGCTGTGATAAAAATAACAGATGCAGAGCAGTGATAAATAAAGAGATGCAGAGCTGTGATAAATAAAGAGCTGCAGAGCAGTGATAAATAGGCAGATGCAGAGCTGTGATAAATAAAGAGCTGCAGAGCAATGATAAATAGACAAATGCAGAGCTGTGATAAAGAGATGGAGAGCTTTGATAAATAAGGAGATGCAGGGCTGTGATTAAAAAAGAGATGCAGAGCAGTAATAAAGGGATTTAGAGCTGTGATAAATAAGGAGATGCAGAGCTGTGATATAATAAAGAGATGCAGAGCTGTGATAAATAGAGAGATGCAGATCTGTGATAAATAGACAGATGCAGATCTTAGATAAAGAGATGCAGAGCTGTGATAAATAGAGAGATGTAGAGCTGTGAACAAGAGATGCAGAGCTTTGATAAATAAGGAGATGCAGAGCTGTGATAAAAAAAAGAGATGCAAAGCAGTGGTAAATAAAGAGATGCAGAGCGGTGATAAATAGAGAGATGCAGATCTGTGATAAAGAGATGCAGAGCTTTGACAAATAAGGAGATGCAGAGCTGTGATAAAAAAGAGATGCAGAGCAGAGATAAATAAAGAGATGCAGAGCTGTGATAAATAAAGAGATGCAGAGCTGTGATAAAGAGATGAAGAGCGGTGATAAAGAGAAGCAGAACTGTGATAAATAGACAGATGCAAACCTGTGATAGAGATGCAGAGCTGTGACAAATAGAGAGATGCAGAGCTGTGATAAATAGACAGATGCAGAGCAGTGATCAATAAAGAGATGCAGAGCTGTGATAAAAAAAACAGATTCAGAGCAGTGATAAATAAAGAGATGCAGAGCTGTGATAAATAAAGAGCTGCAGAGCAGTGATAAATAGGCAGATGCAGAGCTGTGATAAATAAAGAGATGGATGGCTGTCATAAATAAAGAGATGCAGAGCTGTGATAAATAGAGAGATGCAGAGCTGCGATAAAGAGATGGAGAGCTTTGATAAATAAGGAGATGCAGGGCTGTGATTAAAAAAGAGATGCAGAGCAGTAATAAAAAGATTTAGAGCTGTGATAAATTAGGAGATGCAGAGCTGTGATAAATAAAGAGATGCTGAGCTGTGATAAATAGACAGATGCAGAGCTGTGATAAATAAAGAGATGCAGAGCTGTGATAAATAGAGAGATGCAAAGCTGTGATAAATAGACAGATGCAGAGCTGTGATAAATAAAAAGATGCAGAGCTGTGATAAATAAAGAGATGCAGAGATGTGATGATAGAGAGATGCAGAGCTGTGATAAATAGAGATGTAGAGCTGTGAAAAAGAGATGCAGAGCTTTGATAAATAAGGAGATGCAGAGCTGTGATAAAAAAAGACATGCAAAGCAGTGATAAATAAAGAGATGCAGAGCTGTGATAAATAGAGAGATGCAGATCTGTGATAAAGAGATGCAGAGCATTGATAAATAAGGAGATGCAGAGCTGTGATAAAAAAAGAGATGCAGAGCAGAGATAAATAAAGAGATGCAGAGCTGTGATAAATAAGGACATACAGAGCTGTGATAAATAAAGAGATGCAGAGCACTGATAAAGAGAAGCAGAACTGTGATAAATAGATGCACAGCTGTGATAAATAAAGAGATGCAGAGCAGTGATGAATAGAGAGAAGCAGAGCTGTGATACATAAAGAGATGCAGATCTGTGATAAGGAGATACAGAGATGTGACAAAGAGATGCAGAATTTTGATAAATAAGGAGATGCAGAGCTGTGATAAATAAAGAGATGCAGAGCTTTGATAAATAAGAAGATGCAGGACTGTGATAAAAAAGAGATGCAGGGCTGTGATACAGAGATGTAGAGCTGTGTTAAATAAGGAGATGCAGAGCTGTGAGAAATAAAGAGATGCAGAGCTTTGATAAATAAAGAGATGCTGAGCTGTGATAAATAGAGAGATGCAGAGCTGTGATAAAGAGATACAGAGCTGTGATAAATAGAGAGATGCAGAGCTGTGATAAATAGACAGATGCAGAGCTGTGATAAATAAAGAGATGCAGAGCTGTGATAAAAAGATGGAGAGCAGTGATAAATAAAGAGATGCAGAGATTTGATGAGAGAGATGCAGAGCTGTGATAAATAGACAGATGCAGATCTGTGATAAAGAGATGCAGAGCTCTGATAAATAGAGAGATGGAGAGCTGTGATAAACAAAGAGATGCAGAGCAGTGAAAAAGAGATGCAGAGCTGTGATAAATAGAGAGATGCAGATCTGTGATAAAGAGATGCAGAGCTTTGATAAATAAGGAGATACAGAGCACTGATAAAAAAGAGATGCAGAGCAGAGATAAATAAAGAGATGTAGAGCTATGATAAATAAGGAGATATAGAGCTGTGATAAATAAAGAGATGCAGAGCAGTGATAAAGAGATGAAGAGTAATGATAAAGAGAAGCAGAGCTGTGATAAATAGACATATGCAGAGCTGTGATAAATAGACAGATGCAGAGCTGTGATAAATAAAGAGATGCAGAGCAGTGATTAATAGAGAGAAGCAGAGCTGTGATAATTAAAGAGATGCAAACCTGTGATAAATAGAGATGCAGAGCTGTGATAAATAAAATGATGCAAACCTGTGTAAATAGAGATGCAGAGCTGTGATAAATAAAAAGATGCAGAGCTGTGATAAATAAAAAGATGCAGAGCAGTGATAAATAAAGAGATGCAGAACTGTTATAAGGAGAAACAGAGATGTGATAAGTAAAGAGATGCAGAGCTGTGATAAAAAAGGAGATGCAGAGCAGAGATAAATAAAGAGATGCAGAGCGGTGATAAATAAAGAGATACAGAGCTGTGATAAATAAAGAGATGCAGAGCTGTGATAAAGAGATGAAGAGTAGTGATAAAGAGAAGCAGATCTGTGATAAATAGACAGATGCAGAGCTGTGATAATTAAAGAGATGCAAACCTGTGATAGAGATGCAGTGCAGTGATCAATAAAGAGATGCAGAGCTGTGATAAAAATAACAGATGCAGAGCAGTGATAAATAAAGAGATGCAGAGCTGTGATAAATAAAGAGCTGCAGAGCAGTGATAAATAGGCAGATGCAGAGCTGTGATAAATAAAGAGCTGCAGAGCAATGATAAATAGACAAATGCAGAGCTGTGATAAAGAGATGGAGAGCTTTGATAAATAAGGAGATGCAGGGCTGTGATTAAAAAAGAGATGCAGAGCAGTAATAAAGGGATTTAGAGCTGTGATAAATAAGGAGATGCAGAGCTGTGATATAATAAAGAGATGCAGAGCTGTGATAAATAGAGAGATGCAGATCTGTGATAAATAGACAGATGCAGATCTTAGTTTAAAGAGATGCAGAGCTGTGATAAATAGAGAGATGTAGAGCTGTGAAAAAGAGATGCAGAGCTTTGATAAATAAGGAGATGCAGAGCTGTGATAAAAAAAAGAGATGCAAAGCAGTGGTAAATAAAGAGATGCAGAGCGGTGATAAATAGAGAGATGCAGATCTGTGATAAAGAGATGCAGAGCTTTGACAAATAAGGAGATGCAGAGCTGTGATAAAAAAGAGATGCAGAGCAGAGATAAATAAAGAGATGCAGAGCTGTGATAAATAAAGAGATGCAGAGCTGTGATAAAGAGATGAAGAGCGGTGATAAAGAGAAGCAGAACTGTGATAAATAGACAGATGCAAACCTGTGATAGAGATGCAGAGCTGTGACAAATAGAGAGATGCAGAGCTGTGATAAATAGACAGATGCAGAGCAGTGATCAATAAAGAGATGCAGAGCTGTGATAAAAAAAACAGATTCAGAGCAGTGATAAATAAAGAGATGCAGAGCTGTGATAAATAAAGAGCTGCAGAGCAGTGATAAATAGGCAGATGCCGAGCTGTGATAAATAAAGAGATGGATGGCTGTCATAAATAAAGAGATGCAGAGCTGTGATAAATAGAGAGATGCAGAGCTGCGATAAAGAGATGGAGAGCTTTGATAAATAAGGAGATGCAGGGCTGTGATTAAAAAAGAGATGCAGAGCAGTAATAAAAAGATTTAGAGCTGTGATAAATTAGGAGATGCAGAGCTGTGATAAATAAAGAGATGCTGAGCTGTGATAAATAGACAGATGCAGAGCTGTGATAAATAAAGAGATGCAGAGCTGTGATAAATAGAGAGATGCAAAGCTGTGATAAATAGACAGATGCAGAGCTGTGATAAATAAAAAGATGCAGAGCTGTGATAAATAAAGAGATGCAGAGATGTGATGATAGAGAGATGCAGAGCTGTGATAAATAGAGATGTAGAGCTGTGAAAAAGAGATGCAGAGCTTTGATAAATAAGGAGATGCAGAGCTGTGATAAAAAAGACATGCAAAGCAGTGATAAATAAAGAGATGCAGAGCTGTGATAAATAGAGAGATGCAGATCTGTGATAAAGAGATGCAGAGCATTGATAAATAAGGAGATGCAGAGCTGTGATAAAAAAAGAGATGCAGAGCAGAGATAAATAAAGAGATGCAGAGCTGTGATAAATAAGGACATACAGAGCTGTGATAAATAAAGAGATGCAGAGCACTGATAAAGAGAAGCAGAACTGTGATAAATAGATGCACAGCTGTGATAAATAAAGAGATGCAGAGCAGTGATGAATAGAGAGAAGCAGAGCTGTGATACATAAAGAGATGCAGATCTGTGATAAGGAGATACAGAGATGTGACAAAGAGATGCAGAATTTTGATAAATAAGGAGATGCAGAGCTGTGATAAATAAAGAGATGCAGAGCTTTGATAAATAAGAAGATGCAGGACTGTGATAAAAAAGAGATGCAGGGCTGTGATACAGAGATGTAGAGCTGTGTTAAATAAGGAGATGCAGAGCTGTGAGAAATAAAGAGATGCAGAGCTTTGATAAATAAAGAGATGCTGAGCTGTGATAAATAGAGAGATGCAGAGCTGTGATAAAGAGATACAGAGCTGTGATAAATAGAGAGATGCAGAGCTGTGATAAATAGACAGATGCAGAGCTGTGATAAATAAAGAGATGCAGAGCTGTGATAAAAAGATGGAGAGCAGTGATAAATAAAGAGATGCAGAGATTTGATGAGAGAGATGCAGAGCTGTGATAAATAGACAGATGCAGATCTGTGACAAAGAGATGCAGAGCTCTGATAAATAGAGATGGAGAGCTGTGATAAACAAAGAGATGCAGAGCTGTGAAAAAGAGATGCAGAGCTGTGATAAATAGAGAGATGCAGATCTGTGATAAAGAGATGCAGAGCTTTGATAAATAAGGAGATACAGAGCACTGATAAAAAAGAGATGCAGAGCAGAGATAAATAAAGAGATGTAGAGCTATGATAAATAAGGAGATATAGAGCTGTGATAAATAAAGAGATGCAGAGCAGTGATAAAGAGATGAAGAGTAATGATAAAGAGAAGCAGAGCTGTGATAAATAGACATATGCAGAGCTGTGATAAATAGACAGATGCAGAGCTGTGATAAATAAAGAGATGCAGAGCAGTGATTAATAGAGAGAAGCAGAGCTGTGATAATTAAAGAGATGCAAACCTGTGATAAATAGAGATGCAGAGCTGTGATAAATAAAATGATGCAAACCTGTGTAAATAGAGATGCAGAGCTGTGATAAATAAAAAGATGCAGAGCTGTGATAAATAAAAAGATGCAGAGCAGTGATAAATAAAGAGATGCAGAACTGTTATAAGGAGAAACAGAGATGTGATAAGTAAAGAGATGCAGAGCTGTGATAAAAAAGGAGATGCAGAGCAGAGATAAATAAAGAGATGCAGAGCGGTGATAAATAAAGAGATACAGAGCTGTGATAAATAAAGAGATGCAGAGCTGTGATAAAGAGATGAAGAGCAGTGATAAAGAGCAGCAGATCTGTGATAAATAGACAGATGCAGAGCTGTGATAATTAAAGAGATGCAAACCTGTGATAGAGATGCAGTGCAGTGATCAATAAAGAGATGCAGAGCTGTGATAAAAATAACAGATGCAGAGCAGTGATAAATAAAGAGATGCAGAGCTGTGATAAATAAAGAGCTGCAGAGCAGTGATAAATAGGCAGATGCAGAGCTGTGATAAATAAAGAGCTGCAGAGCAATGATAAATAGACAAATGCAGAGCTGTGATAAAGAGATGGAGAGCTTTGATAAATAAGGAGATGCAGGGCTGTGATTAAAAAAGAGATGCAGAGCAGTAATAAAGGGATTTAGAGCTGTGATAAATAAGGAGATGCAGAGCTGTGATATAATAAAGAGATGCAGAGCTGTGATAAATAGAGAGATGCAGATCTGTGATAAATAGACAGATGCAGATCTTAGATAAAGAGATGCAGAGCTGTGATAAATAGAGAGATGTAGAGCTGTGAAAAAGAGATGCAGAGCTTTGATAAATAAGGAGATGCAGAGCTGTGATAAAAAAAAGAGATGCAAAGCAGTGGTAAATAAAGAGATGCAGAGCGGTGATAAATAGAGAGATGCAGATCTGTGATAAAGAGATGCAGAGCTTTGACAAATAAGGAGATGCAGAGCTGTGATAAAAAAGAGATGCAGAGCAGAGATAAATAAAGAGATGCAGAGCTGTGATAAATAAAGAGATGCAGAGCTGTGATAAAGAGATGAAGAGCGGTGATAAAGAGAAGCAGAACTGTGATAAATAGACAGATGCAAACCTGTGATAGAGATGCAGAGCTGTGACAAATAGAGAGATGCAGAGCTGTGATAAATAGACAGATGCAGAGCAGTGATCAATAAAGAGATGCAGAGCTGTGATAAAAAAAACAGATTCAGAGCAGTGATAAATAAAGAGATGCAGAGCTGTGATAAATAAAGAGCTGCAGAGCAGTGATAAATAGGCAGATGCAGAGCTGTGATAAATAAAGAGATGGATGGCTGTCATAAATAAAGAGATGCAGAGCTGTGATAAATAGAGAGATGCAGAGCTGCGATAAAGAGATGGAGAGCTTTGATAAATAAGGAGATGCAGGGCTGTGATTAAAAAAGAGATGCAGAGCAGTAATAAAAAGATTTAGAGCTGTGATAAATTAGGAGATGCAGAGCTGTGATAAATAAAGAGATGCTGAGCTGTGATAAATAGACAGATGCAGAGCTGTGATAAATAAAGAGATGCAGAGCTGTGATAAATAGAGAGATGCAAAGCTGTGATAAATAGACAGATGCAGAGCTGTGATAAATAAAAAGATGCAGAGCTGTGATAAATAAAGAGATGCAGAGATGTGATGATAGAGAGATGCAGAGCTGTGATAAATAGAGATGTAGAGCTGTGAAAAAGAGATGCAGAGCTTTGATAAATAAGGAGATGCAGAGCTGTGATAAAAAAGACATGCAAAGCAGTGATAAATAAAGAGATGCAGAGCTGTGATAAATAGAGAGATGCAGATCTGTGATAAAGAGATGCAGAGCATTGATAAATAAGGAGATGCAGAGCTGTGATAAAAAAAGAGATGCAGAGCAGAGATAAATAAAGAGATGCAGAGCTGTGATAAATAAGGACATACAGAGCTGTGATAAATAAAGTGATGCAGAGCACTGATAAAGAGAAGCAGAACTGTGATAAATAGATGCACAGCTGTGAAAAATAAAGAGATGCAGAGCAGTGATGAATAGAGAGAAGCAAAGCTGTGATACATAAAGAGATGCAGATCTGTGATAAGGAGATACAGAGATGTGACAAAGAGATGCAGAATTTTGATAAATAAGGAGATGCAGAGCTGTGATAAATAAAGAGATGCAGAGCTTTGATAAATAAGAAGATGCAGGACTGTGATAAAAAAGAGATGCAGGGCTGTGATACAGAGATGTAGAGCTGTGTTAAATAAGGAGATGCAGAGCTGTGAGAAATAAAGAGATGCAGAGCTTTGATAAATAAAGAGATGCTGAGCTGTGATAAATAGAGAGATGCAGAGCTGTGATAAAGAGATACAGAGCTGTGATAAATAGAGAGATGCAGAGCTGTGATAAATAGACAGATGCAGAGCTGTGATAAATAAAGAGATGCAGAGCTGTGATAAAAAGATGGAGAGCAGTGATAAATAAAGAGATGCAGAGATTTGATGAGAGAGATGCAGAGCTGTGATAAATAGACAGATGCAGATCTGTGATAAAGAGATGCAGAGCTCTGATAAATAGAGAGATGGAGAGCTGTGATAAACAAAGAGATGCAGAGCAGTGAAAAAGAGATGCAGAGCTGTGATAAATAGAGAGATGCAGATCTGTGATAAAGAGATGCAGAGCTTTGATAAATAAGGAGATACAGAGCACTGATAAAAAAGAGATGCAGAGCAGAGATAAATAAAGAGATGTAGAGCTATGATAAATAAGGAGATATAGAGCTGTGATAAATAAAGAGATGCAGAGCAGTGATAAAGAGATGAAGAGTAATGATAAAGAGAAGCAGAGCTGTGATAAATAGACATATGCAGAGCTGTGATAAATAGACAGATGCAGAGCTGTGATAAATAAAGAGATGCAGAGCAGTGATTAATAGAGAGAAGCAGAGCTGTGATAATTAAAGAGATGCAAACCTGTGATAAATAGAGATGCAGAGCTGTGATAAATAAAATGATGCAAACCTGTGTAAATAGAGATGCAGAGCTGTGATAAATAAAAAGATGCAGAGCTGTGATAAATAAAAAGATGCAGAGCAGTGATAAATAAAGAGATGCAGAACTGTTATAAGGAGAAACAGAGATGTGATAAGTAAAGAGATGCAGAGCTGTGATAAAAAAGGAGATGCAGAGCAGAGATAAATAAAGAGATGCAGAGCGGTGATAAATAAAGAGATACAGAGCTGTGATAAATAAAGAGATGCAGAGCTGTGATAAAGAGATGAAGAGCAGTGATAAAGAGAAGCAGATCTGTGATAAATAGACAGATGCAGAGCTGTGATAATTAAAGAGATGCAAACCTGTGATAGAGATGCAGTGCAGTGATCAATAAAGAGATGCAGAGCTGTGATAAAAATAACAGATGCAGAGCAGTGATAAATAAAGAGATGAAGAGCTGTGATAAATAAAGAGCTGCAGAGCAGTGATAAATAGGCAGATGCAGAGCTGTGATAAATAAAGAGCTGCAGAGCAATGATAAATAGACAAATGCAGAGCTGTGATAAAGAGATGGAGAGCTTTGATAAATAAGGAGATGCAGGGCTGTGATTAAAAAAGAGATGCAGAGCAGTAATAAAGGGATTTAGAGCTGTGATAAATAAGGAGATGCAGAGCTGTGATATAATAAAGAGATGCAGAGCTGTGATAAATAGAGAGATGCAGATCTGTGATAAATAGACAGATGCAGATCTTAGATAAAGAGATGCAGAGCTGTGATAAATAGAGAGATGTAGAGCTGTGAAAAAGAGATGCAGAGCTTTGATAAATAAGGAGATGCAGAGCTGTGATAAAAAAAAGAGATGCAAAGCAGTGGTAAATAAAGAGATGCAGAGCGGTGATAAATAGAGAGATGCAGATCTGTGATAAAGAGATGCAGAGCTTTGACAAATAAGGAGATGCAGAGCTGTGATAAAAAAGAGATGCAGAGCAGAGATAAATAAAGAGATGCAGAGCTGTGATAAATAAAGAGATGCAGAGCTGTGATAAAGAGATGAAGAGCGG
The DNA here is from genome assembly GCA_031769625.1 of Taudactylus pleione. Classification (NCBI taxonomy): domain Eukaryota; kingdom Metazoa; phylum Chordata; class Amphibia; order Anura; family Myobatrachidae; genus Taudactylus; species Taudactylus pleione. The sequence goes on from JAUIMM010000609.1 coordinate 2,805,243, forward strand.
TGATAAAGAGAAGCAGAACTGTGATAAATAGACAGATGCAAACCTGTGATAGAGATGCAGAGCTGTGACAAATAGAGAGATGCAGAGCTGTGATAAATAGACAGATGCAGAGCAGTGATCAATAAAGAGATGCAGAGCTGTGATAAAAAAAACAGATTCAGAGCAGTGATAAATAAAGAGATGCAGAGCTGTGATAAATAAAGAGCTGCAGAGCAGTGATAAATAGGCAGATGCAGAGCTGTGATAAATAAAGAGATGGATGGCTGTCATAAATAAAGAGATGCAGAGCTGTGATAAATAGAGAGATGCAGAGCTGCGATAAAGAGATGGAGAGCTTTGATAAATAAGGAGATGCAGGGCTGTGATTAAAAAAGAGATGCAGAGCAGTAATAAAAAGATTTAGAGCTGTGATAAATTAGGAGATGCAGAGCTGTGATAAATAAAGAGATGCTGAGCTGTGATAAATAGACATGCAGAGCTGTGATAAATAGAGAGATGCAAAGCTGTGATAAATAGACAGATGCAGAGCTGTGATAAATAAAAAGATGCAGAGCTGTGATAAATAAAGAGATGCAGAGATGTGATGATAGAGAGATGCAGAGCTGTGATAAATAGAGATGTAGAGCTGTGAAAAAGAGATGCAGAGCTTTGATAAATAAGGAGATGCAGAGCTGTGATAAAAAAGACATGCAAAGCAGTGATAAATAAAGAGATGCAGAGCTGTGATAAATAGAGAGATGCAGATCTGTGATAAAGAGATGCAGAGCATTGATAAATAAGGAGATGCAGAGCTGTGATAAAAAAAGAGATGCAGAGCAGAGATAAATAAAGAGATGCAGAGCTGTGATAAATAAGGACATACAGAGCTGTGATAAATAAAGAGATGCAGAGCACTGATAAAGAGAAGCAGAACTGTGATAAATAGATGCACAGCTGTGATAAATAAAGAGATGCAGAGCAGTGATGAATAGAGAGAAGCAGAGCTGTGATACATAAAGAGATGCAGATCTGTGATAAGGAGATACAGAGATGTGACAAAGAGATGCAGAATTTTGATAAATAAGGAGATGCAGAGCTGTGATAAATAAAGAGATGCAGAGCTGTGATAAATAAAGAGATGCAGACCAGTGATAAAGACATGAAGAGTAGTGATGAAGAGAAGCAGAGCTGTGATAAATAGACAGATGCAGAGCTGTGATAAATAAAGAGATGCAGAGCAGTGATAAATAGAGAGAAGCAGAGCTGTGACAATCAAAGAGATGCAAACCTGTGATAAATAGAGATGCAGAGCTATGATAAATAAAGAGATGCAAACCTGTGATAAATAGACAGATGCAGAGCTTTGATAAATAAAGAGATGGAGAGCTGTGAGAAATAAACAGATGCAGAGCAGTGATAAATAAAGAGATGCAGATCTGTGATAAGGAGATACAGAGGTGTGAATAGTAAAGAGATGCAGAACTGTGATCAATAAAGAGATGCATAGCTGTGGTAAATAAAGAGATGCAGAGCTGTGATAAATAGACAGATGCAGAGCAGTGATAAATAAAGAGATGCAGAGCTGTGATCAATGGACAAATGCAGGGCTGTGATAAATAGAGAATTGCAGAGCTGTGATAAAGAGCTGCAGAGTAGTGATAAATAGACAGATGCAGAGCTGTGATAAAGAGATGGAGAGCTTTGATAAATAAGGAGATGCAGGGCTGTGATTAAAAAAGAGATGCAGAGCAGTAATAAAGGGATTTAGAGCTGTGATAAATAAGGAGATGCAGAGCTGTGATATAATAAAGAGATGCAGAGCTGTGATAAATAGAGAGATGCAGATCTGTGATAAATAGACAGATGCAGATCTTAGATAAAGAGATGCAGAGCTGTGATAAATAGAGAGATGTAGAGCTGTGAAAAAGAGATGCAGAGCTTTGATAAATAAGGAGATGCAGAGCTGTGATAAAAAAAAGAGATGCAAAGCAGTGATAAATAAAGAGATGCAGAGCTGTGATAAATAGACAGATGCAGATCTGTGATAAAGAGATGCAGAGCTTTGACAAATAAGGAGATGCAGAGCTGTGATAAAAAAGAGATGCAGAGCAGAGATAAATAAAGAGATGCAGAGCTGTGATAAATAAAGAGATGCAGAGCTGTGATAAAGAGATGAAGAGCGGTGATAAAGAGAAGCAGAACTGTGATAAATATACAGATGCAAACCTGTGATAGAGATGCAGAGCTGTGACAAATAGAGAGATGCAGAGCTGTGATAAATAGACAGATGCAGAGCAGTGATCAATAAAGAGATGCAGAGCTGTGATAAAAAAAACAGATGCAGAGCAGTGATAAATAAAGAGATGCAGAGCTGTGATAAATAAAGAGCTGCAGAGCAGTGATAAATAGGCAGATGCAGAGCTGTGATAAATAAAGAGATGGAAGGCTGTGATAAATAAAGAGATGCAGAGCTGTGATAAATAGAGAGATGCAGAGCTGCGATAAAGAGATGGAGAGCTTTGATAAATAAGGAGATGCAGGGCTGTGATTAAAAAAGAGATGCAGAGCAGTAATAAAAAGATTTAGAGCTGTGATAAATTATTAGATGCAGAGCTGTGATAAATAAAGAGATGCTGAGCTGTGATAAATAGACAGATGCAGAGCTGTGATAAATAAAGAGATGCAGAGCTGTGATAAATAGAGAGATGCAAAGCTGTGATAAATAGACAGATGCAGAGCTGTGATAAATAAAAAGATGCAGAGCTGTGATAAACAAAGAGATGCAGAGATGTGATGATAGAGAGATGCAGAGCTGTGATAAATAGAGATGTAGAGCTGTGAAAAAGAGATGCAGAGCTTTGATAAATAAGGAGATGCAGAGCTGTGATAAAAAAGAGATGCAAAGCAGTGATAAATAAAGAGATGCAGAGCTGTGATAAATAGAGAGATGCAGATCTGTGATAAAGAGATGCAGAGCATTGATAAATAAGGAGATGCAGAGAGTTTTGATAAAAAAAGAGATGCAGAGCAGAGATAAATAAAGAGATGCAGAGCTGTGATAAATAAGGACATACAGAGCTGTGATAAATAAAGAGATGCAGAGCACTGATAAAGAGAAGCAGAACTGTGATAAATAGATGCACAGCTGTGATAAATAAAGAGATGCAGAGCAGTGATAAATAGGCAGATGCAGAGCTGTGATAAATAAAAAGATGCAGAGCTGTGATAAACAAAGAGATGCAGAGATGTGATGATAGAGAGATGCAGAGCTGTGATAAATAGAGATGTAGAGCTGTGAAAAAGAGATGCAGAGCTTTGATAAATAAAGAGAAGCAGAGCTGTTAAAAATAGACAAATGCAGAGCTGTGATAAATAAAGAGATGCAGACCTGTTATAAATAGAGAGATGCAGAACTGTAAGAAAATAGAGAGAGGCAGAGCAGTGATAAATAAAGAGATGCAGAGCTGTGATAAACAGATGCAGAGCAGTGATAAATAAAGAGATGCAGAGATGTGATAAGGAGAGAGATGCAGGGCTGTGATAAATAGACAGATGCAGAGCATTGATAAATAAAGAGATGCAGAGCTGTGATTTATAGAGAGATGCAGATCTGTGATAAAGAGATGCAGAGCTTTGACAAATAAGGAGATGCAGAGCTGTGATAGAAAAAGAGATGCAGAGCAGAGATAAATAAGGAGATGCAGAGCTGTGATAAATAAGGAGATTCAGATCTGTGATAAATAAAGAGATGCAGAGCTGTGCTCAATAAAGAGATGCAGAGCAGTGATAAAGAGATGAAGAGTAGTGATACAGAAAAGCAGAGCTGTGATAGACAGATGCAGAGCTGTGATCAATAAAGAGATGCAGAGCAGAGATAAATAAAGAGATGCAGAGCTGTGCTAAATAAAGAGATGCAGAGCAGTGATAAAGAGATGAAGAGCAGTGATAAAGAGAAGCAGAGGTGTGATAAATAGACAGATCCAGAGCTGTGATAAATAAAGAGATGCAGAGCAGTGATAGAGAGAAGCAGAGCTATGATAATTAAAGAGATGCAAACCTGTGATAAATAGAGAAGCAGAGCTGTGATGAATAGAAAGATGCAGAGCTGTGATAAATAAACAGATGCAGGGCTGTGATAAATAAAGAGATGCAGAGCTGTGATGAATAGAGAGATGCAGAGGTGTGATAAATAAAGAGCTGCAGAGCAGTGATAAATAGACAGATGCAGAGCTTTGATAAATAAGGAGATGCAGGGCTGTGATAAAATAAGAGATGCAGAGCAGTGCTAAAGAGATGCAGAGCTGTGATAAATAAGGAGATGCAAAGATGTTAAAAATAAAGAGATGCAGATTTGTGATAAATAAAGAGATGCTGAGCTGTGATAAATAGAGATGCAGAGCTATGATAAATAAAGAGAAGCAGAGCTGTGATAAATAGACAGATGCAGAGCTGTGATAAATAAATAGATGCGGAGCAGTGATAAAGAGATGAAAAGCAGTGATTAATAAAGAGAAGCAGAGCTGTGATTAATAAAGAGAAGCAGAGCTGTGACAGACAGATGCAGAGCTGTAATAAATAAAGAGAAGCATAGCTGTGATAAATAAGCAGATGCAGAGCAGTGATAAATAAAGTTATGCAGAGCTGTGATAAATAGACAGATGCAGAGCTGTGATAAATAAACAGATGCAGGGCTGTGATAAATAAAGAGATGCAGAGCTGTGATAAATATAGAGAGATGCAGAGCTGTGATAAATAAAGAGCTGCAGAGCAGTGATAACTAGAGAGATGCAGAGCTTTGATAAATAAGAAGATGCAGGACTGTGATAAAAAAGAGATGCTGGGCTGTGATAAAGAGATGTAGAGCTGTGATAAATAAGGAGATGCAGAGCTGTGAGAAATAAAGAGATGCAGAGCTTTGATAAATAAAGAACTGCTGAGCTGTGATAAATAGAGAGATGCAGAGCTGTGATAAAGAGATACAGAGCTGTGATAAATAGAGAGATGCAGAGCTGTGATAAATAGACAGATGCAGAGCTGTGATAAATAAAGAGATGCAGAGCTGTGATAAAAAGATGGAGAGCAGTGATAAATAAAGAGATGCAGAGATTTGATGAGAGAGATGCAGAGCTGTGATGAATAGACAGATGCAGATCTGTGATAAAGAGATGCAGAGCTCTGATAAATAGAGAGATGGAGAGCTGTGATAAACAAAGAGATGCAGAGCAGTGAAAAAGAGATGCAGAGCTGTGATAAATAGAGAGATGCAGATCTGTGATAAAGAGATGCAGAGCTTTGATAAATAAGGAGATACAGAGCACTGATAAAAAAGAGATGCAGAGCAGAGATAAATAAAGAGATGTAGAGCTATGATAAATAAGGAGATATAGAGCTGTGATAAATAAAGAGATGCAGAGCAGTGATAAAGAGATGAAGAGTAATGATAAAGAGAAGCAGTGCTGTGATAAATAGACATATGCAGAGCTGTGATAAATAGACAGATGCAGAGCTGTGATAAATAAAGAGATGCAGAGCAGTGATTAATAGAGAGAAGCAGAGCTATGATAATTAAAGAGATGCAAACCTGTGATAAATAGAGATGCAGAGCTGTGATAAATAAAATGATGCAAACCTGTGTAAATAGAGATGCAGAGCTGTGATAAATAAAAAGATGCAGAGCTGTGATAAATAAAAAGATGCAGAGCAGTGATAAATAAAGAGATGCAGAACTGTTATAAGGAGAAACAGAGATGTGATAAGTAAAGAGAAGCAGAGCTGTGATAAAAAAGGAGATGCAGAGCAGAGATAAATAAAGAGATGCAGAGCTGTGATAAATAAAGAGATACAGAGCTGTGATAAATAAAGAGATGCAGAGCTGTGATAAAGAGATGAAGAGCAGTGATAAAGAGAAGCAGATCTGTGATAAATAGACAGATGCAGAGCTGTGATAATTAAAGAGATGCAAACCTGTGATAGAGATGCAGTGCAGTGATCAATAAAGAGATGCAGAGCTGTGATAAAAATAACAGATGCAGAGCAGTGATAAAGAGATGCAGAGCTGTGATAAATAAAGAGCTGCAGAGCAGTGATAAATAGGCAGATGCAGAGCTGTGATAAATAAAGAGCTGCAGAGCAGTGATAAATAGACAAATGCAGAGCTGTGATAAAGAGATGGAGAGCTTTGATAAATAAGGAGATGCAGGGCTGTGATTAAAAAAGAGATGCAGAGCAGTAATAAAGGGATTTAGAGATGTGATAAATAAGGAGATGCAGAGCTGTGATATAATAAAGAGATGCAGAGCTGTGATAAATAGAGAGATGCAGATCTGTGATAAATAGACAGATGCAGATCTGAGATAAAGAGATGCAGAGCTGTGATAAATAGAGAGATGTAGAGCTGTGATAAAGAGATACAGAGCTGTGATAAATAGAGAGATGCAGAGCTGTGATAAATAGACAGATGAAGAGCTGTGATAAATAAAGAGATGCAGAGCTGTGATAAAAAGATGGAGAGCAGTGATAAATAAAGAGATGCAGAGATTTGATGAGAGAGATGCAGAGCTGTGATAAATAGACAGATACAGATCTGTGATAAAGAGATGCAGAGCTCTGATAAATAGAGAGATGGAGAGCTGTGATAAACAAAGAGATGCAGAGCAGTGAAAAAGAGATGCAGAGCTGTGATAAATAGAGAGATGCAGATCTGTGATAAAGAGATGCAGAGCTTTGATAAATAAGGAGAAACAGAGCTCTGATAAAAAAGAGATGCAGAGCAGAGATAAATAAAGAGATGTAGAGCTATGATAAATAAGGAGATATAGAGCTGTGATAAATAAAGAGATGCAGAGCAGTGATAAAGAGATGAAGAGTAATGATAAAGAGAAGCAGAGCTGTGATAAATAGACATATGCAGAGCTGTGATAAATAGACAGATGCAGAGCTGTGATAAATAAAGAGATGCAGAGCAGTGATTAATAGAGAGAAGCAGAGCTATGATAATTAAAGAGATGCAAACCTGTGATAAATAGAGATGCAGAGCTGTGATAAATAAAATGATGCAAACCTGTGTAAATAGAGATGCAGAGCTGTGATAAATAAAAAGATGCAGAGCTGTGATAAATAAAAAGATGCAGAGCAGTGATAAATAAAGAGATGCAGAACTGTTATAAGGAGAAACAGAGATGTGATAAGTAAAGAGATGCAGAGCTGTGATAAAAAAGGAGATGCAGAGCAGAGATAAATAAAGAGATGCAGAGCTGTGATAAATAAAGAGATACAGAGCTGTGATAAATAAAGAGATGCAGAGCTGTGATAAAGAGATGAAGAGCAGTGATAAAGAGAAGCAGATCTGTGATAAATAGACAGATGCAGAGCTGTGATAATTAAAGAGATGCAAACCTGTGATAGAGATGCAGTGCAGTGATCAATAAAGAGATGCAGAGCTGTGATAAAAATAACAGATGCAGAGCAGTGATAAATAAAGAGATGCAGAGCTGTGATAAATAAAGAGCTGCAGAGCAGTGATAAATAGGCAGATGCAGAGCTGTGATAAATAAAGAGCTGCAGAGCAGTGATAAATAGACAAATGCAGAGCTGTGATAAAGAGATGGAGAGCTTTGATAAATAAGGAGATGCAGGGCTGTGATTAAAAAAGAGATGCAGAGCAGTAATAAAGGGATTTAGAGCTGTGATAAATAAGGAGATGCAGAGCTGTGATATAATAAAGAGATGCAGAGCTGTGATAAATAGAGAGATGTAGATCTGTGATAAATAGACAGATGCAGATCTGAGATAAAGAAATGCAGAGCTGTGATAAATAGAGAGATGTAGAGCTGTGAAAAAGAGATGCAGAGCTTTGATAAATAAGGAGATGCAGAGCTGTGATAAAAAAAAGAGATGCAAAGCAGTGATAAATAAAGAGATGCAGAGCTGTGATAAATAGAGAGATGCAGATCTGTGATAAAGAGATGCAGAGCTTTGATAAAGAAGGAGATGCAGAGCTGTGATAAAAAAGAGATGCAGAGCAGAGATAAATAAAGAGATGCAGAGCTGTGATAAATAAAGACATGCAGAGCTGTGATAAAGAGATGAAGAGCAGTGATAAAGAGAAGCAGAGCTGTGATAAATAGATGCAGAGCTCTGATAAATAAAGAGATGCAGAGCAGTGATAAATAAACAGATGCAGAGCAGTGATAAATAAAGAGATGCAGATCTGTGATAAGGAGATACAGAAATATGATAAGTAAAGTTATGCAGAGCTGTGATAAATAAAGAGATGCAGAGCTGTGACAAATAGACAGATGCAGAGCTGTTATAAATAATGAGATGCAGAGCTGTGATAAATAAGCAGATGCAGAGCAGTGATAAAGAGCTGCAGAGCTGTAATAAATAGACAGATGCAGGGCTGTGATAAAGAGATGCAGAGCTTTGATAAATACAGAGATGCAGAGCTGTCATAAAGAGATGCAGAGCTGTGATAAATAGACAGATGCAGAGATGTGATAAATAAACAGATGCAGAGCAGTGATAAATAAAGAGATGCTGAGCTGTGATAAGTAGTGAGATGCAGAGCTGTGATAAAGAGATGAAGAGCAGTGATAAAGAGAAGCAGAGCTGTGATAAATAGATGCAGAGCTCTGATAAATAAAGAGATGCAGAGCAGTGATAAATAAACAGATGCAGAGCAGTGATAAATAAAGAGATGCAGATCTGTGATAAGGAGATACAGAAATATGATAAGTAAAGTTATGCAGAGCTGTGATAAATAAAGAGATGCAGAGCTGTGACAAATAGACAGATGCAGAGCTGTTATAAATAATGAGATGCAGAGCTGTGATAAATAAGCAGATGCAGAGCAGTGATAAAGAGCTGCAGAGCTGTAATAAATAGACAGATGCAGGGCTGTGATAAAGAGATGCAGAGCTTTGATAAATACAGAGATGCAGAGCTGTCATAAAGAGAAGCAGACCTGTGATAAATAGACAGATGCAGAGATGTGATAAATAAACAGATGCAGAGCAGTGATAAATAAAGAGATGCTGAGCTGTGATAAGTAGTGAGATGCAGAGCTGTGATAAATAGAGAGATGCAGAGCTGTGATAAATTTACAGATGCAGAGCTGTGATAAATAGATGCAGAGCTGTGATAAATAGAGAGATGCAGAGCTGTGATAAATAGACAGATGTAGAGCTGTGATTAATAAAGAGATGCAGAACTGTGATAGACAGATGCAGAGCTGTGATAAATAGACAGATGCAGATCTGTGATAAAGAGATGCAGAGCTGTGCTAAATAGAGAGATGTAGAGCTGTGATAAATAAAGAGATGCAGAGCTGTGATAAATAAAGAGATGCAGAGCTGTGATTAATAAAGAGATGCAGAGCTGTGATAAATAGAGAGATGCAAAGCTGTGATAAATAGACAGATGCAAAGCTGTGATAATGAGAGAGATGCAGAGCTGTGATAAATAGACTGATGCAGATCTGTGATAAAGAGATACAGAGCTGTGATAAATAGAGAGATGTAGAGCTGTGATAAATAAAGAGATGCAGAGTAGTGAAAAATAAAGATGCAGAGCTGTGATAAATAAGGAGATACAGAGCTGTGATATAATAAAGAAATGCAGAGCTGTGATAAATAAAGAGATGCAGAGTTGTGATATATAAAGAGATGCAGAGCAGTGACAAATAAAGAGATGCAGAGCTGTGATAAACAAAGAGATGCAGAGCTGTGATAAATAAGGAGATACAGAGCTGTGATAAATAAAGAGATGCAGAGCTGTGATATAATAAAGAGATCCAGAGCTGTGATAAATAAAGAAATGCAGAGCAGTGACAAATAAAGAGATGCAGAGCTGTGATAAATAAAGAGATGCAGAATTGATATGATAAAGAGATGCAGAGCTGTGATAAATAAAGAGATGCAGAGCTGTGACAAATAGACAGATGCAGAGCAGTGATAAATAAAGAGATGCAGAACTGTGATAAATAAGCAGATGCAGAGCAGTGATAAATAAAGAGATGCAGAGCTGTGATAAATAGACAGATGCAGAGCTGTGATAAATAAACAGATGCAGGGCTGTGATAAATAAAGAGATGCAGAGCTGTGATAAATATAGAGAGATGCAGAGCTGTGATAAGTAAAGAGCTGCAGAGCAGTGATAACTAGAGAGATGCAGAGCTTTGATAAATAAGAAGATGCAGGACTGTGATAAAAAAGAGATGCATAGCAGTGATAAAGCGATGTAGAGCTGTGATAAATAAGGAGATGCAGAGCTGTGATAAAGAGATGAAGAGCAGTGATAAAGAGAAGCAGAGCTGTGATAAATAGATGCAGAGCTCTGATAAATAAAGAGATGCAGAGCAGTGATAAATAGAGAGGCAGAGCTGTGATAATTAAAGATATGCAAACCTGTGATAAATAGAGATGCAGAGCTGTGATAAAAAGAGATGCAAACCTGTGAAAAATAGACAGATGCAGAGCTGTGATAAATAAAGAGATGCAGAGCTGTGATAAATAAACAGATGCAGAGCAGTGATAAATAAAGAGATGCAGATCTGTGATAAGGAGATACAGAAATATGATAAGTAAAGTTATGCAGAGCTGTGATAAATAAAGAGATGCAGAGCTGTGACAAATAGACAGATGCAGAGCTGTTATAAATAATGAGATGCAGAGCTGTGATAAATAAGCAGATGCAGAGCAGTGATAAATAAAGAGCTGCAGAGCTGTGATAAATAGACAGATGCAGGGCTGTGATAAAGAGATGCAGAGCTTTGATAAATACAGAGATGCAGAGCTGTCATAAAGAGATGCAGAGCTGTGATAAATAAAGAGAAGCAGACCTGTGATAAATAGACAGATGCAGAGATGTGATAAATAAACAGATGCAGAGCAGTGATAAATAAAGAGATGCTGAGCTGTGATATATAGAGAGATGCAGAGCTGTGATAAATTTACAGATGCAGAGCTGTGATAAATAGATGCAGAGCTGTGATAAATAGAGAGATGCAGAGCTGTGATAAATAGACAGATGTAGAGCTGTGATTAATAAAGAGATGCAGAACTGTGATAAACAGATGCAGAGCTGTGATAAATAGACAGATGCAGATCAGTGATAAAGAGATGCAGAGCTGTGATAAATAGAGAGATGTAGAGCTGTGATAAATAAAGAGATGCAGAGCTGTGATAAATAAAGAGATGCAGAGCTGTGATTAATAAAGAGATGCAGAGCTGTGATAAATAGAGAGATGCAAAGCTGTGATAAATAGACAGATGTAAAGCTGTGATAATGAGGGAGATGCAGAGCTGTGATAAATAGACTGATGCAGATCTGTGATAAAGAGATACAGAGCTGTGATAAATAGAGAGATGTAGAGCTGTGATAAATAAAGAGATGCAGAGTAGTGAAAAATAAAGATGCAGAGCTGTGATAAATAAGGAGATACAGAGCTGTGATATAATAAAGAAATGCAGAGCTGTGATAAATAAAGAGATGCAGAGCAGTGACAAATAAAGAGATGCAGAGCTGTGATAAACAAAGAGATGCAGAGCTGTGATAAATAAGGAGATACAGAGCTGTGATAAATAAAGAGATGCAGAGCTGTGATATAATAAAGAGATCCAGAGCTGTGATAAATAAAGAAATGCAGAGCAGTGACAAATAAAGAGATGCAGAGCTGTGATAAATAAAGAGATGCAGAGTTGATATGATAAAGAGATGCAGAGCTGTGATAAATAAAGAGATGCAGAGCTGTGACAAATAGACAGATGCAGAGCAGTTATAAATAAAGAGATGCAGAACTGTGATAAATAAGCAGATGCAGAGCAGTGATAAATAAAGAGATGCAGAGCTGTGATAAATAGACAGATGCAGAGCTGTGATAAATAAACAGATGCAGGGCTGTGATAAATAAAGAGATGCAGAGCTGTGATAAATATAGAGAGATGCAGAGCTGTGATAAGTAAAGAGCTGCAGAGCAGTGATAACTAGAGAGATGCAGAGCTTTGATAAATAAGAAGATGCAGGACTGTGATAAAAAAGAGATGCATAGCAGTGATAAAGAGATGTAGAGCTGTAAGAAATAAAGAGATGCAGAGCTTTGATAAATAAAGAGATGCTGAGCTGTGATAAAGAGATACAGAGCTGTGATAAATAGAGAGATGCAGAGCTGTGATAAATAGACAGATGCAGAGCTGTGATAAAGAGATGCAGAGCTGTGATAAACAGATGGAGAGAAGTGATAAATAAAGAGATGCAGAGATTTGATGAGAGAGATGCAGAGCTGTGATAAATAGACAGATGCAGATCTGTGATAAAGAGATGCAGAGCTGTGATAAATAGAGAGATGGAGTGCTGTGATAAACAAAGAGATGCAGAGCAGTGAAATAGAGATGCAGAGCTTTGATAAATAGAGAGATGCAGATCTGTGATAAAGAGATGCAGAGCTTTGATAAATAAGGAGATGCAGAGCTCTGATAAAAAAGAGATGCAGACCAGAGATAAATAAAGAGATGTAGAGCTATGATAAATAAGGAGACATAGAGCTGTGATAAATAAAGAGATGCAGAGCAGTGATAAAGAGATGAAGAGTAATGATAAAGAGAAGCAGAGCTGTGATAAATAGACATATGCAGAGCTGTGATAAATAAACAGATGCAGAGCTGTGATAAATAAAGAGATGCAGAGCAGTGATTAATAGAGAGAAGCAGAGCTGTGATAATTAAAGAGATGCAAACCTCTGATAAATAGAGATGCAGAGCTGTGATAAATAAAATGATGCAAACCTGTGTAAATAGAGATGCAGAGCTGTGATAAATAAAAAGATGCAGAGCTGTGATAAATAAAAAGATGCAGAGCAGTGATAAATAAAGAGATACAGAACTCTTATAAGGAGAAACAGAGATGTGATAAGTAAAGAGATGCAGAGCTGTGCTAAAAAAGGAGATGCAGAGCAGAGATAAATAAAGAGATGCAGAGCCGTGATAAATAAAGAGATACAGAGCTGTGATAAATAAAGAGATGCAGAGCTGTGATAAAGAGATGAAGAGCAGTGATAAAGAGAAGCAGATCTGTGATAAATAGACAGATGCAGAGCTGTGATAATTAAAGAGATGCAAACCTGTGATAGAGATGCAGTGCAGAAATAAAGAGATGCAGAGCTGTGATAAAAAAACAGATGCAGAGCAGTGATAAATAAAGAGATGCAGAGCTGTGATAAATATAGAGCTGCAGAGCAGTGATAAATAGGCAGATGCAGAGCTGTGATAAATAAAGAGCTGCAGAGCAGTGATAAATAGACAGATGCAGAGCTGTGATAAAGAGATGGAGAGCTTTGATAAATAAGGAGATGTAGGGCTGTGATTAAAAAAGAGATGCAGAGCAGTAATAAAGGGATTTAGAGCTGTGATAAATAAGGAGATGCAGAGTTGTGATATAATAAAGAGATGCAGAGCTGTGATAAATAGAGAGATGCAGATCTGTGATAAATAGACAGATGCAGATCTGAGATAAAGAGATGCAGAGCTGTGATAAATAGAGAGATGTAAAGCTGTGAAAAAGAGATGCAGAGCTTTGATAAATAAGGAGATGCAGAGCTGTGATAAAAAAAGAGATGCAAAGCAGTGATAAATAAAGAGATGCAGAGCTGTGATAAATAGAGAGATGCAAATCTGTGATAAAGAGATGCAGAGCTTTGATAAATAAGGAGATGCAGAGCTGTGATAAAAAAGAGATGCAGAGCAGAGATAAAGAGATGCAGAGCTGTGATAAATAAAGAGATGCAGAGCTGTGATAAAGAGATGAAGAGCAGTGATAAAGAGAAGCAGAGCTGTGATAAATAGATGCAGAGCTCTGATAAATAAAGAGATGCAGAGCAGTGATAAATAGAGAGGCAGAGCTGTGATAATTAAAGATATGCAAACCTGTGATAAATAGAGATGCAGAGCTGTGATAAAAAGAGATGCAAACCTGTGAAAAATAGACAGATGCAGAGCTGTGATAAATAAAGAGATGCAGAGCTGTGATAAATAAACAGATGCAGAGCAGTGATAAATAAAGAGATGCAGATCTGTGATAAGGAGATACAGAAATATGATAAGTAAAGTTATGCAGAGCTGTGATAAATAAAGAGATGCAGAGCTGTGACAAATAGACAGATTCAGAGCTGTTATAAATAATGAGATGCAGAGCTGTGATAAATAAGCAGATGCAGAGCAGTGATAAAGAGCTGCAGAGCTGTGATAAATAGACAGATGCAGGGCTGTTATAAAGAGATGCAGAGCTTTGATAAATACAGAGATGCAGAGCTGTCATAAAGAGATGCAGAGCTGTGATAAATAAAGAGAAGCAGACCTGTGATAAATAGACAGATGCAGAGATGTGATAAATAAACAGATGCAGAGCAGTGATAAATAAAGAGATGCTGAGCTGTGATAAGTAGAGAGATGCAGATCTGTGATAAAGAGATGCAGAGCTTTGATAAATAAGGAGATGCAGAGCTGTGATAAACAAAGAGAAGCAGACCTGTGATAAATAGACAGATGCAGAGATGTGATAAATAAACAGATGCAGAGCAGTGATAAATAAAGAGATGCTGAGCTGTGATAAGTAGAGAGATGCAGAGCTGTGATAAATAGAGAGATGCAGAGCTGTGATAAATAGACAGATGCACAGCTGTGATAAATAAGGAGATACAGAGCTGTGATATAATAAAGAAATGCAGAGCTGTGATAAATAAAGAGATGCAGAGTTGTGATATATAAAGAGATGCAGAGCAGTGACAAATAAAGAGATGCAGAGCTGTGATAAACAAAGAGATGCAGAGCTGTGATAAATAAGGAGATACAGAGCTGTGATAAATAAAGAGATGCAGAGCTGTGATATAATAAAGAGATCCAGAGCTGTGATAAATAAAGAAATGCAGAGCAGTGACAAATAAAGAGATGCAGAGCTGTGATAAATAAAGAGATGCAGAGTTGATATGATAAAGAGATGCAGAGCTGTGATAAATAAAGAGAGGCAGAGCTGTGACAAATAGACAGATGCAGAGCAGTGATAAATAAAGAGATGCAGAACTGTGATAAATAAGCAGATGCAGAGCAGTGATAAATAAAGAGATGCAGAGCTGTGATAAATAGACAGATGCAGAGCTGTGATAAATAAACAGATGCAGGGCTGTGATAAATAAAGAGATGCAGAGCTGTGATAAATATAGAGAGATGCAGAGCTGTGATAAGTAAAGAGCTGCAGAGCAGTGATAACTAGAGAGATGCAGAGCTTTGATAAATAAGAAGATGCAGGACTGTGATAAAAAAGAGATGCATAGCAGTGATAAAGCGATGTAGAGCTGTGATAAATAAGGAGATGCAGAGCTGTGATAAAGAGATGAAGAGCAGTGATAAAGAGAAGCAGAGCTGTGATAAATAGATGCAGAGCTCTGATAAATAAAGAGATGCAGAGCAGTGATAAATAGAGAGGCAGAGCTGTGATAATTAAAGATATGCAAACCTGTGATAAATAGAGATGCAGAGCTGTGATAAAAAGAGATGCAAACCTGTGAAAAATAGACAGATGCAGAGCTGTGATAAATAAAGAGATGCAGAGCTGTGATAAATAAACAGATGCAGAGCAGTGATAAACAAAGAGATGCAGATCTGTGATAAGGAGATACAGAAATATGATAAGTAAAGTTATGCAGAGCTGTGATAAATAAAGAGATGCAGAGCTGTGACAAATAGACAGATGCAGAGCTGTTATAAATAATGAGATGCAGAGCTGTGATAAATAAGCAGATGCAGAGCAGTGATAAATAAAGAGCTGCAGAGCTGTGATAAATAGACAGATGCAGGGCTGTGATAAAGAGATGCAGAGCTGTGATAAATAAAGAGATGCAGAGCTGTGATAAAGAGATGAAGAGCAGTGATAAAGAGAAGCAGAGCTGTGATAAATAGATGCAGAGCTCTGATAAATAAAGAGATGCAGAGCAGTGATAAATAGAGAGGCAGAGCTGTGATAATTAAAGATATGCAAACCTGTGATAAATAGAGATGCAGAGCTGTGATAAAAAGAGATGCAAACCTGTGAAAAATAGACAGATGCAGAGCTGTGATAAATAAAGAGATGCAGAGCTGTGATAAATAAACAGATGCAGAGCAGTGATAAATAAAGAGATGCAGATCTGTGATAAGGAGATACAGAAATATGATAAGTAAAGTTATGCAGAGCTGTGATAAATAAAGAGATGCAGAGCTGTGACAAATAGACAGATTCAGAGCTGTTATAAATAATGAGATGCAGAGCTGTGATAAATAAGCAGATGCAGAGCAGTGATAAAGAGCTGCAGAGCTGTGATAAATAGACAGATGCAGGGCTGTTATAAAGAGATGCAGAGCTTTGATAAATACAGAGATGCAGAGCTGTCATAAAGAGATGCAGAGCTGTGATAAATAAAGAGAAGCAGACCTGTGATAAATAGACAGATGCAGAGATGTGATAAATAAACAGATGCAGAGCAGTGAAAAATAAAGAGATGCTGAGCTGTGATAAGTAGAGAGATGCAGATCTGTGATAAAGAGATGCAGAGCTTTGATAAATAAGGAGATGCAGAGCTGTGATAAACAAAGAGAAGCAGACCTGTGATAAATAGACAGATGCAGAGATGTGATAAATAAACAGATGCAGAGCAGTGATAAATAAAGAGATGCTGAGCTGTGATAAGTAGAGAGATGCAGAGCTGTGATAAATAGAGAGATGCAGAGCTGTGATAAATAGACAGATGCACAGCTGTGATAAATAAGGAGATACAGAGCTGTGATATAATAAAGAAATGCAGAGCTGTGATAAATAAAGAGATGCAGAGTTGTGATATATAAAGAGATGCAGAGCAGTGACAAATAAAGAGATGCAGAGCTGTGATAAACAAAGAGATGCAGAGCTGTGATAAATAAGGAGATACAGAGCTGTGATAAATAAAGAGATGCAGAGCTGTGATATAATAAAAAGATCCAGAGCTGTGATAAATAAAGAAATGCAGAGCAGTGACAAATAAAGAGATGCAGAGCTGTGATAAATAAAGAGATGCAGAGTTGATATGATAAAGAGATGCAGAGCTGTGATAAATAAAGAGAGGCAGAGCTGTGACAAATAGACAGATGCAGAGCAGTGATAAATAAAGAGATGCAGAACTGTGATAAATAAGCAGATGCAGAGCAGTGATAAATAAAGAGATGCAGAGCTGTGATAAATAGACAGATGCAGAGCTGTGATAAATAAACAGATGCAGGGCTGTGATAAATAAAGAGATGCAGAGCTGTGATAAATATAGAGAGATGCAGAGCTGTGATAAGTAAAGAGCTGCAGAGCAGTGATAACTAGAGAGATGCAGAGCTTTGATAAATAAGAAGATGCAGGACTGTGATAAAAAAGAGATGCATAGCAGTGATAAAGCGATGTAGAGCTGTGATAAATAAGGAGATGCAGAGCTGTGATAAAGAGATGAAGAGCAGTGATAAAGAGAAGCAGAGCTGTGATAAATAGATGCAGAGCTCTGATAAATAAAGAGATGCAGAGCAGTGATAAATAGAGAGGCAGAGCTGTGATAATTAAAGATATGCAAACCTGTGATAAATAGAGATGCAGAGCTGTGATAAAAAGAGATGCAAACCTGTGAAAAATAGACAGATGCAGAGCTGTGATAAATAAAGAGATGCAGAGCTGTGATAAATAAACAGATGCAGAGCAGTGATAAACAAAGAGATGCAGATCTGTGATAAGGAGATACAGAAATATGATAAGTAAAGTTATGCAGAGCTGTGATAAATAAAGAGATGCAGAGCTGTGACAAATAGACAGATGCAGAGCTGTTATAAATAATGAGATGCAGAGCTGTGATAAATAAGCAGATGCAGAGCAGTGATAAATAAAGAGCTGCAGAGCTGTGATAAATAGACAGATGCAGGGCTGTGATAAAGAGATGCAGAGCTTTGATAAATACAGAGATGCAGAGCTGTCATAAAGAGATGCAGAGCTGTGATAAATAAAGAGAAGCAGACCTGTGATAAATAGACAGATGCAGAGATGTGATAAATAAACAGATGCAGAGCAGTGATAAATAAAGAGATGCTGAGCTGTGATAAATAGAGAGATGCAGAGCTGTGATAAATTTACAGATGCAGAGCTGTGATAAATAGATGCAGAGCTGTGATAAATAGAGAGATGCAGAGCTGTGATAAATAGACAGATGTAGAGCTGTGATTAATAAAGAGATGCAGAACTGTGATAGACAGATGCAGAGCTGTGATAAATAGACAGATGCAGATCTGTGATAAAGAGATGCAGAGCTGTGATAAATAGAGAGATGTAGAGCTGTGATAAATAAAGAGATGCAGAGCTGTGATAAATAAAGAGATGCAGAGCTGTGATTAATAAAGAGATGCAGAGCTGTGATAAATAGAGAGATGCAAAGCTGTGATAAATAGACAGATGTAAAGCTGTGATAATGAGAGAGATGCAGAGCTGTGATAAATAGACTGATGCAGATCTGTGATAAAGAGATACAGAGCTGTGATAAATAGAGAGATGTAGAGCTGTGATAAATAAAGAGATGCAGAGTAGTGAAAAATAAAGATGCAGAGCTGTGATAAATAAGGAGATACAGAGCTGTGATATAATAAAGAAATGCAGAGCTGTGATAAATAAAGAGATGCAGAGCAGTGACAAATAAAGAGATGCAGAGCTGTGATAAACAAAGAGATGCAGAGCTGTGATAAATAAGGAGATACAGAGCTGTGATAAATAAAGAGATGCAGAGCTGTGATATAATAAAGAGATCCAGAGCTGTGATAAATAAAGAAATGCAGAGCAGTGACAAATAAAGAGATGCAGAGCTGTGATAAATAAAGAGATGCAGAGTTGATATGATAAAGAGATGCAGAGCTGTGATAAATAAAGAGATGCAGAGCTGTGACAAATAGACAGATGCAGAGCAGTGATAAATAAAGAGATGCAGAACTGTGATAAATAAGCAGATGCAGAGCAGTGATAAATAAAGAGATGCAGAGCTGTGATAAATAGACAGATGCAGAGCTGTGATAAATAAACAGATGCAGGGCTGTGATAAATAAAGAGATGCAGAGCTGTGATAAATATAGAGAGATGCAGAGCTGTGATAAGTAAAGAGCTGCAGAGCAGTGATAACTAGAGAGATGCAGAGCTTTGATAAATAAGAAGATGCAGGACTGTGATAAAAAAGAGATGCATAGCAGTGATAAAGAGATGTAGAGCTGTAAGAAATAAAGAGATGCAGAGCTTTGATAAATAAAGAGATGCTGAGCTGTGATAAATAGAGAGATGCAGAGCTGTGATAAAGAGATACAGAGCTGTGATAAATAGAGAGATGCAGAGCTGTGATAAATAGACAGATGCAGAGCTGTGATAAAGAGATGCAGAGCTGTGATAAACAGATGGAGAGAAGTGATAAATAAAGAGATGCAGAGATTTGATGAGAGAGATGCAGAGCTGTGATAAATAGACAGATGCAGATCTGTGATAAAGAGATGCAGAGCTGTGATAAATAGAGAGATGGAGTGCTGTGATAAACAAAGAGATGCAGAGCAGTGAAATAGAGATGCAGAGCTTTGATAAATAGAGAGATGCAGATCTGTGATAAAGAGATGTAGAGCTTTGATAAATAAGGAGATGCAGAGCTCTGATAAAAAAGAGATGCAGACCAGAGATAAATAAAGAGATGTAGAGCTATGATAAATAAGGAGACATAGAGCTGTGATAAATAAAGAGATGCAGAGCAGTGATAAAGAGATGAAGAGTAATGATAAAGAGAAGCAGAGCTGTGATAAATAGACATATGCAGAGCTGTGATAAATAAACAGATGCAGAGCTGTGATAAATAAAGAGATGCAGAGCAGTGATTAATAGAGAGAAGCAGAGCTGTGATAATTAAAGAGATGCAAACCTCTGATAAATAGAGATGCAGAGCTGTGATAAATAAAATGATGCAAACCTGTGTAAATAGAGATGCAGAGCTGTGATAAATAAAAAGATGCAGAGCTGTGATAAATAAAAAGATGCAGAGCAGTGATAAATAAAGAGATGCAGAACTCTTATAAGGAGAAACAGAGATGTGATAAGTAAAGAGATGCAGAGCTGTGCTAAAAAAGGAGATGCAGAGCAGAGTTAAATAAAGAGATGCAGAGCCGTGATAAATAAAGAGATACAGAGCTGTGATAAATAAAGAGAAGCAGAGCTGTGATAAAGAGATGAAGAGCAGTGATAAAGAGAAGCAGATCTGTGATAAATAGACAGATGCAGAGCTGTGATAATTAAAGAGATGCAAACCTGTGATAGAGATGCAGTGCAGAAATAAAGAGATGCAGAGCTGTGATAAAAAAAACAGATGCAGAGCAGTGATAAATAAAGAGATGCAGAGCTGTGATAAATATAGAGCTGCAGAGCAGTGATAAATAGGCAGATGCAGAGCTGTGATAAATAAAGAGCTGCAGAGCAGTGATAAATAGACAGATGCAGAGCTGTGATAAAGAGATGGAGAGCTTTGATAAATAAGGAGATGCAGGGCTGCGATTAAAAAAGAGATGCAGAGCAGTAATAAAGGGATTTAGAGCTGTGATAAATAAGGAGATGCAGAGCTGTGATATAATAAAGAGATGCAGAGCTGTGATAAATAGAGAGATGCAGATCTGTGATAAATAGACAGATGCAGATCTGAGATAAAGAGATGCAGAGCTGTGATAAATAGAGAGATGTAGAGCTGTGAAAAAGAGATGCAGAGCTTTGATAAATAAGGAGATGCAGAGCTGTGATAAAAAAAGAGATGCAAAGCAGTGATAAATAAAGAGATGCAGAGCTGTGATAAATAGAGAGATGCAGATCTGTGATAAAGAGATGCAGAGCTTTGATAAATAAGGAGATGCAGAGCTGTGATAAAAAAGAGATGCAGAGCAGAGATAAAGAGATGCAGAGCTGTGATAAATAAAGAGATGCAGAGCTGTGATAAAGAGATGAAGAGCAGTGATAAAGAGAAGCAGAGCTGTGATAAATAGATGCAGAGCTCTGATAAATAAAGAGATGCAGAGCAGTGATAAATAGAGAGGCAGAGCTGTGATAATTAAAGATATGCAAACCTGTGATAAATAGAGATGCAGAGCAGTGATAAAAAGAGATGCAAACCTGTGAAAAATAGACAGATGCAGAGCTGTGATAAATAAAGAGATGCAGAGCTGTGATAAATAAACAGATGCAGAGCAGTGATAAATAAAGAGATGCAGATCTGTGATAAGGAGATACAGAAATATGATAAGTAAAGTTATGCAGAGCTGTGATAAATAAAGAGATGCAGAGCTGTGACAAATAGACAGATTCAGAGCTGTTATAAATAATGAGATGCAGAGGTGTGATAAATAAGCAGATGCAGAGCAGTGATAAAGAGCTGCAGAGCTGTGATAAATAGACAGATGCAGGGCTGTTATAAAGAGATGCAGAGCTTTGATAAATACAGAGATGCAGAGCTGCCATAAAGAGATGCAGAGCTGTGATAAATAAAGAGAAGCAGACCTGTGATAAATAGACAGATGCAGAGATGTGATAAATAAACAGATGCAGAGCAGTGATAAATAAAGAGATGCTGAGCTGTGATAAGTAGAGTGATGCAGATCTGTGATAAAGAGATGCAGAGCTTTGATAAATAAGGAGATGCAGAGCTGTGATAAACAAAGAGAAGCAGACCTGTGATAAATAGACAGATGCAGAGATGTGATAAATAAACAGATGCAGAGCAGTGATAAATAAAGAGATGCTGAGCTGTGATAAGTAGAGAGATGCAGAGCTGTGATAAATAGAGAGATGCAGAGCTGTGATAAATAGACAGATGCAGAGCTGTGATAAATAGATGCAGAGCTGTGATAAATAGAGAGATGCAGAGCTGTGATAAATAGACAGATGTAGAGCTGTGATTAATAAAGAGATGCAGAACTGTGATAGACAGATGCAGAGCTGTGATAGACAGATGCAGATCTGTGATAAAGAGATGCAGAGCTGTGATAAATAGAGAGATGTAGAGCTGTGATAAATAAAGAGATGCAGAGCTGTGATAAATAAAGAGATGCAGAGCTGTGATTAATAAAGTGATGCAGAGCTGTGATAAATAGAGAGATGCAGAGCTGTGATAAATAGACAGATGCAAAGCTGTGATAATGAGAGAGATGCAGAGCTGTGATAAATAGACTGATGCAGATCTGTGATAAAGAGATACAGAGCTGTGATAAATAGAGAGATGTAGAGCTGTGATAAATAAAGAGATGCAGAGTAGTGACAAATAAAGATGCAGAGCTGTGATAAATAAGGAGATACAGAGCTGTGATATAATAAAGAAATGCAGAGCTGTGATAAATAAAGAGATGCAGAGTTGTGATATATAAAGAGATGCAGAGCAGTGACAAATAAAGAGATGCAGAGCTGTGATAAATAAAGAGATGCAGAGCTGTGATAAATAAACAGATGCAGAGCAGTGATAAATAAAGAGATGCAGATCTGTGATAAGGAGATACAGAAATATGATAAGTAAAGTTATGCAGAGCTGTGATAAATAAAGAGATGCAGAGCTGTGACAAATAGACAGATTCAGAGCTGTTATAAATAATGAGATGCAGAGCTGTGATAAATAAGCAGATGCAGAGCAGTGATAAAGAGCTGCAGAGCTGTGATAAATAGACAGATGCAGGGCTGTTATAAAGAGATGCAGAGCTTTGATAAATACAGAGATGCAGAGCTGTCATAAAGAGATGCAGAGCTGTGATAAATAAAGAGAAGCAGACCTGTGATAAATAGACAGATGCAGAGATGTGATAAATAAACAGATGCAGAGCAGTGATAAATAAAGAGATGCTGAGCTGTGATAAGTAGAGTGATGCAGATCTGTGATAAAGAGATGCAGAGCTTTGATAAATAAGGAGATGCAGAGCTGTGATAAACAAAGAGAAGCAGACCTGTGATAAATAGACAGATGCAGAGATGTGATAAATAAACAGATGCAGAGCAGTGATAAATAAAGAGATGCTGAGCTGTGATAAGTAGAGAGATGCAGAGCTGTGATAAATAGAGAGATGCAGAGCTGTGATAAATAGACAGATGCAGAGCTGTGATAAATAGATGCAGAGCTGTGATAAATAGAGAGATGCAGAGCTGTGATAAATAGACAGATGTAGAGCTGTGATTAATAAAGAGATGCAGAACTGTGATAGACAGATGCAGAGCTGTGATAAATAGACAGATGCAGATCTGTGATAAAGAGATGCAGAGCTGTGATAAATAGAGAGATGTAGAGCTGTGATAAATAAAGAGATGCAGAGCTGTGATAAATAAAGAGATGCAGAGCTGTGATTAATAAAGAGATGCAGAGCTGTGATAAATAGAGAGATGCAGAGCTGTGATAAATAGACTGATGCAGATCTGTGATAAAGAGATACAGAGCTGTGATAAATAGAGAGATGTAGAGCTGTGATAAATAAAGAGATGCAGAGTAGTGACAAATAAAGATGCAGAGCTGTGATAAATAAGGAGATACAGAGCTGTGATATAATAAAGAAATGCAGAGCTGTGATAAATAAAGAGATGCAGAGTTGTGATATATAAAGAAATGCAGAGCAGTGACAAATAAAGAGATGCAGAGCTGTGATAAACAAAGAGATGCAGAGCTGTGATAAATAAGGAGATACAGAGCTGTGATAAATAAAGAGATGCAGAGCTGTGATATAATAAAGAGATCAAGAGCTGTGATAAATAAAGAGATGCAGAGCAGTGACAAATAAAGAGATGCAGAGCTGTGATAAATAAAGAGATGCAGAGTTGATATGATAAAGAGATGCAGAGCTGTGATAAATAAAGAGATGCAGAGCTGTGATAGAGAGATGCAGAGCTGTGATATAATAAAGAGATGCAGAGCTGTGATAAATAAAGAGATGCAGAGCAGTGATAAATAAAGAGATGCAGAGCTGTGATAAATAAAGAGATGCAGAGCTGTGATAAATAAAGAGATGCAGAGCTGTGATATAATAAAGCGATGCAGAGCTGTGATATGATAAGGAGATACAGAGCTGTGATAAATAAAGAGATGCAGAGCTGTGATATAATAAAGAGATGCAGAGCTGTGATAAATAAAGGGATGCAGAGCTGTGATAAATAGAGAGATGCAGAGCAGTGATAAATAAAGAGATGCAGAGCTGTGATACATAAAGAGATGCAGAGCTGTGATACATAGAGAGATGCAGAGCTGTGATAAATAGAGAAATGCAGAGCTGTGACAAATAAAGAGATGCAGAGCTGTGATAAATAAAGAGATGCAGAGCTGTGATACATAGAGAGATGCAGAGCTGTGATAAATAGACAGATGCAGAGCTATGATAGACAGATGCAGGGCTATGATAAGGAGATACAGAGATGTGATATAGTAAATAAGAGAATCATATAAAGCCCTATGAAGAGAGCTGCAGTGGGAGAAGCAGCTCTGAGTAACACTTTGTGTAGTGTAGTTACTGCTTATTAGCCGAGTGTATGCCTCGTCCTGTAAATCAGTGAGAGAATGATAAAAGATGTATATGTTTGGAATGACAGGACCAGCAAGGAAACATATATATTTTATTGTCATAACCCAAGTACTGTGCAAGAGAGGAATAGGAGTTGTAGATATTTATCCTTTATCATTTTGGAGCCATGTGATGATCTGGAGCAGTTGTGTAATAAATACATTTTGGAATATATGTCCTGCACACAGAAACCTTTGCAGTGAAGCCTGCATGAGCGGAGACCCCTTAGTCACTAACTGCCCTCACCCATAAGCTAGCCTTAGTAGAGAAATGCATCAGCGAGGAGGTGAGCGGCCTGCCTACACATGCACCTCATGCCAGCTACACAGGACAGGGGGTAACACTGGAATTGTGCAATTACAGTAGTCCATTTCAAGATAGTGGATGCAGATTATATTATAGAATAAAGATGGACACACAAACAGTTCTGGAAAGCAGAGGCTGCATACAATTTTGGCCACAGACATGCTGAAGGAGGTCACCTCTAATCCAATTTCTGGTGCAATGGTCAGTCCAGTGGGCAACAAAATAACTAATCTGGTAAACTAAACAGGCATACATATAGCCAGCTTTATCAAAGTAATTTAAGAGAAACATTTGTCCACTCACTGTGTGAGTGACTAAGGGGGACATTTATCAAATCTTCAGAGGACAAGTGGAGTTGCCTATAGCAACCAATCACACCCTAGCTATCATTTATCTTGACCATTCTATAATGGCACCTACATCTTGCTAGTAGGGTGATTGGAACGGCACCCTGCTAGTACAATCGCTGCTGCGGTGCTGCCTGGAGCATCCTTTGAATGCTCCAGATGTGCACACTGCAGCTCTTACAACCCCCAGGAGCATCCTAAGGATGCTGGGGGTGGCTGTAATTCCTGATGCTACCGGCCCCGCCTCCTCTGCATGACATCATGCACTCAGGGGGCATGGCCAGCACAGGGCATAGAAAAGCCCAGCTATGGTGCTGAGGATACCTAAATGTAGCTATAATCTCCGGGTCTCTGATCACGTTAGTAAATATCTTTCTGCCATTTCACAATGGATGTGCCCTGGCTGTCTCTTGCCTCAATCTGTCAATAAAACTAAGCTAAAAATATTCCCTGTGGGGAAACAAAGAAATGACCTGGCTGACATTTTCCATATCCGTTGACCACACAAAAATAAACCCCTTCCTATTTTAAAAACTTCATTACTTTTATTAAAAATACAAGGTAATAAAATGCATAAAATGTCACCAATACATGTCTAATCCCATGTCACGAATGATCTCTCAGTTAGACCCCTCTGCACGCCGACCTGCGCCTCTCATCCACACTCATTATCTGCTCCACTTACGGTTTACAGGACTGATTTTATTGGGTGCATCAACACTAGCTTCTAAAAGAAGTCAAGTAATCAGTAAAAACTCACCTCTCTCAGCAAGTTCAAGATGCATCTTCCTAATCTCCAGCAGGGGGGCACGAGAGGGCAGGTGTGAGTACAACAAATTACAATGCAGGGGAGGTATAACCATGCCCCCTGTCATGCCATAGCCACACTCCTACCCCGCTGCATCATAAATATGATCAGCACGACGGAACATAGCCATGCCATATACAGAGGCCATGCCCCCAATACTCAATTGTAATTTATGTCTCATCACTTCTTAACCTCTTAACCTCGTGTATGAAGCTATTTTTCTTTAGCGTCCAAACCAGGGCTGCACTCCCCGATGACCCCTGCATCTAGCTAGCAGGTGCCTGCAATGGCACCCTGTGGCAAGTAGTGCAGCTTCAGTGCTGCCCAAAGCATCCAAAGCAAAGCCATTGCTGGATTGGAAAAATATGAGGCTTGTCTGGGCCATGAAGCAAGCACCGCAATTGGACTACTGAAGACTAGAAGCAGGTCTTATGGACCGATTAATCAAAATGTTCCATTTTTGGTTCATCACACAGGGCTTTTGTACGCCGAATAGTGTGTGACACCAACTGTCAAACATGGAGGAAGAAGTACTATGGTCTAGGGCTATTTTGCTGGATCCCGCGTTGGCGACTTGCACAGAGTGATTGGCATCCTGGACCCTTAATTAATAAATACTTACCTCTCCACAGATGCCGATGTGCTGCAGATCAGCAAAAAAATCACTGGGAAAATGGCGGCAGCCATCCCGGTGACCTGGGATGTCCCGAGGGAAAATAGGCGCAGGCGCCATTTTCCCAGAGACCCACGCATGTGCAGCAGATTCTGGCATAAAGCCAGAATCTACCGCGCTCAGTGCGCCGACAGAGAGTAGGGGGCCCAAATGGAGGCTGCGCACGGGCCCCCTCCTCTCTTAAAACGCCCCTGCTCCAGGCCATGGCAGAACTACCTTCAAGGGAAATAACAAGACAGTAGGCATCAAATCGTGGACTGGCCAGCACCAGACTTATACTCAATTATGCTGGTTTGGAATGAACAAAGCAACCTACAAGTGGGACATATTTGTGGGAGCCACCGCAACAGGGAGAACTTCCTGATCCCATTTCAGTTCAGCCCCATCAGCGGCCTGTGTGACATATTTGTATTGTGGCACGGACAACGTTGGCCAAGCATTGGAAACTGTCCCTTCCTCCCCCTTTCCTCAAGATGTTCCATAAAGTCAATTTCCATTTTCTGATGGAGATGGAGTATGTGCCTTTTCTTCTACATCCCCCCTAATAATGAAGTGAATTGCATGGCATGAGTATGTAACTGATAGAGAGGGGGCACATTTTGCCCACAAATCATCTTTAGCTGACCCCTTGCCATTTAGTTTAAATGAACCCAGCTGCACAAATTGATTTATTCTTTCTATTTATGATCTTGGCCTATTTATTTAATAATATGTCTTGTTTCTCTACTATTTTGCACTGCAATATATGATGTATCCCTGCCCCTTATGGTGGGTACACATTAGATGATATGTCACCTGATCTGGTGGATCGGCCCGACATATCGTCCAGTGTGTACCCACTATGAACGGCCCTGAGTGCTCCTGCGGGGTCTTTCATCACATCGATAGGCTGAGCATACATGCTACTCAATCTGCCAATTTGATGAACGATCCCATGCTTGCGGAGAATCGTGCAGTGTCAAACGACCACACAATATGTTGTTGCATCATTCGTCGGCAGGGTACACACATCATCTTAAGTGTACCCGGCTTAACTATTTATTCTGTACCCCCTTCCCTTTTTGTTTTTTGAAAAATGTCAATAAATACTATTAATGATTAAAAAAAAACAACTTCCTGAGCAATATTTGACGCCCATTGTAGAAAGAAAGTCACAAGTGTGTTTGGTGGTTATATCAGCATATGGCGGCAACACTGATGAGTCAAAAATATTCATCAAATTTTGGTAATCAAAATGGATCTAGGGTGGGAATTACCGTAGACCCATCGCTTTGCCATGTATCTATCTGTATGTGTGTGTGTATGTATATATGGAGAGAGAGAGGGAGAGACAGAGGCACATCACTGTGCATGTATCTAGCTATCTGTATGTGTGTGTATATGTATATATGGAGAGAGAGAGAGAGAGAGAGAGAGAGAGAGAGAGAGAGAGAGAGAGAGAGAGAGAGACGGCAGCACTGGAAATCTTATAAAGTAGAAACCGTTTTATTCAACAACGGAGTGAGAGTGTGTGTGTATATATAAATATATATATATATACATACAGTAGATAGATAGATAGATAGATAGATAGATAGATAGATAGATAGATAGATAGATAGATAGATAGATAGATGCACACATAAGTAGGAATCGGCACTGTCATTGTGCCTGTTGTAGAAAGGTTCCCAGCATTTGGAAGGGAGAGCTTGGGGGGGAAGGAGGGGAAGGGGATTCTGTACCCGGCAGAGCAGGTGTATAACGTGGTCCATGTTATGTAGTAAAAACAAACTATCAGAAAGCTGAGGAAAGAGCATAAAGAGCCTGTCAGGGACCCTGTCCCGGTGCCTTTGTGAGAGCCAGGAGTGAGAGGGGCACAATGCAGGACCCCCCACCCCCCAGGCATGCTCCCCAATAAATCTGGAGTCATTCATGGAGTCAGAAATTACCTGTTCCTCTGTAAAGTGCATGAAAACCGTCAATAAGTGACCATGTCATTGCATTTGCCTGTGCACACCATGTATAATGTGCCTAATTGTGTGTGTGGGTGAGAGGGAAGCGGAGCCCCCGCTTGGCTGCAGGGCGCACAAGTGGTCAGATTCCCATGTACCGGCCCATAGTGCAGCGTGTGCTCCGGCTGGCTGGGAGGGGGGGGAGTGGGCGTCTTGAGCTGCTGGGAGCCAGGTACAGGCGCCCCCCCCAGGCACAGTCGGCAGGTGCTGCTGCTATACAGGGCCACAGTGCGCCTCCTCATTGTGCTCTGTGACAGCAGCAGCCTATGGTGGGACTCTGCGCTCATCGTCCTGCTTAATGGGGAGAAAAGGATGTATTTCCCATCCCTTACCTCTAGGGGGAGATATTCCCGTCATGCCTAATGCACTACAGTACATGAAGCGACACACATTACTGTATACAGTATACACTATATATACTCATAGCAATATGTATACATGCACCAGGGTATGGAAGGAGAGAGAGAGAGAGAGAGAGAGAGAGAGAGAGAGAGAGAGAGAGAGAGAGAGAGAGAGAGAGATGATGATGAATAGATAGATAGATAGATAGATAGATAGATAGATAGATAGATAGATAGATAGATAGATAGATAGATAGATAGATAGATAGATAGAAGATGAATAGATAGAAGATGAATAGATAGATAGATATAAGATGAATAGATAGATAGATTGAAGATGAATAGATAGATAGATAGATAGATAGATAGAAGATGAATAGATAGATAGATAGATAGATAGATAGATAGATAGATAGATAGATAGATAGATAGATGCATAGTTAGATAGATAGATAGATAGATAGATAGATAGATAGATAGATAGATAGATAGATAGATAAAAGATGAATAGATAGATAGATAGAAGATGCATAGTTAGATAGATAGATAGATAGATAGATAGATAGATAGATAGATAGATAGAATATAAACATGGTGGGAGAGATAATGTTAAATGGATATACTATATAGAAAGATATATATATATATATATATATATAACATACATAGGTGTTATATATATATAGATATGTAGATATACACACACAATAGTATATATAAAATAGATAGATTGCAGAGTAACTAACACTAGCCTCAGGGCAGATACTGAGCAGTTAAGCATAACATAATTGGATATGCAGAGTTTATTTTCTCAGCCATAGATGTAACAAGGGAACCTCCCATCATTATAAAACGTCTGGATTATGTATATTTGCCTGATGGTGGGACAGCCATGTTTAGCTTGTCAGAAAGCCTACAGATCGATTGCACCTCATTTGTTCCCCTGGCTGGCTATTTTGCAGGCGGTGGGGGGGAGAGGAGCACAAGTGGTTGGATTCCCATGGATGGGCCAGCTCTGCAGCTTGCACTGGTCTCCGGGAGGGGGAGCAGACACAGTGACCTCTTCCATCTTGACATGAAAGAGTCTGTAAAGAGGTTCTTTATGGTGCATTAGCAGTAAATCACACAGGTACCAGCTCCCTGTACAATGTGTGTGTAGTGCCTGCCCGGCCTGCAGGTGCCTCCTAGGATGGGAAAGGAGGTTATAGAAAGGGGTAAAAGTGGCAGCATTGTGTGCAGGGCCATCCACCCAGCGTCTAGGGCACAGACTATTTCCTCTTCCCATCTAGCAGATGTACTATTTATATACCAGCCCTGAATATATCACTACTGCCCTAAGTGACCCAAAACTTAGAATAGCAGCTTTTGGGGCATTTGTTTTGGGAGACCGGGGGGAACATGAAACGGTGGCTGCTTATTAACAAGATTGCTTATTGCACAGCTCCAGGCTACAGAGAGCAGTTGGTATTGATATTCTGTTAAGTACACATGGCAAATAAATAGATTTTATATATATATATATATATATATATATATATTTGATTTGCTAGCTTCAAGTGATCTGACCTATGAAATTGTGAAAATACAGTGTATTGGGGACACAGAAACTGTAATGGGGAGATATTACACGTAATCCCGTATGTTGGAATTATAGTATCATTTCTCATTATTTATAGAATACATTCCCAGAGCTCCTTCCCTTACCCATCATATTCTGCTTTTGTGTAGCTGCCCGATAATTACTAAATACGCCCCATAGAGAGCACGATAATATATAGGAGCCTCGGCACACGTTGGGGCTTTATAACCAATATTTAATGTATCGTGTACGGATACAAATGACATCATTAAATAAAATTAATTTCTTTATAGTAATGAAAAAAAATTGGATCCTTAATAGTTTAAATACCATTTGGTGTTTTTATGTGAACAATCTTACATTTAATCACTTTTTTAATTCTCAATTTATATGCAAAAATATCTTTAGTGGAACTACAAGACCCAGCATGTCATGGCTGGTAGGCCTCACCGATGGAGTAGCAGGTATTGGTTTGCAGACGTACCAATATACTTCTGCAAACCAAAGCCTACAGAGCATTGTACTTTCTTGTTTAATGAGTACTTTATGTATATTGCATTTTTTACGTTAAATTAGTTATTAGTCTTAAATAAATCATCTATTTAATCGGTGATCACATATAAGCTTATATATTACACATTATACATGTTTTTGCTCTGTAAAATCTGTAAAGCATTTTTTTTAATTGACATTTTTAGGATAAATAAACACAATTCTACAAAGGCGTCATCCAGTTGTAGTTGTAGTTGTAGTTGATCATCCTGCATTAGCAAAACTTCTGATCGCTCACTTTGCTACTGTAAATCCATAGTTTACCTTTTATTAATCATTGTCTGGCTGACCTTGCTGGTGTAATTGGTGATGTCAGACAGATGCAGGGGGCAGGGGCGTTAATCAGGTGCTGTGACTTCCCTGTAATATGTGTATTACCTGCAGCCACATCAAAGGATGTTTCCTTCTATCGGTCATCTGCTTAGCCTAAAACCTCTCGTGTGAGGCTGATTAACCTTATATACTCTACGACTTCTCTGAGTAATAAGATGGCTGGATTCGCAACCTTGATTGTAGCGCTGGTGGTATTACTGCCTATGCTGGAAAACGAATAAATAGTTTTTATAAAGTCATATTAGGTTATAGATAAAAAGGTAACACAAATATTGGTGTATGTGTCTGTGTGTACACACGTGACAGTATGATATATACAGTATGTATCATGATGACACATACTGTAAATATGAGTCCTACTGTGTAATGTTCTATGCTTAATTAATTCACGGCCAGCTGGTTTTCTAATGCTACCACCAAGGTAAAATATTAATACCACGAGCAGTTGTTGAGACATAAATGATTGCGCCCTCACCAATTTATAATACACATATTATGCACTTATAGGTCGCAGAATAAATCAGTATTGTTGGATCTTGTCCGGGCAATGATGTCATTTGTGTGTTTACTTAGAGACACCTAGCAGCAGCCTGGTCAGCACAGGACAGGGGTCATCTCCAGATAATGTCCTTGTCACAGCAGCTTATGCCCACATCCCTTTCCAGACCCCCAGTACTGACCACAGATCTCCCCCCACTTGTTGATTGATGAGGACCCTGCCTCCTTTATCTAGTCCACTGAAAATGGTGACACTCATTAGGGTCAATTGTTTACAAATCTCAGATAGATGGGGACAGCAGAGGCCAATAACGTGGTCTCAGTGGTGCTGATAATTTGGGGTCATGTGTCTTTAATGTCATAAACTTTATGGGTTAGCATACAGTTATCAACCCTACTCCCCTCAGCACTAGGCCATTGATCTCTATGTGGTAGAGGGGTGAGCGATGCAGTAACAGGGAATTTAATAGTCTAATATCAATGTGCCTGACTGATCCTGAATGTATTGTAAGAAAATGAATAATTCCATAAGCCTAATTCATTATCTAGGTCCTAATGTATGGGATGCTCCAGCACCATATATGTACAGTATCTTGAGTGCTTACCCCCTGCTTCTTATAGCAGGTCTGTAATCATATAACGGGGCTCTAGGGACTTCTAGAATTAGGGGAAATTATTTTCAAAGACATGTTACCGGCTCCACAACACACCAGACCTATAGACACGCAGGGGTAAAAAATATATTTTTGTGAATGTACAAATAAAAATAAAGGAAAGGGAAAGGAAATAAAATCTATTTCATAAGATAATAATAATACTAAAATAATAATAATAATAATAATAATAATAATAATAATTTATTAAATAAAATTTGGATGAAAATAACGGATATTGTGCAGATCAGTTGGTAATAAGCGCTTGTCCCAATTTTTATGAATCCGTATTCTTATATTACTCAATATTATGTGCAGGAGAAACCGAAGTCTGATTGGTGTAATACAACATCTGCAATTAACTAGATTATTTTTGAGAAGTTTTTTTACATGCAAAGGAAAAAAAGACTATTGTATATTAGGATATTAGTATCTTATCCTAACATTCTTTCATAACAATGATAACGTCCTACTACAATAATATTGGTCATTGTCAATATTTAATTCGTTGCATTGCAACGCAATATAAATAGGTGTATCACATATTTAGGTTACAGTATATCTTAATATTCTATATTTATGATAATATAGATATTATCACACCTATGTTATACGTGAGTAAACTTAAGAACCACTGCCATTATTTTGTATAGAGTCAGGTTTGAATAATCATTTTTGAATAGTAATAAACTACTCGTTTTCATCCCAGTAGTATATTCCGAAATAAATACTGAAATTGGTGATTAATATGTGATATACAAATGTCAATAAATAGTTAACACTGTATTCTGCCTGTTTATGTTCTTATTCATCTAGTTACTATATTTTATTCTCACTCTCAGTTACTGTATCTTCCATGTATAGAATAGTTTATACTTTGTCTGACGTCATCCTGTAATTTGCATGAAATCGGCGGCTGGAATATCTGCAATGTCTGCGTCGTGCTATAAATCGGGACAATGAGCAGAATGAATGTATTTGAGCATTCAGTCCAGCAATGTATACGTTAAAAGGCCTTTATGGGGTGACAATTAGATGTGTGAGACCCCAGTGTGCTCATTGTGAACCATACAAGCAGGGCCTGGCCTGACCTCCCTGGTACACACTAGGGGAGGAAGCAGCTGGGCGTCCGGTCCGCAGCAGCGGCTACCTGTGGGATTGGGAGGGTGTGGGCTCCGTCCTCCCGGCACATGTAGGTGTTTATGTGGCCAGAGGGGCTGGGCAGGAGGGGTGAAACCCTCTGATTGGCTGGGGGCTGGGGAGGGGGGCAGAGGCACGCGCCTGTTGATGTAGTTATAAGAATCCTCGCGTGCCCAGTCTTTAGACCAGTGAGTGCCCAACCTGCAGAAGAGCCCCAGGGACCAGATCACTGCTGGGGGCCACCATGGACACGGTGCTGGAGCAGTTTGCAGGGCTGGAGTCCTTCCCCTCCCCTTACTTTAATGAGGATGACTTCTTCACTGACCAGTCCTCCAGGGACCACTTGGATGCAGATGACTTCTTGGAAGATGATGTGGACTTCTTGGCTGGTCAGATCCAGGACTACTATAAGGACAGCCGGGTGCTCCATGGAGAGGACTACTGTGATGCAGGCAACTTCTCCTTCTCTTCCTCCTCCTCAGGAGGCTTCCCCTATGATAGTGGGGAGGGTGGCTGTGACCTGTCACCAGGGATGAAGGGATGCAGCTCGGCTGTGAAGCGCAGAAGGAGGATCAGGTCTGACACTGAGATGCAGCAGCTGAGACAGGCAGCCAATGTCAGGGAGCGCAGGAGGATGCAGTCCATCAATGATGCCTTCGAGGGGCTCAGGTCTCACATCCCCACCCTGCCCTATGAGAAGAGGCTATCCAAGGTGGACACCCTGCGCCTGGCCATCGGCTACATCAATTTCCTCAGCGAGCTGGTGCAGTCAGATCTCCCACTAAGGAACCCCAGCACAGAGAGCTCCCTGCAGCCTAAGAAAGTCATCATCTGCCACAGGGGAACAAGTGAGTACCATGGACACCTGTGGCTCTCCCCAAGGCTTAGGGCAGTGGTCGCCAAACTCCAGGCTCCTTAGCAGTCCAGGTTTTAAGGATATCCATGCTTAAACACCGATGGCTTAATTAGTAAACTATCTCTGCTCAAACATGGAAATGCATAAAACCTAGGCTGTTAGGGTGCCTTGAGAACCGAGTTTAGGAAACCAGTACCTTAGGGCATGCTGGCGCACTATAATAATAATTGGAGACATAATAATATTTGCTAAATACTGCTCTTACTACATGGTGCAGCCAGTATAACCAGTATTATAGGGTTATTGAGTTTTTGCGATCTGTCAGTGGTGCCCAGCAGCTGGCTGCTGATACAGTTCTCTGTAACACAATCTATCACTGTAACAACTTTGCGCAACAATTGTATCTTGCATTAGTTACATAGAGGTTCGGAGATCTTTGTACATGCAAAAGAATGTGATGACAAATTCTAATCAGCCTGCAATAAGTAATGTTCTCTCTCTCTCCCTCCTTCTCCCTCTCAGGGTCTCCATCTCCCAGTGACCCAGATTTCGGGCTGCCCCCCCTGGCTGGACATTCTCTTTCATGGACTGATGAAAAGCAACTCAGGGACCAAAATATTGTCAGAACAGCTAAAGTGTGGACCCCTGAGGACCCCAGGAAACTAAACAAACCATCCCTAAATAACATTGAGAACGAGCCCCCCCTGACCATGTGTCTGGACATTTGAAGTGCACTTTCCGGGACCCCTGTAATGACTGAAGCGTGTACATAGATCTGTACAGAATTTATATTGTGCAATTTAATTTATAATATCTGTATCATCCGAATGGCAATCCGTTTAAATTTATATATTTATTATAATCTGTTTTGATAGATTTGGAAATTGAATGTATAATTAATATTTAATTTAATTTGATATATGCAAGGACATCACATGTTGGTAATGATTTTGAAAGAAAAGTGAATATAATTTATTTTTTATATCTTTCTCTTTGAATAAATGTGTTTTTTTAATATAATGTTCTAGTTTGTGCTGGACAATGCTGCCTGTCTGATGGAAATAAGGCTCAGTGGTTGGTATCGTTGTGCAGAGCAGGGAAATGCACAGGACCATAGGACTCTCTTAGAGCACGGGAGAAGTTGTACCTGTGTAACATTATAAATCTTGTAGCTTCTAGAATACTACCAGGAGCAAGTGCAGGATTCCAGCTTTCTCCAAATGTTCATATCTTCTATATATCCACATGGTGCAAACTGTGAAGATAAGGCTCAGCCAATGCCACGTCCTAATCTTTGCTATGAATATGGGCTCACTTATTGACACTCATTAGCAATGCATATTTAGGCTTAAACATGGATTTAAGAAGGTTATCTTGTCATCTATATCCAGTAGAACAAATTTTGCCTAAATGTAGTTTATTGTCCGTACAAAGTACAGTAGCTCTGCAGAATGCTCAATAGCTGAAGCATCTCTTGCAAAATAATAGTATGATGTCACCTTTGGGTGGGAGAGTCAGTAGACCCACCTTATCGAACAATGTATTAGAAACTGTATTTCTAACACTGATATAAGTACACTTGCCTGTATTTAAGCCAGTGGTTCGCAAACTCGGTCCTCAGGACCCCAGACAGTTCACTTTTTGCAGCTCACCCAGCAGGTGCACAGGTGTATTCATTACTCACTGACACATTTTAAAAGATCTACAGGTGCAGCTAACTATTTCACTAGTAATTATGTGATGAGACCTGCAAAACATGCACTGTTTGGGGTCCTGAGGACCGAGTTTGAGAACCTGTGACTTAAGCAATAGCATAGAGCAGAGGTTCCCAAACGCGGTCCTCAAAGCTCCCCAACAGTCCAGGTTTTAGAGATATCCATGGCTGAGCACACTTGTGCTCAACCATGGATATCAGCAAAACCTTATCTGTTGGGGAGCCTTGAGGACAGCGTTTGGGAACCTCTGGTGGGGAAGGGGGGGAGAGACATAATAACATTGCTGATAGGTGTAAATCTATACTGAAACCTATAAACCAATTAGCTTTTATCTGTCTAGTGGAAGTTAGACATTTATAGTAAATGTCTGATTGGATGCTATGGTTCTAAGACGCTCATTTATTAATGATCGCTTTTGCAATGTGATCTGGACATGATATTACTGCCAATGATCTCATTGCAAGATACGATCATAGCGCCCGGATGTATCATCCAGCACCGGCAGGGACATGGGCTCCAAAAATGAGCTTGTTCCTGCGATGTGCCAGAGTGCTGCCGGAGCTACTGTGCATGCGCAGTCTCACTGACTGCACATGCACACCTGCCATTCCCGGGAAAATTATGTGAAGTGTAGCCCGTAGGCTACAACAGGCTAATGCCATCTGAAGATGGCGTTAGCTGCGGGGGCCAATCTCCGGAATGCTTTGCATTCTGGAAGTTGGTAAGTCTGGCAGCATTGCATACCCCATAGAAACCTATGGGAGCTGTGGCTGGCGGTGGGAATAGAGGGATTGTAGCAGCAGGTATCGGAGATATTTTCTGATAGCAGCCCTAGCCCCCATAGGTTTCTATGGGAGTTGCAAAGCTGTCAGATTTAACAAGCTCCGGAATTCTGAAGATGGCATTGTGCTGCTGCAGCCTATGGGCTATTTTGTGCTGCTGCAGCCTATGGGCTATATTGTGCTGCTGCGGCCTATGGGCTATATTGTGCTGCTGCAGCTTATGGGCTATATTGTGCTGCTGCATCTTATGGGCTATATTGTGCTGCTGCAGCTTATGGGCTATATTGTGCTGCTGCAGCCTATGGGCTATATTGTGCTGCTGCAGCCTATGAGCTATATTGTGCTGCTGCAGCTTATGAGCTATATTTTGCTGCTGCAGCCTATGGGCTATATTGTGCTGCTGCAGCTTATGGGCTATATTGTGCTGCTGCAGCTTATGGGCTATATTGTGCTGCTGCAGCTTATGGGCTATATTGTGCTGCTGCAGCCTATGGGCTATATTGTGCTGCTGCAGCCTATGGGCTATATTGTGCTGCTGCAGCCTATGGGCTATATTGTGGTGCTGCAGCTTATGGGCTATATTGTGCTGCTGCAGCTTATGGGCTATATTGTGCTGCTGCAGCCTATGGGCTATATTGTGCTGCTGCAGCCTATGGGCTATATTGTGCTGCTGCAGCCTA
Organism: Taudactylus pleione; assembly: GCA_031769625.1. Classification (NCBI taxonomy): domain Eukaryota; kingdom Metazoa; phylum Chordata; class Amphibia; order Anura; family Myobatrachidae; genus Taudactylus; species Taudactylus pleione. The sequence goes on from JAUIMM010000609.1 coordinate 2,843,084, forward strand.
TGGGCTATATTGTGCTGCTGCAGCTTATGGGCTATATTGTGCTGCTGCAGCCTATGGGCTATATTGTGCTGCTGCAGCCTATGGGCTATATTGTGCTGCTGCAGCTTATGGGCTATATAGTGCTGCTGCGGCCTATGGGCTATATTGTGGTGCTGCGGCCTATGGGCTACATTGTGCTGCTGCGGCCTATGGGCTATATTGTGCTGCTGCGGCCTATGGGCTATATTGTGCTGCTGCGGCTTATGGGCTATATTGTGCTGCTGCAGCGTGCTGCTGCAGCCTATGGGCTATATTGTGCTGCTGCAGCCTATGGGCTATATTGTGCTGCTGCAGCCTATGGGCTATATTGTGGTGCTGCGGCCTATGGGCTATATTGTGCTGCTGCAGCTTATGGGCTATATTGTGCTGCTGCAGCCTATGGGCTATATTGTGCTGCTGCAGCTTATGGGCTATATTGTGCAGCTGCAGCCTATGGGCTATATTGTGCTGCTGCAGCCTATGGGCTATATTGTGCTGCTGCGGCCTATGGGCTATATTGTGTTGCTGAGGCCTATGGGCTATATTGTGGTGCTGCGGCCTATGGGCTATATTGTGCTGCTGCGGCTTATGGGCTATATTGTGCTGCTGCAGCCTATGGGCTATATTGTGCTGCTGCAGCTTATGGGCTATATTGTGCTGCTGCAGCTTATGGGCTATATTGTGCTGCTGCAGCCTATGGGCTATATTGTGCTGCTGCTGCCTATGGGCTATATTGTGCTGCTGCAGCCTATGGGCTATATTGTGCTGCTGCAGCCTATGGGCTATATTGTGCTGCTGCAGCCTATGGGCTATATTGTGCTGCTGCAGCCTATGGGCTATATTGTGCTGCTGCAGCCTATGGGCTACACCTCATGAATTTTCCTGGGAGAGGGTTACTCTGGAAATGTCCTGGCAATGGCTGGCACACATGCGTGGTCAGTAGACAGCTCATGCACAGGAGTACCGGTAGAGGAGTGAGGAGACCACTGATGCAGTCACTTCACGAAGAAGAACATCGCAGGGACCCTGTCCCTGTGTGTGCTATATATTAAATTTGGGAAGCACAGACAGTGTAATGGATAGCATTACTGCCTCACAGCACTACGGCCCTGTGTGGAGTTTGTAAATTCTCCCTGTGCTTGTGTGGGTTTCCTCTGGGTGCTCTGGTTTCCTCCCACACTCCAAAAATATCCTGGTAGGTTAAATGGCTCCCAACAAAAATTAACCCTAGTGTGTGTATGTGTGACCATGTGGTAGGGAACATAGGGGCTGATTCAGCATTGCGCGCAAGTGCTATGCTGAACATAGATTCCTTATCGGGAATCTGCACGTGCGTAGGAACCATTCTGCGAGTGTGCAGAATGGGTCCTGTGTAATCACACGCAGTCCCCTTTGACGTCTCAGCCTGATTGACAGGCAGATTCATTTAAGGGACAGGTGGGTCAGCATTCCCGGAAATGGAGGCTTGTCCGTCCCATTTTCCGAGAGTGGTAAGGTCAGGGACTGCGTTGACGGACACAGTATTCTGGCCCTGCAAGCTAGCCAGCCTGAGTAAGCTGAGACTTAATCAGCAGGCCGGAGGTCCGGTGCCATCCACCATCACGACCATCGACCACCGATGGTCGCGATGTCGATCCCAGCCTGCGAACTCCGTCGCAGTGTTGGGATCGCAAATGCAGCAAGGGTGTCATACACTTCCTTGCAAAGCTGCCTGCATGCATATATCATATACTGTATCTATAGCCTGCATGCATCTATCATATACTGTATCTATAGCCTGCATGCATATATCATATACTGAATCTATAGCTTGCATGCATCTATCATATACTGTATCTATAGCCTGCATGCATATATCATATACTGTATCTATAGCCTGCATGCATCTATCATATACTGTATCTATAGCCTGCATGCATATATCATATACTGTATCTATAGCCTGCATGCATCTATCATATACTGTATCTATAGCCTGCATGCATATATCATATACTGTATCTATAGCCTGCATGCATCTATCATATACTGTATCTATAGCTTGCGTGCATATATCATATACTGTATCTATATCCTGCGCACATATATCATATACTGTATCTATAGCCTGCGTGCATATATCATATACTGTATCTATATCCTGCGCACATATATCATATACTGTATCTATATCCTGCGTGCAGCTTTGCAATTCCGTCTGATGCTGAATCACCTCCATAGAGTGTAAGCTCCACTGGGGCAGGGACTGATGTAAATAACCAAAATATTCTCTGTAAAGCGCTGCGGAATATGTGTGTGCTATATAAGTAACTAGTAATGCAAATAAATATTATCACATACTGCAATGTGATCATGGGTGCTAATATCGTGCCCAGATTGCATTGAGTATGTTATTATTGATAAATGGGCCCCAAAGACACATATGTACCTGAGAGAGCAGCATGTGCTATAGGTGGGCAGAGGTACTAAGGAGATGCTAGTTATTGGCCATTTGCGAATACTCGGCTGCTGCTGATTAGTGCTTTCTTTGTCACTCAACATATACTGTCGTATGCTTTTTGTATGCATTTACGCAAAACTTTTTTTTGCATAGAAGATGGGGACTTCAGAAGTCAAATTCATAAAAAATAAATTCAGAAAGAATTTACTTTTAATTTAACTGGTGCATAGTAGAAAATGTGTTTGTTGCAAATAAAATAAATGTCTACAAACATGGGTACATTGTGACATATGCCGGCATAAACCAGTGGAATATGCGGAATGGGTATGAAATGCCGGCGGCTGTTCAAATCCCGACTCCAGAAGCCCGACAGGACAAGTCCCGACTAGGCTGGTAAGTGCTGTAACCCTAACACTCCTTTAGTGGTGCCTAACCATAAGACTCCCAGGGTGGTGCCTAACCCTAAGTCCAGGGCCGGATTATAGGCAGGGCGACAGGGGCGGTCGTCCCTGGGCCCCCACACATAGGGGGCCCCCACACCCTGTCCCCTGCCACTATTACTGAGACCGGCGGAGTACAGCATTTAGCTGTCTCCGCTACGGTCCTCCGTCACTTCAGCCGGGCAGCGCTCGCTGAGCACTTGGGCTCAGAGCGCCACGCTGCTCCGGCCGGCTGGCAGGCTGTGCAGTGGGGCTGTACAGCAACGCAGACGTGACATCAGAGGTCACGCTGCGCAGCCCCACGCCAGCCCACCCCCTCAACAGCCGCGTCTGGAGCCCGCGGAGATGAATCGAAGATAGGAGCTGCAGGTGCTGTCTCGGGTTACTGGCTGCTGTTGCTGTGTTATTGCCTCGGCCAGGAGGGTGAGTCAATTAATGTTTTTTTTTCTTAAAATGTGGTGCTGCTGGTGGGCTGGTTGTGGGGTTGGGGGGGGCACACTGTGTGTGTGTGTGTGTGTGTGTGTGTGTATATATATATATATATATATATATATATACAGTATATATACTCAGATCACTGATAGGGGGCCCCACAAGTTTGTTGCCCAGGGGCCCCCACAGACCTTAATCCGGCCCTGCCTAAGTCCCTCCTTGGGGTGCCTAAACCTAACCCTCCCTTCCCGCACCCTAAACCTAACCCTCCCGGTTGGGTGCCTAACCCTATCCTCCCCCCAGTGGCGCCTAACCCTCACCCCCTTCCTCCTAGCCTAACCCTAACCCTCCCCCTCCCCGTGTGATGTCTAACCTTAATTCCCCCAGGCAGTCCCTAAACCTAACACCCCCCCCCCCCCCCGCACGGCTAAGTGCTAAGACGCCCGGATTTACCTCGATCAGTCCGATGTCCTTCTGCATTCTAGGCTTTCGCTATCGGGATATAGACCGGTGGCATCTCATCTGCCGGTCTATTATCTACACCCCAAATAGGCGACTGTTGCTGATCGTCTTAAGATAGACGCTGCTTTGCATGTAGGCACAATCTCAGTTTTCTAATAAGCTGAAACTGTGCCTCAACACTGCATCAGCCTGGTGTTTTTTTGTGCAAATTTGCACTTTGAGTAAAATTAGAAAATAGACATCAATAACATTTGTTTTAAGTGTAGTATATGTAGCCAACCAAAGACATTTCATTGTATGGAAATAAGTAGATTGTTCATGGTGTCTATCTACAGCACAAGCAGCACAATATAAAAGACATCTTTCTCTAGTGTGCACTCTCCGGACCATCCAATGACCATGACTATATATAATGGCCATGTCAGATGCGGTGGGAGGTGAGAATGAGGACCTATTCCAAGGGGTAAATCCAATTAGGTGTGAAGGGGGCGAATTGCTGTTGGAACGGCATATATATGACGGCAATGACGCGTCAATTTACCCCCCTCGCAACCCTATGGGGTTGTAAATAGAAACATGCAAGTCCGGAGGCACCATAAGTACGGTATAAAGTCGCACTTACTCGCGTGGGCAAGGAACTCACACTTAATCGGATTGACTCTTAAGGGCTCAATTCAAATACCCACAAGTTCCATTTGCAGGGTGAGAACGGCTGTATGATGCACTTATGGAACTTCCGGACTTGTGGAACTTGGTAATTCTGAAAACATTGAATCCCCCGTACAAACCTATGGGGTTTGCGGTGCTGGCGGGAATGAAGGAGATATCTGATGCAATCCCTCCATAATACATCTGGGGGATACTTAATATTTGTGGGCTGTTTTTGGGGAAAACACTGCAAATATTAAATGATAACTACCCGTACAGAGGTATAGATAATTTTATAGGTTGGAGAATGTAGTACAGTAAGAAGTATGGTAAGGTTGGGGAATGTAGTACACTTAGATATATGGATAGATTGGGGAATAAAGTACAGTAAGATGTATGGAGAGGTTGGGGAATGTAGTACAAGGAGATGTATAGATAGGTTGAGGAATGTAGTATATGGAGATGTATGGTTAGGTTGGGGAATATAGTACATGGAGATGTAAAGATAGGTTGGGGAATGTAGTAAATGGAGATGTATGAACAGGTTGGGGAATGTAGTATATGGAGATGCATGGATAGGTTGGGGAATGTAGTACATGGAGATGTATGGAGAGGTTAGGGAATGTAGTAAATGGAGATGTATGGATAGGTTGGGGAATGCAGTACATGAAGATGTATGGAGAGGTTGGGGAATGTAATATATGGAGATGTATGGAGAGGTTGGGGAATGTAGTAAATGGAGATGTATGGATAGGTTGGAGAATGTAGTACATGGAGATGTATGGAGAGGTTGGGGATGTAGTACATCGAGATATATGGATGGGTTGGGGAATGTAGTATATGGAGATGTATGGATAAGTTGGGAAATGTAGTATATGGAGATGTATCGAGAGGTTGGGGAATGTAATACATGGAAATGTATGAACAGGTTGGGGAATGTAGTATACAGAGATGTATGGATAGGTTGGGGAATATAGTACATGGAGATTTATGGATAGGTTGGGGAATGTAGTATATGGAGATATATGGAGAGGTTGGGGAATTTAGTACATGGAGATGTATGGATAGGTTGGGGAACGTAGTATATGGAGATGTATGAAGAGGTTGTGGAATGTAGTATATGGAGATGTATGGAGAGGTCGAGGAATGTAGTAAATGGAGATGTATGGATAGATTGGGAAAGGTAATACATGGAGATGTATGGATGGGCTGGGGAATGTAGAATATGGAGATGTATTGAAAGGTTGGGGAATGTAGTACATGGAGATGTATGGATAGGTTGGAGAATTTACTACATGGAGAGGTATGGAGAGGTTGGGGAATGTAGAACATGGAGATATATTGAGAGGTTGGGGAATTAAGTATATGGAGATGTATGGAGAGGTTGGAGAATGTAGTACATGGAGATGTATGGAGAGGTTGGGGAATGTAGTATATGGAGATGTATGGATAGGATGGGGATGTAGTACCTAGAGATGTATGGATGGGTTGGGGAATGTAGTATATGGAGATGTTTGGACAGGTTGGAGAACGTTGTACATGGAGACATATGGAGAGGTTGGGGAATGTAGTATATGGCAATGTATGAACAGGTTCGGAAATGTAGTATGTGGGGATGTATACATAGGTTGGGGACTTTAGTACATGGAGATGTATGGATAGGTTGGGGAACGTAGTATATGGAGATGTATGAACAGGTTGGGGAATGTAGAATATGGAGATGTATGAAGAGGTTGGAGAATGTAGTACATGGAGATGTATGGAGAGGCTGTGTAATGCAGTACATGGAGATGTATGGATATGTTGGAGAATGTAGTACATGGAGATGTATGGAAAGGTTGGGGAATGTAGTACATGGAGATATATGGATGGGTTGGGGAATGTAGTACAAGTAGATGTATGGATAGGTTGGGGAAAGTAGTACATGGAGATGTATAGTAAGATTGGGGAATGTAGTACATGGAGATGTATGGATGGGTTAGGGAATGTATAATATGGAGATGTATTGATAGGTCGGTGAATGTAATACATGGAGATGTATGGAGAGGTTCGGGAATGAAGTATATGGAGATGTATGGATAGCTTGGAGAATGTAGTACATGGAGATGTATGGAGAGGTTGGGGAATGTAGTATATGGAGATGTATGGATAGGTTGGGGAATGTAATATATGGATATGTATAGGTAGGTTGGGGAATGTAGTACATGTAGATGTATGGATAGGTTGGGGAATGTAGTACATGGAGATGTATGGAGAGGTTGGGGAATATAGTATATGGAGATGTATGGATAGGCTGGAGAATGTAGTACATGGAGATGTATGGAGAGGCTGGGGAATGTAGTATATGGAGATGTATAGATAGGTTAGGGAATGTAGTATATGGAGATGTATAGGTAGGTTGGGGAATGTAGTACATGGAGATGTATGTAGAAGTACAGCAATCTAGTGTATGGAGATGTATGGAGAGGTTGGGAAATGTAGTACATGGAGTTGTATGAACAGGTTGGAGAATATGGTACGTCGAGATGTATGAATAGGTTGGGGAATGCAATATATGGAGATGTATGGAGAGGTTGGGGAATGTAGTATATGGAGATGTATGGAGAGGTAGGGGAATGAGGCATATGGATATGGAAATGTATGGATAGGTTGGTGAAAGTAGTACATGGAGCTGTATGGAGAGTTTGGGGAATGTAGTATATGGAGATGTATGGATAGGTTGGGGAATGTAGTACATGGAGATGCATGGATGGGTTGGGGAATGTAATATATGGAGATGTATGGAGAGGTTGGGAAATGTAGAATATGCAGATGTATGGAGAGGTTGGGGAATGTAATATATGGAGATGTATGGATAGGTTGGGGAATGCAGTATATGGAGATGTATAGATAGGCTGGGGAATGTAGTATATGGAGATGTATGGAGAGGTAGGAGAATGTAGTACATGGAGATGTATGGAGAGGCCGGGGAATGTAGTAAATGGAGATTTATGGAGAGGCTGGGGAATGTAGTACATGGAGATGTATGGAGAGGATGGGGGATGTAGTACATGGAGATATATGGATGGTTTGGAGAATGTAGTTTACGGAGATGTTTGGATAGATTGGGGAATGTAGTACATGGAGATGTATGTAGAAGTTTGGGAATGTAGTACATGGAGATGTATGGATTGGTTGTGGAATGTAGTACATGGAGATGTATGGATAGGTTGGGAATGTAGTATACAGAGAAGTATGGATAGGTTGGGGAATATGGTACATGGAGATGGATGAATAGGTTGGGGAATGTAATATATGGAGATGTATGGAGAGGATGGGTAATGTAGTATATGGAGATGTATGTAGAAGTTCGGGAATGTAGTCTATGGAGATGTATGGAGAAGTTGTGGAATGTAGTACATGGAGATGTATGGAAAGGTTGGGGAATATAGTATATGGAGATGTATGAACAGGTTGTGGAATGAAGTATATGGAGATGTATGGAGAGGTTGGGGAATGTAGTACATGGAGATGTACGGATAGGTTGGGGAATGTAGTACATGGAGATGTATTGATAGGTTGGGGAATGTAGTATATGGAAATGTATGGATAGGTTGGGGAATTTAGTACCTGCAGATGTATGGATGAGTTGGGGAATGTAGTATAAGGGAGATGTGTGGTTAGGTTGAGGAATATTGTACATGGAGATGTAAAGATAGGTTGGGGAATGTAGTACATGGAGATGTATGAACATGTTGGAGAATGTAGTATATGGAGATGCATGGATAGGTTGGAGAATGTAGTACAAGGAGATGTATGGGGAGGTTAGGGAATGTAGTTCATGAAGATTTGTGGAGAGGTTGGGGAATGTAGTATATGGACATGTATGGATAGGTTTGGGAATGTAGTACATGCTGATGCATGGAGAGGTTGGGGAATGTAGTATATGGAGATGCATGGAGAACTTGAGGAATTTAGTACATGGAGATGTATGGATAGGTTGGGGAATGTAGTATATGGAGATGTATGGAGAGGTTGGGGAATGTAGTACATGGAGATGTATGGATAGGTTGGGGAATGTAGTACATGGAGATGTATGGATGGGTTGGGGAATGTAGAATATGGAGATGTATTGATAGGTTGGGGAATGTAGTACATGCTGATGCATGGAGAGGATGGGGAATGAAGTATACGGATATGGAAATGTATGGATATGTTGGAGAATGTAGTACATGGAGATGTATGGGGAGGTTGGGGAAGGTAGTATATGGAGATGTATGGATAGGTTGGGGAATGTAGTACATGAAGATGTATGAATAGGTTGCGGAAAGTAATATATGATGTATGGAAATGTTGGGGAATGTAGTATATGGAGATGTATGGAGAGGTTGGGGAATGTAGTATATGCAGATGTATGGATAGGTTGGAGAATGTAAAATATGGAGATGTATGGATAGGTTGGGGAATGCAGTAAATAGAGATGTATAGATAGGTTGGGGAATGTAGTATATGGAGATGTATGGAGAGGCTGGGGAATGTAGTACATGGATATGTATGGAGAGGATGGGGAATGTAGTATACGGAGATGTATGGAGAGGTTGGGGTATGCAGTACATGGAGATATATGGATAGGTTGGGGAATGTAGTATATAGAGATGTATGGATAGGTTGGAGAATGTAGTACATAGAGATCTATAGATAGGTTGGGGAATGTAATATATGGAGATGTATAGGTAGGTTGGGGAACGTAGTACATGGAGATGTATGGAGAAGTTCGGCAATGCAGTATATGGAGATGTATGGAAAGGTTGGGGAATGTAGTACATGGAGATGTATGGATAGGTTGGGAATGTAGTATATGGAGATGTGTGGTTAGGTTTAGGAATCTAGTACATGGAGATGTAAAGATAGGTTGGGGAATGTAGTACATGGAGATGTATGGATAAGTTGGGGAATGTAGTACATGGAGATGTATGGAGAGGTTAGGGAATGTAGTATATGGAGATGTATGAATGGGTTGGGAAATGTAGTACATGGAGATGTATAGGTAGTTTGGGGAATGTAGTACATGGAGATGTATGGATAGGTTGGGGAATGTAGTAAATGGAGATGTATGAACAGGTTGGAGAATGTAGTACATGGAGATGCATGGATAGGTTGGGGAATGTAGTACATGGAGATGTATGGAGAGGTTGGGGAAGGTAGTATATGGAGATGTATGGATAGGTTGTGGAATGTAGTACATGAAGATGTATGAAGAGGTTGGGGAATGTAGTATATGGAGATTTATGAACAGGTTGGAGAATATGGTACATGAAGATGTATGAATAGGTTGCGGAATGTAATATATGATGTATGGAAATGTTGGGGAATGTAGTATATGGAGATGTATGAAGAGGTTGGGGAATGTAGTATATGCAGATGTATGGATAGGTTGGAGAATGTAATATATGGAGATGTATGGATAGGTTGGGGAATGCAGTAAATAGAGATGTATAGATAGGTTGGGGAATGTAGTATATGGAGATGTATGGAGAGGTTGGAGATTGTAGTACATGGACATGTATGGAGAGGCTGGGGAATGTAGTACATGGATATGTATGGAGAGGATGGGGAATGTAGTATACGGAGATGTATGGAGAGGTTGGGGTATGCAGTACATGGAGATATATGGATAGGTTGGGGAATGTAGTATATAGAGATGTATGGATAGGTTGGAGAATGTAGTACATAGAGATCTATAGATAGGTTGGGGAATGTAATATATGGAGATGTATAGGTAGGTTGGGAACGTAGTACATGGAGATGTATGGAGAAGTTCGGCAATGCAGTATATGGAGATGTATGGAAAGGTTGGGGAATGTAGTACATGGGGATGTATGGATAGGTTGGGAATGTAGTATATGGAGATGTGTGGTTAGGTTGAGGAATCTAGTACATGGAGATGTAAAGATAGGTTGGGGAATGTAGTACATGGAGATGTATGGATAAGTTGGGGAATGTAGTACATGGAGATGTATGGAGAGGTTAGGGAATGTAGTATATGGAGATGTATGAATGGGTTGGGAAATGTAGTACATGGAGATGTATAGGTAGTTTGGGGAATGTAGTACATGGAGATGTATGGATAGGTTGGGGAATGTAGTATATGGAGATGTATGAACAGATTGGAGAATGTAGTACATGGAGATGCATGGATAGGTTGGGGAATGTAGTACATGGAGATGTATGGAGAGGTTGGGGAAGGTAGTATATGGAGATGTATGGATAGGTTGGGGAATGTAGTACATGAAGATGTATGAAGAGGTTGGGGAATGTAGTATATGGAGATTTATGAACAGGTTGGAGAATATGGTACATGAAGATGTATGAATAGGTTGCGGAATGTAATATATGATGTATGGAAATGTTGGGGAATGTAGTATATGGAGATGTATGGAGAGGTTGGGGAATGTAGTATATGCAGATGTATGGATAGGTTGGAGAATGTAATATATGGAGATGTATGGATAGGTTGGGGAATGCAGTAAATAGAGATGTATAGATAGGTTGGGGAATGTAGTATATGGAGATGTATGGAGAGGTTGGAGATTGAAGTACAAGGACATGTATGGAGAGGCTGGGGAATGTAGTACATGGATATGTATGGAGAGGATGGGGAATGTAGTATATGGAGATGTATGGAGAGGTTGGGTTATGCAGTACATGGAGATATATGGATAGGTTGGGGAATGTAGTATATAGAGATGTATGGATAGGTTGGAGAATGTAGTACATAGAGATCTATAGATAGGTTGGGGAATGTAATATATGGAGATGTATAGGTAGGTTGGGGACCGTAGTACATGGAGATGTATGGAGAAGTTCGGCAACGCAGTATATGGAGATGTATGGAAAGGTTGGGGAATGTAGTACATGGAGATGTATGGATAGGTTGGGAATGTAGTATATGGAGATGTGTGGTTAGGTTGAGGAATCTAGTACATGGAGATGTAAAGATAGGTTGGGGAATGTAGTACATGGAGATGTATGGATAAGTTGGGGAATGTAGTACATGGAGATGTATGGAGAGGTTAGGGAATGTAGTATATGGAGATGTATGAATGGGTTGGGAAATGTAGTACATGGAGATGTATAGGTAGGTTGGGGAATGTAGTACATGGAGATGTATGGATAGGTTGGGGAATGTAGTATATGGAGATGTATGAACAGGTTGGAGAATGTAGTACATGGAGATGCATGGATAGGTTGGGGAATGTAGTACATGGAGATGTATGGAGAGGTTAGGGAATGTAGTACATGGAGATGTGTGGATTGGTTGGGGAATATAGTACATGGAGATGTATGGAGAGGTTGAGGAATGTAGTACATGGAGATGTATGAACAGGTTGGACAATGTAGTATATGGAGATGCATGGATAGGTTTGGGAATGTAGTATATGCAGCTGTATGGAGAGGTTAAGGAATGTAGCATAAGGAGATGTATGAACAGGTTGTGTAATTTAGTGTTTGGAGATGTATGGAGAGGTTGGAGAATGTAGTACATGGAGATGTATAGTAAGGTTGGGGAATGTAGTAGATGGAGATGTATGGATGGGTTAGGGAATGTAGTATATGGAGATGTATTGATAGGTTGAGGAATGTAATACATGGAGATGTATGGAGAGGTTCGGGAATGAAGTATATGGAGATGTATGAATAGGTTGGAGAATGTAGTACATGGAGCTGTATTGATAGGTTGGGTAATGTATTACCTAGAGATGTATGGATGGATTGGGGAATGTAGTATATGGATATGTATGGTTAGGTTTGGGAATATAGTACATGTAGATGTAAAGATAGGTTGGGGAATGTATCACATAGAGATGTATGAACAGGTTAGAGAATGTAGTATATGGAGACGCATGGATAGGTTGGGGAATATAGTACATGGAGCTGTATGGAGAGTTTAGGGAAAGTAGTAAATGGAGATGTATGGATAGGAAGGGTAATGTAGTACATGGAGATATGTGAAGAGGTTGGGGAATGTTGTATATGGAGATTTATGAACAGGTTGGGAAATGTAGTATATGGAGATGTATGAACAGGTTGGAGAATATGGTACATGGAGATGTATGGAGAGGTTGGGGAATGTAGCATATGGAGATGTATGAACCGGTTGTGGAATTTAGTATTTGGAGATGTATGGAGACGTTGGAGAATGTAGTACATGGAGATGTATAGTAAGATTGGGGAATGTAGTACATGGAGATGTATGGATGGGTTAGGGAATGTATAATATGGAGATGTATTGATAGGTCGGTGAATGTAATACATGGAGATGTATGGAGAGGTTCGGGAATGAAGTATATGGAGATGTATGGATAGCTTGGAGAATGTAGTACATGGAGATGTATGGAGAGGTTGGGGAATGTAGTATATGGAGATGTATGGATAGGTTGGGGAATGTAATATATGGATATGTATAGATAGGTTGGGGAATGTAGTACATGGAGATATAAGGAGAGGTTGGAAAATGTAGTATGTGGAGATGTATGGATAGGTTGGGGAATGTAGTACATGGAGATGTATGGTTAGGTTGGGGAATATAGTACATGGAGATGTAAAGATAGGTTGGGGAATTTATTAACTAGAGATGTACGGATGGGTTGGGGAATGTAGTATATGGAGATGTATGGTTAGGTTGGGGAATATAGTACATGGAGATGTAAAGATAGGTTGGGGAATGTAGTACATGGAGATGTATGAACAGGTTGGAGAATGTAGTATATGGAAATGTCTGAACAGGGTGGAGAATGTCGTACATGGAGATGTATGAACAGGTTAGGGCATGTAATATATAGAGATGTATGAACAGGTTGGAGAATGTAGTATATGGAGACGCATGGAAAGGTTGGGGAATGTAGTACATGGAGATGTATGAACAGGTTGGACAATGTAGTATATGGAGATGCATGGATAGGTTTGGGAATGTAGTATATGGAGCTGTATGGAGAGGTTAAGGAATGTAGCATAGGGAGATCTATGAACAGGTTGTGTAATTTGTGTTTGGAGATGTATGGAGAAGTTGGAGAATGTAGTACATGGAGATGTATAGTAAGGTTGGGGAATGTAGTAGATGGAGATGTATGGATGGGTTAGGGAATGTAGTATATGGAGATGTATTGATAGGTTGAGGAATGTAATACATGGAGATGTATGGAGAGGTTCGGGAATGAAGTATATGGAGATGTATGAATAGGTTGGAGAATGTAGTACATGGAGATGTATTGATAGGTTGGGGAATGTATCACATAGAGATGTATAGATAGGTTGGGGAATGTAGTACATGGAGATGTATGAACAGGTTGGAAAGTGTAGTATATAGAGATTCATGGATAGGTTGGAGAATGTAGCACATGGAGATGTATTGAAAGGTTGGGGAATGTTGTAAATTGGAGATGTATGGATAAGTTGGGGAATGTAGTACATGGAGATGTATGGAGAGATTAGGGAATGTAGTATATGGAGATGTATGAATGGGTTGGGAAATGTAGTACATGGAGATGTATAGGTAGGTTGGGGAATGTAGTACATGGAGATGTATGGATAGGTTGGGGAATGTAGTATATGGAGATGTATGAACAGGTTGGAGAATGTAGTACATGGAGATGCATGGATAGGTTGGGGAATGTAGTACATGGAGATGTATGGAGAGGTTAGGGAATGTAGTACATGGAGATGTGTGGATTGGTTGGGGAATATAGTACATGGAGATGTATGGAGAGGTTGAGGAATGTAGTACATGGAGATGTATGAACAGGTTGGACAATGTAGTATATGGAGATGCATGGATAGGTTTGGGAATGTAGTATATGGAGCTGTATGGAGAGGTTAAGGAATGTAGCATAGGGAGATGTATGAACAGGTTAGGGCATGTAATATATAGAGATGTATGAACAGGTTGGAGAATGTAGTATATGGAGACGCATGGATAGGTTGGGGAATGTAGTACATGGAGCTTTATGGAGAGGTTAGGGAATGTAGTAAATGGAGATGTATGGATAGGAAGGGGAATGTAGTACATGTAGATATGTGAAGAGGTTGGGGAATGTAATATATGGAGATTCATGAACAGGTTGGGAAATGTAGTATATGGAGATATATGAACAGGTTGGAGAATATGGTACATGGAGATGTATGGAGAGGTTGGGGAATGTAGTACATGGAGCTGTATGGAGAGGTTAGGGAATGTAGTAAATGGAGATGTATGGATAGGAAGGGTAATGTAGTACATGGAGATATGTGAAGAGGTTGGGGAATGTTGTATATGGAGATTTATGAACAGGTTGGGAAATGTAGTATATGGAGAATGTAGTACATGGAGATGTATGGAGAGGTTGGGGAATGTAGTACATGGAGATGTATAGTAAGATTGGGGAATGTAGTACATGGAGATGTGTGGATGGGTTAGGGAATGTATAATATGGAGATGTATTGATAGGTTGGTGAATGTAATACATGCAGATGTGTGGAGAGGTTCGGGAATGAATTATATGGAGATGTATGGATAGGTTGGAGAATATAGTACATGGAGATGTATGGAGAGGTTGGGGAATGTAGTATATGGAGATGTATGTATAGGTTGGTTAATGTAATATATGGATATGTATAGGTAGGTTGGGGAATGTAGTACATGGAGATATATGGAGACATTGGGAAATGTAGTATGTGAAGATGTATGGATAGGTTGGGGAATGTAGTATATGAAGATGTATGGATAGGTTGGGGAATGTATTACCTAGAGATGTATGGATGGGTTGGGGAATGTAGTATATGGAGATGTATGGTTAGGTTGGGGAATGTAGCACATGGAGATTTATTGAGAGGTTGGGGAATGTTGTAAATGGAGATGTATGGATAGGTTGGGGAATGTAGTAGATGGAGATGTGTGGATAGGTTGGGGAATGTAGTACATGAAGATGTATGGCGAGGTTGGGGAATGTAGTATATGGAAATGTATGAACAGGTTGGTGAATGTCGTACATGGAGATGTATGAACAGGTTAGGGAATGTAATATATGGAGATGTATGGAGACGTTGGGGAATGTAGTATATGCAGATGTATGGAGAGGTTGGGGAATGTAATATATGGGGATGTATGGATAGGTTGGGGAATGCAGTATATGGAGATGTATAGATAGGTTGGGGAATGTAATATATGGACATGTATGAAGATGTTGGAGAATGTAGTACATGGAGATGTATGGAGAGGTTGGAGAATATGGTACATGGAGATGTATGGAGAGGTTGGGGAATGTAGCATATGGAGATGTATGAACAGGTTGTGGAATTTAGTATTTGGAGATGTATGGAGAGGTTGGAGAATGTAGTACATGGAGATGTATAGTAAGATTGGGGAATGTAGTACATGGAGATGTGTGGATGGGTTAGGGAATGTATAATATGGAGATGTATTGATAGGTTGGTGAATGTAATACATGCAGATGTATGGAGAGGTTCGGGAATGAAGTATATGGAGATGTATGGATAGGTTGGAGAATATAGTACATGGAGATGTATGGAGAGGTTGGGGAATGTAGTATATGGAGATGTATGTATAGGTTGGTTAATGTAATATATGGATATGTATAGGTAGGTTGGGGAATGTAGTACATGGAGATATATGGAGAGGTTGGGAAATGTAGTATGTGAAGATGTATGGATAGGTTGGGGAATGTAGTACATGAAGATGTATGGATAGGTTGGGGAATGTATTACCTAGAGATGTATGGATGGGTTGGGGAATGTAGTATATGGAGATGTATGGTTAGGTTGGGTAATGTAGCACATGGAGATTTATTGAGAGGTTGGGGAATGTTGTAAATGGAGATGTATGGATAGGTTGGGGAATGTAGTAGATGGAGATGTGTGGATAGGTTGGGGAATGTAGTACATGAAGATGTATGGCGAGGTTGGGGAATGTAGTATATGGAAATGTATGAACAGGTTGGTGAATGTCGTACATGGAGATGTATGAACAGGTTAGGGAATGTAATATATGGAGATGTATGGAGATGTTGGGGAATGTAGTATATGCAGATGTATGGAGAGGTTGGGGAATGTAATATATGGGGATGTATGGATAGGTTGGGGAATGCAGTATATGGAGATGTATAGATAGGTTGGGGAATGTAATATATGGACATGTATGAAGAGGTTGGAGAATGTAGTACATGGAGATGTTTGGAGAGGTTGGAGAATATAGTACATGGAGATGTATGGAGAGGTTGGGGAATGTAGTACATGGAGATGTATTAATGGGTTGGGGAATGTATATGGAGATGTATGGATAGGTTGGGGAATGTAGTACATGAAGATATATGGAGAGGTTGGGGAATGTAGTACATGGAGATGTATGGATAGGTTGGAGAATGTAGTACATGGATATGTATGGAGAGGTTGGGGAATGTAGTACATGGAGATGTATGGAGAGGTTGGGGAATGTAGTATATGGAGATGTATGAACAGGTTGGGGAATGTAGTACATGGAGATATATGGATGGGTTGGGGAATGTAGTGCATGGAGATGTATGGACAGGTTCGGGAAGCAGTAGAAGGAGATGTAAGGATATAATGGGGAATGGTTTTCGAGGAACTATGTGTATAGATTGGGAGAAATGTATGGGGTACTTTATATTTAGGTTGCTGAACAGTGTACAGGGATTTGTACTGTTAGGTTAGGGAATGATATACAGAGATATGTGGATAAATTAGGGAATGATGTGCAAGGAACAGCATTTATAGCAGGGGTGAACGTCCTCAAGGAACCCTAACATTTCATGTTTTCCATATCACTTGTGGATCTGTAAAATGTAGTAAACAGGGGTAGGGGAATTGGTAATGTCGCACAAATAGAATATATAACCACTGTTCCTAAGGTAATGGGCTAGTGTTAAGTGCCCTATAAAAGTTAGTGGTGGTGCTCTCTAGAGTAAGGTAATGGTTCAAATAGAGGAGAAAAGGAAGAACTCTATGTTGTGAGCACTCTTAATGGTGTATCAAATTAGAACTTTCTAAAACATAACTTTTATTTATAAGAATATAATTGACTAAAAAGACCTTACATTAGACACCAGTAACT
The DNA here is from genome assembly GCA_031769625.1 of Taudactylus pleione. NCBI lineage: Eukaryota > Metazoa > Chordata > Amphibia > Anura > Myobatrachidae > Taudactylus > Taudactylus pleione. Next base: position 2,860,626 of record JAUIMM010000609.1, read on the forward strand.
TATTAAGTGAAAGAGAGAGTGCTAGTGTTAAGAGAGTGTAGTAAAATTATATGGGAAAAATTCCCTTAATCCTGAGAAAATGACAAAATATTTCAAGTGAATAAATTAATTACACAAAATAAAAAAAACATAGCTTAAAATACACCAAGTCTAAACATCTAGGCAAATAACCCTATGACCATCAGATATTGTGAGGCTTGACAGAATAATGCTTAGGGGTAAATTTACTAAAGTGAGAGATTTTAGAAGTGAGTTTTAAAAGTGATGTTGCCCATAGCAACCAATCAGAATCTAGCTATAATCTTCGAGAAGGTGCTAGTTAAAATTTAAGTAGAATCTGATTGGTTGCTATGGGCAACATCACTTTTAAAACTCACTTCTAAAAACTCTCACTTTAGTAAATTTACCCCTTAGTATAGAAATAGTCAGGGCAACCAGGTGTGCCTCTGCTAAATTCTGCTGCACCTCATTATACCATCAGGCATTGCATAAGGAGTGACGGTATAATGAGGTGCAGCAGAATTTAGCAGAGGCAGGCCTGGTTGACTTGATGCTCACTCCCCAAACAGACCATGATTTCCAAGTCACCTTTGGATCTTTAAAAAGTAACAGTTAGTAATACACCCGTAGATCTGCTAGGTGGTCTGTAAATTGCGATCTGTTAGGGCAGTGTTGGCTAACCTTGACACTCCAGCTGTTATGGAACTACATAACCCAGCATGCACTGCTACAGTTTTGCTATTAGGGCATGCTAAAACTGTGGCAGGGCATGCTGGGATATATAGTTCCACAACAGCTGGAGTGTCAAGGTTAGCCAACACTGTGTTAGGGGTTCTGGGGAAACACTAGGGGGCCCATTTATCAATAAATATTTGTGGCTTATTCCCCTGAATGTATGACAGAGAGACCCTCCATTCCTGCCAGCAGACGCAAACTCCATAGGTTTATATGGGGGATGCGATGTTGCCGAATCTACCAACTTCCGGAATGCAATGTGTTCCAGATATTGCAGTGGTGTTTTCCCTGTACCACCTTGATCTCAGGGGCAAGTAGGGGGATCTGTGTACAGTGCAAATTACAAGGCATGAGCTGTGGAGTTTGTGGACAGGGGCGTATCTTTCTATTGGCCAGGATGGCACTTGCCAGGGGAGCCGTCTGGTGGGGGGGCACCAGCGCCACCCGGCACTGCCACCCGTGGCAAGTTCAGTCTGTCAAGTCTGTGCAGCCGCTGATCTTTCAGCTATAAGCATTAGCGCCAGACGACATGGGGAGGGGAGGGGGGCTGATCGCCACCCGTACATCCACCACAGTGCCAGTCCATTACTTTGCCAGGGGTGCCCGGTCCCCTAGATACAGCCCTGTTTGTGGATTACAGAAAAGGGAATATAATGAATTTTAAATATGTGCAGGTCTCTAAGGGAGTGAGTACTTTAAAGGCCAGGGAGGTTATTGGGAGAAGTAGGAAAAATGGTAGTTCTAGAGTGGGCAGTTGTGTGATGTGGGTAGGTTGTAGGCCTGCCAAGGAATTAAGGGAGATGAACACAGTGATAGTGGGATGTTTAAGCAGTAGTTAAAGGCACAGTAATACGAGAGCTCAGTACTAGATTGATACAAGATAAAGGGGCATATTCAACTAGAAGCGAAAAGTCGGAAAAGGTTTCGCCTGCCTTAATTTTTGTCGCCTTCGCATGTTTTGGAGGTGAAAACGTTTCGTGTGAGGACCCGCTATTCGCCCTATTCAATTTCAAAGGATGCGAAACATAACCCGGCAAAACTCAAACAGGCGAAAAGTGCTGTCAGATTTGGGGAAATCAGCCTGACACCCCCCAAAAGATGCACTAACATTAGGGATCATTGTAGATGCCCCCGAATAGCCCTACTGCAGCTATTTTGGGTAATGTAATGCTCTTATTAGCTGCTAACTAGCATCTTTGCACAAGTGGTGAAGACTAGCATTTAGCAGGTTTTTTTTAGAGAAAATAAATAGTCCCAGCAAATTTGGGGTACATCTAAATGGGTGCTAGCATGGTTAAAAATCGCAAAAGTGAAGTTTTAAAAAACCTTAAATATGCACCTTCAGCAAGCACCTGCAATCAAAAAACACCTCCCCCATACTTGCAGACCCCCCAAAAGCTTATTTTGCTAGTTTTTAAGTTTGTACCACAACTTGGTACTTTTTCGCCCCCTTTTTCAAAGTCATTTTTTGGGGTGTTCTTGAATTTTAATTAGGATTTTTTTGAGGCAGTTAACCTTTGAGGGCCTGTCCCAAGGGTGCAGGGTGGTTTCCCCACCGTTGCACCCCAAAACCGCAATTCTGCACTTTTTCCTCCTGCTGTCATAGGCAAATCTTTTCCACCTATTCCAATGCATTGACTTTCCGCATAGGCGAAAAGCATTTGGAATTGAATACGGGGATCCATTTTCACCAGGCAAATGACATCATCAGCGATACTTTTCTGCCAAAAGCGGCTTTTCGCGGCTAATTGAATATGCCCCAAAGTGAGTTTGCAGTGAGTCTTTCTATAAATTCTGAGTGCAATATGGCGGCCAAATGAAACGTGTTTATGTTTGTGGTAATTTCCTTACCCAAGAAGCGGTCACAGTGTGGTTCCACATTTCATATCAACTATTGGAACCAGAGAGATCCCTCCATTAAGAAGTTGAGACTGTAATAACCAGTACTTCATTTTGCTTAAAAGTGAAATTGCATCATTCCCTAACAAGGGGTGCACTCATCCTGAACTTCTATTCCTTAAGATTATGGAAGAGGCAACCAGGGGAGCTGTGTGTGGTGAGTAGGTTGCAGCACGGGTAGGTGTGTGCAGTGAGAACATACCAGGGAGGGGAGTTGTGTGTAGTGAGTAGGTTGCAGCTTGGCAGGTGTGTGGAGTGAGTACATACCAGGGAAGGGAGCTGTGTGTAGTGAGTAGGTTGCAGCACGGGCAGGTGTGTGCAGTGAGAACATACCAGGGAGGGGAGTTGTGTGTAGTGAGTAGGTTGCAGCACAGGTAGGTGTGTGCAGTGAGAACATACCAGGGAGGGGAGCTGTGTGTAGTGAGTAGGTTGCAGCACAGGTAGGTGTGTGCAGTGAGAACATACCAGGGAGGGGAGCTGTGTGTAGTGAGTAGGATGCAGCACAGGTAGGTGTGTGGAGTGAGTACTTACCAGGGCAGGGAGCTGTTTATAATAAGTATGTTGCAACGCGTGTTCTGTAAGTGTGTGGAGTGAAAGCATTCCAGGGCAGGAAGCTGTGTATAATGAGTAAGTTGCAGCGCAGGTAGGTGTGTGCAGAGAATACATTACAGTGCATGGAGCTGTGTGTTGTGAGTTGGTTAAAGCACATGTAGGTGTGTGGAGAGGGAACATTCCAGGGAATGGAGCTGTGTGTAAATGGGTAGGTTGCAGCACAGGAAGGTGTTTGTAATGATGAGTAGGTTGCAGCACAGGAAGGTGTGTGGAGTGAGTACATACCAGAGCAGGGAGCTGTGTGTAGTGAGTAGTAAGCTGTACAGATAGGTGTGTGGAGTTAGTACATTTCAGTACATAAATCTGTGTGTAGAAAGTAGGTTGAAGCACATGTAGATCATATGTGGAGTGAGTGCAACCCAGGGCAGCTAGCTGTGTATAATGAATAGGTTGCAGAGCAGGTAAGTGTGTAAAGCGAGAAAATTTCAGGGCAGGGAGCTGTGTGTAGTGAATAGGTTGCAGCACATGTAGGTGTGTGGAGTAAGTACATTGCAGGGCGGGGAGCTGTATGTAGTGAGTACAGGGCCGGATTAAGGTCTGTGGGGGCCCCTGGGCAACAAACATGTGGGGGCCCCTATTAAATGTGACGAACTGGGGGTATGCGCAATGGGGACCTTAGTAGTGTCAGTGCCCACAGTAGTGGTGCCCTTTATGCAGTGCACCCAGTAGAAGTGCCCCCAGGAGTGGTGCTCCCTTTGCAATTCTCCCATTAGTAGTGCCCCCAGTAGTTATGCCCCCAGTAGTAATGCCCCCTGTGGTAGTGTCCCCAATAGTAATGCCCCTTTATAAATACCCCCAATAGTAATTCCCCAGTAATTGTGCCCCCAATAGTGATGCCCCCCAGTAGTCATGCCCCCTGTGTGTGTCCAATAGTAATGCCCCCTGTATAAATACCCTCAGTAGTAATACCCCAGTAGTTGTGCCCCCAGTAGTCATGACCCCTGTGGTAGTGGCCCCAGTAGTAATGCCCCCTGTAGTAGTACCCTCTGTATAAATGCCCTCAGTAGTAATGCCCCTGTATTAGTGCCCTAATAGTAATGCTCCGCGGCGGCCATTTTCCCGGTTTTCTGTGCATGCTCAGTAGACTCCGGGCACACTCTAGAGCCCGGAGTCTACTGTACATGCGCAGAACACCGGAAAAATGGCCGCGACGGCCATTTTCCGGTATTCTGAGCAGCCCAGACACCCGCTGTGGGACCACGGACAGGTAAGTATTAAATAATATGGGTGTAGTGTGTGCAGTGCAGGGCCCCCCTGGACCCGGGGGCCCGTGTGCCCCGCACACACTGCACCCATTATAGATACGCCACTGTGTAGTAGAGCCCCCAATAGTAATGCTCCCAGAAGTGGTGCCCCCAATAGCAATGCCCCCCGAGTAATGCCCCTAGTAGTTATGCCCCCCAGTAGTAATGCCCCCAGGAGTAACGCCCCCAGTACAAAAGCTGCTTGCACTAAAAAAAAAGCTAACACTTACCTTAAGCCCTGCTCCCGCTACTGCTGCTGTCCACGTCCAGTCCACTCGGCTGCTCCTCTGCACCGTGGGAGAGACGTCATGACGTCTCTCCCATAGTGCACTGTGTAAGCCGGAGCCTGGAGCTCCAGTCTCCGGCTCCAGCTGCCGCTGCGGGGAGGGAGCTGAGTGCCCGCTGGTAACAGTCTCAGCGGGCATCTGGCAAATGGTGCCTCCCTGCGGCGCTGGGGTTAGGTTGGCTGAAGGAGGTGGAATTGGTTCCGTCTCCTCCGGTTCACTTTAACCCCGATGGGTGTGGGGCCCCTCAGGTGTGGGGCCCAGGAACGATCACCCCTGTCGCCCCCCGCCCCCCCCGTTAATCCGGCCCTGAGTGAGTAGGTTGCAGCACAGGTAGGTGTGTGGAGTAAGTACATTCCAGGGCAGGGAGCTGAGTGTAGTAAGTAGGATGAAGCATAAGTAGGTGTGTGGGATGAGTGTATTGCTGGGCAGGGAGCTGTATGTAGTGAGTAGGTTGCAGCACAGGTAGGTGTGTGGAGTAAGTACATTCCAGGGCAGGGAGCTGTGTGTAGTAAGTAGGATGAAGCATAAGTAGGTGTGTGGGATGAGTGTATTGCTGGGCAGGGAGATGCATGTTCTGAGTAGGTTGCAGCGCAGGAAGGTGTGTGGAGTGAGTGCATTCAAGGGCAAGGAGCTGTATATAATGAATAGTTTGCAGAACAGATAGGTTTGTGGAGTGAATCCATTCCAGGGCAGGGACCTGTGTGTGTTTAGTAGGTTGTAGCACAGGTAGGTATGTGGAGTGAAAACAATCCAAAGAAAGTAACTATGTGTAGTGAGTAGGGCAAACAGCTGTGATAGTGAGAATGTTGCAGCACAGCTAGGAGTGTGAAGTGAAAACAATCCAAAGACGGGAACTTTGTGTAGTGAGTAAGATATAGCACAGGTAGGTTTGTGGAGTGAAAACTTTCCAGTGAAGACAACTTTGTGTAGTGCATAGGTTGCAGCACAGGTACTCAGTACATTCCAGGGCACGGAGCTATATAAAATGAGTAGGTTGCAGCACAGGGCAGGTAGGTGTGAGGAGTGATATATTCAAGGGCAGGGAAAAGTGTATAGTTGCATGTAGGTGTGTGGAGTGAGTACCTTCCAGGGAGGGGAGCTATGTGTAGTGAGTAGGGCGTACCTAGCACAGGTAGGTGTGTGGAATGAGTACATTCCAGGGAGGGGAGCTGTGTGTAGTGAGTAGGGTGTACTCAGCACAGGTAGGTGTGTGGAATGAGTACATTCCAGGGAGGGGAGCTGTGTGTAGTGAGTAGGGTGTACTTAGCACAGGTAGGTGTGTGGAATGAGTACCTTCCAGGGAGGGGAGCTATGTGTAGTGAGTAGGGTGTACTTAGCACAGGTAGGTGTGTGGAGTGAGTACCTTCCAGGGAGGGGAGCTATGTGTAGTGAGAAGGGTGTACTCAGCACAGGTAGGTGTGTGGAATGAGTACATTCCAGGGAGGGGAGGTGTGTGTAGTGAGTAGGTTGCAGCACAGGTAGGTGTGTGGAATGAGCACATTTCAGTGCGTGGAGCTGTGTGTAGAAAATAGGTTGCAGCACAGATAGGTGATGCTCTTTAATAAAGCCTCCAGTAACTTGGTGACTTGGTGCTACCACTGGATTACCATTTTGGAGTGACCGCTAACATCAAAATACCTTCTTCTCTATGCGTTATCAACTGGAGATCCGCGAACTGGAGGGACCACTCACATGTCTCTTTTGCTACTTGGGGCCGTCACAAGCTGACTTAAAATACCTTTGCCCATACAATCACCTGTTACTTCAGAAGTCTGGCTGCAGCTGCAGCATCACAGCTTTCCAAGGCGACAGTCTTTACTACAGGTCTGAAGACCAGGGAGCGGACTTTGTTTTCTCCTTAGGGATGATGTGGTGAGTTCCCCATGCAGAAAATTTGTACATGTGCATAAACCTATTCCGCACGGATAGTCTAGAATCTAGGAATTCTTAGGTCATGCAATATACAGGAACTATATCCAAGTGGTTAGCTATTATTAAATATGCTGCTAACAATAGGAGAGGAATCTATATGAAGTTTTGTTTTAATGTTATTGCTGCTATTGTTAAATTTTTTATATATATTATAAACTGATCTACTAACTAAATTGATTGGTATCTTGATTGTTCATTCTACCATATCTAATAGAGATAGTGATGCTAAATATAACATTAGCGCAAAACTCTTTTTGTTTGGCTTTTGAGGTGTGTGTAGTGAGCACATTTCAATGCGTGGAGCTGTGTGTAGTGAGTAGGTTGCAGCACAGGTAGGTGTGTGGAGTGAGCACATTTCAGTGCGTGGAGCTGTATGTAGTAAGTAGGTTGCAGCACAGGTAGGTGTGTGGAGTGAGCACATTTCAGTGCGTGGAGCTGTGTGTAGTGAGTAGGTTACACTCAGCACAGGTACATTCCAGGGAGGGGAGCTGTGTGTAGTGAGTAGGTTCCAGGGAGGGGTGCTGTGTGTAGTGAGTAGGTTCCAGGGAGGGGAGCTGTGTGTAGTGAGTAGGTTGCAGCACAGGTAGGTGTGTGGAGTGAGCACATTTCAGTGCGTGGAGCTGTCTGTAGTAAGTAGGTTGCAGCACAGGTAGGTGTGTGGAGTGAGCACATTTCAGTGCATGGAGCTGTGTGTAGTGAGTAGGTTACACTCAGCACAGGTACATTCCAGGGAGGGGAGCTGTGTGTAGTGAGTAGGTTACAGGGAGGGGAGCTGTGTGTAGTGAGTAGGTTCCAGGGAGGGGAGCTGTGTGTAGTGAGTAGGTTGCAGCACAGGTAGGTGTGTGGAGTGAGCACATTTCAGTGCGTGGAGCTGTATGTAGTAAGTAGGTTGCAGCACAGGTAGGTGTGTGGAGTGAGCACATTTCAGTGCGTGGAGCTGTATGTAGTGAGTAGGTTACACTCAGCACAGGTACATTCCAGGGAGGGGAGCTGTGTGTAGTGAGTAGGTTCCAGGGAGGGGAGCTGTGTGTAGTGAGTAGGTTCCAGGGAGGGGAGCTGTGTGTAGTGAGTAGGTTCCAGGGAGGGGAGCTGTGTGCAGTGAGTAGGTTCCAAGGAGGGGAGCTGTGTAGTGAGTAGCTTGCAGCACAAGTAGGTGTTTGGAGTGAGCACATTTCAGTGCATGGAGATGCGTGTAGTGCGTAGGTTGCAGCACATATAAGTGTGTGGAGTTAGAACATTCCAGGGCATGGAGCTGTATATAATGAGTAGGTTACACTCAGCACAGGTAGGTGTGTGTAGTGAGCACATTTCAGTGCGTGGAGCTGTGTGTAGTGAGTAGGTTGCAGCACAGATAGGTGTGTGGAGTGAGCACATTTCAGTGTGTGGAGCTGTGTGTAGTGAGTAGGTTGCAGCACAGGTAGGTGTGTGGAGTGAGCACATTTCAGTGCGTGGAGCTGTGTGTAGTGAGTAGGTTGCACCACAGATAGGTGTGTGGAGTTAGAACATTCCAGATCAGGATGCTGTATATAATGACTAGGTTGCAGCACAGGGCAGGTATAGTTAGTATAGTAGGATGCAGTTCAGATAGGTGTGTGGAGTGAGCACATTCCAGGACAGGAACCTGTGTATATAGTGAGTAGGTTGCAGCACAGGTAAGTGTGTGCAGTGAGAACATTCCAGGGCAGGGAGCTGTGTGTAGTGAGTAGGTTACACTCAGCACAGGTACATTCCAGGGAAGGGAGCTGTGTGTAGTGAGTAGGATTCAGGGAGGGGAGCTGTGTGTAGTGAGTAGGTTTCAGGGAGGGGAGCTGTGTGTAGTGAGTAGGTTCCAGGGAGGGGAGCTGTGTGTAGTGAGTAGGTTTCAGGGAGGGGAGCTGTGTGTAGTGAGTAGGTTCCAAGGAGGGGAGCTGTGTAGTGAGTAGCTTGCAGCACAGGTTGGTGTGTGGAGTGAGCACATTTCAGTGCATGGAGCTGTGTGTAGTGTGTAGGTTGCAGCACATATAAGTGTGTGGAGTTAGAACATTCCAGGGCAGGGAGCTGTATATAATGAGTAGGTTACACTCAGCACAGGTAGGTGCATTCCAGGGAGGTTAGCTGTGTGTAGTGAGTACTTTCCAGGGAGGGGAGCTGTGTGTAGTGAGTAAGTTGCAGCACAGATAGGTGTGTGGAGTTAGAACATTCCAGATCAGGATGCTGTATATAATGACTAGGTTGCAGCACAGGGCAGGTATAGTTAGTATAGTAGGATGCAGTTCAGGTAGGTGTGTGGAGTGAGCACATTCCAGGACAGGAACCTGTGTATATAGTGAGTAGGTTGCAGCACAGGTAAGTGTGTGCAGTGAGAACATTCCAGGGCAGGGAGCTGTGTGTAGTGAGTAGGTTACACTCAGCACAGGTACATTCCAGGGAAGGGAGCTGTGTGTAGTGAGTAGGTTTCAGGGAGGGGAGCTGTGTGTAGTGAGTAGGTTTCAGGGAGGGGAGCTGTGTGTAGTGAGTAGGTTCCAGGGAGGGGAGCTGTGTGTAGTGAGTAGGTTTCAGGGAGGGGAGCTGTGTGTAGTGAGTAGGTTCCAAGGAGGGGAGCTGTGTAGTGAGTAGCTTGCAGCACAGGTAGGTGTGTGGAGTGAGCACATTTCAGTGCATGGAGCTGTGTGTAGTGTGTAGGTTGCAGCACATATAAGTGTGTGGAGTTAGAACATTCCAGGGCAGGGAGCTGTATATAATGAGTAGGTTACACTCAGCACAGGTAGGTGCATTCCAGGGAGGTTAGCTGTGTGTAGTGAGTACTTTCCAGGGAGGGGAGCTGTGTGTAGTGAGTAAGTTGCAGCACAGATAGGTGTGTGGAGTTAGAACATTCCAGATCAGGATGCTGTATATAATGACTAGGTTGCAGCACAGGGCAGGTATAGTTAGTATAGTAGGATGCAGTTCAGGTAGGTGTGTGGAGTGAGCACATTCCAGGACAGGAACCTGTGTATATAGTGAGTAGGTTGCAGCACAGGTAAGTGTGTGCAGTGAGAACATTCCAGGGCAGGGAGCTGTGTGTAGTGAGTAGGTTACACTCAGCACAGGTACATTCCAGGGAAGGGAGCTGTGTGTAGTGAGTAGGTTTCAGGGAGGGGAGCTGTGTGTAGTGAGTAGGTTCCAGGGAGGGGAGCTGTGTGCAGTGAGTTGGTTCCAAGGAGGGGAGCTGTGTAGTGAGTAGCTTGCAGCACAAGTAGGTGTTTGGAGTGAGCACATTTCAGTGCATGGAGATGCGTGTAGTGCGTAGGTTGCAGCACATATAAGTGTGTGGAGTTAGAACATTCCAGGGCATGGAGCTGTATATAATGAGTAGGTTACACTCAGCACAGGTAGGTGTGTGTAGTGAGCACATTTCAGTGCGTGGAGCTGTGTGTAGTGAGTAGGTTGCAGCACAGATAGGTGTGTGGAGTGAGCACATTTCAGTGTGTGGAGCTGTGTGTAGTGAGTAGGTTGCAGCACAGGTAGGTGTGTGGAGTGAGCACATTTCAGTGCGTGGAGCTGTGTGTAGTGAGTAGGTTGCAGCACAGGTAGGTGTGTGGAGTGAGCACATTTCAGTGCGTGGAGCTGTGTGTAGTGAGTAGGTTGCAGCACAAATAGGTGTGTGGAGTTAGAACATTCCAGATCAGGATGCTGTATATAATGACTAGGTTGCAGCACAGGGCAGGTATAGTTAGTATAGTAGGATGCAGTTCAGATAGGTGTGTGGAGTGAGCACATTCCAGGACAGGAACCTGTGTATATAGTGAGTAGGTTGCAGCACAGGTAAGTGTGTGCAGTGAGAACATTCCAGGGCAGGGAGCTGTGTGTAGTGAGTAGGTTACACTCAGCACAGGTACATTCCAAGGAAGGGAGCTGTGTGTAGTGAGTAGGTTTCAGGGAGGGGAGCTGTGTGTAGTGAGTAGGTTTCAGGGAGGGGAGCTGTGTGTAGTGAGTCGGTTCCAGGGAGGGGAGCTGTGTGTTGTGAGTAGGTTTCAGGGAGGGGAGCTGTGTGTAGTGAGTAGGTTCCAAGGAGGGGAGCTGTGTAGTGAGTAGCTTGCAGCACAGGTAGGTGTGTGGAGTGAGCACATTTCAGTACATGGAGCTGTTTGTAGTGTGTAGGTTGCAGCACATATAAGTGTGTGGAGTTAGAACATTCCAGGGCAGGGAGCTGTATATAATGAGTAGGTTACACTCAGCACAGGTAGGTGCATTCCAGGGAGGGGAACTATGTGTAGTGAGTACTTTCCAGGGAGGGGAGCTGTGTGTAGTGAGTAGGCTGCAGCACAGATAGGTGTGTGGAGTTAGAACATTCCAGATCAGGATGCTGTATATAATGACTAGGTTGCAGCACAGGGCAGGTATAGTTAGTATAGTGGGATGCAGTTCAGGTAGGTGTGTGGAGTGAGCACATTCCAGGACAGGAACCTGTGTATATAGTGAGTAGGTTGCAGCACAGGTAAGTGTGTGCAGTGAGAACATTCCAGGGCAGGGAGCTGTGTGTAGTGAGTAGGTTACACTCAGCACAGGTACATTCCAGGGAAGGGAGCTGTGTGTAGTGAGTAGGTTCCAGGGAGGGGAGCTGTGTGTTGTGAGTAGGTTCCAGGGATGGGAGCTGTGTGTAGTGAGTAGGTTCCAGGGAGGGGAGCTGTGTATAATGAGTAGGTTCCAGGGAGGGGAGCTGTGTAGTGAGTAGCTTGCAGCACAAGTAGGTGTGTGGAGTGAGCACATTTCAGTGCGTGGAGCTGTGTGTAGTAAATAGGTTGCAGCACAGATAGGTGATGCTCTTTGATAAAGCCTCCAATAAGGAAGCGAAATGCGTCAGTAGACTTGGTGCTACCACTGGATTACCATTTTAGAGTGACCGCTAACATCAAAATACCTTCTTCTCTATGCGTTATCAACTGGAGATCTGCGAACTGGAGGGACCACTCACATGTCTCTTTTGCTGCTTGGGGCCGTCACAAGCTGACTTAAAATACCTTTGCCCGTACAATCACCTGTTACTTCAGAAGTCTGGCTGCGGCTGCAGCATCACAGCTTTCCAAGGCGACAGTCTTTACAACAGTTCTGAAGACCAGGGAGCGGACTTTGTTTTCTCCTTAGGGATGATGTGGTGAGGTCCCCATGCAGAAAATTTGTACATGTGCATAAACCTATTCCGCACAGATAGTCTAGAATCTAGGAATTCTTAGGTCATGCAATATACAGGAACTATATCCAAGTGGTTAGTTATTATTAAATATGCTGCTAACAATAGGAGATGAATCTATATGAAGTTTTGTTTTAATGTTATTGCTGCTATTGTTACATTTTTTATATATATTATAAACTGATCTACTAACTAAATTGATTGGTATCTTGATTGTTCATTCTACCATATCTAATAGAGATAGTGATGCTTAATATAACATTAGCGCAAAACTCTTTTTGTTTGGCTTTTGAGGTGTGTGTAGTGAGCACATTTCAGTGCGTGGAGCTGTGTGTAGTGAGTAGCTTGTAGCACAGGTAGGTTTGTGGAGTGAGAACATTTCAGTGCGTGGAGCTGTGTGTAGTGAGTAGGTTGCAGCACAGGTAGGTGTGTGGAGTGAGCACATTTCAGTGCGTGGAGCTGTGTGTAGTGAGTAGGTTACACTCAGCACAGGTACATTCCAGGGAGGGGAGCTGTGTGTAGTGAGTAGGTTCCAGGGAGGGGAGCTGTGTGTAGTGAGTAGGTTCCAGGGAGGGGAGCTGTGTGTAGTGAGTAGGTTCCAGGGAGGGGAGCTGTGTGCAGTGAGTAGGTTCCAAGGAGGGGAGCTGTGTAGTGAGTAGCTTGCAGCACAAGTAGGTGTTTGGAGTGAGCACATTTCAGTGCATGGAGATGCGTGTAGTGCGTAGGTTGCAGCACATATAAGTGTGTGGAGTTAGAACATTCCAGGGCATGGAGCTGTATATAATGAGTAGGTTACACTCAGCACAGGTAGGTGTGTGGAATGAGTACATTCCAGGAAGGGGAGCTGTGTGTAGTGAGTAGGTTGCAGCACAGGTAGGTGTGTGGAGTGAGCACATTCCAGGACAGGGACCTGTGTATATAGTGAGTATGTTGCAGCAGAGGTAGGTGTGCGAAGGGAGCACATTTCAGTGCATGAAGCTGTGTGTAGTGAGTAGGTTGCAGCACAGGTAAGTGTGTGCAGTGAGAACATTCCAGTGCAGGGAGCTGTATATAGTGAGTAGGTTACACTCAGCACAGGTACATTCCAGGGAGGGGAGCTGTGTGTAGTGAGTAGGTTCCAGGGAGGGGAGCTGTGTGTAGTGAGTAGGTTCCAGGGAGGGGAGCTGTGTGTAATGAGTAGGTTCCAGGGAGGGGAGCTGTGTAGTGAGTAGGTTCCAGGGAGGGGAGCTGTGTGTAATGAGTTTGTTCCAGGGAGGGGAGCTGTGTAGTGAGTAGCTTGCAGCACAGGTAGGTGTGTGGAGTGAGCACATTTCAGTGCGTGGAGCTGTGTGTAGTGAGTAGGTTGCAGCACAGGTAGGTGTGTGGAGTGAGCACATTTCAGTGTGTGGAGCTGTGTGTAGTGAGTAGGTTGCAGCACAGGTAGGTGTGTGGAGTGAGCACATTTCAGTGCGTGGAGCTGTGTGTAGTGAGTAGGTTGCAGCACAGGTAGGTTTGTGTAGTGAGCACATTTCAGTGTGTGGAGCTGTGTGTAGTGAGTAGGTTGCAGCACAGGTAGGTGTGTGGAGTGAGCACATTTCAGTACGTGGAGCTGTGTGTAGTGAGTAGGTTGCAGCACAGGTAGGTGTGTGGAGTGAGCACATTTCAGTACGTGGAGCTGTGTGTAGTGAGTAGGTTGCAGCACAGGTAGGTGTGTGGAGTGAGCACATTTCAGTGCGTGGAGCTGTATGTAGTAAGTAGGTTGCAGCACAGATAGGTGTGTGGAGTGAGCACATTTCAGTGCGTGGAGCTGTGTGTAGTGAGTAGGTTGCAGCACAGGTAGGTGTGTGGAGTGAGCACATTTCAGTGCGTGGAGCTGTATGTAGTTAGTAGGTTGCAGCACAGGTAGGTGTGTGGAGTGAGCACATTTCAGTGCGTGGAGCTGTGTGTAGTGAGTAGGTTGCAGCACAGATAGGTGTGTGGAGTTAGAACATTCCAGATCAGGATGCTGTATATAATGACTAGGTTGCAGCACAGGGCAAGTATAGTTAGTATAGTAGGATGCAGTTCAGATAGGTGTGTGGAGTGAGCACATTCCAGGACAGGGACCTGTGTATATAGTGAGTATGTTGCAGCACAGGTAAGTGTGTGAAAGGAGCACATTTCAGTGCATGAAGCTGTGTGTAGTGAGTAGGTTGCAGCACAGGTAAGTGTGTGCAGTGAGAACATTCCAGGGCAGGGAGCTGTATATAGTGAGTAGGTTACACACAGCACAGGTACATTCCAGGGAGGGGAGCTGTGTGTAGTGAGTAGGTTCCAGGGAGGGGAGCTGTGTGTAGTGAGTAGGTTGCAGCACAGGTAGGTTTGTGTAGTGAGCACATTTCAGTGTGTGGCGCTGTGTGTAGTGAGTAGGTTGCAGCACAGGTAGGTGTGTGGAGTGAGCACATTTCAGTGCGTGGAGCTGTGTGTAGTGAGTAGGTTGCAGCACAGGTAGGTGTGTGGAGTGAGCACATTTCAGTGCGTGGAGCTGTATGTAGTAAGTAGGTTGCAGCACAGATAGGTGTGTGGAGTTAGAACATTCCAGATCAGGATGCTGTATATAATGACTAGGTTGCAGCACAGGGCAGGTATAGTTAGTATAGTAGGATGCAGTTCAGATAGGTGTGTGGAGTGAGCACATTCCAGGACAGGGACCTGTGTATATAGTGAGTAGGTTGCAGCACAGGTAGGTGTGTGAAGGGAACACATTTCAGTGCACGAAGCTGTGTGTAGTGAGTAGGTTGCAGCACAGGTAAGTGTGTGCAGTGAGAACATTCCAGGGCAGGGAGCTGTATATAGTGAGTTGGTTACACTCAGCACAGGTACATTCCAGGGAGGGGAGCTGTGTGCAGTGAGTAGGTTCCAGGGAGGGGAGCTGTGTGTAGTGAGTAGGTTCCAGGGAGGGGAGCTGTGTAGTGAGTAGCTTGCAGCACAAGTAGGTGTTTGGAGTGAGCACATTTCAGTGCATGGAGATGCGTGTAGTGCGTAGGTTGCAGCACATATAAGTGTGTGGAGTTATAACATTCCAGGGCATGGAGCTGTATATAAAGAGTAGGTTACACTCAGCACAGGTAGGTGTGTGGAATGAGTACATTCCAGGAAGGGGAGCTGTGTGTAGTGCGTAGGTTGCAGCACAGATAAGTGTGTGGAGTTAGAACATTCCAGGGCAGGGAGCTGTATATAATGAGTAGGTTGCAGAACAGGGCAGGTAGGGTAGGTATAGTTAGTAGGATGCAGTTCACATAGGTGTGGAGTGAATACATTGAAGGACAGGGAGCTGTGTATAGTGAGTAGGTTGCAGCATAGTTTGGTGTGTGGAGTGAGTAATATTCAGGGCAGAGAGTTTTGTATAATGAGTAGGTTGCAGTGAAAGTAGGTTTGTGGAGTAAACCTACTTCATTAAAGCCTTCCAGCTCTCATCCTAACCTGCTGCTACATGTTCCTTCCTCCCCGCCTACCC
This sequence comes from Taudactylus pleione, assembly GCA_031769625.1. Taxonomy (NCBI): domain Eukaryota; kingdom Metazoa; phylum Chordata; class Amphibia; order Anura; family Myobatrachidae; genus Taudactylus; species Taudactylus pleione. The sequence continues at coordinate 2,875,959 of JAUIMM010000609.1, forward strand.
CATCTGTGTTACACCTGTTCGTCTGCCCTATCCTTTTAGAATGTAAGCTCTTACGAGCAGGGCCCTCTAGCCTCTTGTGCTTCTCCTTACATTACTTTCACCTACTTCTTACTCCCCACTAGGGCACCTAACACTTCGTTGCTCATGCTCTGTTGCTTATTTTAGGTGTTATGGTCGCTAATGTAGCAATGTATATTATCCATGTCCTTGTCCTATATTGTATTGTACTGTAAGTCACTGGTCAATTTTTTGTTTATGTACTTTGTAAGGCGCTGCGGAACACTTGTGGTGCGATATAAATAAATGACGATAATAATAATTTCAGGTTAGGGAGCTGTGTGTAGTGAGTAGGTTGCAGTGCTAGTAGGTCTGTATAGTGAGTACATTACATTGCTGCAGGGACGTATCTACCCATTGGCCAGGATGGCACTCGCAGGGGCGCCGACCAAAGGGGGGGCGCCGTCCGGCAGTGCCGCCAGTAGCCAAGGGGTGGACAAGTCCCCCGGCCCCACAAGTGTAGGTCAGACCGCAGTGATAGCGGTCTGCCCTACACCGTTTACAAACACACAGCCGCCAGTGACGGCTGTGGTTTTGTAATAGCAGCCAGCTAATGAGAGTCAGACAGACTCTCATTTGCTGCTGCTTCATCTGGAGGGAGCCGGCTGGAGCTCACTAATGAGCTCCGTGTGCCGGCTCCCCCCGCAGCATGTAATGGGAGAGACGTCATGACATCTCTCCCATGCAGGAGAAGAGCGGCCGGGACTCAGAGCAGACAGCGGCGGTCGCGTCAGGAGCGGGGATCAGGTACGTTTGAATTTGTTCTTTGTGTGTAAGCCTAGCACTACAGGGGGTGCACTAAAATAGGTGGTGGCAGCTGCTGGGGGCACTTTATGGGGGGGTGCCCGTTACTGGGGGGCACTGTTTAGGAGTGGCCACTACTGGGGGCAATTTATGGGGGTGGCCACTACTGGGAGCACTGTATAGGGGTGGCCACTACTGGGGCAATTTAGGGGATGGGTGGCCACTACTGGGGGCACTGTATAGGGGTGGCCAATACTGGGGGCAATGTAGGTGGGTGGCCACTACTGGGGGCCCTATATAGGGGGGGACTACTACTGGGGGCACTGTATAGGGAGGGGACTACTACTGGGGTCTACTACTGGGGGCACTGGGGCTACTACTGGGGGCACTGTATAGGGGGGACTACTACTGGGGGCAATGCGTCATAGGGGGGATTACTACTGGGGGATTAATATTGGGGGCACTGCATAAGGGGGGGGTTGGGGGGCACCAGTCCATTACTTTGCCAAGGGCGCTTGGATCACTAGATACACCCCTGCATTGCTGGTAGGTGTGAGCACTGATTAGGATAAAATACAGGGAACAGTGGATTAACTCAACTCCAGGGCAGTGATCAGTGTATAGAACAGGTAGTTAAGTTCAATGATTAGTATACAGGACAAGGAGCTGTGTACAGTGATTAGGATACAGTACAGGTAGTTGAGTAGTGATTAGAATAAAGGACAGGGAAGTGTGTACAGTGATTAGTGTACAGGACAGCCAGCTGTGTACAGTGATTAGTATACAGCACAGATAGGTGTGTACAATAAAGGGTGCTGTGTGCAGTGCTTAGGATACAGTACAGGTAGTCGAGTACAGTGATTTGTATACAAGATAGATAGGTGTGTACATTGACTAGTGTACAGGGCAGGTCGCTGTGTACAGTGATTACTATACAAGACAGAGCTCTGTACAGCGATTAGTATACAGAACAGGGAGCTGTGTACATTAGTGTACAGGACAGGGAGCTGTGTACAGTGATTAGTGTACAGGACAGGGAGCTATGTACATGGAATAGTGTGAAGGACAATTAGTGTGTATACAGGACATGTAGCTGTGTACAGTGATCAGTACACATCAGTATGTACATGTGAAGGACAATTAGCTGTGTATATTAGTGTACAGTACAGGGAGCTGGATACTAATTAGTGTACAGTACAATGAAGCTGTGTGTATTAATTATTGTTCAGGACATGTAGCTGTGTGCAGTGATAGTGTACAAGACTAGTTGTTGTGTCCAGTGATTCGTGTACAGGACAAGGATCTGTGTACAGTCAAACGTGTACAGGGCACGTAGTTGTGTACAATGATTCGTTGAAAGGATAGGGAGCTGTGTGGAGTAAATAGATTCCAGGACAATTAGTTGTTACAACTTGTGTACAGTGATTCTTGTACAGGACAGGGAGATATGTGGAGTAATTAGATTCTGTAGGTAGTACGTACATACCACTGCGAATGCTTTTTGGGGTGTTTATGGTAGAGAGCAATGTGAAGCCAAAGTTACCCTGTGAATTATAGTGGCTATATATAAGACAATGCAATAAGGTATGAGTGTCACCCATGTACAGCACACATCATTCCCCTACTACCAGCACACCACATTCAAGTTCAAGCTGAGTTTCCGTCTCTGTATAAAGACCGCACTGACGCTGCAGCTAATTGAAACCAAGTTATATTGTAGCTTTAGGAGGAAAGCTAAACTCTAATTCGATTTCTCCATACATTAGGCACTCATTAAACACAGTAAGCCGCCTCTGTACAACTGCTTCCATCAGGCATGAAATCTCATTACACTCATTACAAAGTCAAATGTTACTTTCTTGGAGTTCATCACACTATATGGAGGTGTTTCCCTGTGTAAATCAGCTGTCTGGTCCTCCCTTTCCCAGCTTGTTGAATAGTGGGCTCTTAGCCCCTATCAAACCATGGGACAGCGTAAGGGTGACAATAGTACAATAGTGACCAGTGTCCCCCAGCACTGACTGTACACTTTAGTGAAGTACGAACTGAAGTGGAAAACTAGACTGCTGTATCCAGTAAAATATTAGGGTCTATCTGTCAATGTACTGTCTGTATTGGGCATGTACATTTAAACCATCCCCAGAACCTGTCTCGTGTTACAATAAAGTATTGTTCTCTAAATGATTAGTAAATACACTATTTTTTAATAGTAGAATATAAAGCAATGGTTATTTCTGTCCCTGGACTCAGCATGGGAAGCTGGCCAGTGACAGGCAGCCCAGTAGCATATGTGCAGGCTTACCCATTCCTAGACTTATGCCAGTTGGTATGTCCTACTGGGCACTCTCTGAGCCTGGCTTGGGTCTACACTACGCTATTCAATTATCTCTAATCAGTCTGCCCCTTTTCTGCCAACAGCAAATATTCCACTATCAGACATTAGCAGGTCACTAATACACCCACTCTATACAGCTGCCAAACCACAAGCCTGCCAGCCAAATAATGAGTCACATCATTTAATAAATACCAAAATCATTTTATACATCTATCATTTTATTATTAATTATTATTATTATTATTATTATTATTATTATGTATACGTTTGTAACCTATTAAAGATTATATAAACTTATATTGCAATCTTTCTGCTGGGACCAAAATACATATATTATTAATAGTAATAATAATAATAATAATAATAATAATAATAATAATAATAATAATAATAAAAGATATAAGATAAACTTTTTATTTTAAAATAGTTTGATTGGGAAAAAAATAGACCCCAAAAATAATTTGAGTGTAACATTATTAATATTGCATAAATATACTAACATTTAGCATGCTTCAAAGACCAAATGTGCCTATATCATGCATAACGCATTAATCACGTGATTACCATTTACATTTACCTGAATCATTATTATTATTATTATCTGGGTCACATTTATATATGTTACACGTGGTTATCACCCAGTGTGCGACAAGAGCGAATGTGTTGGAACAATCCCATGAACTTCCAAGGTGCCAGATAGAATTTGTTTTGGAAAACTCTGAGGCTAGAGGTGCAGGAACAGGGATGGCTACAGAAGAGGGGGACCTATTTTGCTGTATGTCAGGGTTCTATAGGAGAGGGGCTGTACTGTACAGCGTTGTGCATCCAGGCACATCTATGCGCAGGGAAATGCTTTCAATGAGAAGCTGCCCCAATCTGATTCCCATGCCTTCTAATCTGCCAATAGTGGGATTAATATATGGGGTGTGAAACCTACTAAATCCATGAACTCATCCTATTTTCATTAATGTATCTTTCTGTGGCACCGACTACCAGCTGCCAACAAACACCAGTTGAAGCCACTCTAGTGGAGAGAGGGGAGGAAAATAAATGCCTGATTGCTAAATCTGCCCTGTTCCAAATGCCTTCTGCAGGCTTGTGGGAATGGCCCTAAATAATTCCACAAATAAATCGCACTGGATATCTGGAATCGCATGGGGTTAACGATTCCCACGACGGGATGTGAGGTCTGGCCAACAGGTGTTCGGATTTGGCTGAGGGAGACTGTCTTATAGGGTAAACCCAGGGAGGGGAGTGTGCTGGGCTGGCAGAATCACACTGCCCAGGCGCTCTGTGCTTTACATGGCGTGCAATCCCAACACAATCAGAATGATATCTTTATAGCTAGGTTCATGTCCTGGGCTATAACATATCAATCCCTGTCTTGGTTCTCTGGGGATGCACCTGGTATTTCAAACTTGTCCTTTTTGTTATTTTTTTTTTTATTTCTGGATCCTGAATTGCAGCTGCCTAAAACAAGCACAAGAGAGAGGCCCTTACAAAGTATCCAAGAAGTGTTGGCATGGATTGCTTGTCTTTAATGTACCATTAACTATTGTCTTGACACAATATGGGAACTGTAAAGCATGACATGTGTAATAATAAAACACATTTTCTACGATACACTTAGACTGGAAGCCGGGTTACAAGCAAACAAACAGGCCCCAAACCCCATGTTTTGTCTGCCTTGCTAAGCTCACTAGCAATTAAACTTCAGACCATTTCTTTCCTGATCAGCCAATTAAATTTTATGTCTCCTAATTTTTCACATAGAAAAAAAAAAGTCTCGGTGCTTGGCTCATAGACACATTGATTTTCCTGCTATCACCTGGCGCTGAGACCCTAGTTTCATTTATCAAGAACAGCAATGTCAGGCGTTACATGAAGTGACTCCGTTACCATAAGGCTCTCACCATCGTGTCCCATTGTCTTCCCTTGTTAATAACTCATTACCAGGATTTAACAAATCAACCATTACATATGTTTTTTGTCTCCATATTTTGATCCGTACGATTAAGCAGATGTTACGATTGAGATTTGAAAAGTCCAAGGCTGTTCCAGGCTGAAAGAAAGAGGGGCAGGCTCAACAACAAGCTCACAATGAAATTCTGGAGATCTTCAGAAAAAAAAAACATTTACTAGCAATAAACCGACTCCAACCTGCTCCATTTCAACCATTGTGCCGTTTTTTTTTTGAATAATTAAGTTTAATAGGAATAGGTTTGTAGACTTTGAATGTCAAGACCACAGGTGCAGGGGGGTACGATGAATGATTTGCTTGATTTTTGCCAAAGCTCAAGGGCTCTTCTCTTGGACTTTCAAGCAGATAGAAAATATTGTCATTTCTTTAATTCACAGCATTACTTTCAGGCAGAACAAAGCCGGCTGATGAAAAGCTTATGCTGTAATGAAACACGCTATGTGGTGACTATTGGGCTTCCAAAAGAAAAGCCAACTCAATGGCACAAGCGCGCTGCGTTTGTGCGCAAGTACTCTCTCTTCTACCACACAAAAGTCCTTTTCTAGCCTTTAAAGACTTCATTTTTTATCTTTTCAAGCCCATACAGCTTTATTCATGAAGCATACGGTGCTCCAGCAGCTTTCATTTGCATTGCCAAAGGCTGCAGACCTGCTCTGTCCCCTAGCAAAAACTTTCTAAACTTTGGTAAACTTTTCGCACCTTCTCTGGCACAGGAGTTTGCAAGAGGGCGCGCATGCGTAAGGCACCTTTTTGGAAGCTAATTCTGTCTATTTAAATTTTGGATTGCCCTGACAAGGAGCCCAGGAGGTGGCACTGACCCTTATAGAAAGTTTGACCCATCCATTGAAATCATACCAGTGAACTATTCCTTACAATGCTCCGGGACAAGTGAAGTGTGGAAAGTTTGCTGATTACGCATGGAAAGATTTCAGCTAGCATTGGAAGAAGGGATAGAAAGGTCTGAGGCAGCTCTAACTACTGACATATCTTAAAGGGTTACCTATATCTGAGTGACTTTATTGTGCCCCTGCTAACTACAAGTCTTTATACAGCATTTCCATCATACATAAAACATATTAAAAGGACACCTAACTTATCCAGTTTCACACTCAAGAAAATCAGAACTTTCCCAATACTTTAAGACGCAAGTGTATAATGCCTACATGTCGGTAGAATTAACCTGCTTTTAAATTATTCCTGTTTATTTAAAAATAACATTTATTTTATATGTTACCGGCATTGGTTCCGTTATAACGAATTATTATTATTATTATTATTAATAATAATAATAATAATAATAATAATAATAATAGCTGTCATTGGCCCCAGTCTGAATTTCAATTAATAGATTTTAAAGGAATGCAAGAAGCTTCTTCTCAGCACCTGCCTCCAGCAACCTGTTGCATTAAGCATCCTGCTCTCATCCATGACCATGCACCATAATACAAGTCTGCCTCATCTAAATATGGTCAGGACCAAAAAACACAATGATCCAATACACTTATTTCATTGATACTACTGGAGATCGTGGAACCTCAAAAGCATAATGATTCCTTTCGTGGGGTGATTATTACTTGAATGCAAAGCCTAAATATTAACTAAGATGCACCTATAAAACATAAACAATATTCACTATATCTATATGCATATATACCAATGTCCCTGTCTGTAGGTGGTTATATACTGATAAGGGCAATCATCACACTGTGGACACTTCCAAAAAGATAAAGGAGCTTTGTTTGGAACTAATTACAGGATTTGGGTTAATTACAGCATATCTTACACTATTACTACTATTATGGCAATTAAACTACCATGTCGATCAAAGTTTGCAAGGAGCACTTGTAATAGATTCCAATGGTTATACTGTAGGAGGTACTTGTTCCCTAGGTGACATGGCGCTGATGTACTCAAATTTGTGATTGCGCATCACACTTCAAAACTATAGATTAGTATAGAGGTTCCCACCTCGGTCTTCAAGGCACCCTACGGTCCATGTTTTAAGGCTATCCATGGTTGAGGACATATGTTAAAATCAAAAGACTGAGGTACTAATTAAGTCACCCGTGCACAAGCATGGTTATCCTTAACACCTGGACCGTTTTGTGCCTAAAGACCGAGTTTGGGAACTAGTATAAGGAATGTGATCGAAGACTAGTCATTCCAGACATTTTACACTAGGATACATAATGGACTTTTCTGTGGACCTATGTGGATGACTTACAAATAAATTAAGGATATACAATTTAAATATGCTTAGACCATTGCATACAGTCACCCCAAAACTGTACTCCAAAGTCTCCTAGGTTGTGACTGAAGTAAAAAGAACGTACGTGAATAGGTTTGGAAATCGGCATTTGTGCAGGTGTAAAGAGCAAGTTAACAAGCATTCAGAACGTGTGCCCCCAATGGTGATAGTATGACAGGGACAGCTGGCTCAGTTTTCTCTGTGAAAACCCCCCCTCGGTGGACCAAACATAACGACACTGACCTTTCTGCAAGGGAATGAGAGACGGACATTTGACTGAATTAGCCACAAAGACGTCTTGCTATGACATTTGTTCCTTCCCAAAGCAAAGAAATATTGCGTTTAATATGAGAAGTATTGTTCACATCCTCCCACTGTCCCTTAAGAAATATTACACTGCTGTCCTTCTTCCAAAGTGCTGAATTACGCGAAAGCGCACGATTAACAGTTGTTGTCACAAATTATTTCCAAGATAATAAATATATAATCACCTTTTATCTAAATCAAAGCTATCAGTTATATCAGTCAAGATTAGATTATATTGAAAAGTAACCTAAACGTAAACAGCACTTCTTCAATGTCAAGTTTACACACTGGTCATTATAACATTACCAAAAGCTAAATAAAACTCTCCAAGTTGTGCGGACTTGTCCCTGACTTGGAAAAGAAAAGGACTTTACAACGCTGTTTACTTCCTCTGACATTTTTGGTTATTTAAGACTTAAGTCATTCTCATTGCTCGATCCAGGAACTTTTTGGAACTACAAAGCTGCAACTGGAGTCAACAAGGATTTATTTTGCCCTTAATCATTTTTACACTTTTTTTTGTAACTATTTGCCAATGGTTTATTGTTGGTACAGCAGGTTCTTAATGATCCCACGATCCATACTGAAGTAGAATAATCTTATACAATTCATGGCAAAGATTTCATGGAGCTATCCCTTATACAATAACCCCCGGGATAACAAAGGGGGGCATGGGTCTGCTGTATCCTAGGTTTCTGCGCTCCCTTTTTTTAGTGAAACTTTTATTTACATAGCAAAAAATGTTCAAGACAAATGTGATAAATTACAGATATGCAAATTTCTTTCAAGTGTGTCTAGCTGGGGCTGAATAACTCCATGCAAGCCGATCTGTGCGCACTCAGGACCCCAGGGAGCTGATCAAAGCACCCATTCTCTTTCATGGCTAAAATCCCCCTCCAAACTATCTCTATACAATATGTTTCCATCATGCACTTAATGTGCTAGGACATAGAACTCCTTGCAATCTAGCTAGTTTCCCGACCTCTTTGTTCTGTGGCATAAAGTGAATAAGGAAAGAGCCATGCCTTGTTGCCAGCTCACTCAAATGCTAAAACATGCGTCATTTTTCACTAGGTTTCTTCTTGATATTCTCAAAAGCCAAACTATAAAACCGTCCTCAGCTCCTTTTAGCATTAATTACTTTGCTGTCCTGACGAGTTTTTTTCACCCTATTATATGCATTGCACAGCAGGGATTTTTTTCTGCAAGCCTATTGCAGCTGGGAATGAATATAGGAACCTATTTTATAACTGGGAAATGAGCAGAAAAACTTAAGCACAAGTCAGGAATATAAAAATACATACATAGCACCACCCTACAGCTTACAGATACAATTAAGGCTCCTGAATACAGAAATCAAATACATAGGAGCAAAAGTGGATTGGAAAGTTAAAATTGTCAAATAAAACATTTTTGTTGATGTTGGTAATATTTAGCATTCCATTGCTGAGGATAAAACCACAAGGCACTTCAGGATCCCAGGACGCACAGGCTTTGTGGTATAGGGGCCTGTGATAATGCACATTAAACTTGTGTTTATATGAGACAAATCCGTGTAGGTTTAGACAATTATTGGATATGGCGTGAAGCCAGTTCTGGGAAAGATTCCCATACTGACTCCTATTAACCCTCTCTGGTTTAACTCTGCTGGAAACCAGCTCACCAGCAATTGCCATTAATCTACTTACTAATTAAGCCAATTCATTTGTAAAGGGGGAAAATTCCTTTCTTTGGAAAGAAATTTGAAAGAAGCGCCAAACTGTGTAACTGTAATTGAACCATAGACTACCAGAACAAGGTGTTGATATATAGCAGTTTATTTAGGAAAGTTAAACAGGTTTCTAGGGCAACCCTGTTGTAGGGACTGGTGCAAGACATGAGAGCTGGAAGGTCCTGCTTGCTGGGAATGAACAATAGCGTGCTGTGTGCGTTATGTTCACTTCATATATGTAGTTTTATTTAGCAATGTTACTTTAATTAGGCAATCTAACAACATGCTTATGTTATATGTCATACCCTAATAAAATATACCAGGGCCCAGGGGTGTCTAATTCTGGTGTGGCTGAAACAAAATGAGAAACTCATGGATTTATGTAGAAATTGCTTAGTGGGAACTGAGAAGTTACTGGGAGAAATGGTGTAAATAAGTTATGCTGTATTACAGAGCTGTATTTATTTGGAGTCCCTAGCTCCCTGAGGGGATCGGTATGTAATGCCGGCGGCTGTTTAGCCGCTGGATCAAATACCGACAGCAGAATCCCAAAGAGTCGAAATCCTGACTACAGAAGGTAAGTACTCTAACCCTCCCCTCTCCCTATCCTAACCCTCCCCTAGTGGTGCCTAAAGCTAACCTCCCCCCCTAGTGCCTAACCCTAACCTCCCCGTTAGTGCCTAAACCTGACCAACCCTCCCGCCCCCTAAACCTAATCCTCCAGGGGGGGCCTGACCCTAACCCCCCGCTAGTGGTGCATAACCCCCCCTCTCCCTACCCTAACCCTCCCAGGGGGTGACTAACCCTAAGTCCCCCCGGGGGTCCCTAAAGCTAACCCTCCCCCTCCGCAGCTACACGCTAAAACACCAGGCTTAGCTTTGCTCGGTAACCCGGGTATCGGGATTTAGTAGTCGGGCTAATGATAGGCATCAGGATTTCGACGCCTATCTTTAGTCCCAAGTCGGGATATCGGCGGGCAGGATAGCGCCCGCTGGTATCCTGACTACATCTCCTCCCTGAGTGTTCCCCGATGGTCATGATGCACTACTAAGGGTATATTTACGAAAGTGTGGGTTTTTAGAACTGGAGATGTTGCCCATAGCAACCAATCAGATTCTAGCTATTTTCTTCTAGAATGTGCTAGATAAATGTTAAGTAGGATCTGATTGGTTGCTATGGGCAACATCTCCATTTCTTAAAACCCACAGGTTAGTAAATATAGCTGTCTGTCAGTTAGGTGTGATCTTGTTACTGCCTTTCCTCCATAATATATATAGCTTGCAAGGCTGCCATCAGGATTTGTGGGGCCTGGGACTGACTAAATAGTCAGCCCCCCCCCCTTGTGTTTCAGCAGCTCCAGCACCAGCCATCACCTCTTCTGTCTCTCCAGCCAGCACACCTTCTCTCTCCAAGGAGCAGACCTTATATCTCCCCAGCCAGCACCCCTTCTGTCTCTCCAGCCAGCACACCTTCTATCTCCCCAGCCAGCATCCCTTCTGTCTTTCCAGCCAGCACCCCTTCTGTCTCTCCAGCCAGCACACCTTCTGTCTCTCCAGCCAGCCTCCGTATGCAGCCCACGGACACTTACCTCCTCCTTTGTCTTCTGGCTGCTCCTTTTCCCATTGCAGCTGGCTCCTCTGTCAGTGGTGCAGTGCTCATGACGTCAAGTGCGCCTTGTTTCAATGAATAAAATAAAAAATGATTGTACCAGGCAGCCACCGGTAAGCGGCTGCCCAGCAAGGGCAAGCAGCGGTTATAGATCTCTCTGCTTACCCCTGACAGCTGGCGCCCGGTGGCCAATGCTTCCATGGCCTCCAGGAGTTCGGCCACTGTACAGCTCTCCAGATATCGGCAATAGGAGCCAAAGGTATGTCCCCCTCTCGGTCTGGGACTCCAGTCCCGGCAGTCCCTCCCTTATGGCGGCCTGATAGCAAGTTTTGGGTGGTGCTGTCCTTTAAAGTGTATCCACACTACAGAGTAGAGGCAGACATGTTGTGAGAAGGATTAACACTCAACCAAATAGTTCATTAGGCACCAGATCACATCACTAAGGCATGGGGCACCTTGTACCTAATGATATAAATAATCACTAATGATTAGGTACTGATGAAGCCCCCAAACATCAGATACTACTATGGATAGGACACAGGTATACTTTTAGAGACAGAGGGGGGAATTCAATTCTTCAAGATGTGCTACTGGACATCAACACAATGAATTAAACTCCTTCCAGACACTGTTAGAGACATGATAGTGTATAAATATTTTACAGCCCTCTCAAAAGGTGTGTTTTTTAAAGTTCTCCACTGGAGTCACCATCAGTATGTATTTTCCGGATCTCATCACAGGAAAACCGGTGGATATATCTATTGGTTTGAGAATACAGCAATTTAGTGGCGTCACCAAGGCAAAAATTTAATGCTGGACACGTACGTGTACACACACACACCATGGCTGCATACATCACTGGACACAGATCTAGTCATTTCGGTCAGCCAGTGTTCACACACAGGCCAATGTTGTTAGCCAACAAGATATATTTTAATTCTCACCATTGAAAGTTTAGTTGAGTCCGGATGGGTGTTTTGGTACCAACCATCTGCTGATGTCTGGCAAAGATGGCACAAATCACCATGTGAGCATGGCCATCTTAACCCAATGCATAGGTCCAGTAGTTATGTAGCTATTGCTGACTCAATAGTCATGTGAATTTAGGTTGAAGGCTTCCAAGTGCTTATATTGACCCAGTGCTGAAATAAACTGCACATCCTGTTGTTGTTTTTTATTTATTTTTTTTATCTTGCTAAGTAGTGCCCAACTGCGTAAGTAAGTCATAGTTAGAGCTTTAATAATAACTTCAGACTCTAACCTGTATTTTCATACAGGATGGTGCATAAGGCGTTCAGTGATTTACACAATAATGTAGATTTATTTTCCAGGATATAATTCAAAATTTTGCTGAATCCCATCACCATAATTGGTTTGTCCTCTATGTGAATCTCCAGATTTCCAGCCATTCTTTACTAAGCCAAACGGATGACCAGAGCTGAAACTCATTACGTATGGATTATATTAACTGGTAAAGCCAGCCAATTAAAATGTAATACCTGAAGAACCTATGTAGGATAGATCATCACAGAGAACATGAAAGGGGTGCGAGAACCCTCATTAATTTATCTTTCCACTCTTGTAGACACTCTGTTTGTGATATACTGGCTCCTTAGCATGTCACAATTAGACACGCTATTACACTAAGTGGCCATCTTTGATGTAGACTGGTACATAAACTGCCTCATGAATATAGAATAGTGATAAATGATTTATGTGTCCAACATGCACAATCTCACCTTTATGTACTTTTGTATGAGTGCATTAAATCCCATTGACACAATGCTGCGTGCTTCCTGTTATATAGCCAGATTGCTAGCTCTTGGAGCCAGGCACTCGTTAAATGCTTTGATTTATCATTGCTAATTATTGTTATTTATGTACTTTCCCTGTACAATGATGTATACATACAAATAAACTATCTCACAATACTTTAATATAATTATTTATATATATATATTTTTTTTTTACTTTTAATTTGGAGCATTACAATTCTGCGTTTCTAGAGAGGAGGGGGCCCATGTGCAGTCTCCAACACGGGCCCCCTCCTCTCTGTCCGGCGGGCAGCAGCGCACTGAGCTGTGCGCGGCCAGCGCCGGAGTTATAGACTCTGGGTACTAGAGTGCGCCCAGAGTTTATAGAGTATGCGCAGGTCACTGGGAAAATGGCCGTGGCGGCCATTTTCCCTGTACTGCGCATGCGCAAACGAGGGGGAAAATGGCTGCGGTGGCCATTTTCCAGTCGTCTTTACAGCGCCGGACCCGGAGAGGTAAGTAATACTATGGGGGCAGGGTGTGCCCCCCTGGACCCAGGGGCCCGTGTGCCTCGCACACCCTGCACTCATTATAGATACACCCCTGATGTGGCCCTTAGTATTGTATAACTCTACTCTGTGATGATTGTATCTTACATAGGACAAACAGATGACAGCATAGTATTTTGCTTATATTTTTCTAATCTGACCAGCCCTTTAGAGATATTGTTCTATCAGGGTAAAAAATAAAAACCAGGCTAAAGTTGGATCGTTGTGTTTAGAGCCATCTTTCCACATAAGATACGAGAAGGAATTGGTGATTTGGCGACATTTGGTGGAGAAAGATGCAGAAGAGTCTAGCTGAATATGTGGCTGTACCTATGGTAGTTACCTCTTTGGGTTTGACCAAGAGTCACCGTATTTGATAAGTCCATATCGCTGCCAGTCTCCAGTTCCTCAATCAATGCCAGATACCGCAATCTTGCTAGCAGGCTCTGCTCTGGTGGGGTGAACAGCCCCTTTAATCCCAGTGCACTGGTAATGTACACGCTAGGGAACAAATATTTTTTTCAGAGACAAAAGATTGGACTGTCCTAGTAAATTGTGACTAAGTTTTCCAAAACATGTAATTTAAATCATATTATTAAAGTTCATGAACATCCAAGTCACAAGCAGTGCAGCACCGTATACATAATGGCTCAAATTCCTTATCCAAAAATATCAGTTTACTAAAAGTCATTTTTAGAACAAACAATTGAAACAGTTCCTTGTGTGAATGTATCCAGAGAATTCCGGTCTCACAACTTGGTGACGTCATGTTTACCAAGATGGGGACATCCTGGAGTAGAGCGATTACAGGTTTATCACTTCACTTTCTGTCATTCTGTCAGAAGGTGGAGGGGGCAATGGGGGGACTTCTCCCAGGTCTTCTTCAGTGTCTGAAACCACCTGCAATTCTAAAATAACAAACAGTTACATTGCTGCAGAATAATCTGCCTGTCAGTCTCCTTGCACATTCTCTCTGATTAGTAAAACCCCTTGTTGTGCAGGGTTTATATGGACATGCTTTCCCTGCATGCATTAGTGCCAACTAAAAGGATTATCGGTTTATACACTGGGCAAAAATAAAAGCTGAATCAATGATGCCTTCCTAACAAAAACTAATCCGTAATAACCGTGCTATTATTGTCACTAAGGTCTTACTAGCACGGGGGGACTGTGTGAAATATTTACATATGAAATTATTCCAAATGCGTTGACTGTGTTTCTGGTGGTCCTGAGAACACTGAGTAAGTCTAACTACTGTATCAAAGCAAAACATAATGAAAGTGAGACTCAGTGCCTGATGCAGAGAGGTGAACGCAGTTCATGCACGGCTGCAAACTTTCACGGATTCTCAAGTGCAAAAATATTTATTATTTACCAGTTATTTATATAGCATACACATATTCCGCAGCGCTTTACAGAGAATATTTGGCCATTCATATCAGTCCCTGCCCCAGTGGAGTTTATAATCTGTATTCCCTACCATATGTAGATATACAAACACACTAAAGTAAACATTTTTGGGAGCCAATACATTTGTGGAGTGTGGGGGGAAAGGCATGCAAACACAAGGAGAATATACAAACTCCACACAGTTAGGGCCGCAGTGGGAATTGAACTCACGACCTTAGTGCTGTGAGGCAGTAATGCTAACCATTACACCGTCTGTGCTGCAAATGTTAGCTTGGGCATTCCTCTTGTGTACTTCCGTGCGACGGACTGAGCTAACCCTGCGACACCCACCTTGCATATATGAGCAATGCACAACTGAGCTGGTGGATCTAATCTCTCCAACATCGACCGCACTAGCATTTCCAACCTCGGCTCCCCTAGCAGCCTCTGCATGACGCGCAACCTCCGTGCAACCTTGTCAAAGTATGGCCACGGCGGCTGCGGTGCTGTGAAAGAGAACGCAGCTGCTTTGCCATAACCAGACCATGCCAACTCCTCTCTTTGTGATAATTTTAGGTCACTCCCCCAGTCTCTACCCTGAAACGAACATGGATCACAAACACCATCTCAAGTCATACCGATGTCATACGCAAATGCATACTCCATCGCACACATTGGTTTGAACTTACGCAGTAAGGGTTTCAAGGACTTTTCGTGCATGCGCAGTAGCAAAACATCACTCAACTGCGCAAACATCGGCACTATGTGCACCTCTGAATCACAGGACTTCAGAAATACACATAGGATTGTGTTAGTCTATTTTTTCTATTACAATAAAAATCAGGAATGATGACTTTGGAAGAGATTCATCCAAGGCAGGTCTAACATTCTTTACCCCACTTTAATGCACTGATGAGCCAGTTCATACATCACATTAGTGGGGTCTCAAACTACAATACTATGGATTATTAACAAGTATTGTCAAGAAAGCAGAACCAAAACATGGCAGAAAGAGTGTACTTAGCTAGGGTTAGGTTTAGAACCAAAGCAAGGTTTGCGGTTCAGACTTTCACACTTATTTGTCCAAGTCTATTAGTTCAGGGATTGAACATTGGGCTAAAGTTAGAGCAACAGTGAGGAGTATTAGGTTTAGATTTGTATATGTTTTGTATGACCCAGAACTTGAGAAAAAGAGATTCCCATCCTTCTGTTATTTCTAAGGCACCGTGGTGCTGAGATAGAAGAGTTAGAGCGACCACTCAGTGCTGGGTGCCGGCCGTGGGTAGGCAGTGGGCACCGAGGGGAGTGTAAATGAAGTGACTCTGCAGCCAGGACATAGGACCTCATTCAGAGTCGGTCGAAGCGGCCGCACGGTCGTACGCCACCAATGTTCGCTATACTGCGCATGCGTAAATTTCGCAATGCACGAGCGCAAACTAGCCGCCACGATCAGAAATTTCTCTCTCCTTGAACACAGCCAGATCGGTAGTTTGAGTGACAGATGGAGGAGTTTGTGGGTGGTAACAGGGGAAGGTGCTTGAAAACGGGGGAGTGGAGATCCGAACGCAGGCGTGCCTCATTATGCGAACGGCGTTTTATGGGAGTGCATACGGATTATGGGAGTGCATAATTAACAAAGTAGCGTCATGGCACATGTGACATGGGAGGTTTTTACACTGACATGATCGTAGAGCTTAAGAGAGGGTATGGTCAACCTTAAGCTCTACGACCAGTTCCGATGGTCTCGATTAATCCTTATATGCCCGGAGATGACGTGTAATGCGTACGAGAAGTGGGCGTATTTTTTTGTCTTCCGACTGCTTCCTCCCCTTGGTCGACCAACTACCGATCCGAACTTAGGGACGCAACTTGCGAGGGAATCATTTGAAAATCCGGCCCCTTTTTCCGTACGACCGTGCGGCCGCTTCGACCGACTCTGAATGAGGTCCATAGTCCCAGGCTGCAGAGCGCATGTATAGAGACATCCTGGTGCTGTGCATTAGAGATACCTCTGTATTGTGTATTTATAGAGACATTCTGGTGGTCTGCATTAGAGACTCTGTGTAGTGTGAATTTATAGAGACATTGCTGTATATTAGAGATACTTGTGTGCTGTGCATTTATAGAGACATCCATAATACCCTAACCCAAGCCCTTAAACTAACCCTAATACCCTAACCCAGAGTTTACCAGGCTCTGAAATTGCAGTCCACGTTTTGGGGATGTCCATGCTTGAGTATAAGTGACTTAAATAGTACCTCAGTCAATTTGATTTAACCATCTGGACTCAAGCAGAGATATTCTTCGGGCCTGGACTGTGTTGGCAGAGTTTGAGAACCTCTGCCCTAACCCAAACACCTAAAGTAACCCCAATACCCTAACCCTAATACTTTAACCCCTAACCCTTAAGGGCAGACTGGATGGGCAATGTGGTTCTTATCTGCCATCAAATTCTGTTTCTATAAGTGTAATGGTCAGCTAAGTGCCAGTGCTTTATGAAATGCTCCATTAATTAAAATGACCATGCAACCTGTGCTATCCATATTCCCCAATCACCAGAGCGCCATGGAACTTCATTACATCTGTATGACATATAGAGGTTACCTCTTACACCTAAATGCTCCTTCTCTGTCCTAAATATGATTTCCCGTTCACCCCCAATCCCTATCAGTGTCCCCCAAGATTTTGTTCACGGCCCTCTTCTATTCTCCATTTACACCCCCTCACTTGCAGATCTCATCAGCTTCTTTGGTCTCCAATACCACTACTACATTGATGACACCCAAATCTGACATCCCAGCACTTTCTCAAACTCAGAATATCCAAAAATAAAACTCATTGTGCCCCCTCCTCCTCCTATCCGTTCTAACTATCTGTTGACAGCACCATCTCCTCTGTTCACTGCCTTTGCATTAACCTTGATACTTCCCTCTCCTTCACTCCCCACATCTAGTCTCACAATCATGCCACTTCCACATGGCAATATCTCTAGAATCAGACTCTTTTTACCCCATGAATGTCACCAATGCTCTCATCCATGTACTTGCCACTTCACACAAGGACAACTACAATCTCCTCCTATCTGGATTTCCAGTTACCCATCTCTCCTCACGTCAGTCTATTCCTAATGCTGCCAGCCATATCATTTACCTCTCCTGCTGTTCTACGTCGGCCACTCCAAGGGCATACTGCTCCACTAGCTCCTCATCCTCCACATATAAAGACCTCAATTGCTCCACCCCCTTCTAAATATCCAACATCACGTCTGCCAACAACCCGTCCTGCCCTCTCTGTACTCTGGTCATCTCCCCTCACTCCCACAGCTGAGATGTCTCCTGTGCTTCCCCACTGCTCTGGAACTCACTCTCTAGCTCTATCAGACTCTCTACCAGCATCAACATCTTCACACAAGACCTGAATTTCTTCATAAAACCAGTCCTCCAATAACGCATTACCCAGCCCCCCTGACCACCCACCTACCCTTCAACCTAGTTCACCCTCCCGCTTAACATTCCCTCTTAGAATAAACCCTCACTGGCAGGGCTTTCTTCCCTCGTCTCCTCCTAGCACTATAACTGCTACCAGTTCACCTCAGCTTTGCTGTCAACCACCACTTGCTGGGCACAGAGTAATTGAGTGCTGATTTACTTCCTGTTACCCCCCCCCCCCCTTCTACCAGCCATAGTGAGGGGATTCATTCACATGGTGGACAGCAACCAGGTTGACATTCATAATGTCAACACCAAAATGTCAACATCTGAAATGCTGCCATGTGAAATGTCGACCTTCTCAAAATGCTGACGGTTAGAGTTAGGTGCCGCCAGGAAGGTTAGGCTGTGGGGGTAAATTAGGATTAAGTTGCGGTTAAAGGGGAAATTAGGATTAGACACTAGGGAAAGGGTAAGGGGTAAAATACTCACCGGAATGCTGCTCCATCATACGTCCCCGAGGGAGTGCTGGACACTAGGGACGTTAGGTTGACATTCTATTATGTCGACCTGATATATGTCGACATGTGAATTGTCGACCTAACATAACACACCCATAGTTTCCTTCAATGTGAATTGTTGACCTAACATAACACACCACTGTTCCCTTCAATTCCTCCATACCCCACCCTGCCTTTGGTTGTATTGTTATGTTAATTGTTATTCTATTTTATCCCATATACTGATGTACTATTTTGTTATTAATCTCTACATGGTGCTGTGGATATCTTGTGGCACAACATAAAGTGAAGATAATACATTTATTTTATCATTAATTTAACATGATTGTGGATATTTTTAACCTGGTAGGCGACACTTACTCCCCAACCCACAGCAGTACATATATACTTAATAAATATCTGCAACAGTAGATTATGTTTAATCTGTAGAGATCACTTTGGTATTTTAGCCAGGATTCTGTTTAAATAACGAACAATTATGTGGCTTCAAGCCGAAAGGGCTACAGCAATTCGTACAAATGGTCAATAACCAGGCGTAAAAACCTTTGATGAATTCTGTCCGAGTTTGCTCTATTGACTTAACATTGAGGGACAATAAGTCAACGTCTAGACGGGTCTCTTGCTGTGATCAACAGTAATTGTCCAATGAATGCGGAAGAAAAATAGAAATATATTGTGTATATAAAAATAAACAAATAATGTACTGTAGTAACAAAAAGCACTAACAAACATACAAGCTGCACTAAAAATACATTTATGTTTAATACAGAGAGAAAACAACAATACAAACATGCAAAAATAAATTGTAAATGAAAGCTAATAAAAGCAGCAAAGTGGTTTTCTCTTCCCAAAGCTCAGCTTGACGATTTATAGAGGAGTCTATTTATTTATAATTAACTTAAATGAAAATCAAAATGACATACATTTTCTAAACTTTATATATTTTGTTTGATCACTTTTATAATTAATGCCAACACTATTTTTGACTACAAAAAAAAACAAAACACATCAAATAAAAAAAAATGTTAGCGTAAAATAATAAATATACTATTAAGGCACCAATGACAAGCAAAAATGCTAATGAAGAGAATGAAATAAAATGAACAGGAACGAATCATAGTAGCAATGAGTTGCTTCCACATTATATAGAGGGTCTTTAAATATTACCTGCCCTTGAAAATAAAAAAGGTTATATATACATGTACTGTAGATATATATATATATACACACACTGTAAATATATATATATATATATATATATATATACACACACTTTTATACCAATGATAAATTCAATACAACATACATCTAGCTACAGAAGTTGCATATATGACCCCCAAGCAATATTAAAAACGACAACAGCCATGCACAGAGGGACTCGCAACATTTCACAGGTAATACAATTTAGAAAGAAGCACTTCCATGTTTTCTGTGCTAACAATGTGAATTTTAGTAAACTACCATAAATTGCAATTCAAAAGCACTGATCTTACCATCCCCAATCATTTTTTATACTGATCAAATGAATGCAGATACTCCCATTTGGGAGGGGCGACATGACATATCATTCGCCTCTTGTAAACAGGTCACAGACCTTTCACAGACCCTAAAGGCAGTGGGAGGGAGTGCTTTGCTAAACCGTGTAACCAAATCAAGCCAATGGTTACCCCTTTTCAATACCACTGGTCTGCACAATGCCATTCACATAGCAGCACACTGGCTCTGAAAGAATGGTCAGCCTGGAACTTATTCTCTTTCAAGTAACAGACTTCTTACAGCAATCATCTATCTACCGGGAGTTTGGGCAAAACTAAACTACAAAGGCAAACACAACATAAAACTAGATTATATCATAACACTCTACGAAATTCATGGAAGCACAATCTAAAATGATGCTCATTACGTGGTCCGAAGGGGTTTTGTTTGAATCCGAAGACACAAAGACACTACAAGACTGCCCTGGAGATGACCTATTGCTTTCTAGTCGCTTAAGCACATCAGAAATTCCATTGTTAGGTTTGATTAATTGAAACTGATAAGTTACCATGAATAAAGATTGTTTTTCTGTTTAATGCGGTGGGACTGATTTGGTAAATGCTTATTCATGTAGCTATGCAGTGCAGCATATGGGCGAGGTGCATTCAGTATTGCAAACATATACAATTTATTATGCTTGTATGGCCACAGCCAAAAGACTTTTTCTGCTTTTAATGGTGAAGTGTGAATAAAAAAAAAAAATCCATTTAAAGAGTCACTAGTATCATTACATGGGATGACAATGTGCGCTTGACTGTGTCTGCGTCTGTATGAATAAGGGACAGGGAAAAGGGTGGACAAAAAAAAAAAAAAACTTTAAAAGTACATGTCACCAAAAGTGCTCTTGTGTATTTTAATAAACCAGACAAAGAACATGTAAGTGAATAGCTAGCTGTTTCATAACATGGACATATTTAGCACATCTCATGTCAAGTGTCAGATTAGCCCGATTAACTCATCATTTATATGAAAGGAAATATTTAAAGTGGGTGTGAGGGCTGTGCCCACTAACATGATTAAACATTCATTTCCTTTAATTACATTTGTGACTCCATCATTTATATATATTTAGAGCAACCACCACTGGAATATATATATATATAAAAAAAACTAATTTAGCAAAGGTCCTAGAACAGCCATTTTCCGCGGCTCTGAATTTCTATGGTGCTACAAATCTGTATAAATAGGAAACTAGTAATAGCATGTCTGAAAGACAAAATTATGTCATAAAATATTGTTATATTAATAATGTCACAATAAGAAACATGTACCTGGAGTTTTGTATATACTAAGTTGTTTAAATAACAGCCATAAAGTAAGTGCTAAATGAATAGAATGAATAAACCAAAATAAAATAAAAATGGGTTCTATTCAGAAAATTGTGTTGGGCTGTTGAAAATTATGTGTTAATCGTCTTCTGTATTCCGGCGTATTTATATAAGTATACCTGCCGGGACTGACCAAGCAAAAACTGTCCTGCTATTAACTTTCTAGTGATCCAATTTACTGTAAATGTTTCTAGCAATGTCCACTTCAAAACTGGCAACACACGGACATGAAGTGGCGTAATTACGGCCCCCACGGAGGCTTGGGTGGCGCCGGGGGCCGTTGCTTCGCCACTGCAACTGTGAACGCTGGCCTCTGAAGTGATCGGAGGCTAAGGAAGCCTCCGATCGCCTCAGAGGCAAACGTCCCCATTGATGACGTGAGGAGCCTGCACGGCGGCGCCTCCTGGATCAATTTAGAACCAGTCAGCATGGCAGCGGGAGTGACAGCCCGGACGACGGCCACGTGGAGTCAGGTAAGTACTGGGATCAGGTAAGCACAGGGGGGGCACTACTTTAAGGGGAACAACTACAGGGGGCATGGCATATGGGCACAACTACGGGGGCACTGTATATGGGCACAACTACAGGGGACAATGCATATGGGCTCAACTACAGGGGGAACTGCATATGGGCACAACTACAGGGGGAACTGCATATGGGCTTAACTACAGGGGGCACTTCATATGGGCTCAACTACAAGGGGCACTGCATATGGGCACAACTATGGAGGAACTGTATACAAGCACAGCTACAGAGGGCCCTGCATAAGAGGCACTGCTGCAGGGGGCATTGCAAAATGGGCAGTACTACAGGGGGTATTGTATAAGGGGCACTGCTACAGGGGCCCTGCATAAGGAGCACTACGACAGGAGGCATTGCATGAGGGGCACTAGTAGAGGGGGCACAACTACAGGAGAACTACTACAAAGGGCATTATATAAGGGGAACAAACTTGATACACGCAGTTTACAGGTTCTAAGCTATGTTCCCAATAATCTGGTTCTACATGGACATAGAAACTGTGCAACCTGTCATGAGCTGAGGTGACAGACTGGCAGGAGCAGAGAGGAGGGTTGGTGAAGTAGATCTGTCAGGGTGAGATGTAATGGGCATTACTGTGTGGCATAATGTGCAAGGGGCATTACTGTGTGGCACAATGTGCTATTAGGGGTATTAGTGTGGCATAATGTGTTATAAAGGGCATTACTGTGTGGCATTATGTGTTATAAGGGGCATAATGTTTAAGGGGCATTACTGTGTGGCATAATGTGTTGTAAGGGGCATTATGGTGTGGCATAATGTGTTAAAGGGGCATTACGGCATGGCATAATGTTATAAGGGCATTACCTGGTGTCATGTGTTATTCGTGGCAATATTGTGTGGCATAATGTGTACGGGGCATTACTGTGTGGCATAATGTGTTGTAAGGGGCATCATGGTCTGGCAAAATGTGTTATAAGGGTATTAAGGTGTGGCATAATGTGTTGTAAGGGGCATTATGGTGTGGCATAATGTGTTATAGGGGCATTATGGCGTGGCATAATTTGTTATAAGGGCATTACCTGGTGTCATTATGTGTTATACGTGGCATTACTGTGTGGCATAATGTGTTGTAAGGGGCATTACAGTGTGGCATAATATGTTGTAAGGGGCATTACGTTGTGACATAATGTGTTATATGGGCATCAAGGTGTGACATAATGTGTTATAAAGGGAATTACTTAGTGTATCATAATGTGTAAGGGACATTACTGTGTCATGAAACCACACACCTAATCTTTGGGTGTGTATGTGTTTTGGGCGGGGGGGGCTGAAACAATTTTGGCAGGGGGGAGCGAATGCTAATTGGTCGTTGCTACAAAACTCTGGAAAATGGACTAAAACTGTCGTTTAGACAAGTTGGTTAAATTTTCCTTCTGTTTTCATTGTTGGCTGGTTGGAACGATAATCTTTGGATGAATGGCCAGCTTAAGGTGCTTGTACAGATGATCATTGCAAATGTGTGCAAAGATAGGGGCGCCTCTTTAGGTCTGCTCGGAGCACAAAAATGTACAGGTGGCTCTTCTAAGAACCATGAGAGGCATATAGCTAGTTAAATTGCCATGTTTTAAATGTTGCGGTTGTCTCTTAACACCCCCTTCCCAGTCTTTTCCATATAACACACATGAAAGTTTCCCAGCTAGTTATCTATTATATAATCCTGTAAGATGTCAGTCTAGCGCAGACTCGCAGGGCACTGGCCTGATTCAGAGATGGACGATAATGCAATTTTCACGCAGATCGAGCAATTGTTTGCCATTGCGTATGCACCGCACTGCCCATGTGCTGCGATCACGTTGCGATTACACACGCACAGAGGAATAGATCACTAGTTGATTGACAGACTGCCAGCGTTTGGAGTTGGTAAAGGGGAGTGGGCACAAAAACGCAGACATGCCTGTCCGTTTAAACGCCATTACATTGGCGTGCATATATTAGCCACTGCTATTGCATACGCAGCTCTGCGTGTCAGAAGAGCCCCCCAAGGCTGCTTCCGCAAGGGTAAGATGGGCGCCGATATGCTTCGATGTTACCTATGTTTACGTAGGTATGTGTTGTCGCACGCAGGTAAGAAGACAGCAGTGGGCATCTTTATGCTCAGGTGATCTTTGCTAACATTAGTATATTTTCACAGCTGTGTTGCGTACGAAAACGAAGTTGCGATCACATTAGCGTCTGTCTCTGAATCAAGTCCACTGTACACAGAGCCTCTCCTGTTAGCCTTCCCTGGTGGTGATAGTGAAAGGGAATGATACGTGAGAGTTGCAGGGAGGCCCTGGCCCCACACTCTCCTCACAGCACTCACTGGCTGCCAGGACACAACCCGCCCCCGCCCCGCTTTATAAAGAAGGTCCTTAAACCAACCAATGCGATGGGGTGAGAGTGACATGGGAGGAATAGAGGGGGGTGAGAGTGACACGGGAGGAATAGAGGGGGGTGAGAGTGACACAGGCGGTATAGAGGGGGGTGAGAGTGACACAGGAGGTATACAGGGGGGTGAGAGTGACACGGGAGGAATAGAGGGGGGGTGAAAGTGACACGGGAGGAATAGAGGGGGGTGAGAGTGACACAGGAGGTATAGAGGGGGGTGAGAGTGACACAGGAGGTATAGAGGGGGGTGAGAGTGACATGGGAGGAATAAAGGGGGATAAGAGTGACACGGGAGGAATAGAGGGGGGGTGAAAGTGACACGGGAGGAATACAGGGTGGTGAGAGTGACACGGGAGGAAGAGAGAGGGGTGAGAGTGAGACGGGAGGAATAGAGGGGGGTGAGAGTGACACAGGAGGAATAGAGGGGGGTGAGAGTGACACGGGAGGAAGAGAGGGGGGTGAGAGTGACACGGGAGGAAGAGAGGGGGGTGAGAGTGACACGGGAGGAATAGAGGGGGGTGAGAGTGACACGGGAGGAAGAGAGGGGGGTGAGAGTGACACAGGAGGAATAGAGGGGGGTGAGAGTGACACGGGAGGAAGAGAGAGGGGTGAGAGTGACACGGGAGGAATAGACGGTGGTTAGAGTGACACGGGAGGAATAGAGGGGGGTGAGAGTGACACGGGAGGAAGAGAGGGTGGTGAGAGTGACACGGGAGGAATAGAGGGAGAGGGGGAGATGTGAGGAACAAATGAGGGAATTTGCAAGGAATAGGGAGAGGGTGGGAAAGAGAGAGGGATGGTATAGAGGGAGATTGGAAGATGGGTGAAGAGAGAGGAAAAAAAAGCCCCCTGCAATAGCGGCCACAGTAGTAGACCCTCCAACATGACCCGCTACATTAGATACAAAATGCTCTGCTCCTGGACTTCCTTCGTCATTTATGATTGCAGCCACCTGTGTTGAAACGCCCTTCTCATCACTTACGTAGTTTAACACAGGAGACTGCAATCATAAATTAGCTGGGTAGCCCAGGAGCAGAGCATTTTGTACCTGATGGGAGGGGTCATGTTGGAGGGTAAGCAGTAGTTTGCGACCCGACAAATGTCCGGTCCAATATATTAGTATAAAATAATGGGATCGGATTTGACCAACAAGACTCTACACAATTGTACCATATTTCAACTGACCTAGCATTTATTTGTGAATTTGTACTGAGCAAAGCCACAAAACAAAGGGTCCTACGTGTACATCTGTTGGCGATTTGGCATGTGTCTCTTTACACTTAGAGAATGCGAGCGTGGCAGGGTGGTCTAACACAGGCTGATCATAGTAAGGGCAAGTTTGCATATTGCAAAGAGATTGTGACCAGCACGAAAGCGCATATATGTCTATCAGTTGTGGCTGTCCGAGGACTGGTCTAGTACACATTGATGACGCTGACATCTCAGGCACCAGCTAGCTGTTTTTGATTGGCTGATGGGTACTTTCATTCATACTGAGAAGGAAAATTATATCTACTGTCTCATTGAAGGTTGTTTTAATATTTTTTAAATCAACCCTAATAATAATGAATGTGTATTTTGATCTCAAAACAAATGTTAACAAAATGTGCTTATGGGTTTGTGTATGTGGTGCATACATCACTGGTGCAGAGCTGGGTGCAGGTTGCAGTGCATAGGACTCAGCATATGGGTATAAGTACAATACTATTACATGTATCTTTTTAGAACTTCAATTTGGGGCAAGATTGGCTCAGTCTGAAGGTGGATGTATCATATCTTTTGAACTAATAACAAGTCTATCCTGGCTCCTATCCGACTAGTGTATTAACAACGGTATGCGGTCAGGAAGCCGGCGGTCGAAACGCTGTCTTTCAGCTTCCCGACTGTCAAATCCCAGCATGGGACTAATGATAGGTGTCGAAATCCAGTTACCTATCATTATCCACCCGCCAAAATCCCGACGCCCAGCATACCGAAGGAAAGTAAGCCGGGTGTCGGGAGCAGACAGCCGCGGAGGGGGGGGGGTCAGGTTTAGGGGCTCCCGGGGTGACTTAGGGTTAGGCTAGGAGAGGGGGGGTTAGGGTTAGGCACCACCGGGGGAGGATTAGGTTTAGGATGCGGGAAGGGAGGGGGGTTGATTTAGGCATTATGGGGGGAGGTTAGAGTTAGGCACCACTAAGGGAGGGTTAGAGGCTCCCGGGGTGACATAGGGTTAGGCACCACCCGGGAGGGTTAGGCTAGGACAAGGGGGGGTTAGGGATAGGCACCCCCGGGGGGAGGTTAGGGTTAGGCTCCCCCCCGGGAGGGTTATGTTTAGGATGCGGGGAGGTGGGGGGTTAGGTTTAGGCACTATGGGGGGAGGTTAGGGTTAGGCACCCTCTCCCCACCTAGGGGGTGGGGAGAGGGTTATGGATAGTTAAAATACTTACCCTGTCTGGATTTTCAGTCTTCTGCCTTCCCGGCGTCGGTATTCATCCGCTGGGCTTAGGTCCGGCGGTATGTCATACCGATGGTGAGTTCACAAGCTTTATTATTCAAATTCAGCATCAACTTATGTTGCCTGGATTTATTTTTGTCATATTATTCCCACCACTAAAAATAGATCTTAGAAAACAGAATTTGCAGTTCTGATAGTTGCCAAGTGTGACTGCCAGAGATGTCCTCAGCCCCCCACCAGACAGACAGACAGATTATCAGGGAGAATGTGTTAAGAAAGAGAAAACAATGTAATCTATTGGGATACTATGTGTGACTTCTGTGCATCAGATACTGGTGTTTGAGCTTTCTTCTGCTGACAAGCAGGTAAAAGATCACTGTTACTTTAAGAGCTTTATCTTTGGGATTCGTGTCTTTTCTGCTCATTAAGAAGAACCTTAATGATAACTAAGTCAATACTTCCAAATTACAGGACTGTGAGAAAGGTCTTCTTGAGTACATAGATTCAAGAGAAGCTTGTTAAACAGTCATCCAGTACAACGTCTGTCCTGAAGAAGGGATATCTATAACGCTATTCTCTAGATTTATATTGGGTTAGAGTTCTCAGTAGGGGCTAAACAGTGAATAAGTAATGTTGTTCTGCGTGACAGGCGCTGTTGCCGACAGGTAGGTATAAGATCCTGCACCGCTGGGTCCGATGATGAGTAGACCATTGGTACGGTAGGGACCTGCACCTGAAGATGATGATGGGCTACCACCTGCAGTTATAGGATTTGCACCTCACTAACATTCCTGCACATGTGACGATGGGTATCATGGAAGACTTTTTATGTAGTTCTTGGTCAAATCTAAGCACATAATAGCTGATTTTTTTTTATCAGGTACGATCTGTTTAAATCCATTAATAAAATGGATGAGGAAACTGTCCAATGAAAATTAATGTTGATTTAGTTACTCTCACCATAAGATTCCCTACCCATACAGTTTTAGTAGACAAAAAGAAAAGCAAGGTGGGCACACTACTAATAGTGAAATCACCTTGAAGGCTGCAGAGGCATCACCATAAGACCATAGGACCCATAGAGGAACAAAAAAAAAGAGGGGAAGAAAAAGCACCACTAATACCTCTTTCAGAAATAGGACTTGGAAAATTTCCTCCTCAGACCCGGGAATTTATCCTGTGCAAATTCCCAAGTATTTGGTCGAGACCACCCTTTCACACTACAGCGTCTACCCGGGAAATTCCCAGGTAGACCCCTTTCAGACAAGATCAGGGTTTTTTAGATTACCTGCCAATCCCAATCCAGCCATTTATTTTTATTTTATTAATAAATGATTTTTTTTATCCCCTATTTGCCATCCCCCTCCCCCCCTCAATGGGGAAGAGATAGAACCCCTTCCGTTAATGTACTGCCCTGGTGGTCCAATGGGTAGCAACATTCAGACATAAGCAGGGTAATTTCCCAGGACTTAAGTCCCAAGAAATTCCCTGGTCGATTGAAGGGTCGGCAACCCGGGAATTTGGCCTGCGATTCTCGGTATGGCT
The DNA here is from genome assembly GCA_031769625.1 of Taudactylus pleione. Lineage (NCBI taxonomy): Eukaryota > Metazoa > Chordata > Amphibia > Anura > Myobatrachidae > Taudactylus > Taudactylus pleione. The sequence goes on from JAUIMM010000609.1 coordinate 2,904,345, forward strand.
GAAAGGGGCATAAGTGAATGGTGAAATTATGCATTTCTTAATTATTCTCACTATGGAAAAAAAAAAGGCTATGGAGAGCTTAAATTAATGCATGTCAGTTCATGGGTGCCCAAATCTGCTGGGACTATTTTGCAGATTAAACGTTTGCACTGATAAACCCAAGCAATAAAAAAAGAAATATAATTTCAAGGCAAGCTGTTCCCTCTTCCTAAATTCAATCTGACGACAGAGATCAAGAGACAAAGGGCTCCAGAGAAGAAGGCTCCGAAGATGGAGATGGACAGTGCAGACGCCACAATCAACAGTAAAAGATGTCGCGAGTTAAGATAGTGAGGTCAAGCAGAAAGACATTGCGGTCAAGTGAAGAAAATACCACGGTCAAGATTAGTTTCGCCTGGAAGAGGAGCCGACAATGAGTCACCACAGGAGAAGAAACAGCTAAACTAACTTTACACATGTGGTTGGCAATCCAGCAACCTGATTAGGAAGGCACTTCTGGGTTAGTTGGACACTAGGTCCATGCCTCCTAATTGTCAGGCAATAAGCCCATGCCAACATTTGAGCACAAGGCCTGTGCCCATAGTCATGTAATGACCTGTGGCCACTTTAATAAGGGTTGAGGCTCGCTGTCTAGCTTCAGGACTGTTTCTCCCTGGCCTGCGGTCTCATACTTCAGGCTTGTTCTCCATTCAGGCTTTAGGCCTGCACCACCAGGTTCTGGCCTGTGGTGACTAGCTCTCCAAATTTAGACACTAGACCTGAATGACAGTTCAGACACTAATGCTGGGTACGCACTGGCAGATATATTGGCTGATCAGTTGATCGGCCAATATATATCGTGCTCCCGTCGCTGTATGTACCAACGATATGTCTGTGAACGACGTCGTTCACAGACATATCGCGTCGGCTCTGCTGCACAGCCGATGGCAGATATAGCTGCAGATATATTGGGACATCGTGCTGTGTGGACATTTGTAGCGGCAGTTGCGGGGAGGGGGCGCGACACGCCACTGGCCTGAAGGACCTGTCCCCCTCCAACACACAACACATATGATGGTTGTTCAGTGTTTATGAACAACTATCATCGGCAGATATATCTGCTAGGTGTGTACCCAGCTTAAAGGGTATATTTAGTAAAGTGCAGGCTTTTAGAAGTGGAGTTGTTGCCCATAGCAACCAATCAGATTCTACTTATCATTTCTCGATCACCTTTTAGAAGATAATAGCTAGAAACTGATTGGTTGTTATGGGCAACATCTCCACTTCTAAACACCTGCACTATTGTAAATATACCCCTAGAAATATGGTACATTAAGAGTTTTGGTATACAGTTCCCCAACATCTGGGCCATCTTTCCACCCTTACTGCCCAGTGTTTACACCTATAGGATTCCCTCAGGTAGGCTTGTGGTGTTTCCTTGATTTATATTGTATGCATATTGTCTGCACACTGTATTGTTGTTCTGTATATTGGATGGCTCTAGTAAGGTTAGTACACTACACCTAGGGAGCAATTCAATTGGAGCAATGTTGCATCTGCATACACCACCAATGCTTACAGTAGTCCAACATTACTCATTGCTTATTTTATTGTGCATCCCCAGGAGTGAAAGGTAAAACAAGCAATGATGCGGTCGGGATGTGTCATCATTACCACTCGTTTCTAATGGCACATTGCCAACATCACTTTGAATTAACTTGTCCATTAGTATTAGGATTTAATGTTGCGCATGATATACCGGCCATATAGATTGTTGTTAGACCCAGGGCACCTGCTGCTGCTATCACTAGAGCAGGGGTTCCCAACCACAGTCCTCAAGTCACACTAACAGTCCAGGTTTTAGGGATAGCCATACTTGAGCACAAGTGACTTAATTAGAACCTTAGTTAGTTTGATTTAACCATCTGTGCACAATCATGGATATAACTAAAACCAGGACTGTTAGTGTGCCTTGAGGACAAAGGTTGGAAATCACTGCACTAGAGTGTGTGGTATATACTATGGATATATAGTCAATGCTCTGGAAAGGTTGATGAGTTCAACACCTTAGTAGGAATCCTTGATCAAGTGGATATACTTCAATCAAGAGAGGATGTGTATATTAGTGTGAGTGCCTTGTTTTCTGTATTGTGGTTCTCTTGGTTGCTCCCTCATCTCCAGTGAGGAGGATATTCATGTGGGAGTCTTCCCAGTGTGAAATACCAGTAGCATCCAGGCCAGAACATACTGAAGGTACTAGGGGGCAGGGTAGGGTGTAGATTCCTTATACGAGCTGAGTACCAAGAACAGAACCCTTTTCCCTCTTCAATTTTTCCATTTCTGTATAATCAGTTTTGTTTCTACCCGTAAGGTTCTAGAGCACTGGTGCTGACGCCTTGGGAATGAGTCAGTGTATCTCTCAGGTGAACCCATCTAGATCAGGTAGGCCTCTTCAACATCTCAGAAGGAAATGGGGATCAGGTGTCCACCAATACAGGGCGCTTTGTGTTCCTCCGAAATGAACTCAGTGTTGACACTTTCTATTTCACTGCACATACAGGCAGCATAAACCCAAGTTACTGTCACATGAGCAATTTTAAATTAATGTTGCTGGCAGAATTCACACAGAGCCGGTCAGCACGGCAAATCAGCATGTCACTGTATATGTTACAAGCCTGCAATATACAGGTTGAGTCTCCCATATCCAAAATGCTCGGGACCAGGGGTATTTTGGATATCGGAATATTCCGTATTTTGGAATATTTGCATAAAATAATGAATTATCTTGAGAATGGTACACAAATCTAAACTCAGAATGCATTTATGTTTTATATACTACATAGCCTGAAAGTTATTTTATACTATATTTTTAATAATTTGTGCTTTAAACAAAGTTTACGTACATTGAACCATCAGAAAGCAATGGTTTCACTTTCTCAGTCATGCTAAAAATATTCAGCATTTTGGAATATTCCGTATTTCGGAATATTTGGATATGGGAGACTCAACCTGTATAGGCAAATAGTGGATCTGTGCTGTTTCTAGGACTTTAATACACACGGGCACTCCTGTGGACACCTCCATAACTACACATCTAACCGATCATTAATAGGGACTAAAAAAACCATAGGACTATGCAAGATTTACATTTATCTAACCATATAAAGCATTTATATTTTACTGTTTCATTGTGAAAGCCATGATATACCAGGTGAATATATAATTTTGGGGGATATTTAAAAACTCACCGCTTCAGGATAATACATTTATTTCCTAGAATAATTTAAACCAAGTTACTCAGACAGATTAAACACATATTCGTGCAATTATATAGACCAGAAAGTATCTGGATAACACTTGATCTGGTAAATAAACAGACCATGTGTAACTGAACTGTACCAGAAATAAATGTAATGTACAGTAGATAAAATGACTGTGTTCCTCCTACCCATGCACTGGGATTATAGATAACACAAAAGGGCCATATTTTCAGACATAAATATAACCGTATTTGCATAATCTCCAGATCACTCAATGATGCCGCCAACAGAAAATGCCAATCGTCTGTATTACCAAGTGTTATTGTAGGGAGAACATTGCTTAGTGAAGCAGAAGGGAACTTATAATTAATGCTGGATTACACTGCCCACAAACATGAATCGTTGTACAGCAAATTGTTGTTCTGCTCCAGGTATATTCAGGAATACTACAACTAGTTTAGGTTATTTTGTCAGGTTGTTTATACATCCTAATTATTTTTTAATAACTTCTAATCTTTGTGACACTTTGAAAATTTAATCCATCAAGTCAACTAAACTGTCTGTAATTTATTTGTTATGCACCAATTTCATAGCAAATAGCTTTTTTTCATGTTATTTTATTTTTGAGATACTAGATTGTTTTTTTTTTAATGCTGTACAGTATGTGGCTCTCTTTTTGTTGTGTGGTGATCTATTTTTTATTGCTCTATGTAAGCTCCATAATGAAAAATATTTACTTTTACATAATCGGCCCATATTTCCCTCAACCTGTAAGCAGCTAGTTCTCCTGACTGTTACATTCCAAACATCTGTACTTCACTTTATAGTCACATCCAGTGATGTGCGGTGAGGTCAATGGCTGGGGAGGCACACATGGAGATGGGTCTGAGTGCTGGGAGCCTGTCTCACCCCCTACTCACTGTAACTCTCCCCTCTGTACACTTAAGCTTCAGTGTCCATTGATTCTCTTACCTGCATCACTGTGTCTTCTCTTGCTGCTGCTGACCCAGCTTCAATCTCTAAACACTGCAGGGAACTTCCTGGTCACATGACACATCCAAGGTGTCCATCAGTGCTCAAGGCATGTCCCCCATACTCAGAGGTATGCCTCTATTTGCTCTCTTTCTGTGCACCTTACTGCCCGAGGTGAGGCACCGCCCCCAACTCTGCAAGCAGTGTCTGACTATACAGAAGTGAGGCCGAGCTGTTGCTGCCTCATCTCTCGTCTCCCTGCAGTTGCAGTCCCAGGGAGCTTCAAAAAGCTGGTGAGTGTTAACTATAAAAATGATTACAATAAACAAAGAAGATGTTTATAAATTATAAATATCTTCTTTGTATTATTCTAATCATTTTTATATCAAATCTCAGGAGTATCTCCCCTGCCTACCCTGACTGCACGTACCTGGTCACATCACATGTAGCATATTTATGTAATTTCTTAATATATTTATGTCATTTCTTAATGTATTTATGTATAACAAGGGGACATCCTGATTGTTGGTCTCCATTGGTGTTAGCTGGAAGTATCTCATTCAGTGTAATCAAGGCCTAATAGTATCTTATATGCAGGCGCGCCGATAGCCGCGCCGGGCCAGGGTAAAGGGGACGTGGACCTAATCAAGGGATGCGTGGCCACGCCCCCTTAGGAGGAAAAGAGTGCATTGGGGAGGGGGCGCTGTGAGCCCCTTAGCCCAGCGCATAGCCAGTGGGGGGGGGGGGGGGGTGATCAGTATGATCGCTCCCCCCATAGGCATAGGAGACTGCTGTGGCTGCTGCTTAGCAGCTGCGAGTAGTCTCCCAGTGCAGCCCAGCACACAGCAGCGTGTGCTGGGCTGCTGTGATGTATATTGGGGTCTATGCACTAAGGGGTCAATCCATTTAGGTGCGAATGGCGAGTAGTGAGTTTGTTTCTTGAAACTCGCAGACTTCGCATCGGAGCGCGCTCCCGAGAATTCTCCAATCCAATTAAAAATGTCTATTCGCACTACTCGCAGTGGTGGGATGCAAATTGACTGCCAAAAGAGATTTGAGAGAAATGCATGAAAATGTGGGGAGACCATCCTGGACCCCTCAAAATGGATAATTTCGTTAGCAGGAACATATACAGTAGAAGGCTGTTTGTGGGCATTAGGAGGGTACTGTAGGTTTTTAAATGGCGTCAAATGGCTGATTTGTTTTTGTTTTTTTAAATGCAAGAAAATAAAAAAAATTACTTTTGGGGGTAAATTTACTAAGAATTGAGTTTGGTCCAGTTTAGTGTTTTCTTAATCTCGATTTGCATTGCTGAATCTTGGGTGATTTTCCCGTTTTTCATCTTGCAAATTTACTTACACCTCGCGAAATGAAAGCTGACCGAAGTCAGCTGTAATTTCTCATGGGTCGCGAGCCAATCAGCGGGCGCTTTACATGTAGCGGCCGCTCAATGATTGGGACCCACGTGGGAGCAGCCAATGAGCGGCCGCCAATGGAGTGAGATGAAAGAACTCTCTCCAAAACTCACACAAGTTTGTCTTTAGTATATTTGCAAGATGAAAAACATGCCTAAACTCACCCGAGATTGCCATCTCGACCAAACTCGAATCTTAGTATATTTACCCCTTGTTGTTTAATCTCAAACTAATTAAACGAAAAATGCAAAAAAAAGTAGTGATTTTGGGGTACTTTGAGGGCACCTTGAAAAATTTAAAGAAAATGATAAAAACAATTATTTTTCAACTAAAAAATTATTGTAATTAAATTTGGGGTGCCCTTATCTAACAAAAAAGTTGATTTTGGGGTAATTTGAGGAAATTTTTTTTTAACCCCCAAAAATTATATATATAACTATTGGACTAATTAAGCTAATTGGAAACTTCCAGTTGCCTAATTAGTCATTAGGGGGGATGTCCAAGGGGTTCAGCACAGTGTCCCGACAATTTAACCTTAAAATAAAGATTTTCCTTTCCATCTCTCACCCTCAGGGAGGTGCGAGTGGAAGTTGCGAATTCAGTCTGACTGATTCAATGCGAGCTGCTAATTGGATTGCAAAATTCGAAGAGAAAATAGCAACTCACACCTCGCAATTCGCACCTAATTTGGTAGACCCCTAAGCATTGGAGAGAGATAAAGTGGATGGAGATAAAGTACCAATTATTCAGCTGCTGTTATTTTTCAAACACAAGCTGTAACATGACAGGAGCTGATATTTGGTTGGTACTTTATCTCCATCCACTTTCTCTCTCTCCATGGTTTAGTACATAGACCCCTAAGCACAATTACGGCTTTTTGTTTCTTTTTTTTTATTTTATTCCCTATTCATTTATATATTTATTTGCTTATATCTCTCTTTGTGCTACTTATACTTATAGGTTATTATTATGGGGAGTTTTTTAGGGTTTAAAATGATTTGTATATGAGTGTTTAATACAATTCTGTATATACTGTACTGTGTTGAGGAAGTAGATACAGTATGTGTTTCCCTTACTGCCCAGACATTCTCCTTATGAACTGTTTTTCTTTCAGTGCTCCTCACAGTAACTACCATACCTATGTAATTATTAACAAAAGCTATAACAAGTGTGCGCGTACATGTGCAGATCGTACTTGCCTACTCTTGAAAAAGCATTTCAGGGAGATTGTGAGAGCAGCACCTATGAGCGCGGCAGTAAAGTGGGCGTGTACTGCTACATCTGAGGGGCGTGTCATAAAATTGATTTATATCCACATGTAAATGAGTCCCAAAGCAGTCAGTAAGATCTACTTGTTGATGAAAACACACTGATACTTCTCAGAAAATACATGTAACCATAGGGATCACTGCGCCTTACAACCAATGCAGGGAAATTATACTAATGATCCCATTTGAATGTATATATCTCTTTTTTTTCTTTTATATAACAGTGTCATAATGGTGGTAAGGTGAAATGAGGGAGATTGGTAGACTCTTCAGGGAGAAAGGGAGATTGCTACTATTTCAGGCAGTCTCCCTGACAATGAGGGAGAGTTGGCAGGTATGGTGCAGATATGTAGTGTGTATGTATGGAACATGTATGGGAAACTACTTTCCTATTACAGGACATGGGTACTAAAGAGGTAGGCTTAGATCATTCATTTATTTGCTGGGGTGAATCATCCTCCTAAGCACAAATGGATGGCCCTCTCATTCACTTGGTACATTTAGATTGGTATATATGGGCCCTCTCATTCACTTGGTACATTTAGATTGGTATATATGGGCCCTCTCATTCACTTGGTACATTTAGACTGGTATATATGGGCCCTCTCATTCACTTGGTACATTTAGATTGGTATATATGGGCCCTCTCATTCACTTGGTACATTTAGATTGGTATATATGGGCCCTCTCATTCACTTGGTACATTTAGACTGGTATATTTGGGCCCTCTCATTCACTTGGTACATTTAGACTGGTATATATGGGCCCTCTCATTCACTTGGTACATTTAGACTGGTATATATGGGCTCTCTCATTCACTTGGTACATTTAGACTGGTATATATGGGCCCTCTCATTCACTTGGTACATTTAGACTGGTACATATGGGCCCTCTCATTCACTTGGTACATTTAGACTGGTATATATGGGCCCTCTCATTCACTTGGTACATTTAGACTGGTACATATGGGCTCTCATTCACTTGGTACATTTCGACTGGTATATATGGGCCCTCTCATTCACTTGGTACATTTAGACTGGTATATATGGGCCCTCTCATTCACTTGGTACATTTCGACTGGTATATATTTAGACTTGGTAAATTTAGATTGGTACATTTAGATTGGTGTATATGCTGAAGATTCCTAATAGGACTCAAACAAGCAATCATAGAATGTATCTGGTCATTAGCATATTCAAATGGATAAAAGCAAATAAACAATTATATAGAAACCAGTTAATCGTCAGCGCTCAACCATACCAAAATGGTCAAGTTCTCGACAGGGTTTAAACTACCTTCACTGCCACCTTCGCTTCATAAATACGTATTTAGAAGGTCAACTATGTCAATGTCCTGCCTGATTTGGCCAGTATGGAACACAGTATATACACAAGTGCTGGGTTTTATAGCTGATCCCCATCGCTGTAGTATGTGGCAGTAAGAGTCCCGGGGGCCCCTGTGTGCCCTCAATTCTATAGGTGCATTGTGATACAGCTGAGGGTCCCTACTCAGGCAAACCCTGGACTGTCTAAACGTTGTGGAACACTCATGTTGGCGTGGCTTATCTGTGTGTTACATGCATTTATAAAGCCCTTTGAACGCAAGAGGGATCCACTTATAATGTTAATGGATTACAACACATATGTGGATTACAAACACCCTTGCGCTCAACTTTAACTACAGACGTGCCATCAGTGACCATGCAATTAATAAATTATCCACCCATCTACTGGTCTACAGTGGGTACTGTATATAGAAGTTTCTGTTCACTTCATACTATAAGGGGTATATTTACTAAAGTGCAGATTTTTAGAAGTGGACGTGTTGCCCATAGCAACCAAGTCTAGCTATTATCTTCTAAAAGGTGCTTGATAAATGTTAAGCAAAATCAGATTGGTTGCTATGGGCAACAACTCCACTTCTAAAAACCTGCACTTTAGTAAATATACCCCAATGGTTCTGTAAATGTTTGAAATAACATTGTGATATAAATCGTAGGCCTGGACCTTTTATGAGATAAGAGATACATTAATTTCTTTAGACACTCGTTTAAGGCCCCTTTTCACATCAATTATACTTTTGTAGGTGACTATTTTTTTTCCTTTAAATATACCTACGACAAAATTAGTGATGTTGTCTTATCTGCGCGCTACCAATCGATTGCAATTCATATGTTATAAATTATGTTGCACATTTGAATTTAATGCAAATCATTACATATCTTGGAGCAGAGAGGTATCTTTTGCAGCCTAATAAACATAAGCAAGACATGAACTAAAAGGATATATATTCCATGAAGCACTCTGGCCTTCCCTAACACTACTCCACATACCAGCCAGTATGAGGAGGGGGTGGTACGTGGGACAACCAATCAAATTCTGCAGGCTACTAAAGAGGCCGTCTCAGCTACAAACCGACGCCCATTTCTGATTATAACAATCACCGATTAAAGGTACAGCCTCAGGGCAAGTGCTTTTATGCGGGTCAAGAAAATCTGACTTCTCATATCTGTAAACAATGACAATAGGCCAGGGGTGCGTTATTCCTTATCATATTTGTGCATTTTATGCATATGCAAAATTACTGTGGCAGTGCACTATGTAATGTTTCCTTACTGTAACTTATGTTCACCATTTACCCATCTTGTGAAGTCATTATTCTAAAACATAAATAACATTATGAAGGACACTTACCTATCTGATAAAGAACTGCTAGAAATAATACTTAAGAAAGCAGCTGAAGCCCTGATAGCATAGACTCAGCTATGAATGTATAAGTAAAATGTGCCGATAGCTATAAAAGTGCTGTTTGAACCTCACCATCCTCAGTGAATCCGTCTTTTTCAGATGCACCCAAGAAGTTAGCAGGACGGTCGGACGGCTGCATAGAGGCAGGTGGCTTTGCTCCTATTTGGGGCTGAAGATGACAGTGAAGTGAATGAGAATAAACTTATACATATTTACATTTCACTGATTTGAGCGTGTGCACCAGACACAAGAAAAATACACGTACGTACGTACATACATACATAAATACATACATACATACCAAAGGTAAGCTGGGGAAGTAGGAATTATTCCGCACGGGTAATTCTGCAGGGACGGCTCCCAGAGAACCATCTGTCTGCAGGCAACACAAATACAGTTTTATAATATGGATTATTACACAGAACGTTATGGTTTATAGATTATCACAAATAGGCATCTAGGCAGTTTAAATGAACAATAAACAAGGTTACTATAGATAACAGGGGCAAAAGTAGACAGTGGGAGAGATTCAATTAGGTGTGACGTCCCGCTGTGGCCTCGCCTGATGCACACATTTCTTGATATTAATGCACAGAAAATGTGTCTTAGTACTGCTCATAGTTAATTGCAACCAATCTGTTTCCACCTCTCATTTGATAGATTGTACTTGGTAAGTGGTAGGTATGAGACGATTGGTTACTATGGCCTCTAATCCACTTTCCCACTCTTTAGAATGATTGATACATACAGTGTACCCCATGTACGGCTGCGCAAACTACCATATATTGCAGAAAAAAATCATGGAGGATGGATGGCTGTGTAGACCGCCGGGATCCCGTACCCAACCAGCAGACGAGATGCGGTCAGAAACCTGACCACTGGGATTCCGGCGGTCAGAATACTGGCGCTGGCATCCCAACCGTGGGAATCTCCAAGGTAAGTACTGGGGTTAGGGATAGGCTGCGGGGTGGGGAGGTTAGGTTTAGGGTGCGGGGAGGGAGGGTTAGGTTTAGGCACTGGTGGGGGTTAGGTATAGGCACTGGGGAGGGAGGGTTAGGAGTTAGGTTAGCAGTACTTACCTTTAGGCGTCGGCATTGTAACATGGTCGGGATGCCAGCATTGGGATTCTGATCGTCGGGATCCCGAGCGCCGGCATCCCGCACCCAACCCGTAGTACACACCATGACCAATAAGGAGGCACTGCGAGCAATCGCTGAGAATTGAATTGGACCTACAAATTAAATTGTCCAGGAACAGGTTCGGGGTAAAGATTAAGTGTAATAACAGGATTACCCATCGCAGTGTATTAAACATGGATTTAGTTTTTTTGAGGGAAGACGGGAACACTGGGCACCCTGTGGTGTCTGGGTTAAAAAATTGATAACTAGGGGTTCTAGGCGAGCTTGACCTTTATTACATTTCCTGGTATTCTTTTTTTTGCAATGCTAAGGGTCCCAGACATAGTACTCATGTCATCCTAACACGAGGCTAGAGTCAGAGACGGGACAGAACATCGCCAGTCTCCACAGCAAAATTTTGGTATGGGTCCGTAGTTTTAGTCTCCCGACCACCCCACCACGCGCTGGGCCTCTTCTGAGCGCAAGCGGTCTGGGGCATGTGACTGACCAGCAGAGAAGGCCTCCACTCTGCTCTTTTGAGGACAGAGCAGGGACAACTCGCCATTGCCGGCCTCCCGGCTTGTAAGTGACCGCTCATCCTGCACCCCTGTAGTTCTGCCACTGTCAGGGGTTTACTAGCAAAGAAAAACAAACTTCTGTCATTGGACATCTCAAATATTATATGTGATCTTAGTGTGGTTAAATAACTACTAAATCCAAACATTGAAATGTTCAGATGCAATCCATGAAGGTAAAATACACTGATATTCCCAAGCTGCTGTGATAAAACTTAGGTAGCCCCCCCCCCCCACACCCCTACTAGAGAACTGATGTCCTCACTCATATTTGGGAAACTATAAGGAGATCTAGGGCCTATTTCAGCAGAGTACAGAACAACAAAACATCTTTACAATTCTGTCCTTACTAAAATACAATCGTAGAAGGAGGTGTCTGGTGCATCCGCGATACCAGCGCTGGGACCACCGTTGCGACTATCAGCCACAATGTAGGATGGCGTCAGCCAGCTGAGTAAGCCTCAGCTGATGCAGGCTAGCCAGCATGCGAGGCCAGAAATCTGCGTCCATGGACACAGACCCTGGCCTTGGCATTCCCAGGAAAATGGGGACGACACGCTCCTGTCTCCGGAAACGCAGGCCTCCCTTCCCCGCAAATGCCTCTGCGTGTTAATCAGGCTGAGGCATAGCAGGGTCTGCAACCGATCTCGCAGGACCCGTTCTGCACATGCTCAGATAATCGGGTATCTGCGTCCAACAACAGTTTAGCGTTCTCTGCTGAATCAGGACCTTAGATAGGTCAGAAAAGCTTGTGAATGCAGTCATTACGGGTTATGTGCCACCACTGACTCTGCCCCTGCGTATAAATTCACCTACACTCAGTGTATTTCTACTCAGCAAACCTGCAAATCTGTCACACAAATCCTGCCTGCTTATTAATAGAAGCGCCTTCCTCCTAACGTGGCGACCTGCCGCTGCGGAGTGGGAGAAGAGCACAGTGGGCATATTTCATTAAGCATAAACACTTAGTTCCATGTCTATCATTCATCTAATAATACGCAGCTGTCCTTATATATTAATTTCAACAACTTGATTTACAATCACTTTAGGGGCTTATTTAATAAAACAGTGTAACACTTACTGTATGCATGCCACCTATAAGATGTTACCTTTCATAATATCATGCTGATGTCAGAGTGCTAATAGTGATTGATTGCTATGGGTTACCACATGTCACTGCTCTTTGCACCATGGGCCTGATTTAGAGATTTACGCAATTCCAATATTTACGCAAAATGAGCGATTGTTAGCCAATGCGCATAAGGGAAAGCCGCAATGTACAAGCGCTGCAATTGCATTGCGATTACTCTCGCACAGAAGATTCACTCGCAAGTTGAGTGACAGGCAGTCAGTGTTTGGGGGAGGTAATGGGGGTTGGTTGCAAAAACGCAGGCGCGTCTGACCATTTACACGCTGTTTCATGGGCGTGCATTAGTTAGCTATTGCGATCTCCTTCACAGCATGAGAGTTCCCTGCGTGTCAGGAGAGCTGCAGTGATGGCTGCTGGTCAGATTTGACTCACAAGCTGTGCGGCTTCCCGATGTTTGTCGATGTTACTGATGTTTACGCTGTTGCACGTCGTTGGACGTGTATGAAAAGGCAGCAGTGGGCGTCCCTATGCTCACCTGTGCTTTGGCAGGCATTCGCATACTTTAGTAACTGCGATCCGTAAGAGATTACAGTTGCGAATGCATTAGCGTAAATCTCGGGATTAGGCCCCATGTTACTAAATAAGCCTACTATTATTACATATCACATACATACATACAGAAAATACAAACCAACAACTGCAGCTATCTATCAATATCTGTATTAACAATTTGGGGGGGTATTCAATTAGCCCCAGTAACGCTTTTTCTCTGAAAAGTTTACACCGGTGAAAACTTTTCTCCAAAAAATATGAGATATGGTAAGAACTTACCTTTGTTATCTCTATTTCTACGAAGTCCATAGGGTTCCACAGGATACCTTGGGGTATAGGTAATGACGTCAGGCATCGGGCACCATAGAGTTAAGTTTTCAGCCTCCTAGGATGCACTAGGGTCCCCCTCCTATACCCCGCCCCCAAGCCAAGGCATCTCAGTTACGTACCATGCCATAGGCCGGAGAAGGAGAAGGAAGAGAGAGAAAAAAAGATCTGGACACACACGAGAATCACATTCTCACCAGAGGGAGACGGAAAAACCGGTGACCAGAGTAAAGCCCATCTGCAGCACAGGTGCGACAGGGCGGGAGTCCTGTGGAACCCTATGGACTTCGTAGAAATAGAGATAACAAAGGTAAGTTCTTACCATATCTCATATTTTCTACATCAGGGTCCATAGGGTATCCACAGGATACCTTAGGGATGTCCCAAAGCAGTATCCTTTAAGGGTGGGGACGCTCCTGTGCTGAAAGGAGAATCCGCCACCCGAAGGAAGCATCCTGAGAGCCAAAGGTGTCAAACGCGTAATACCTCACAAAGGTATGGACCGAGGACCAGGTGGCAGCTTTGCAGATCTGGACTGCAGAGGCACCACGTCGAGCAGCCCACGAAGGACCCACAGACCTAGTGGAAATGAGCCCTCACAGAGGAAGGAACCGGAAGGCCTTCATGAACATAAGCTTCTGAAATGGCCATAGGAATCCAGCCTGCTTTGAAGCAGGCCAACCCTTTTTACGGAAGCCATAGAGGACAAACAAGGCGTCCGACTTCCTAAACGAAGAAGTGTGGTCAACATAAATCCTTATTGCCCGCACAACATCCAAAGTGGCCTCACCCACTGAAAGATCAGGTGAGTTAAAAGCCGGCAAAACGATTTCCTCGTTGATGTGAACACTGGAAACAACTTTAGGAAGGAAACCAGGACGAGTGCGCAGCACCGCCCTGTTCCTATGAAAAATCAGAAAAGGGGGTCTACAGGAGAGAGCCCCTAAGTCAGAAACACGTCTGGCCGAAGCAATGGCCAGAAGGAATAGTTTTAGCTGTCAGCCATTTGAGGTCCACTGAGCCCAGTGGTTCAAACGGCGGTCCTTGGAGAGCCCTCAGGACCACAGCTAAATCCCAAGGCGCCACTGGTGGAACAAAAGGTGGCTGAATTCTGAGAACACCTTGCATAAAGGTGCGCACATCAGGGATTGCAGCAATCCTACGATGGAACCAGACGGACAGGGCAGACACCTGCACCTTAAGAGACGCAAGGCGAAGCCCATGGTCCAGTCCCGCCTGTAGGAAAGCTAATACTCTAGACAGACGGAACTCCCGAGGAGCATAACCTCTCGGCCGACACCACTGGAAGAACGTATGACACACGATGGTATATTCTTGCAGAGGATGGTTTCCGAGCCCTTAGCATTGTTTGCACTACAGAGCTGGAAAACCCCCTGGGGTGTCTCAACAGCCACGCCGTCAAAGACAGCCGAGTCAAGTCCGGGTGAAGACAAGGACCCTGTGACAGGAGGTCTGGACGTATTGGCAACCGCAGACGAATGTCCACGGACAGTCCCTGGAGGTCTGAGAACCAGTGCCTCCGGGGCCACGCGGGAGCTCTCAACAGGAGTGTCCCTCCTTCCTGTTTAAATTTCCGGATTACCTGTGGAAGAAGGGAAAACGGAGGAAACAGATAAGCAAACCGGAACGTCCACCGGATGGACAGAGCATCCAGCAGAGACGCCTTTTCGTCTCTTGTGCGAGACCCGTACACCGGCAACTTGTTGTTGTGCCGTGATGCCATGAGGTCGATCTCTGGAAGACCCCACCTGTCCACCAGAAGTTGAAAGACGTCCTGGTGCAGAGACCATTCCCCCGGATGAACGTCCTGGCGACTGAGAAAGTCCGCCTCCCAGTTTAGGACTCCCGGGATGAAGACTGCTGATATGGCCGGGAGATTGCGCTCCGCCCAAACCAGGATTTGGGACACCACTACGAGAGCCGCCCGACTTCGGGTTCCACCTTGCCGATTTATGTAGGCCACGGTGGTAGCGTTGTCCGACTGGACCTGCACTGGGTGACCTTGGAGAACCCGATGTGCCTGCTGGAGAGCATTGAATACCGCACGGAGCTCCAAGATGTTTATTGGAAGCTCTGTTTCCGCCCGAGTCCACCTGCCCTGGAACAAGTGTGGACCCGTGACTGCTCCCCAGCCTCGCAGACTGGCGTCTGTTGTCAACAGGACCCAATTCGCCACCCAGAAGGGACGACCCCTGTTGAGATGGGTCGTCTGCAACCACCAGGCTAGGGCCAGGCGAACCTCCGGAGTGAGCACCATCGTCTGGGATTTTAGACTCTGAGGCAGTCCATTCCATTTGGACAGGATCAATTGCTGCAGAGGTCTGGAGTGAAACTGGGCGTATTCCACCATTTCGAATACCGACACCATGGAGCCCAGTAACCTCATCGCCGAGTGCAGAGACACACGGCGATTCTGCAGACAACTGCGCACCCTCAACTGCAAGGCAGAGATCTTTGCCCCCGTCACAAAGATCCTTTGCTGACCGGAGTCCAATAATGATCAGGGTGGACTTCTGCCAGTTTATCAACCAGCCGTGCCGTTGCAGTACCGCAATGGTCAGGTCCAAGTGGCGTAGAAGGAGCTCTGGAGATCCTGCCACCAACAGAAGGTCGTCCAAATACGGTAACATGCGGACTCCCTGCAGCCGCAGGGAAGCCGCCATGACCGCCATCACCTTGGTGAATACACGTGGTGCTGTCGCCAGCCCAAAAGGTAACGCCCGGAACTGAAAGTGGTCATTGCGGATTGCAAACCTGAGGAACTGTTGATGGCGTAAAAGAATAGGGACATGCAGGTAAGCGTCCTGTATGTCCAACGACACCATGTAATCCCCAGGTTCCAGCGCCAGACTGATGGACCGTAGGGTCTCCATCCGAAACCTCGGCACCCGCAAAGACTTGTTGAGTGCTTTGAGGTTGAGGATCGGACGATACGACCCATTGGGTTTCTGCATCAAAAACAGATTGGAATAGAAACCCTGGCCCCTCTGGGAGAATGGAACAGGCACTATAACTCCAGCCTGGAGCATAGTGTGCAAAATCTTCCGCAGTTCCACGGCTTTGTTCCGGTCTGATGGAAGACCCGTGGTGAAGAATCGAGATGGGGGCCTGTGCCGAAAGGAGAGGGCGTACCCGTGAGAAACCACCTCGAGAACCCAAGTGTCTGTCGTGGTAACCGACCAACACTGGGCGAACTGCAGCAAGTGGCCTCCCACTTTGGGATCCCCCAAAGGGAGGCCTGGACCGTCAGGCCGCAGGCTTGTCATCGGGCTTAGGGGCCGGACGTCTGGTACTCCAGGCCTGTTTCCGGGGCTTGGCCGATTTTTTGGGGCCAGCCTGTCTGGGAAAAGACTGCATCTTAGGCCTACCCTGGGCCCTGTAAGGCCGAAAGGACGACGTACCTGAACCAGAAGGAACCGCAGCAGACGGAAGACATGCTGATTTGGCTGCTGCCAGCTTGGCTATGATTTTGTCCAGATCCGGACCAAAGAGGACTTCTCCATTGAAATGCAAACTTCCAGCCCTTCTTGGAATCAGCGTCCGCCTTCCAAGATCGCAACCATAAGGTGCGACGAGCAGCGACAGCCGCCGAAGAAATCCGAGACGCCAGGGTACTGATATCCAAGGCCGCCTCATTGATATAAGTGGCCGAGTCCCAGAGATTGCCTATCAACTCGGTCTGTTCAGCCGAACAGTCGGAATCGAAAGACGTCTCCAAATTATCAGCCCAGCGCTCCATAGCTCTGGCTACCCAACAAATGGCCATAGCCGGCCTAGCTGCCCCCCCCCCGCAAGGGAATAAACGGACTTCAGGCAAATCTCTACCTTACGGTCCGTAGCATCCTTCAAGGAAGACATGGAGGGCATGAGCAATGTGGCACTGCGGACTAGGGGCCTGATTCAGAGCCGGACGCTATTTGCGCTCGCTCGTTCAGAAAAAAGGGGTGGTTATTCAAATGAACCGTTCGCTCTTTGCGGTCTGTTCATGCCTCTAGGTCTGAACGAGCGAACAAAACATGCGGTAGTTTTTTAGAAAAATACGCCCCCTGGCCGCTCGCATCCTATGTCATATCCGCTATTTATTGGATTAATCGAGTACATCGACCAGCGTATGAACTGCTCGCTATTCTTGTGGTTGGTTTTTCCTACCGCAATCTTGCGAGCAGTTCTGACTATAAAATAACCCAGTGACGTGGTCAATGACGCTGCTGTATTAATTATGCACACCCTTAAAACGCCCGTTTTGACCTTTAAGCACGCCTGCATTCTGATCTCCACTCCCCGTTTTCAAGCACCTTCCCCTGTTACCACCCACATACGCCTCCTCCTGTCACTCAAAATAGCAGGCATTCGCTATTTAGCGAACAAACGATTTTCGGCCGCACTGACTGGTTCGCGCATGCGTATTCTATCCGTACGCATGCGCAGTTGTGCAGCGAATGAGCGGCCACTTACGAGCGGCTCTGAATCAGGCCCTAGGCGTGTCACATGAGAATCCACCTGAGGAGGGGATTACCACTTAGAAAAATAATTATCCGCAAACGGATAAGCCACCGCCAAGCGCCTCTGAGGCGTTTGCCCGGATGTTTCCACGCCTCCTCTAAATGGTCTATTAACTGACCCGAAAGAGGAAACACTGTGGCGTCACCCTTAATATCCTTAAAAAAGGCATATTTAGATTTTGACACCGGAGGATTGTCATCCTCAATCACTAAAGCTGTGCGGACTGCCCGAATAAGTCCAGAAATATAAACCTTGGACCTAGCGTCCGACTCTTTAGTACGGAGAGGTTCCTGGTCAGAAAGATCCAGAATCTCCCCATCATCAGAAGTCACGTCGTCATCCTCATAAGGAGCGGACATAGATGCCACCGGCCGCTTATGCGGCCTCAACACAGACTCCCCTTGTAACACGTCCGACAAGTGCTGTACAGAACTTGTCAGAGAATTAACCCACGCAGGCTCCTGAGAGACTTGGGGAGGGGAAATAGGGAGACTGTGTGGTACCATCAATTGTCTCGGGAAACCCTGCATGGGTGACGACACCACCGACTGCTGGGACAAACCCATCCGTGAGAACGCAGGCTGCGGAGCTAACTGGCCCACGAGTGTTGTAAGCGCTTTGGCGAAACAAGCCCAGGGCGGCTCCTGTACCGGGGCTGTGACAGTAATTGGCCGCGCCAATAAATAACACTGCCGACATAGCCCCTCCGCACTACCTTCCCCCTCCGCTATAGGTACCTTGCACGTAGTACACAAAAGCTGGAGAGGAAAGTCACTCACAGATATGATGGTAAGTATGTGACCCCTCTCACTGATAATCGTTAGTATAGTGGGAGAACCACCCTGCAATCACTGCACCGCAAGGGCTTTAGCAGAAAAAGATCAGGGACAGTGAAAAGGCTGACAGTAGAAAATGAAAGTACAGGCAGCAGCGCTAGCAGAAGTCACATAAAATGCAAAGAAAATCAATTCTTGCAGTAACAGCGCTGATCCTCAACTACGCAGACACAGAGCCTGGTAGGACACAGCGCTGCATACACAGACCTGAACCAAACGGAGGAGAGGTATGCCGGGGGACCTAGACCGCGATGCCACCGCTTCCAAGCTTCCAGCAGCGTTCACCATGCGCTTGTAAAGATGGCCACCGAGGAGCATAGAGGAGGCCGGCCTGGGGGAGGAGCGCTGCCACAGGGCCAGTCAGCACAGTGCAGAGAGGGCTGTTGGCAGCGGGGGAGGCGCCGGCTGTGCTACAGGGAAGGCGCGCTCCCCTGGCATGCAATTAACCCCTGGGACGCCGCAGCGCTACCGCTCAGCCGCGGTCCGCTGTCCCAGGGGTGTAGTGGAAGCGCAGCTTAGGTACCTGGCTCCACACTCTTGCCAGTCCCCAGGGAGCCCCCTGCCTGGGGACTCTGGACCATGTTTCAGCAGGGTCCCACTGCAGGACCCCGCTGCTTACCTGCTGCCCCCTTGGATCCGGCCATGGTCCCAAACATCTGGGGTCACCGCTAGCTGTGACCCCAGATGCTTACCAGCATCCCCGGATCGGTACCGGCGTTCTGGTACCGGCGGGGGTGTATGGAAGACAGCATGAACGTCAGCACTGACTGTCCATGCTGTACTTCCAGATGTGCAGCCACAGCTGCATTGAAGAAACTTCAGGGGCTATTCTTAGCCCCCCTCTAACAGGTGCATCCGACTCCGGCCGGGCACCGAATGAAACTGAGATGCCTTGGCTCGGGGGCGGGGTATAGGAGGGGGACCCTAGTGTATCCTGGGAGGCTGAAAACTTAACTCTATGGTGCCCGATGCCTGACGTCATCACCTATACCCCAAGGTATCCTGTGGATACCCTATGGACCCTGATGTAGAAATAGTTATTGGGCTATCCTATTAGGCACGGTTTTTGTATATGTGAAGTGGTATAGGAATTATCGCAAATTTCTTTTCGCCACCTCTGAGCAGGTCATTTGGCTGAAAATGACAGGACTTGGGGCCTGATTCAGACCCGCTCGTGGAGCGATGGTGGGCCATTGCGCACAAGCCCCGGAGCGAGTGAGAACTTCACTCACTCCGGGGTTCGCTACAAGATGGGGCGGCTGTCGATGTTGATCGACAGCTCGCTCCGTTTTGTAGGCGGGTAGGGGGGGGTGGCTGGACAAACGGAGGCGTTCCCGAAGGAACGCCTGCCGTTTGTGGGCGGCCCTACTGGCATCACTCGTGATGTCAGTAGTGGACTTCCTGCTCTATTAAAGCACTAAGTCCACTCGGGCTTGCGAGACCTGAGACTCTACCACACCCTATCTATAATGGGTGCAGGGTGTGCGGTGCACACGGGCCCCTGGGTCCACGGGGGCCGGCAACGCATACCCTGCACCCATATTTTCTAATACTTACCTCTCTGAAGTCCCGCGTCAGGTGTCGCAGCCCTGCACAAAACGCCTGGAAAATGTCCACTGCTGCCATTTTCTCAGCGTTTTTCGCATGAGCAGTAGAGAAATCACATACGCGGTAGACTCTGGGCACTGACTAGTGCCCAGAGTCTACTGCTGCGGTCAGTCCGCTGCCGGGCTGCAGGGGAGAGAGGAGGGGGCCACGCAGGGGGAATGCATACGGGCCCCCTCCTCCCTTAATACGCCCCTGGTCGGGCACAGGTGGAAATGCAGACAGATGTTGTGGATGCACCAGAGAAAGAAATCGGCACCTGCGCATGCATTGGTTAAGGTATGGATTGATCTGTCCGTCGACAGAGCATACTATTCATAATATGGGTGTTTCTGGGCGGTGACCATGCAGACGTATGGAACCATTTGTAATATATATATGTATTAAATATATAAATATATATATATATATATATATATATACACATATATACATACACAGACACGTACATACACACATACTTAAAGGACACTGTATTTAAAACACACGTTGCTCAGGATGCCACCTTCAAACTCTCAACCTCACATAATAGTATCAAACACCTAACACGTGAAGTTACTTAATTCTAACTATATGAAGCTAGGTGTAATTGTAATTTCAACCCATTGCAGCTAAGAAGATCTATGTAGCACATTACATAGATCCTCTTAGCCGCAATGGTTTTATACTGGCAATCATAACTAGCTTCATATAGTTAGAATTATCGGGATTCCTATGCTGAAGCAAATCGTTCTATATGTTAGGTGACTGACTTTGGTGTATGATGTTGTGAGCTCAAGTCCTGGTTGTGACATGCTTAGAAATGTGTTTTACACACACAGTCAAGTACATTATTATGACCACCAGCTAATAGCCAGAGTATCCGCTGTGTGCAGCACGGACAGCAGCTAGACTGGCTGGGATTGACTCAATAAGGTTCTGCTAGGTTGGCGCAGGTATCTGGAACCATGCCGACTGCAATGCATCCCACAGCTGCTGGAGGATGCGTGGTGGAGTATCCATAGAGCGAACACAACGATCGAGGTGGTCCCACAGATGCTCAATTGGGTTAAAGTCTGGGGAATTATGGGGCCAAGGAAGTACTTGGAAGTCTTGGTCTTGCTCATCCAACCACTGTCGGACATTTCTAGCCGTGTGACATGTCGCATTGTCTTGCTGGAAGATCCCATCCGCCTCAGGGAAGACAATCAGCATATATGTGTGTACGTGCACTACAAGGATGGATTCATAACCAAATCGGTTGAGGGTACCTTCCATATGGATAATTGGGCCCAGAGAATGCCATGAAAACATTCCCCAGACCATAACGCTGCCACCACCAGCTTGTGTACTACCAGCAATGGTTCAGGGTGTTTGTCCTCCGATGTTTCTCGCCTGACACGTCAACGTCCATCCGTTCGATGAAGCAGAAACGTGACTCATCGGAGAAGGCAACCCTTCACCAATCAGCGGAGTTCCAATTCCGATAAAAGCGTGAAAATTGAAGCCTTTTCCGCCGATGCACCTTCGTTAGCATAGGTGCAGTGACCATCTGTTTGCTTTGGATCCCCATACGCAGCAGGGTTCGCTGAACTGTCATTTTAGACACATGTTTGGTGGCCCACAGGTCCATTTTGACAGTGAGCTGCTCCACTGTAGCGTGTCGCTCGGCCCTCACGCACCTTCGTAGTCGACGTTCACCTCTCACATCAATGGCACGTGGTACTACGCAGTTTTCCACGTCAGTTATTTGCAATGGTGCCACTTGTCCAGTCACGATACACCTTCACCACAGCAGCACGCGAACAGTTCACAAACTGCGCTGTTTCAGAGATACTGCCACCCTTGGCCCGAAAGCCAATAATCATCCCGTTTTGCAACTCGGATAAATCGCCCCTTTTACCCATGACAGTAACGAGTGATATGTGTGCAGACGGACTTTTGCACACCTTATATACCCACCAAGCCAGTGCATGACACGTGATGTACTTCATGGGCTACACGCTGCCAACATCAAATGTTGGAGGTTGTCATAATAATGTGACTCGACTGTGGACAGGGAAATGTAACTGAAGGTGTTCATATCTCCCGTACACGTCGGAGACTTCACCGTCTCAGAAAAAAAATGGTGTCATGGGGGTGTATGCCGGCTTCCATGCTTGATCGCAGCATGTGGACGGAAACTGGATGCCTGTTTCAGACTGATATTTTGCTCCCAGCATGGGACGAGTGCAAGTTCAGATAGTATGATGAAAGTTGCTGCTGCGGACGCAAACACAGTGAGTAGGATAGGCCTTCACATGCAGACACACATATTTCTAGTATACACCGGGTGGTTTCTCGAATAAGGGAGGAAGTAGGCTTCCGTGACCGCACATGTATCTGTGTCAGGCCTTATAAATGGAATAAACTCTCTGGGAAGTATTATTTCATTTGAAACTACAGCTAGTCCTTACGTCACTCGCATGTAACATGTATCTTATACATAACGGATTGCAAATGTATGACCTTACAAGCATGATTACACATTGCGCACTTTTAGATGAAAATTTTTGATCAAAAACAATTTGAATATCAGTCAATTTGGATATTCACATATGAAATGAATTAGATCTATTGTCACCGGCATATGTATCAATTACATAGCAACCAGTTATAAATAAATTAATAAACAAAAACTGGATTGAATGACGGCTTCTAACATGTACAGCCAACAAAAGATCAAAAGGGGTATCTAACAGCGGTCAAAAATGTAAAAGAAAGTAGAACCAGCAGTGCTCACAGAAGAACATCGGGGAAAAGCATTGGGTGAGGAACTCAATGCTGAGTGATCTTTACATTTTGTCCATAAACCTCTATTAGTAATAAAATCTCGGTTAGTGTAACCTAGACCGGCACACCGAACATCTAGTGAAATAGAAGAAACCTTCTAAACTCAATTCTCAAACATACTGAAATGGATAAAGCTCACATTACACAAGGTCTCTGGATCTGGCCACATAATAGACAGCACATTTAGTACATACCATGTAACTGACGGATACTCGGTGCAGGTTCACAGCCTGGCGATGGAGAGACTGCCTTAGGAACATCTCGTCTTTAATGGCATAAAAGCTTCATTAAAAAAAAAATAAAAGACAAATATATTAATATTAAACGTTCATCACTCATCAAGCACCATTCATAAACATTACTTTAATTACTCACTGTATAGCAGCAGAGAGGTGAGAGCTGGTACCCACAGAGGTGATGAGGCACTGGATAGAGGCAGGTCTAAGTGGGTGTATGGGGGAGATAATCTCAAAATGGGGCTTCAGATCTATGAAGGAGTGTTATTGATGGTTTTGTAAATTAGGGTAATTTCAATTGGAGTAGGGTTACTAAATTTTAATTTTAGATGCCCCAGGGTAGCCTAGTATTTGTTGTTCCATAAGTGCCGGCATGCTGGGGCAGGCTGACTGTAACTTGTAGTCCACCCTGTAACAAACAATGTTATTATCTATTATTTAACCTATAACCCCGCACCAACTGCCACAAGGGATGCTAGTTCCTCGGGAGAGAGGGCACTCTTTTTTGGGGGGGTCCCCACTTTCTGAGGAATTCCAGCCCTGGGCTGACCAGTTTGAGACTGGTTAATGTAATGGCAGTGGGATCCCACGCTGATTGTCCCCCTGCTATGGCATTATCCCTCTAGCTGGTTCAGCCCGATGATGGTTATTGGAGAATAGGGGGAACCATGTCTTTTTCCCCTATTTTCCAATACCAGCCCAGGCTGAGAGGTAATGGACTGGTTACTGATTTTGGGGGAACCCCACGCTTTTTATTAAAAAAAATTTTTTAAAAATCCAATATTTTGTTAACTTTTTAACCTAATGAATCCTGCACAGACCATAGTGATCTGTGCAGTGCATCTCCCAGACTCGCTGATCTATTGTTTGGGTGGGTTTTCCGTTGTTTTACAGTCGGTTATAAAACCGACCATTAGTAAATCTGTAGATCCTCTATGTGGAAAAATCAATTGTTGGTCCGATGTTCTAAAGTTAATTTTTGTTGTTGTTTTGCCATTGAATTTGAATGTTTGGTTTGCAAAATTGTTGAAAAATCGACCAAAAACCCCAAAGGTTGCGGGAGAATTTGTGTGTCCAAAGTTTTACCAGCTCCATTGGCCAGGACGGGAGAATATCAACCCAGTGCAAGGGGCTCATCTATATAGAGTACTGTTGTCACGGCTAACTCTGTGCTGGCGTATTGCATGCATGGAAATAAATGCAGCTATTCACCCTTAAGCAGAATATCATGCATATATGTGATCACACCACCCCCATCCATTTCTTTGCTGAAGTAGCTGGAATTTCTATTAGTGCACATTTGCACTAGGCCTATTCTTGGTACAAGAGATCAGTCTGATATCAGACAGATCTCGGAGTAATCTGCAAGTGGAGGTAAATACGACTCAGAGTCGCCTGTATTTGATGTTTTGCATAGTTGCCTATGCTCAGCTACGGGGCATGCACAGCCTATAAAATCACAATATCCACCCGCAAAAAATGTAGTTGTGTGTTACTCTGAATAAGCTTCTGGATTTGACATGTTGAACATTAGGTATCATTGGAACATCCGTGTGTATTAGAGAGACAGTAGACCACATGAGATGAAGGCAAGAGGTTATGGGAGAAAAGGCAACTTAAGGACAGCATAGAGGTAGCACTGTGGGCCTCATTTCTAATTGAGCATTATCATTCACAATGAGTGCTAAAAACTTGTTGTGTATGATAAATGGTGCTCCAGCCAATCAGATCCCAACTGTCATCTGTTTGAAAAATGAAAGTTGGGAGCTGATTGGCTGGAGCACCATTTATCATACGCAGCAAGTTTTATTGATAAAACTCATTGAGAAATGTCTCTCCCATCACCCACGGTGGGAGCCAGAAGATGGAGCTCATGAGTGAGCTCCAGCCCGGCTCCGGCACAGCAGCCAATGAGAATCTGTCTGACCCTCATTGGCTGCTAAAACAAACACACCGCCACTGGGTAGTACGAGTGTACTATCTGGTGCCAGTGTTTGTTACTGTAAAGTGTTCATTTTTAATACTTTGTTGAGAATCCTTTGCAGACAATGACTGCCTGAAGTCTGGAACTCATGGGCATCACCAAATGCTGGTTTTCCTCCTTTGTTATGCTTTGCCAGGCCTTTACGGCAGCTGACTTCAGTATGTTGTTTGTTCGTGGGTCTTCCTGCCTTTAGTTTTGTCTTTAGTAAGTGAAATGCATTCTCGATCGGGATGAGATCAGGTGATTGACTTGGCCATTGCAGAATAGCAGTATGTTTTAGGTCATAGGCCATTCATACTAAGAAGCACTGGCCAATCAACTTTGCTGAATTTGGGTGGATCTGACCAGACAGTATATTCCTATGCACTTCAGAATTCATCTGGCTGCTTCTAGTGAAACCGTGCCATTGGAAGCCATGCATGCTTATGTCATCACACTGCCTCCACTGCTTATTACAGATGATGTGGTACGCCTCGGATCATAAAAACATTCCAAGCCTTTTTTTCCCCATCATTGTGGTACAGCTTGATCTTTTTTTATATAAAGTCTAATCTGGCCTTTCTATTCTAGATGCTTATGAATGGTTTGCACCTTGTGGTGGACCCTCTGTGTTTGCTCTTGTGAAGTCTTCACTGTATAGGAGACTTAGATAATGATATGTCTACCTTCTAGAGAGTGTTCTTCACTTGGCTTGATAATGTGAAGGGGTTTCTTTTTACTATGGAAAGGATCCTGCAATCATCCACCACTGTTGTCTCCCATGGACCTCCAGGCCTTCTTGTGTTGCCGAGCTCACCAGTACATTTTTTTCTCAGGATGTACCAAACTATTGATTTGGCCACTTCTAAGGTTCCCTTAATCTCTGATGGATTTATTTTGTTTTTGCAGCCTGACAATGGCCTGTACCACTTGCATTGAGAGCTCCTTTCACTGCATGTTGTAGGTTCACAGCAACAGCTTGGAAAGAACTCCAGACCTTTTGCCTGCTTAATTTATAAAGAAACAGTAATTAATAGCCCACACCTGTCCATGAAACAGCTTTTGAGTCAATTGTCCAATTGCTTTTGGTCCCTTAAAAAAGAGGGGGCTCCATATTAAACAGCTGTATTTCCTAAACCCTTCCTTTCTCCAGTAGTTAGAGCAGCAATATAATAGGTTATATCAGCTGCCTGATCAATAACAGGTTTCATCCACCAGAAAATGAACAAGGATACAGAAATGAGGCAGCGATCTTTCGGATATGCTGGATGATTTTCAGCATGTCCGACAGAGCGACAATTGGTCGGTCGCGGCAATACACTGTACAATTATCTGGGTGATCAATATCCTGCGGATCGACTAGAGTATAGAGTATGCCCAGCATTAACATGGGTATTTAATTCTGACAAACAGCTATCCTCTCTCAGTGCTACTACTTTTAATTTAAATCTGGTTTTGAACAAAAAGGCTGGGTACCCCCAAAAAACAGCACTGCAATGCAAATGCCCCTGACATCAACTACAAGTGCTAGTTCATATGATGTTATTGGAACAAATAGATTCCATTCTCTAACCCATTTTCGAGCTCTAACAAAAACCTTGTAAAAACATGTACTTTGACTCTAGTGGGCAAGAGGCCGAAATACACTGAAGTGACAAAAGTCATGGGATAGCAGTATGTAAAGATAATGATAGGTGATGCCACTGTACTGTGACGTCCTGGAAATGACCAGACCTGCATCAGTTGTCGGACATCTCGTGAGACAGGTTGAAAACCGGCTAGGCTGCTCATTACAAGGCAACGTGAATTATTGAAGTTCAAACAGGGCATGATGGTAGATGCCCGACAGATGTCACAATCCATTTCCAAAGTTGTGCAGACATTCAACATTTCTTAATTTACGGTGTCACGTGTGTATCGGGAATACCTCTTGGAAGGCATTACGACCCGCTGTGGATAGCGCAGTGGCCGACCACCAGTGCTTAATAATTGTGACCAGTGGTATCTGGCCAGAATTGTTTCGTGGTAACAGACAAGCAACACTGGCTCAAATCACATCCACATTCAATGCAGAAGGTACCAGCAGGTCAGTGCAGCGTTCTTTATCTTCCATAGAATATGGGAGCAGAAGACCCCACCAGAGTGCCCGTTAACACTACGACACAGAACACAGCGCCTCACCTGGGCTTGTGATGTCACTAATTGGACTCTGGAGGACTGGCAAAATGTGGTGTGGTCCGATGAGTCACGGTTCCAGTTCTTTCGGGCTGATGGTAGGGTTTGGGTGTGACGCAAACCCCATAAGGCTAGGGACCACAGTGGTGAACAAGGCGCCATGCAGGCTGGTGGTGGTTCCATAATGGTGTAGGGTGTGTTCATGTGGCATGGGTTAGGTCTGCTGGTCCGCCTGAACATGTCATTGACCGGTAACTGCTATGTTGCATTGCTTGATGACCGTTAGCAGCTCTTCATGGACTTCATGTACTCCCACAAAGATGGAATATTCCAGCAGGATAATGCACCGTGCCATCAATCCCAAGTTGTCCAGAATTGGTTCGAGGAGCATTTTGAGGAATTCAGATGAATGGTGCGGCCACCACGTTCGCCTGACATAAACCTAATCGAGCATTTATGGGACGTGGTGTAGAGGTCCATTTGCACCCAAGATCTTGCACCTACAAATATTAGTGAGCTATGGGAAGCTATCCAGACGGCATGGGTCAACATCTCTCCAGAGGTCTTCGATCCATTTGTGGAATCGATGCACTTCGCTGTGCTAGAGGGGATCCTACACAATACTAGGTACCTATTCCATGACTTTTGGCACTATTAGTAATTGAAGGATATTAATTAAAATGTAATGAGTAGAAATCTTGAATATGTCTTGGTATACTTATGGTACTGTTACTATGTCAATGTACACCTCCAAGAAGTATAAATTAAGCTTTATAAGAGAGACTAGCATAAAGCATGGGGGATTTTGTCACTTTGGCTATACAATAACAAACATTAAAGAAACATGTGTTATATTTCATAGGATGTAAGAGAACGTGAGGCTAACATCACAAAAAGCGGAATGTTTAAACAAAAAAGGAGAGTACATTTATGTCAGAAATGGCATCCCTGGGTTGACACAGTTAAACATTGTTTAATAAAAGTAAGAGATAGTGAAAGGGAAAATATGACTCAAAATGCAAACAGGCAAATCGTGAGCTTATGAAACAAGATAAAGGACAACAGGCATCCTCTGGCTTATCACATGTGGCCAACAAATCATAAAGCTGTCTTTACTTATCTTTGTTCTCTCCTACTTGCTGATGCCATACCACAAGGATACAATTGTAGTTAACTAGCAGTCGCATCAGGGCAGCCACACTATTATAATTAGTCAATCATTGCACAACTAATCTGAAGAAAGGTCTGAGTGATTTGCTCCGGGAATAATAACACCAAGGGCAGTTTAGAATAAATTCATCCTTATGCTAGGTACACACACTAGCAGGT
This sequence comes from Taudactylus pleione, assembly GCA_031769625.1. Taxonomy (NCBI): domain Eukaryota; kingdom Metazoa; phylum Chordata; class Amphibia; order Anura; family Myobatrachidae; genus Taudactylus; species Taudactylus pleione. Next base: position 2,933,127 of record JAUIMM010000609.1, read on the forward strand.
ACATTCTGCTGATCCGATAAACGTTCCGGTCCGACAGAGCGATTATCGGATCTCTGTTCACCCACACACGCTGAACAATTTCTAGCTCTAGCAATAGCACGCACGCAGTTCAACTGTGAAAGTATGCTAATTCATTGCGGTCACTATGCCGCCGCAGAACTACATAAGGACGCCCACATTACCTTACACACATCCGTTATGTTTAGCAAGACTGCGAAAACATCGGTACATTCGAGTACCATCGCAGCCTCACGCACAAACCCTGACCTTACTCAGAAATTGCTAACTTCCATGCACGCTATGAGACCTCAGGCTGTGTAGGGCGTCGCAGTGGCTAATTTATGTATGCCCCTGCAACAACGTTCAAACGCACTGTCACGTCTGTGGGCCTGATTCAGACCCGCTCGCAAGTGAGACGATGGTGGCCCAGTGCGCTTGCGCGGCGTGCGTGAGCCCCAGAGCGAGCGCAAAAAGCACTCGCTCTGTGGCTCACTACAAAAGGGGCGGCTGTCGATGTTGATCGACAGTTCGCCCCGTTTTGTAAAAGGTGGCCGAGGGGGTGGCTTCACAAACGGAGGCGTTCGCTGCCGTTTGTGGGCGGCCCAACTGAAATCACCAGTGATGTCAGTGAGAGAGCTTCCGGCTCTGTTGCATGTTTGGGAATGAAACATGCAACAGAGGGACACACTAGACAATGTCGCTCATGAAGTGAATCGTCTAGTGTATATGCCCCTTAAGGTGATTATCCACTAGACGATTAAAATGAGCGATTGAACGATTACGACATCGTTATTGTTCAATCGCTCGTTAATCGTTCATAAATCGTACATTAAAATGATGAAAACGACCAGCAATGTGCGCTCCTGCTGGTCGTTTTTCAACATCAATCATCTTCTGAACATGCAGGCCAACCTGCCGATAACGAAAGGTTGTGCATGTTCAGGGATAAGGGAGGGTGTCTGCACTGAAGGACATATCGTTCAGTGTGGGCACATTATCCCCTGCACAGGATGGAGAACGATTGCATGATTACAATGTTGTAATCGTACAGTCGTTCCACTCTCGTGTAGTGGATACGCACCTTTAGTCCTCAAGGCATCCTAGCTGTCTAGGTATTAAAGAGATCCATTCTTAAGCACAGGGGATCTAATTAAAACCTCAATCAGTTTGATTTAACCATCTATTTTCAAGCCTGGATATTGTTACAGCGCATAGGCATTTCTAATTGGATCTCGCATTTCTCGGGAGTGTATATTCGTGCAATGTTTGCGAGTTTCATGAAACAAACTCGCTTTTGGAAACTCTCACTTAAATTCAATTAACCCCTTAGTGTTCCTTGAGGTAGGACCACCAAGACGACATGTGGGCCTGGATGCTGGCGGGCATGGCCACCAGGAGGGGATGCAGCTACTGTACGTCCCCTCATTGTGTACATACCAATGGTGCACGTCGCCCATGGGTAAGGTAAGGCGTAAGTGTGTGGTCATGGCATAGGCTCTAGGGGGAGGCTTGGGGTTAGGCACAAGGGGGAGGCCTGGAGGTTAGGCACAAGGGGGAGGCCTGGGGGTTAGGCACTAGGGGAAGGCTTGCGTTAGGCTGCGGGAGGGGATGGTTAGGGTTAGGCTGAGGGGGGGGGTCAGTTATGGCTAGGCTGCCGAAGTGAAAGGTGAGGGTTAGACTGCAGAAGAGGTGGGTTAGGGGAAGGGTTAGAATACTTACCTGCATGCACTGACAGTTTTACGCTGCCGGGATACTGAATGCCGGCATTATCAACTCCGGGATTGCGTACCAAACCCATTGAATACATAGCCAGTATACATTTATAAAGTCTCAGGTACGTCACTTGTTCCAGTCACTGTATGTAGCCTCACAAGGTTATAATGATGTTCCCTGCAGACTCCATAACCAGTCGCAGTCCTGTATAGGCTAATATTCTCTTGGCACATCATTTCTACCTTTCACTATATTAGTTTTGTGCACATATGCAGATGCTGGTCTACAAATCTTGAGCCCCTTTTTTGTAAAATGTACACAGGGTGCAGATTAGGCCTTTGCCACCATGCGCATAGAAGCTGAAGTGAGCACGTCCTGTGCATGACATGACGTCATTCCTCACCTTTGTTTTAGAATGTCAAACTTCTTCTCCCAGGTCTTATTCAGCCTCTCCAGCTCCCTCTGTAACCTACAAGGTGGAAAGTGTCAGGTGGGAATCTGGAGATGTGACCATACTCTGTGTATGAAACAGTCACTTACTACCTCTCTATGGTATTTGTGTCCTCTTCTTTCACCCTTAACAGGTTCTTAATCTGTGAGAGCAGCTTCTCCTTGTCTGCATGTATACTCTGTTACAATGAGAAAATAGGGTTGGAATGTATGTAACACATTTTAAGGGATTTTGGACTGACGCATTTATTACAGGCAAGGGGATAAATAAATTGCCAGGCAATGCCTACTAGGAAAATGTGCCCAAATGTGGGAAAATAACACAAGTGCCGACATAAAATAGTGGGTGTGGCTATTCTAAAAATGTGGGTGCGCTTATATATGAGTGAGGCTGATTTCATACTGTGAACAGTTATTACACAGTTCTCATCAAACAGTTTAAAAAAATATATTATAAACAGGAATTGTGAATAGATCATGGTTTCATATTCCAGGATATAAAACAGAGACAGGGCTGGCTTAGAAAAACTGGGACTGTTTCATTCATTAGCCCTGGGGGCCAAACAAGTGCAGAAATGACAGAGTTTGGCTGTAGCCTGAGTATGGGTATTTTACAAATTATATTTTGTACTGTTGATTTAAACAACTAATATACTGTATATGTAATTCTCCAGTGAAGTCCGCTAATTATATTTAATTTTCTATCACCTGTGGAGGAAGCCTGCACTCATTATATAAGTGTAAATTAACCAATCTATAAAGTGCAATTCCTCACTCTGCTTTGTGTGTGGTCAACATAATATGGGTACTATATAATTCTAAAGGGAGATTCCTCAAACCTTCTAAAGAGGACAAGTGGGGGTTTTACCCATAGCATTCAATCAGATTCTAGCTATCATTTAATTAATTAATGTACAGGATAAATGATAGCTAGAATGATTGGTTGTCTCAGGCAACTCTTTCACTTGTCCTCTTCAGTAGGTCTGATAAATCTCGCTCTAAAGCCACGTATCCATTAGGCGATTTTAATGAGCGATAGAACGATTACAACATCGTAATCGTTCAATCGCTCATTTATTGTGCACTATAATGTCGGAAACGGACAGCGAGGCGCCCTCCCACTGGTCGTTTCTGACATCAATCATCGCCTGAAGATGCTGGTCAATCTGCCGATAACGACAGATTGACCATGTTCAGCGATGAGGGAGGGTGCCTACACTGAACGACATATCATACAGTGTAGGAACTACAGGGGATCATGAACTACTGTACGATTACAATGTTGTAATCGTACTGTCTTTCCATAGTCGGGTAGCGGATGTGCACCTTAAGTCCTTATTATATAGCAAGTAACAAAAATGTGTTAAAATTCCAAATTATATCAAATTGTAACCCAAGATATTTAAAAGCACTTCCATTCACGGTGGGCAACCATTGTGTTGATTGATATTATGAATATGCAGTCTGTCAAATGAAGAGAAGTTGGCACCTCGTTAATATTGGTCACGTGTTGTGAATAGTATTAACCATACAGTGTGGTGATGTCACACTGCAAACACTTTCTGTAAATGTCTTTGTAGTCTCTGGCACACCTTCTCTAGGGGGAAGCTTAATCCAGTAAATGACTACTCACATCTACTTCAGGTTTAGGTGACTTGGATTTTTCTTTCATTTGCTTCAGCTGTTCTGCTTCAAGGATCAATTGTTGTTTTTGTCTCTGAATCTCTCCCATGAGGCTTTCTTCATGTTCCCGTTGAAGTTGTGCTTGCTGGGAATGACAGATAAAATTGTATTTGAACTTTCCTACGGACATGTGAATTTTGAACTTAGGTGACTGCGTTATGCAAGATTAATGAGCATAGACTTTATAATTTTGTTATCAATGTCCTACTAGGATGCATAAGGCTAGGGATCCCCAGGACTCTATGTGTGTAATTATCACCTGGATGTCCCGTCCTAAATTACAAAAAATATTTGAAGTACCCCTGAACGGCACAGCAAGTACACCTGGGGGTAATATCCAGTATTATTTCTTACTATCCAGTATTATTTTTACTGGGTTTTTTCTCAATTGTACAGCACTGCAGGGTATAGTTATGCTATATGAGTAAATGTTTATAATAATAGATTATTATTATTATTATTATTAACACATATACCCAAAGGAAATGGACAAATCTTTTGATTTTGTCAGGCTATAAATGACTAAAATTACACATGCAAGATCATGGAAGTAGTAGATATACAAAATGAACATTCAAACCCACTGCAACTCTGGTGCCTTGTCAATACATATTCTTAAAAAATAATATTATTGTTAATATAAATAGAAATAATGTAATTATTTAGAGGGCAACTCCATCCAAAACCTAAAATTTATGGTGCACCTTGAGCTTCTCTCCAAAATAATTCTATCCAAAACTACAATTTGGGGGGGGGGCTTTATCACACTTTAATAATATATAGACATGTACTGTTGTACAAGAATATAAATAATTGTGCTCTGTACAAAGAATTATCAAGGACCAGAGTAATAAATAGAGTATTACTTGTAAACCATCGCTAATAAAACAGAATTATACTTTGCGTTTATTGGAAAAACAGACTTCGTTCTTTCAACTTCATAGGTCAGTAAAACACTTTGCACAATGATGCTGAAGCTGCTCTGCTAATGCAACATTTTCTGCTGTGCAAATCTCATAGGATTTAAAAAGGAATATTGTGTGTTCTTCACACGTTTATGATTTGTGTATCACATTGTTTTTCTTACCCATTGGCCATGTTTCAAAAACTAACCAAAGCATGGTGTGCCACAGATGTATTTACAAAACAATAAACACCACATGAAAAAAATAATAGTGACTCGATTTAAATAAATAATTAAATATGGACGGAAGCGGAACTGTTACTATAGAGTTTACACATACACAGGGATTTTACCCATAGGCTTATATTATTTTATAGCAGCATTAGTTCTAAGTGTCCTGCAAAATTCCAGTAAAACTAATGGGGTCTATTCATGAAGCAGGGAATACCCCGGTTTAGCTGAAATCAGTTCATGGAGCAAGTTACCGTGGACAAGTGTATTCCTTCTCTAGCGGCACCCCCGCTCCATGGCTGCACCGCTTCCCCATACTTATGTATAGCGAGTGCGATTCATAGGAGAAAGGAAAGCTCTCCTTTCCGTTCCTCTCCTGCATACTGATTCGCCATCTGAAGATGGCGTAATCTGTACTGCAAGCCGAATAGAGCAGGGAAGTTGCACAGCCCGGCACATGGCACGGTCTCCTTTTCCCAGCATCCTTTACAGCAGGTCTGACCTGACCTGCTGCTCTCAGATATCAGTGCATGAGCAGTGAGAATACAGACACATCAGGCACTCAATGTCTGTATTCTCACCGCGTCCAGGGATCGCGGAGGGGCTGGACAGCGCATGAAGACGTCGGAGAGGTAAGTATACATGAATGGCTACTAAACATCATATCACATCGATGTGATGAGATATATAGTGATGATTATCGTGAGCCACTTCATGTCCTATATGAATAGATCCCAATGTCTCTTGAAAATACTTCCTAACCTCTGCCTTAGACCTGCAACTTTGGTGAAATTGTTCACCGTGAACCCAGATCCTCTCCACTCCAAGTTGTCACTTTTATGGTCATCACACTTCCCACTTAACAGTGGCAACACTCGGCAATATGGTCAACTTGGCACTAACAGGGCACACTTAACCTCCCTACAACCATCATTATTATTGAACCATTTGTTGATGACTCTTCAGTATCAATCTATACAATGTATATACACATATATATATATATATATACATATACACACATATACATACATACACGAGTGCTGATTGAAAAGTAATTAGACTGTCTCTGTTTTTCTGTCCCACAGGTAGACGTGGCAACGCTATGCTGGTTATTGTGAAGCTCTTACATCGATGTATCTGAACCTGCGGTTGGACTGCCGTAGTCGTCTTTGTTTGGTAACAGCGAGTGGAAGATCTTTGTAAGTTTTGTCATTGTGAATGAGGAAACATGTCTGTGAGATTACATCAGAGATGTGTGATTGAATTTTGTGTTAAACTTGGAAAAAGTGGAAATGAAACTCATGAAGTGTTACAGCAAGCATACGGTGGAGAAACAACTAGCCGTGCTGCAGTATTTCAGCGGTGAAGCACTTCAAAGAGGGCAATACGCTAGTGACAAACGAAGCGCGTTCTGGCAGACCATCCACCGGACTCCACCGGTTACAGATGTCAGCATTGCCAAAGCTGCAGAGATGTTGCAATATGACAGAAGGTAACTTTACGCGAACTTTTGGCTTCACCTGGCATCTCATTCCAACGGGTTCAGCTTATTGTGACAAAGGAACTGAGAATGCATCGTGTGTGCCAGGTGGGTACCCAGAAATCTCACAGAAGAGCAGATGCGACGACAAGTTGAATCATGCAAGGACACCGCTAGAATGTCAGAGAGGATATCCGATTTCCTAACATCGATTGTGACGTGTGACGAATTGTGGATTCGTCTGGAATCCAAACAACAGTCCAGTGAATGGAAACATGTGAATTTGCCTCTGTCCAAACAATTCTGTGTGTTTCCTTCAGGGTGTAAAGTCATGCTTCTGCTGTTTGTTGATGAGACCTGTACGATCCTACAGCACTGGGTTCCCCATGGACAGACAATTAATGGTGACCACGATGCAAACATCCTGACACTTACTATTTTGGACAACTTAGTACTTGGTCCATATATCTGATCTGGAATGAGAACTTCTGGATTTGGCCCTAACAGATAAGCCTTTTACATATTTTTTATTGTACACATTTTGTTTATTCAACAAATATTCTTTGGAGATTTTAAACAATATTGCGCTATAGGGGGTATATTTACTAAAGTGAGTTTTTAGAAGTGGAGATGTTGCCCATAGCAACCAATCAGAGTCTACTTAACATTTAACTAGCACTTTCTAGAAGATAATAACTAGAATCTGATTACTTGCTATGGGCAACATCGGCACTTCTAAAAACTCTCACTTTAGTAAATTTACCCCTAGGTATCTCTATTTGTTATTCCATTAAATCCATAACAATGAGAATGTAAGGAGAACTCAATAATGAATTTGGATAAGTTCCATAAAGAAACGTTTAATGGGCATCCTGAAAGATCTTTTTCTGGTACGAGCATGTACTACATATACGCGTACCTATTGACAATTTTTTACCTAAACAGTATTATACCTTCTTTTTCCTTTTCATGTTATATACATCTGTTTATCTTGGAGACCTGGTCGCAGATTGACCTACATTTTTCAAAAAGACACAGGATCTCCCTATGCACAGCTGAGCATTGATGTCACTTTGTATTGCTATGCAGACACATCGCCAATATTGTCTTTTGTACTTGTTACTTTCACATTATTTGTTTTCTCACTGAAGGGCGCTATCATCAACACCAAATACTATACATTTTCACTATTATGTGCATACTAATCAGGATCTTCTGAAGAAAATCAGCCACTCCTTAAAAAAGGAAGTCGCATGAATGTGTAGAATGAAGGTGAATTATCTTCTGTAATGTGAAATTGTTTCTTTGCTGCCGTACAAAGTACCATAATAGTTTTTTTGTACTGACCTTATTTATTGTATTATTTATAAAGTGAATTATTTTGCACCTTTTGAGTATTGTTTTGTTATGTTAAGCGCCGAGTCACTTTAAATAACAAACATTATATACATATAGAGCAAATTTCTTGTTTGTTTTTTACCCCCGCAAGGTATGGATTAAAAAATGTGGCTGGGCATCAACTTCCTGGGCCAAGACTTCATCATTGCAGAGGCGGGGGTCCCGCTCATCTCATATATATATATAATAAATCCAAACAACTTATTTCCAAAACAATCCTGTGCCCTGTGTCCTAACCTCTATATAATCTAAACCAGTATTTGGCATCAGGTGGCCCGCTCAGTCTTCCCTTACAGCCCCTACCTTCTTCATAGGGGCTGCTGTCATAGGAGCCTCTTCAAAGATTTAATGTATTAATTTAACTAACTACTGCGATTAAGAGTAATGTGTGGCCCTATTGTAGGCTGGTGGGCCTCCCAAAGCGGGCCCAGAAGTGTATCAGGTTGCCTATCAGTGATCTAAATATAGATACAGATACATAGAGAAAAGCTGAATCAGTTGCATGAATGTGTAGAATAAAGGCGAATTATATTCTGTAATGTGAAATTGTTTTGTTGCTGCCGTACAAAGTCCCATAATGGTTTTTTTCGTACTGACCTTATTTATTGTATTTATTAACAATTATTTATATATCGCTCACATATTCTGCAGCACTTTACAGAGAGTATTTGGCCATTCACATCAGTCCAGTCCCAGTGGAGCTTACACTCTATATTCCCTATCACATTCCCTATCTATATTCCCTATCATTTTTGTTTGGGCCAGTAAACCCGGGAAACAGTCGGGAAGCCGATGGACGGAATCCCGACCGCCGGCTTCCCGACTGTATAATCCCGGCAAGAGTTAAATGACAGGTGTCTAAGTCCCGACGCCTGTCATTTTCCCTACGCCAGGGAGCTCGACACCCGGCTTACCGATTGGTAAGAAGTGCGACTGGCGCGGACAGCCGTGGGGGGGGGAGGGTTAGGTTTAGAGTTCCCGGGGGGTACTTAGGGTTAGGCACCCCCCTCCGGGAACTTAGGTTTAGGCTAGGGGAAGGGAGTGTTAGAGTTAGGCACCCCTTGGGGGACTTAGGTTTAGGTGGCAGGGAAGGGGGAGTTAGGTTTAGGCAATTAGAGGGGGGAATTTCAGTGCTGCCGGGATGCCGCTGTCGGGATTTGAACCGCCGGCCGCATACTGAATCACAGTAAACCTACTAGTGTATATTTAGCGTGTGGGAGGAAACCGAAACACCCGGAAAAAAAACACGCAAGCACAGGGAGGATATACAAACTCCACACAGTTAGGGTCGTGGCTGGACCTCAGTACTGCGAGGCAGTAATACTCACCACTACGCCAACCATGACTATCTAGAAATATAAGAATTTCTTTAGCAGCACAAACAAACGTTATGGTTAATGCTCAACCCTTCCGAACTTAGTTGGGATGTAAAAAATTTCATTATGTGTTTTCCATGAGCTTGTGCCCAAACGTATAGCATTTCTTCTAGTCTAACCTAGAACATGTACCATGAAACATTTGCTTTCATTATTACTAACCGTTTGCACTGGGTTCTGTCACTCTTAGTAAATACCCGTCATTTATTCCTCTGACTATATTATTTTTAAAACAGGGCAATGCTTTTTAGTTCTTAAAATGACTGCCCAAACTAGGTGTAAAACTCGCTTGGCTGAGATCTTTTTAATTTAGGATAAAAGCTTTACTCATTTCTACCAAGAAATATAAAGTGAAAACTTTTTATATGTCATTGGGGCTTAAGTATACATTTTTAAACGAAGTTCAAAAATAGCTGAAAGCGTTTGTGCGAGATGTTTTGTTCTCCAGCGTCAATCCTCTATACTGCACAATATCAATTTGTTGCATATTTGTTGCCAATAAAATGTCTATCTTTAGATGGATAACAAAGAGATGCCTGACATCCATCCTGCACTGTGGGAGAATCCTATATAGAAGGGCCAGAAAATATAAGGATTGATCTTTTTGTTGTCGTCCTTACAGCATCTTGCACTCTCACGCCTTGCTATTGTCTGTGACTTTATTTGTGCTCTTGGTGACTTCTTCTGTGTCCATCTGCCAGCATTGAAATGGCTGCACTCTAAGAGCCACTTTGCTCCGTTTTCAAGTATCCCAATTGGAAGCATTTCCACTTTTCACACCCTCAGCTCCTATGAATGACCAAGTTGCAGATGCATAAAAGGTAGAACGTGGAAACAAAAATGAAAGAATTGCACAATAAACGGATACATTTAACAATGACACATACGGTAGGGACACTTTAATACACAAAACAGGGACTTGTATGGTCCCGCTATTAAGGCAGACCCAATATTAGGCTAAGGGGTTTGGATTATGGAAAACATTGGAACCTCTATCTAAGCCTGACACAATTTTGAGACAACTACATTTTCTTCAAACCTGCGCTCGCCATGTTTGGCTGCGCACATCCCTGAGAATTACGGTAGCCCAACACCGCTCATATTCATGTGCATGCACCACTATGGCTTATGAAGGCAAATATAAAATGTTGTGCCAGTGTTTAGACCATCTTCATGGTGCCCCGACAGCACTTTGCGTTCATTGGAGATAATTGAATATTCCGCCTAAGATGAGATTCCCCTTTTAAATATTGGAGCCTCCTTTGTATGTAATAGGGTGCGATCTGGTGCCACCGCGGGAACTACTGTGAGTCTTCCAGTATTTGTTAAAGAGGCAATCATTTTAAAGGCAAAACCAGCTTGGTTTTGCCTTTAAAATTATTGCCGCTTTAAACATATTCAAAGACTCAAAGGAGTTCCCACAGTGGCACCAGATAGCACCCTATTACATAAGCCCCTATGTGTATTATCCGTGTATAAAACTAATCACAATCCTGGAGCATCACACTTAATAGGGCAGCATACAAATTGTTTTCCCTTTAAATGGTTATTGTTACTTGATCTTGGATACTGTTTGCTCTATTTACTCAAAATAATTGGATCGTAGAGAATTCTCCATTGATACCGCATCTTCCCCCCAACCGCAAATGCAGGTTACCACTATAGGTTAGCAAAACGTAACGGTGTCATTGGTATTTTCCCAGCGCCTTTGCCTATAAACAGCCCTAGTTATATGAGTAGTTGATTTCTAATAGGAAAAATGGGATGGGAAAAAAAACCCACTAACAAGTAATTACAATGAGCATAAAAAGCAATAAATGATGAAAGTTAGTTTGTTGCTACTTAGAGAAGCAGCACAAATTAGATCAATGTAAACAGTGCATATGTTGGAAAGTGTTTCCGTAGCTAAGCCCCTCTTGACCTGCTAACTGGTCTCATGTTTATGTAAACAGATTGTTTTGTTTAATAAGCTTCTCTTTCCTTTTTATATAGAAAAGACGTGTACTAATCTAGGCCACATTACTACTTCTATTGCTACTGAATAAACAAAACCATGCTTCGCTCTAACACAAAAATGCTATTATAGCCTGAACATTAAGCCTCGGAGCTGAGTGCAAATAGGCTCTGCTAAAAAATAAATATAAACCTTTGCACAGCCTCTGAAATACATGCAGGTGTCCTGGGCTTTTTATGTGTTTATAACAAATACAATCAGTGCAACAATTCAAACAAAGCACAAACTGTGTGTTCACATTGGGCAAGGCATTTCAATGGTTAATGTAATGGTTCCTTTAGAATTATTATTTATTTTATGTATCTCACAGGGAACAGGAATATTGTAAAACAAATCCTGTTTCAAGTGCTCCATTTACAATACACAGAAGGGTAAGAGACAGCTGAGATACTGTAGGAACCGAAATGAAGCGTGTTGCTTTACGCACTAAAAATAAGGAAGGTTGTAAAATCTGAATACAGGGCTCACACATACTACACTGTAAGAGATCATGTAACATTGGCCACAAGCAAAAACCATTTAAAGGTCTATGAAAACGATAAGTTATATTTCCAAAATATATTTCTCATAGAGAGAACAATCAAATCTTTGGAGATCATGTTGGATTTCACTGATTTCTGATCACGATCAAAATATAATAGTGATCAACAAATCTGGCATTTTTAACATGAGGCTTTGCACTGACCCCCCCGATCATCGATGGCCGCTGGTCGGCAGTTCTGACCAGAGGATCGGCGGTCCTGGTCTGATTGGGGATCGTGAAATCGCCTGCTAGACGTATAGGGCCATTTTGGTGTATTTTGTGTAAACTACAGGTGCAAAAGGTGCCCAAAAAAAGGATGCATTGTGTACAGCTTGCAGAGCTGGATGCATCTCGCTGGAGCATTTGTCTTGACAGAGTAAGTTGTAAATGCTGAAGTTACTGTTCCTTATTTGAGCACAAAACAGTACTTGAATTATAATATACATAGTTTGGCACTTATGTAAATGCCTGCGAGATGCAAGCTCTGGTGAGATTCCGGTGAGTATGGTCAAGTTCACCGTTACTGTACTCAACTGGGCAGGAACAGTACCAGCCCCTTTTCTACTCTGTACTACTAGGCATAAGGTGCAGTAAGTGCAAAATGTGGCTGAATATAATATGGATGGAGGCAGAAGAATTATTTGTGTACATGAAGGTAACCGTGCAAAGAAGGTACTGTGGGCCTGATTCAGGTTGGATCGCAAGGTTGCATTCACACGCAGCCAGCCAATTCTGCGTATGCGCATAATACGCAGTATGCGCGAACTGGCCTCATACAGTGATTGACAGGAAGTGACCGTTTGAGGGTGGTGACGGGGGGTGGTCAGAGAAACGCAGGCGTGCCTAGGAGTTTAAACGCCATTACAGGGGTGTGCATAATTAAGCCCCTGCGCTAGCATACGCTGGCAGAAGTCTAGATGGCTAGATGGCTGAATCAGGCCCATAGCAACAAGTCTAGATGGCGACAGGAAGTTTAGCAGTTTCTGCAGTAGGATCAGGTCAACCACAACTGTGCAGATGGTTCTGACGTTACCGATGTTATCACTGACTTGCAGATGCATATCATGGGAAGAGGGCAGGCGTTATACAGTGGTGGGCGTCTTGGTATAGTGCTGCGGTTTCCGTGCGATTGCATTCATTAGCATATTATCGCAGCGAGCGGAGTGCGTGCAAACCAACCTGAATCAGGCCCATAGCAACAAATCAGATTCTGTAAGTGTTCAAGTGCAGCCTCCCCTTATTAAATAGCACCATAAGGATTGCTGAGAGAAACAGGAAATATAGCCATTTGTCTGCTGTTCTTTCAGAGTTGTAGTGTGCACTCGCTCTGTTATTGTGCCGTGCACACATTGCACACATTATAGATACGCCCCTGACTGTCTCTGTTATTGTGCCGTGCACACATTGCACCCATTATAGATACGCCCCTGACTCTCTCTGTTATTGTGCCGTGCACACATTGCACCCATTATAGATAGGCTTTTGACTCTCTCTGTTATTGTGCCGTACACACATTGCACCCATTATAAATACGCCCCTGACTCTCTCTGTTATTGTGCCGTGCACACATTGCACCCATTATAGATACGCCCCTGACTCTCTCTGTTATTGTGCCGTAGACACATTGCACCCATTATAGATAGGACCCTGACTCTCTCTGTTATTGTGCCATGCACACATAGCACCCATTATAGATAGGCTCCTGACTCTCTCTGTTATTGTGCCATGCACACATTGAACCCATTATAGATAGGCCCCAGACTCTCTCTTATTGTGCTGTGCACACATTGCACCCATTATAGATAGGCCCCTGACTCTCTCTGTTATTGTGCCATGCACACATTGCACTCACTATAGATACGCCCCTGACTCTGTTATTGTGCCGTGCACACATTGCACCCATTATAGATACGCCCCTGACTCTGTTATTGTGCCGTGCACACATTGCACCCATTATAGATAGGCCCATGACTCTCTCTGTTATTGTGCCGTGCACACATTGCACCCATTATAAATACGCCCCTGACTCTCTCTGTTATTGTGCCGTGCACACATTGCACCCATTATAGATACGCCCCTGACTCTCCTTGTTATTGTGCCGTGCACACATTGCACCCATTATAGATACGCCCCTGACTCTCTCTGTTATTGTGCCGTGCACACATTGCACCCATTATAGATACACCCCTGACTCTCTCTGTTATTGTGCCGTGCACACATTGCACCCATTATAGATACGCCCCTGACTCTCTCTGTTATTGTGCCGTGCACACATTGCACTCATTATAGATACGCCCCTGACTCTCTCTGTTATTGTGCCGTGCACACATTGCACCCATTATAGATAGGCCCCTGACTCTCTCTGTTATTGTGCCGTGCACACATTGCACCCGTTATAGATACGCCCGACTCTCTCTGTTATTGTGCCGTGCACACATTGCACCCGTTATAGATACGCCCCTGACTCTCTCTGTTATTGTGCCGTGCACACATTGCACTCATTATAGATACGCCCCTGACTCTCTCTGTTATTGTGCCGTGCACACATTGAACCCATTATAGATACGCCCCTGACTCTCTCTGTTATTGTGCCGTGCACACATTGCACCCATTATAGATATGCCCCTGGCTCTCTCTGTTATTGTGCCATGCACACATTGCACCCATTATAGATAGGCTCCTGACTCTCTCTGTTATTGTGCCATGCACACATTGCACCCATTATAGATACGCCCCTGACTCTCTCTGTTATTGTGCCGTGCACACATTGCACCCATTATAGATACGCCCCTGACTCTCTCTGTTATTGTGCCGTGCACACATTGCACCCATTATAGATACGCCCCTTACTCTCTCTGTTATTGTGCCGTGCACACATTGCACCCATTATAGATAGGCCCCTGACTCTCTCTGTTATTGTGCCGTGCACACATTGCACTCACTATAGATACGCCCCTGACTCTGTTATTGTGCCGTGCACACATTGCACCCATTATAGATACGCCCCTGACTCTGTTATTGTGCCGTGCACACATTGCACCCATTATAGATAGGCCCCTGACTCTCTCTTATTGTGCTGTGCACACATTGCACCCATTATAGATAGGCCCCTGACTCTCTCTGTTATTGTGCCATGCACACATTGCACTCACTATAGATACGCCCCTGACTCTGTTATTGTGCCGTGCACACATTGCACCCATTATAGATATGCCCCTGACTCTGTTATTGTGCCGTGCACACATTGCACCCATTATAGATAGGCCCCTGACTCTCTCTGTTATTGTGCCGTGCACACATTGCACCCATTATAAATACGCCCCTGACTCTCTCTGTTATTGTGCCATGCACACATTGCACCCATTATAGATACGCCCCTGACTCTCTCTGTTATTGTGCCGTGCACACATTGCACCCATTATAGATACGCCCCTGACTCTCTCTGTTATTGTGCCGTGCACACATTGCACCCATTATAGATACGCCCCTGACTCTCTCTGTTATTGTGCCGTGCACACATTGCACTCATTATAGATACGCCCCTGACTCTCTCTGTTATTGTGCCGTGCACACATTGCACCCATTATAGATAGGCCCCTGACTCTCTCTGTTATTGTGCCGTGCACACATTGCACCCATTATAGATATGCCCCTGGCTCTCTCTGTTATTGTGCCATGCACACATTGCACCCATTATAGATAGGCTCCTGACTCTCTCTGTTATTGTGCCATGCACACATTGCACCCATTATAGATACGCCCCTGACTCTCTCTGTTATTGTCCAGTGCACACATTGCACCCATTATAGATACGCCCCTGGCTCTCTCTGTTATTGTGCCGTGCACACATTGCACCCATTATAGATACGCCCCTGACTCTCTCTGTTATTGTGCCGTGCACACATTGCACCCATTATAGATATGCCCCTGACTCTGTCTGTTATTGTGCCGTGCACACATTGCACCCATTATAGATAGGCCCCTGACTCTCTCTGTTATTGTGCCGTGCACACATTGCACTCACTATAGATACGCCCCTGACTCTGTTATTGTGCCGTGCACACATTGCACCCATTATAGATAAGCCCCTGACTCTGTTATTGTGCCGTGCACACATTGCACCCATTATAGATACGCCCCTGACTCTGTTATTGTGCCGTGCACACATTGCACCCATTATAGATAGGCCCCTGACTCTCTCTGTTATTGTGCCGTGCACACATTGAACCCATTATAGATAGGCCCCTGACTCTCTCTGTTATTGTGCCATGCACACATTGCACCCATTATAGATACGCCCCTGACTCTCTCTGTTATTGTGCCGTGCACACATTGCAACCATTATAGATAGGCCCCTAACTCTCTCTGTTATTGTGACGTCCACACATTGCACCCATTATAGATAGGCACCTGACTCTCTCTGTTATTGTGACGTGCACACATTGCACCCATTATAGATAGGCCCCTAACTCTCTCTGTTATTGTGCCGTGCACACATTGCACCCATTATAGATAGGCTCCTGACTCTCTCTGTTATTGTGCCGTGCACACATTGCACCCATTATAGATAGGCTCCTGACTCTCTCTGTTATTGTGCCATGCACACATTGCACCCATTATAGATATGCCCCTGGCTCTCTCTGTTATTGTGCCATGCACACATTGCACCCATTATAGATAGGCCCCTGACTCTCTCTGTTATTGTGCCATGCACACATTGCACCCATTATAGATAGGCCCCTGACTCTCTCTGTTATTGTCCCGTGCACACATTGCACCCATTATAGATACGCCCCTGGCTCTCTCTGTTATTGTGCCATGCACACATTGCACCCATTATAGATACGCCCCTGACTCTCTCTGTTATTGTGCCGTGCACACATTGCACCCATTATAGATACGCCCCCTGACTCTCTCTGTTATTGTGCCGTGCACACATTGCACCCATTATAGATAGGCCCCTGACTCTCTCTGTTATTGTGCCGTGCACACATTGCACCCATTATAGATAGGCCCCTGACTCTCTCTGTTATTGTGCCGTGCACACATTGCACTCACTATAGATACGCCCCTGACTCTGTTATTGTGCCGTGCACACATTGCACCCATTATAGATACGCCCCTGACTCTGTTATTGTGCCGTGCACACATTGCACCCATTATAGATAGGCCCCTGACTCTCTCTGTTATTGTGCCGTGCACACATTGAACCCATTATAGATAGGCCCCTGACTCTCTCTGTTATTGTGCCATGCACACATTGCACCCATTATAGATACGCCCCTGACTCTCTCTGTTATTGTGCCGTGCACACATTGCAACCATTATAGATAGGCCCCTAACTCTCTCTGTTACTGTGACGTCCACACATTGCACCCATTATAGATAGGCACCTGACTCTCTCTGTTATTGTGACGTGCACACATTGCACCCATTATAGATAGGCCCCTAACTCTCTCTGTTATTGTGCCGTGCACACATTGCACCCATTATAGATAGGCTCCTGACTCTCTCTGTTATTGTGCCGTGCACACATTGCACCCATTATAGATAGGCTCCTGACTCTCTCTGTTATTGTGCCATGCACACATTGCACCTATTATAGATAGGCCCCTGGCTCTCTCTGTTATTGTGCCATGCACACATTGCACCCATTATAGATAGGCCCCTGACTCTCTCTGTTATTGTGCCATGCACACATTGCACCCATTATAGATACGCCCCTGACTCTCTCTGTTATTGTCCCGTGCACACATTGCACCCATTATAGATACGCCCCTGGCTCTCTCTGTTATTGTGCCATGCACACATTGCACCCATTATAGATACGCCCCTGACTCTCTCTGTTATTGTGCCGTGCACACATTGCACCCATTATAGATACGCCCCCGACTCTCTGTTATTGTGCCGTGCACACATTGCACCCATTATAGATAGGCCCCTGACTCTCTCTGTTATTGTGCCGTGCACACATTGCACCCATTATAGATACGCCCCTGACTCTCTCTGTTATTGTGCCGTGCACACATTGCACTCATTATAGATACGCCCCTGACACTGTTATTGTGCCGTGCACACATTGCACCCATTATAGATAGGCCCCTGACTCTCTCTGTTATTGTGCCATGCACACATTGAACCCATTATAGATAGGCCCCTGACTCTCTCTGTTATTGTGCCATGCACACATTGCACCCATTATAGATACGCCGCTGACTCTCTCTGTTACTGTGCCGTGCACACATTGCACCCATTATAGATACGCCCCTGACTCTCTCTGTTATTGTGCCGTGCACACATTGCACCCATTATAGATAGGCCCCTGACTCTCTCTGTTATTGTGACGTGCACACATTGCACCCATTATAGATAGGCACCTGACTCTCTCTGTTATTGTGACGTGCACACATTGCACCCATTATAGATAGGCCCCTAACTCTCTCTGTTATTGTGCCATGCACACATTGCACCCATTATAGATAGGCTCCTGACTCTCTCTGTTATTGTGCCGTGCACACATTGCACCCATTATAGATAGGCTCCTGACTCTCTCTGTTATTGTGCCATGCACACATTGCACCCGTTATAGATAGGCTCCTGACTCTCTCTGTTATTGTGCCGTGCACACATTGCACCCATTATAGATAGGCTCCTGACTCTCTCTGTTATTGTGCCATGCACACATTGCAATATGAAAATGTGCGACAATACAGAAAAACAATTGACGCTCTGAAGAATTGATCATGCTTATTGCTGTGGCCATCTCTGTTTTCCATATGTTTTACATGTGAGTGTACGTAATTTGTATTGAGGTGTGATGCAAAAACACTTCTACACCCTAGTGTACTATTAAAATTAGAGGTTCAGATTTATAAAAACTTTATAGGTCTTCTTTAAATTAGGTGTGTGATGCAAAGAAATGAAATTGAACTGAATAAAGTTACGACATCTGCTAATGGTGATCTCTCTCTATATATATATATATATATATATGTAAAACAATTATAGATTTTAGACGGGTGACTGGAATGCTGAGAAATGAAGGCCCTAGCTCTAAGTTACCATAGACAAAGTACGGTGCAGTACGTTTCTTAAGCATTTACAACATCACTGTGCCAGCTTTGCACTGTGGGCCCGATTCAGACCCACTCGCTAGATGCGTTCGCACGCAGCCATTAGCTACCAAAGTATGCAAATCCCACCATCGCATGGCAAGGCATTAGCACACCCACTATGTCTTGGCGTGCGATCCTGGTGTGTATTTAGACGCCCACCAGCCTATCTTAAGACGCCCACTTTCCCTTAGTACTACGCGTCATCTCCAGGAAGTGTATTCAACAATCGGTAACATCGAGTAACATCGGACCTATAAGCAGCGCTTGTGGCTGACCACACCCTACCGCAAGCACTCCGAGTGCTTCAGTGTGTAATTCATCCATGTGACGTGTATTATGACGCTGCGTCTTAATTATTCACGCCTCTGTATCGGCGTTAAGACGCACAGACACGCCTGCGTTCACACCACCACACCCCCGTTTCCATCGATCCACCCCCTGTCACTCATTCTAGCGAGGCGTCTGTGTTCACGCACGCACACTGCGTCTTAAAAGCATGTGCAGATTGCAAACATTGGCAGGCTAAGTGCGCACGCAGCCTAGCGAGCGGGTCTGAATCGGGTCCTGTGTACATTGAAACAGGATGGAAATGGTGACTGGTATTACCAAGTAGACTCAAAGAATAAGAAAACTAACTTTGCAATCCTAATATTTGAATAGGCAAAAGGAAAACTGGTTGGAAAACCTTAGACGTGTGAAAAGGGAGTTTGTCAACTGTAGGCTCTAGCGCTTTGAATTTGGCTGATTTATTTGACTTATCTTAAGGGGAAAAAAAGACTGTAAATTATTATTCAGCATTCAAGGAGGGGCAACGGTTTCCTATTAAGCAAGACAAATGCCCCACACCTGTTGTGTGTGAAAGACACCGACCCTGGAGAAGAGAAACAAGTGTCTTTTGAACAAACAAATAAATAATACACGTGGGAGATTACCAAAGTAAACTATTACACTGCTTAGGTGGAACTTAGAGACTATGAAAATGAAATATAAAGCACTCGTGTTTTATTGAGGAGCAGCAGCGAGCACTTGTTCTGAATCACAGCCAGAGTGAAGTGGTTTGGTCTCAGCATTGATAACTGACATTAACATATTCATTAGGCTGGTGCGTCTCTGGAAGACAGAAGGTGTCGGTGACTGCTTCATTCATAGAAGGGTATTTGATAAATTGTATTGACAAGCGGATTTAACATAGGCAATAATGACTTTTCAAAGCCAAGCCGGCATGCCTGCATATGTGAGTGAATGGAATAACATAAAAATATACAACCCAACTGTTTCCCAAACACAACAATCTACAAAAAGAGAGGATTAAGAGGAATACATTGGAAGTGATAAAAGGGGCAATCTAGCACCTGTGTATTTGTAAACTATAAATCCGCATATTGTTAAAGCATTACTTATGATCATGTTCACAATCTACCTAAACCAGAGTTCATAGAGTGTAGTTACTTAAATACATGCATTGTTATTATTAAATCCCTTAATATACAAAGAATGATCAATGTATATAGAGAAGTAAATCATTCTTAATTAGACTAGGGTCCATATTTATGAAGCGGCACGTTGGAGCTGAAAACCTAATGCAGCACTTGCAATGTGATCTGGGCATGTCAGTACCTACCATGATCGCATTGCAAAATGAGATCATAGCGGCCAGGTATATCATCCGGGACATGCAGGGACATAGCGGCCAGGTATATCATCCGGGACATAGCAGCCAGGTATATCATCCGGGACATGCAGGGACATAGCAGCCAGGTATATCATCCTGGACATGCAGGGACATAGCGTCCGAATGTATCATCCGGGACATGCAGGGACATAGCGTCCAGGTATATCATCCGGGACATAGCGGCCAGGTATATAATCCGGGACATGCAGGGATATAGCGGCCAGGTATATCATCCGGGACATGCAGGGACATAGCGGCCAGGTATATCATCCGGGACATGCAGGGACATAGCGGCCAGGTATATCATCCGGGACATGCAGGGACATAGCGGCCAGGTATATCATCCGGGACATGCAGGGACATAGGGGCCAGGTATATCATCCGGGACATGCAGGGACATAGCGGCCAGGTATATCATCAGGGACATGCAGGGACATAGCGGTCAGGTATATCATCAGGGACATGCACGCACATAGCGGCCAGGTATATCATCCGGGACATGCAGGGACATAGCGGCCAGGTATATCATCCGGGACATGCAGGGACATAGCGGCCAGGTATATCATCAGGGACATGCAGGCACATAGCGGCCAGATATATCATCCGGGACATGCCGGGACATAGCGGCCAGATATATCGTCCGGGACATGCAGGGACATAGCGGCCAGATAGATCATCCGGAACATGCAGGGACATAGCGGCCAGATATATCATCCGGGACATGCAGGGACATAGCGGCCAGGTATATCATCAGGGACATGCAGGCACATAGCGGCCAGATATATAATCCGGGACATGCAGGGACATAGCGGTCAGATGTATCATCCGGGACATGCAAGGACATAGCGGGCAGATGTATCATCCAGGACATGCAGGGAGACAGCGGTCAGATGTATCATCCGGGACATAGCGGCCAGGTATATCATCAGGGACATGCAGGCACATAGCGGCCAGATATATCATCAGGGACATGCAGGCACATAGCGGCCAGATATATCATCCGGGACATGCCGGGACATAGCGGCCAGGTATATCATCCGGGACATGCAGGGACATAGCGGCCAGATATATCATCCGGGACATGCAGGGACATAGCGGCCAGGTATATCATCCGGGACATGCAGGGACATAGCAGCCAGGTATATCATCCGGGACATGCAGGGACATAGCAGCCAGATATATATTCCGGGACATGCAGGGACATAGCGGCCAGGAATATCTTCCGGGACATGCAGGGACATAGCGGCCAGATATATATTCCGGGACATGCAGGGACATAGCGGCCAGGTATATCATCCGGGACATGCAGGGACATAGCGGCCAGGTATATCATCCGGGACATAGCGGTCAGATGTATCATCCGGGACATGCAGGGACATAGCGGCCAGATAGATCATCCGGAACATGCGGGGACATAGCGGCCAGATATATCATCCAGGACATGCAGGGACATAGTGGCCAGGTATATCATCCGGGACATGCAGGGACATAGCAGCCAGGTATATCATCCGGGACATGCAGGGACATAGCAGCCAGATATATATTCCGGGACATGCATTGACATAGCGGCCAGGTATATCATCCGGGACATAGCGGCCAGATATATATTCCGGGACATGCAGGGACATAGCGGCCAGGTATATCATCCGGGACATGCAGGGACATAGCGGCCAGATATATATTCCGGGACATGCAGGGACATAGCGGCCAGGTATATCATCCGGGACATGCAGGGATATAGCGGCCAGGTATATCATCCGGGACATGCAGGGACATAGCGGCCAGATATATATTCCGGGACATGCAGGGACATAGCGGTCAGATGTATCATCCGGGACATAGCGGCCAGGTATATCATCCGGGACATGCAGGGACATAGCGGCCAGATATATATTCCGGGACATGCAGGGACATAGCGGGCAGATGTATCATCCGGGACATGCAGGGACACAGTGGTCAGATGTATCATCCGGGACATGCAGGGACATAGCGGCCAGGTATATCATCCGGAACATGCAGTGACATAGCGGCCAGATGTATCATCCGGGACATGCAGGGACACAGCGGCCGGATGTATCATCTGGTTTCTGCGATGTCCCCGGAGAGCTGTCGGCCAGTGCCGGGACTGATGCACATGGATAGCTGCCATAGCCGGAAAGGGTTCCGGAGGGTCTCTCCGCTGGCTAATTATGCGTGGTGTGGCCCACAGGCTACAGTGGCTAATACCATCTTCAGATGCCGTTAGCTGAGGGGACCAATATCGGGAATGCAGCACATTCCGGATATTGGTAAATCTGGCAGCATCGCATCCCCCATAGAAACCTATTGGGGATGTGACTGCTGCGGTCCCACCTTAATACATCTGGGGGATACTTAATATTTGACGTAAACCCCCGAAAGCGATTATACCCAGTGGCGGATCATACGTAGGGGCTGCGTAGCTGCAGCCCCCCCCAGTAAAATCCTCCACTGTTCAGTGAGGCAGTGCAGGCCGTGACTGCACTGGCTTCACTGTGACTGGAGGTGGCTTCCTATAGGAAGCGCCACCTGCCAGTCACGCTGAAGAAAGGCAGCCAGGGGAAGGTGTCTCCTCCCCCTGGGACTGCCAGTCCCGGCTGCGATCAGCAGAGAGCGGCTTCCAGTGGAAGCCACTGCTCTGCCTTTCGGGCAGCCCTACAGTGCTTCTTGGGGCTGCACTTGTGCTAGGCGTGTGCATGCGCAGCGCCACCACTGCTCATGCGCAGGCACAGGTCCCGACGCCTGCCAGATTCATTGAACAGGCGCAGGGACGCAGGCCAGCAGCAGCAGCCCCCCTCAGGTAAGAGGGTAGGAGCTGCTGATGATTATACCTCAAATATTCAATGATAAATGGGCCCCAATGTGAAAGCCGATTCAATTTTCAGCTCCAGCCTGCTGGGCTTTAAACTAAATGTGAGTGCCGCTTTAATCTTTCAGCTCCAACCCACCAAGAAGCAGCGGCTTGTTGCGTACTGCGCATGCATCGCAGTGTGCGAATCAGCTGCTGCGATCGGAACTGCATTCAAAGTGGTGACGCAGACCCATCGCAGAGTGATTGACAAAAAGTGCCATTTGTGGGTGGTAACGGGGGGTGGTCGGGGGAACGCAGATGTGCCAGTGCGTTTCAACGGCATTGCAGGGCCGTGCATACATTTGCCACTGCGATACCATACACAGCCTGAGGCCTCAAAGCGTAAGTAATTCCTGAGTGAGGTCTGACCTGCCTTAACTGTGCATATGGGTCCGATGGTACTCGATTGTACCGATGTTTTCGCAGCCTTGTTAACCATTACGGATGTGCGTGTAAGGTAAAGTGGATGTCAAGTGCTGCGGTGGCGACGGTATTCCGATCACAATAGATTAGCTTACAATCGTACTGAACTGTGGGCCTGATTCAGAGCCGCTCGCTCTGAATCAGGGCCGGCGTTTTTAATTTTTGGAGCGGTCTCTCTGCCGCTCGCATAACTGTGGGTGACCACCCACAGCTATAGCGAGCGGCCATGATGATGGTCGCGATGGTCAAGACCATCACGACCATCGGGCTTGCGACGAGACCCTTGTGGTAGGGTCTCGTTTATCGCAAGCCCCAGACAGGCCCACCAAGAGCCGTGGCGGGCCCGGTTAATAGGGGGCGTGGCCTAATCGCGGGAGGCGTGACCACGCCCCCTTGGCAAGAAAAAAAAAGATTTGCAGCGCCGCACGCTGGGGAGTGGGGGCGCTCTAAGCCCCCTCAGCCCGGCGCAAAGCCAGGGGGGGGGGCGCGATCAGTGTGATCGCTCCCCAGCACAGGCATAGGAGACTGCTGCGGCTGCTGCTCAGCAGCCACGAGCAGTCTCCAACTGCGGCTCAGCACACGCTGTGTGCTGGGCTGCTGTGAGGGGGGGGGGGGGGGAGTGGCGCCGGACCCGGGCCCCCACCGGGCCCCTCAGGAAGCCCGGGTAATCTGTATCCGCCCCCCCCCCCCCTCTCGGCACCCCGGCCCCAGAGAGCTTTCGGCTCTAACAGAGCCGGAAGTTCTCCACTGACATCACTTGTGATGTCAGTGGGGCCGCCCCCAAACGGCAGGCGTTCTCATGGTAACGCCTCCGTTTGGGCAGCCACCCCCCCGGCCCGCCCACCAAAGGGGGCGAGCTGTCACTCAACATCGACAGCTCGCCCCCTTTGGTGCAAGACTCGGAGCGACGGATTGCCCGTCGCTAGCCGGGTCTCGCACATGCGCACGACGTAGCCGGCTCCGTCGTACGCATGCGCTGTGGGCCACCATCGACCCGGTTGCGGGCGCTCAGTGCTTGCGACCGGGTCTGAATAAGACCCTGTGTGCGTACGCTATATTGCGATCCATAGTGAACCAGGTCCTATATTCCCAACCACTTGAACAAGCACACACTTACACACTAGAGATAATTTTTTGTTTGGAGCCAATCTACCAGTATATTTTTGGAGTGTGGCAGGAAGCCATAGCAACCAGAAAAATATACAAACTCCACACAGCTATGGCCATGGTGGGAATTAAAACAAGACCTCAGTGCTGTGAGGTAGTAATGCTAACCATTACACCACACTAACATTATTAGAACCCCATTTTATGTGTAAGCAATGATAGTAGTTACATAAGAGATTAGTTTAGCAATACAATCTAACTAAGCCAGCAGAGTTGTGTCAGGATACTGACTATTTATTTAATTTGTTTTGTCTTGTGACTTACCCCTGCCATCTGACCTATGGATCTGGATGTTCTAATTTGCATGGGAGATCTGCTCAAACATGCAAACTGCAACACTTCCAGGAGTAAATTTATTCGATTTGGTCCAGATTTTTCCCGTTTTTCAACTTGGATCAATCAATAATCGCGACCCACGTAACAAATACCAACCAGGATTGTTGATATCTCCCAAATTAAACACGCAGACGCGGCTTCTGCATTTATAGAGCGTATCTGAGTGTTCATTGGCTGGGAGAGGTGAGCCCCCGCCTCTCTCAGCCAATAAACGGCTCCTCCATTTAGAAACATACACAAATCACACTAATTTGTGGATGTTGAATGACAACTCGCAGCTCAGGAGGTGGTGCATTGAAAACTTCTATTGAGTCCCCGATTTGAGTGTAATACCCCTTTTACGCCGGAGCTAAAACCCGGGTTATTGCAGGGTTAACCCGGGCAGCTCCATGGTGTAAAAGGGGAGAGGGTTGGATCCGCGGGTCGAGTGACCCGGCAATCCAACCCAGGTAAATAGCAGGGTTTAATACGGGCGTAGCCCGTGAAACCCTGCTGTGAGAACAGCGCACTCGGGGTCACGATGACCTGGAGTGCGCTGTTAGTCGGCCGATTGGTCCGGCTTCAGTGACGCTTGGAGATGGCGTCATCTCCAAGCGACCACTTTCACGCCGGAAAAGCCGGGTCTATGCAGACCTGACTCCGGTGTGAGCGGCGCTGACTCGGGAATATCCCGAGTCGGCGCCGGCAAAATTCCGGGTCTGATCCGGATAGGAACTTTGTTCCAACTCCGGGTCAGACCTGGAATTTAGGTGGAAAAGGGTTATAAAACA
This sequence comes from Taudactylus pleione, assembly GCA_031769625.1. Classification (NCBI taxonomy): domain Eukaryota; kingdom Metazoa; phylum Chordata; class Amphibia; order Anura; family Myobatrachidae; genus Taudactylus; species Taudactylus pleione. The sequence continues at coordinate 2,959,254 of JAUIMM010000609.1, forward strand.
GTCGACTTTAGCAAAACTAATAATGGTAAATTCCCGATTTGTATGAAATAAGTGAAAAGTACTTAAGCCGATGGTAATATCATTTCTATTGTTCAAAACGGCCGAATTTGCGGCATTAAACCACCCGATTTCAAGCTGAAAAAATTAACAAATCACCGACTTTAATGATAGTAAATTCCTGATTTGCAAATAAAGTTATATTATCACCCAATAAAATACTATAAAAATATGAGTTCCACTCCGGCGCTGTCAGTGTTCCTAATTTTGGCGAAGTAAATAAAGGATCAGTCTTCGTCAGACAACAGGGTCCGAAATGCGTTGAATGGGTGAGATCTGGGATGTTTTGGACTGTGGACCAGTGGACAGAGCAAGGAGTGGGTGGGTGTCCGGGACCCCCCTAACCTGTTGCCGTTACCATCTAGAAGTTCGCTGGTATCCATGTCCCTTGCAACCCCATATTGTGCATGCACTTTGGGTGCTATGCGATGTGTTTAATGTTTTTTAACCCAATGTGAGTTTGATCATCTACTAAATTGTTTTTATTGTTCAACAAACATTATTGTGCTATGATATCTTGTCTCCTTGTTTGAGAGGAAATCCTGGCTTTATAGAATAGTTCAAAAAGGTGAAAGAAAGAATTATCTCCCTGTAATAGAATGTTTGAAGCTATAAAGCAATATTGTGATGAACTTATTATAAGAGCAAGAGACTGATCCTTTATTTACTTTGCCAAAATTAGGAACACTGACAGCGCCGGAGTGGAACTCATATTTTTATATTATTTGTACCTTAGGGAAATTTTAGGGTTTCCTCGAGTTCCCAGTGGCTGCAGTTTTTGCACAAATTAATAACTATTTCATGTTTATATTTGATATTATCACCCGAAAAAATGCAAATCGAGACCAACACGAATGTTGTTAAATCTACCCCCCAGTGTGTGCATTTATACGTGCTATTCCTTCCAAGCTGATTACTCAACTGAGTGTCCTTCTGTCTGTGAACTCTGCAAATTCCTGATTGGAACAGCAGGTGTAGTCCAAACTGTAGTGCTGGCTTTGAACTACAGAGATTGAAGATACAATTGCTCTCTGTGCATGCTGTTCCCTCTACACATCAACAGCATGCTAGTACTCAGGCTGCACGCCAAAAGTTCCCTCCTAAACTCAGCATGGGCGCAGCCATGTTGAATCCAGTCACCTGACTTTCCTCCACCACTCAGAGCGCTGCTACCAGACCACCTAACTGCATAAGCCAATCCTTGCCAGACCCAGGGTATAAGTATCCTGCACTGACAGCATTCAGTGCCTGAGCTTCGTCGCTACTGAACGTCCTCGGCTCCAGTTCCCTGACTAGCCATCTGCGGTTTACCAGGTACCATGTGTCCCAGCCGATAATCACAGTCTATTGGTTCCAGACTATAATTAGTCCTTTTGTTCCTGACGATATTAATACAAACCATCAAGTGCAGATGATATCTATCCAGCCATCGGGTCCAGCCGATGGCTCCGAGTTCCCTGGTTCCAGTTTGTACTCCAAGTCCAGTCCCAGTCCGACTCCAGTCCGTGCTCCAAGTTTGGACCCATTCCGGGTCCAGTTGCTAAGTACGGTCCAAGTTCAGCTCCGGTGTCTATTATGGTCTTTACGCTCCTTCCATTCTGCCCAACTGCATACACGCCCATCCTTACGCCAAACCTCCTGAATCACCAGTGAGGAGTTGCCTAGACCTCAACCGGGCAAACCTTATGCATTTATGTGTTATATACACCTTATCCACACAGCCTGCAGGTTATTTTATACAATATTTTCAATAATTTTGTGGCTCACACATAGTTTGTGTACAGAGATGAAATTAATTTATGTTTCAAATATACCTTATACATACAGCCTGAAGGTAATTTTATACAATATTTTTAATAATTTGTGCCGTAGACAAAGTTTGTGTACATTGAACCATCAAAAATCAAAGGTTTAATTATCTCAGTCATGGCAAAAAAATTCCATATTTCGGAATATTTGGATATGGGAGACTCAACCTGTAATACGTTAAAACAATACAATTAATAAAACAAACCACAGTCTGTAATAAACTGGCATTTTAATGAAGAACACAATATATAACAATGTTGACCATTCAATGTGACTTGCGCAAGATGCACCTCAAAGCGCCACCACTTTTCCCTCACTGGGAGTACCACCTGCTACTAATCTAGTAATAAGTAACCTGCTTAAAATTCCTTACTTTTATAATGTAAGCAGGAATCATGCAGATCTCTCCTGCAGAGGAAGGAGGGGCACCACATGGTGCAGGCTAGACTTCCCCCCTGTGGAGGTAGTCACATGACGCAGAGGTAATCTCGTGTTTCAAAAGAGGGCTGATTCAATAAAAAAAAAAAACATTAAATGCTTGCATATGATGGCAAGGGGAAGATGCAGCCAATGTCCACTTTGACATAAAGGCCCCCATACATCAGAGATGGATTGCAGCAATCGTGCAATCGATTGTGTATAAAAATCTTTCCCTTTTTCAATCGATTGTGGCAATTCTGCAATCTGCAATCGATTGAAAAAGGGAAAGCTTTTATACACAATCGACTGCAAATTGCACGATTGCTGCAATCAATCTCTGATGTATGGGGTCCTTTAGAAAGCAAAAGCCTTCCTGCATTGTGCAGGATTTGTACTGATCTACAGTCATCGAGTCTTCTACATCCTACACAGCGGAAGGGTGAATGATACCAAAGTAAGTGTGGAACACACGTTTCATCTTTAATGAGGCTTTGTTTAGCTCTTATTTTTGCCACTAAATTCAACAAATTGTATTATCATTAGAAAATATTAAATAAAGGTGCTAGCTGCATTTCAAGAGTGTCCTGTTGAGACCAGAAATTACATGAGATACTCCAGGAATAAGGTTCTGTCCTCCCTCATCCGCCCCCAGCAATGAATTCCTTCCCTGCAGAGCTTATAAAGAGGATAATAGCTGTCAATTTACTGTGAACTGATCTGTTCCAACTTCCCCCAGTTACTGACAGCTCTATCTTATGAAACGTTTATATGTTATACAGCTGTGCACTTCCTCACTAGTATTGTCAGACCAGTGCTTGTGTTCCTAGGGGCAGGTGCCCAATTGCTCCAATTTACAGCACTAGCCTCCCGCAGACTCTGTAGTTCTAGGTCGCCTGGCTGTAATATATATTGGAAACAGAAAGGCAGTTGTTGTTTACTGTTGCCCCAAAGACACCGATTATAATGCGCTCTCCTATGACCACATTAAAGGGCCCCAGACATCTGCGATGGATTGCCGCGATTCCGCGATGCCGGCATCGCAGGATCGCAGAAATCCAACATGTTGGATTTTCCCGATTTGACGATTGCGATCAAAAAATTATCCTGATTGTCTAATCGGGGACATTTAACATGGAAAATTTCAGTGATCCTGCGACGGATCGCTGAACATCGATGGTGGCCGGCTGGCGTTTCCACCCGGGAGATCGGCATTTCCGATCTCGTCACAGGATCGCAGATACCCCTCTCTGATGTATGGGCACCTTTAGGCCCGTATTAAATTTGAGGCGAAAGGTCCGGACTTTTCGCCTGCTGGACTTTTCACCACCTTCACCTGTTTTGCAGGCGGAAAAGTATCGCGCGCATCCCTGCTTATCCCCGTATTCAATTTGTAAGGACGCTAAAACGGGACCAGGCAAAAGCCCTGTCAATTTTCGGGAAATCATCCTAGCACCCCCCTAATGATGTCCTGACATGGGGGATCACTATGGGTACCCCCGATTTGGCCTGCTGAAGGGAAGTTGGGTTTTAAATAGTCGCGGCAGGTGAACAGATGAAGAATAGCATTTAGCAATTTTTTTGGGGAAAATAACTATGCCCATCAAATCTGGGGTACATGAAAATGGGCTCAAGCATATTTTTAAGTCCCTAAAATGTTTTTTAAACATTCTTCAAAAATGCACTTGCTGCTACTACCCGCAATGAAGAAAACACCTGTACATACTTGGGAACCCCTCTGGAATCAATTTCGCTATTTTATAAGTTTGTCCCCTATTTTTTTTTTCACCCCCAAAATGAAAGTTTCTTTTTTGTCATGATATATATATATTTTTTGACACAGATTACTTTTAGGGGACATTCCCAGGGATGCAGGCTATTTTTTTTTTAAGCCTGCACCCCTAAACCCAAATTCTGTACTTTCTTTTCGCCACCTACGCAGTGGTGAAAACTTATCCCCGTTTTTTTATAAAGACTTTTCGCACAGGCGAAAAGTCTTTGAAATTGAATGTGGGGATAAGTCAAACTGGCGAAAATGACATCATAACGGCTTTTTCACTCCAAATGGAATACGGGCCATAATAGCAAAACCATATCATCATATAGCACATTATTGAGGAAGCCCGAATTACAAACATTATATTTTATTATCCTTTATTTATATGGTTCCACAAAGTGTCTGTAACGCAGCACAGAGTAACAATTACCTTGGAAACTACCATTTCACTTTAAAAAGTACTCATGACATCATGAGTGAAAATAAAACACTCACTCAATGACCCAGACAGAAAAAAATCATTGACAACCATGAATGGGAAAGCACTGGGGGACATGTATAGTGTCGGAAGAGAACAAGAGAGAGGAGGGCCCTGCTCGACAGACTCTGGGAGATGGGGTATAACTGGGAAGCAAAGTGGGAAGAAAGAGTTGGGAGGGCAGAGAGATGAGAGCTAAAAGGGTGAGGATTAAGTTAATGCACAGACTGCAGTTGTGGAATTCTTCAGTGGTGTTTGGTAATAATAACGGTTATTATGCCCTTCTAATATATTCTAGTTTAGGAAAAGGGTTTTACATAATAAAAGCAAATATTTTAGATGTAAAACTCCTTAAAGTTCTTCCAAACTGAAATACCACCAGTGGTGCACTCAGAAGGGGTTTCTGAGTACCCAAAACTCCCCAGAGAAGAGCAGGAGCTAGGCTAGATGACAGCCAGCAGGTTTCCTTATAGATGCATGCTGGCAAGTGGTGTTACAGACAGGCCCGCGTGTGGACCAGTAGCTTAGCATCTCAATTATGAGTGGGACCCACAGTGCCAGCATAGGCAGATCCAGCGGGCAGTGCACACAGGGGGGCAGCTGTAAGAGGCAGTGGCGTAAGTTCATCCCAGACGCCCGGAGGCAAGTTATAATTTGGTGCCCCCATCACAGCCGCTGACACTGTTATGTAGCAATTTTCATGCAGACAGGCTATAGATAGATGAAGGCAGCAGCTGATGGTCTGACATGGAGCTCTCCACTAGTGTATGGTGGCTTCTCAGGTGCCGGGAAGAGGTGCATGTATTGGGCGGCCGTGACGGTACACTCCGGGTACATAGTTACAGTGGGGTGAATATGTTGTGGACAATGGAGGAGGTGCCCCTTCAGAGCTGGAGCCCGGCGGCAGGCGCCTCCGTTGTCTCCCATAGTTCTGCCCCTGGTAAGAGGTGAGATTACCAGGCTAGAAGGAGGACAAACTAGCCAGGATCGTAATGGACATGTCAGATGAGCTACTCCAGGCTACTGGTGTTAGGGTTCCACTTCAACATACAAAAGGGGGATTTGTGTACAGGAGTAGGTGGAGGGGTATCTGTGTACAGGAATGGGTGATTCTGTGTACAGGAGTGGTAGGTGGAGGAGATCTATGTACAGGAGAGGGGGAGGGGATGTTTATATACAGACAGGGGGCTCATGGAGGCTGATCTGTGTACAGGAATGTGTGCTTGGGGGGGGGGGGTCAGGAGACCATCAGAGAGAGATGGACTGGACGAGCAGCACAGAGAGTTCAGATACCAAGGAGATGAAAGGTGGAGTAAGGTCAACAGCATAAAGCCACATGAAGTGAATGTCCTTCACAGAAATGGGAAAAAGACAGAGGAAAGAGGGAGAGAGGGATTGAAGTGCGTACTCGCGACCTGGTAAAATACTAATATATATAATATATAAATTCAGAGACGGACACAGTGTCGACTTTCCCACAGTTTACAGATATTTTGCTACTGCGCAAAAAGTCTCAGGGTCCGTTTCAATTGTTTTAGATGCCCCCTGCTGGACGTCTATACGAATAGGCGGAGCAATTCAATTGTTGCTCCGTTCAGACATGTCTAAAGGGCTGGGGGACACATTCCTTCTTGCAGCCTCCTGATATGCGAGAAGAAATGTGCGCAAAGTCCGTTTTTAGTGGGGCCCCTAATGGTGGTTTAGGCGCCTAAATGGCAGTTTGGGCGCCCTAACCACTGCTTTAGACAGGTTTAGCTGCTTTGAGCAGTCAAATCCGATGCTTTTAGCCGCGTCAAGTACTAATGGGTGCCCAAACGGAGAAACAATTGAATTGCTACATGGGGCGCCTATTCGTATAGACGCTCAGCGAAAAGCATTTGGTCATGGTTAGAGTAGACCCTAGACTACCGCAAATGCCGATGGTGCGACCATGTTGGAATGTATACAATCTCCAATGCACATACCATGCAGCCTGAAAGTGGGTGTCTCAGCGCTCGTACACTCCATCGCACCATGGAGCACAAATGGACAGCTGACATTAGCATTTGCATATTCCAGCAACCGCTACTGTCAGCGCGGCCGCATTGGCAATCATCTCTGAATCAGGCCCTAGGGCAGGAGGGGGCAAAATATAGCTACCTCCCTTCCTCCACATCATGTATGTGGGACGCTCCCAACTGCACTGCACAGATGTTAGGGTCTAGGATGGGTTGGTAACACTTTTAAGCTGCACTTGCAGGGAGCTGGTAGCAGAAGAAGCAGGGTTGTGTCACTGGCTGCACTGGCGGGCTAGGGGGAGGCCCTGACCTGCACTGCTGGCGCATCCTGCGACCTACTCCTCTGCATAATGTGGGGAAGACGGAGATTACAGTCAAAGCCAGTGGGTAGAGTTCTCCAGTAAAGAAGAAAGTTTGCTGACTTATGGTTCCAACTCTCTGCATGGACTCTTTTGGCAAAGCTATGTGTGTGTGAGGATGGGAGTGACTCTGATGGGTATATTTACATTATAAAGGCCATCTGGGGGGGGGGGCTGATTGCATGGTTTAAAAGGGGCATGTGGAGTGGCCTGATGGCATAAGAGGGTCATGCCCGAGCAGTCTGCTGGCATAAATGGGGCACGCGGAATAGTTTGATGGCATAAGTACAGTTTGGCGCTTCTTGAATATCCATTAAACCTGTCACTCCAGTGCCCACATAAACATATATAATTTTTGATAGTGCCCATTTCATTTCTTTCACACCGTTCCTTGGACCTCATTCAGAGCCGCTCGCAAAAAGCGAGCGCTCGCTCTGAATGAGGGCGGCCGCTTTTTTTTTTTTTTTTTTTAGCCGGCCTCCTGGCCGCTCGCTAAGCTGTGGGTGACCACCCACAGATTTTGCGTGCGGCTAGGTGATGGTCGCGATGGTAGGGTCTCGACTGCCGCAAGCCCCAGTGAGCTTCCTGCTCTAATAGGGCTGCCCACAAAACCCACAAAGGCAGGTGTTCCTTCAGGAACGCCTCCGTTTGTCCAGCCACCCCCCCTCCCCGCCTACAAAACGTGGCGAGCTGTCGGTCAACATCGACTGCTGCCCTGTTTGTAGCGAGCCCCGGAGCGAGTGAATTTCTCACTGCGCGCGCAGTGCCCCACCATCGACCCGCTTGCGCGTGGGTCTGAATGAGGGCCCTTGTCCCAAGAGAGCAAGTCGTTAGGTACATGTATCGACTGATGCCAGAACGGTTACTTGCCACGGTCTTTGCTCATTGTCTAGGTGCTAACAGGTGCTGGTATTACCACCTGTGATGAGTGTTGTGCAGCCACCAACTATCCTGTTTTTGCATAAAGATCTGGAGCTGCGATGTCGCTGGTAGCGCCCCAAACGCCGCAACATGACATGCTGCTGGCGTTTCGGCGCAGCGACAGGAAGACTTATAGAAAATGGAGGAATGTTGGACAAGTTTTCTGGGCGTGCCGAAGCCAGTGGCTGCGTCTTTGGACGTAGCTTCACTGGCCTCAGCTGTGTGATGTCACTGAACACCCTGAATAACCCCAGGGTTACTCAGATGTCCGATGTTCATGCAGTTGATCCGATGATGCATCCTCGGATGCAGCAGCAGATCACAGAAGCCAGGAATGGGTATCTTTTTACCTAAGACGCCTCCTGTGGCTTTTGCATAGTGTAGCACAGCCGCTGCGTACAAAGGCACATCGGCCTTACTACTGCGCCCATCTCTGTATCAGGCACAAAGTCACATTAGTAGATTGCCTGCATGTAAGAATGAATAACGTCAGTACTAATGATAATCCAACAGATCAAAGTTCCAGAAACAGAACTGACTTGTTACATTCCTAGACAGTTTCTGTAATACATTGTATTATTGCTGCTGCAATTTAAATCTTAAGTACAATATAATAAATACAATATTTTTTCCAAAACTGTAATCATTAAGCAATTGGCCTAATTAAACAGATGATTATAATGGCTATGAAGTGTTTTTCAGAAACAGCAATTTACTGGTAACATATTTACCTGGTTATAAATCTATTATTTGTTAGGGAAACAGTTACATGCTTGTCTTATCGTAACATGTGTCTGGTTCTCACCAAGTGTCATGATTTCTGGAAATAAGTGTGATTGATACGGTGAGTAAACAAGTCTGTAATAAGTACAAGTTCTGAGCAATTAGGCTAATTCATTGTTAGATATGTATATGAAGTAACAGAAATCAGCTCCAGCCTACACTCTGGAATAGGGTGGGGTGATTATTCGCACATTATATATGTGAATTAATTACCAAATTACCTGGATTTCAATGAATAGTGCAATCCACAATATTAAAGGAGTATCTTCTTTTAGATAACTCCCTCACTTTTAACCTTCGGAGAACTAGATGGGGTGTGACATACCCCAGCAAGACCTAAACTCCTATAAGTTTTTGAAAAAATACTAAGTGCAAGTTGCAGTTTCATGTAGCTGGAGGTGCTACGTTGCCAGTTTTTGTGTAGTGACGGCAGTTAGTGCAGTTAGCGAGCGCTAGCACAGTGAGTAGACGTGCGTCAAGTGCGTGTGGGCATCTCATCCCCCACCTGGTTCAGCACCTGCCTTGATGTCAGCCAAGAGTAATCTCATTAAGACTGAGGACCTGATTCAGAGCCGAACGCTCTGAATCAGGGCCCTCCTCCCTAAAAATGGAGCGGCCTCTTGGACGCTCGCACAGCTGTGGGTTACCACCCACAGCTATAGCGAGCGTCCATGATGATCGTCTCGATGGTCAAAACCATCGCGACCATCGGGCTTGCGATGAGACCCTGCGGTAGGGTCTCGCTGCCGCAAGCCCTGGAGTGATTTTGGCTCTATCAGAGCCAAAATCACTCCCACTGACCATGGGAACGCCTCCGTCTGGCAGCCATGCCCCCGGCACGCCCACCAAAGGGGGCGTGCTGTCACTCACCATCGACAGCACGCCCCCTTTGCTGCGAGACACCGAGCGACAGCTTCCTCGTCGCTCGCCGGGTGTCGCGCATACGCACGACGGAGCTCCCTCCGTCGTGCGCATGCGCATTCGGGCACCATCGACCCGCTTGCGAGAGTCCTTCGCTCGCGAGCGGGTCTGAATTAGGCCCTGAGTTGTCTAAGTTTATTTTAATTATTTCCAATTGTTCATAAGTTACTAACGATTGTGATTCGAACAAGTTCCAAAGATCTTTTTCAAAAAAGTTGTTACTTATACGTTTAGTTTAGTTTGTTAAAAAAAATGTTTTTATTTTTGTTTCTTGTTTTAAAAGTTTAAAGAGTTTATTGCCTTTTTATTATTTTGTATTTATTTTTATACCTTAGAAGGAGAAAAATATTTTTACTGTCGTACTAAGGGCATCATTCAGCTTGGATCGCATGTCTGCGTTCGCACGCACCCGCCCCTTGCGAAATTATGCAAATTAATGCAAACGCATCACGATCGCAGCACTATACCAAGACGCCAACCAGCTTATATAGCCATATAAAGCCACCCACCTCCCATTACATACACGCAAGTCAGCAAAAACATCAGTAACATTGAGTAACATCAGACCCTTACGCGTAGTTGTGGTTGAGCTTGACGTGACTCGCGACTGCAAAACTTCCTGTTGCCATCTAGACCTCTGGATGTGTATGCCATCACAGGGGCTTAATTATGCACGCCCCTGTAACAGCGTTCAAATGCACAGGCACATCTGCATTCTATAGACCACCCCGCCCTACTCCCCAAACGGTGCTGCCTGTCAATCACTCTGTGATGGCTCTGCGTATCTGCTGCGTTCGCCTCCGCGATCGTAGTGGCCAATTCACGTACGTGCGCTGCAGCGCATGCGTAGACTGAAAATAGGCTAGGGGAAGGGGGGGTTAGGGTTAGGCACCCCCCCTAATTGATTTCAACTCGATCAACATGTTGTGTTTCTGGGGCTAAATCACACATTTACTACTAACACTTAAAAAAACAAATAAAACATTTTCTGTTAGTAAATGTGTGATTTTACCCTACAAATACAACATCGATGTTGATCGATTTGAAATCGTTTAAAATCGACCTTTAGTAAGTATACCCTCAGATGTCAGCTAGATTTACTTAGGGACACTTAATAGAGCATGCCTGCAAATGTAGTTTGGCATTTGCCTGCTCTGAAATTGAATCTAGGGCCTGATTTAGCAGCGTATGCAATTGCAATCTAGTACACCAAACGGCTGAGTGCTCAGTACTACGCATGCGTAGCCTGTCCATCTGAGCGCCGTTGCATAGGCGTGAATAAATTCGTCACTGCGATTGCATACGCAGCCTGAGTACTCACTGCATGCGACGAGACTTGCAGTTTCTGCAACTTGTCCTGCTGTAATTGTGCGTGACGGGCCGATGTGCTTCGATGTTACCGATGTATACGCAGGACTGCGAGGTATTACGGATGTGAGAAAGCAGTAGTGGGTGTCTGTATGCTGGCTAAGCTGTGGCAGGCATTAGCATATTTTCGCGGCTTCATTGCGTGCGATTACGCAGCTGCGATCGCAACTGCCATCCATACTGAATTTAAATAAACGTTTTGTCAGTAGATGCTATATTATGATGTCTGATAAAGAATTATTACTGTAATGTAATAAATAAAAAGTGTTCAGTGCAGATGGACAACCTGTGAGTAGTCACAAAGCTATAAATGGAACCAGAAGTGGGTTTGTCCAACAGCATCAGCAAATGGTGGACACATAAATCCATAGGACCTAGATCATCTCAGGGAACTGGGCAAGAAGGAAGAACCTGCTGGGGCTGATGTTTTCAGGTCCTACTGCAGACAAATGGACTGAGAGGCAGCATATATACTTATGTGCATAGTACCTCCACAGCTTTTGTGACCCATAATGAGTTAATACAAGGTCATAGACAAAGAATGAATTGTTGAGATACAAGTTCACAGGCTACTGTTTTGCACAAGTCTCAAACGGGTTCAGGTCAGAATGTCGACAGGTTCTAAATGTCAACATTGAGGAAGTCAAAGTGAACTTTAAGTCGACAAGTACAATGATGACGTTCACTAATGTCGTACTTTTATATGTCGACACCAAAATGTCGACAGTACCTTTTTGTGTTATTTTAAGGGTTTAGGTTTGGCTCAAATAAGCAAAAGAACTGTAAGTCCACATGCTGGTGTCGACATGTTAAATGTTGACATTATGAAAATGTCGACAATTAACCATGTCAACATTTATGAATGTTGACATTTTACGTGTCAACATATTGGTATGTCGACGTTCTGAATGTTGAATTTCCATACCACACCCATCTCAACCAGACTATACCCATTGCAATGCTGAGATACTGCATGATTGCTACCTACAATCTGGAACAGGAGACAGTTAAGGGCCCCATACACCTGCCTGCCATTTCCCCTGACGTGTCCAGAACCACCAATCTACCGGTCGGCTACGCCAATCAACGCCCATTGAAGATCGCCGATCTGCCGGGGTATTGGTGAAATTCTTCATGTTAAAAATCCCTGATTTAGCGATCCTGAAGATATTTTTGTCAGGATCGGCAATTCAGGAAAATCCAACTGGCGTCTGGGGATCGAGGAATTGCGCCAATCTGTCGCTGCTAATGTATGGGGGTCTTTAGAGAGGATATGACATCACTAGATCTTAATATTCTACGCACATGTCTTTTCTGATCTAGAGTTAAGCTCCCAATGCAACTGTGTAACATACTCTGTAACCACACACGGTACCTTTTTCTCTTTTTCCTCCAGCTTTGATCTCAGAACATTTTCCATATCTTGTTTTTGTTGCTGTAGCTGGAAATATTAAAAAGGTATTTTAGAAATGTCTTACATTAATTACTCTTATTACAGACATCTGTACCCAATGGAAAAATAAATTTTTAAGTGAATTCAGCTTATCTATTCATTAGTTCCGAATGATATTACTTAATGGTCTATTAATTATTCCTTAATTTCTACAAAAGTAGGTACAAATTAAAATTTTCACCTAATTTTGTAGAAATGGGACCATTCATTACAAAGGTAATACAGGAGATATCATGGATATCTCCTGCTTACATTTCAGTCCCGATCTGGCCCGGCGTCCCCATATAATAGTATGGGGACCTAAATTCATCACACTCCGAAAATACTACATTGTCTGAACTTGACAGCGGGACCCTACGCCATCTTCAGATGGCATTGATTTCCAGATCCCCACTCCTCCTGTGGGAAGAAGGTCCGGGTTGTGAAAAAACATTGTTTTGGATTCCTCCGCAGTACACGCATGTGTACGAAGAAAACGGCGTCCTGCGGTGTCGGACATCCCGCAGAGTCAGACTCGGCAGTACTAACTTTCACTACTACCAATGTAGCAATGTTGGAGATCATAGGGACAGCTGATCTTCGGATGTTGAAAATGTTGAATTTCTCCGGTGTTTTAGTATCCATCGGCGCTGCTCGCTACTCGCAGCGAGTTGGATACTAAGTTAGCACAGCTGAAGTGCAGTGCTTAATGAATAGACCCCTAAGCCATGAAAACATGAGATGTAAAGAGAAATGATTTCGGAGATGGTAAAGTGCACTGGCCATGATGCAGGCGACATACGGGACACAGGGCAACAAAGAGGAGTCATTAACCAGTTTGCAGACAAAGCGCATGAAAGGAAATCAACTGTCCGCACTTAAGAAATATGCCTTTACCAAGTTATTCCAAGAAACTGTTTGTGCAATAAAAGCACACAACCTAATTAAGAAAATAGCACATTATAACCTCTTAAAGCAATTATTCAGTACATTTTCATAGTAAAAAAAAAATGCACTAAACTAGAATAAGAGTAATAATAGACAATGGGCCTGATTCAGCAAGGAACGCACGCTAGCAGACGCATGCATCCGTCCGCTGTGAGAATATGCTAATCAATGCATACGCACGGAGACCGCAGCACAAGATGCAGATAGCCAGCCCCATAGTAAGCCGCCCATCTCCCTTTACTCCCAGCCTGATCAGTATGCAAGATAATGTAAATATCGGTAACATCGAGAACCATCGAACTCATACGCACAATAGTGGGTGACCTGACCTGCCGCAGGATTTTGTCCGCTTCCTGTGTACAGCTTACGGTATGGCTGTGTATGCCGCCGCACTGCCTTAATTATGCACGCCCCTATAACGGCGTTATAACACCTGCTTTCGCCTGACCACCCCCCGTCACCACCCACAAAAGGTACTTCCTGTCAATCAATATCGGAGGGGTCTGCGTGCACACTGCGTACTATAACCCGATCGCACCGGCTAGTTCGTGCACGCGCAGTGCGATGCTTATGCAATCAAAAACATTGGCCAAGTGCGTGCGTGCGTTCTCTCCTTTGCGTTCCTTACCCAGACCATAACAGTTTTGTAAGGAGTAAGGTTGCCTGTTGTTTGTTTATGTGCCCTCATACATATGCTGAATAATAGCATTAAAATTTGTTTTATTTTACAACTTACGCTCATTGAGCAGCAACTAATGATGTAGAATGGTGTACGTTAATTTACCATATGCAACTTTTATTATTAATTACTAGCTGGGATACCAGGCATTGCCCGGGTTGAAGACTGGACCCTGAAGTACACCTACAGATTTTATTTGTTTACAATGTCCTCACCTATAACCCCATCCTGAAAAGGAGCCCGTTTGCCAGCAGCACAAGATGCATGCCATGCAAGATGCATGCAAGATGCATGCATGCAAGATGCATGCATGCAAGATGCATGCATGCAAGATGCATGCATGCCAAACAGTGGCGTAACTTCCATGGGTGCAAGGGGTGCGGCTGCTATGGTGTCCGAGCTGCCTCTGTGGCCCATTGTTCCCCCTGCACCCAGTCATGCACACAAGGTTGGCTGGTCCAGACAGGGCCACCGAGGGGGACCCAGGGGGCAGCGGTGTTGATTTGGTGCTGGCCCGCCGGCTGATTACAGCTGGCGCACCGGAAGGCAGACATGGAGAGACAGTGCAGCCAGCCGAAAGGCAATCAGAGCTTGTGGACTGGCAGCCAATCAGCAGTGGAGGCTCTTGATTAGCTGCCGGTTCACAAGTTCTGACAGGCTTGCGTCCGGCGCCAGATTCAAATTGCTCCAGTGCTGTCTGTCCTTGTCTGCCGCTGCCTGCTGGCGACCCGGCACCAAATCCACAACTGCTGGCTGCTGATGGCACACAGAGGGAGGCGACACGGGGAGGTGAGTTGCTGGGGAGGGCATAATGTGTAAGGGGCATTACTGTGTGGCATAATGTTACAAAGGGCATTATTGTGTGGTATAATGTGTAAGGGGCACTATTGTGTGGAATAATGTGTTACATGGTGCACTACTACTATGTGGCATAATCTGTAAAGGGCATTACTGTGTGGTATAATGTATAAGGGGCATTACTGTGTAGTGTAAGGGGCATAATGTATAAGGGCTGTAATGGGGTAGATGGACACCTCCGAACTCACAGCAGCCAGGAAACAGATCACGAGTCCAGAGTTTTCGTGCAAGCTAGCCACAGCTAGTCACTTGCTGAGAGCCTCAACTGACATCCCCATTGCTACTGTCAGCAATTCCCTTAGTGGTGCAAAACCCAAGATAAAAGCATAATTGGTTAGAGAGACCTCCTAATGAATACTGACCCTGACTTTTTTTAGAACAGCCTCCTGACCGCTCGCATAGCTGTGGGTGACCACCCACAGCTATAGCGAGCGGCCAGGAAGATGGTCGCGATGGTCAAGACCTTGTGGTAGGGTCTCGTTGCCGCAAGCCCCAGAGAGCTTTCGGTTTAAACAAAGCAGAAAGCTCTCCCACTGATATCACTTGTGATGTCAGTGGGGCCGCCCACCCAGACGGCAGGCGTTCTCATGGGAACGGCCCCGTCTGGGCAGCCACCCCCCGGCCCGCCCACCAAAGGGGGCGTGCTGTCACTCAACATCGACAGCACGCCCCCTTTGGTGCGAGACCCGGAGCGACGGCTTGCCCGTCGCCTTCCGGGTCTCGCGCATGCGCACATGGGAGCCGGCTCCGTCGTGCGCATGCGCTCTGGGTCACCATCGACCCGGTTGCGAGCGCTCAGCGCTTGCGACTGGGTCTGAATCAGGCCCACTGTTTGCAGAAGGGTGTGATTCGCTCTGTCAGGGTTTTGTGGATAGCAGGAACAGCTTCTGTGCAATATTTGAAGGAAGGTAAAAGTTAGGGAAACTGAAGAACAGGGAGATGTACTAAGGTAACCCTTGAAAAGAAGTGGAGAGTGATTAAGTACCAACCAATCAGCTCCTAACTATCACTTTACAGGCTGTGTTTGAAAAATGACAGTTAGGAGCTGATTAATTGGCACATTATCACTCTCCAGTAATGGGTGTAGCGAAGTTGTACACTATTCTGAGTTGTGCGTATGGCAAAGGGATTGGGCCTGTGTGCTTTAAATGCCAGTGCTGATTTTTACTCCCAATCTAACCCTGTCTCTATGATGAGTGTACTTAACATAATGGTGGTGCCTTTTAAGTTAAAATGTTCCAAGTTAAACAGAAACTTTCCCTTTGTGACCAATCTTTTTCCATCTAAAATCAGGAGGAGGTTTGGGCTGCAAGAGTCACGTCTCTAAGGGGCCCATTTATCAAAGTGCATTTGAGGTAAATTCCCTGAAAACACCTGTTTTCGGGGGTTTACCTCAAATACTAAGTATCCCCTGAATGTATGAAGGAGGGACCGCAACAGGTATCTCCGATACCTGCTGCGATCCCTCCATTGCCGCCGGCAGCCGCCTCCCCCATAGGTTTCTATGGGGGATGCGATGCTGCCAAATGTATCAATATCGGGAATGCGAAGCATTTCCGATATTGACCCCAGCAGCTAACGCCATCTGAAGATAGAGTTAGCCGCTGTGTCCTATGGGCACTTACCCGCATTTCAGCCGGCGGAGGGATCTTCCCTCCGCCGGCAATGGAGATCCCTCCGCCGGCAATGGCGCAGCAGCCCGGAATGCGCTCCGGCCACATCGCAGGGATGGACTCCTTTAGGAGCCCGTCTCCCTGCATGTGCTGAGTCATACATTCGGCCGGTATGATCGCATTTTGCACTGCGATCATGGGCGGTACTGCATGCCTTGATCGCATTGCAAAATGCGATCCTTAATAAATGGGCCCCTAAGTTGTACCAGAAAAAGAGGCAACATCAAGAGAGCCAAATACAAAAGCAGTAGATATAGGGCTGGAATGGCGCTGTCAAAGCAGCTGGTTCAAAGAGTTTGTCAGACTCCAAACAAATATAGATATAGAAAGAAAGGGAATGAACAGCGCTACTGTCAATAATAAAAATAAATTGATTGATAATAACTAAATGGAATCTGGTAATACCACTCAAACAATTAATACAATTAGTATCTGGATGCAAATAGACAATCAATAGATAGTAGATACTATAACATATATAGCTGCATTGAGGCTCTCCTAATCTAAAATCTAATACGGCTTGGTTAAAAAAATAAAGGTATTTAATAATATAAAACCATAACATAGGTTATGCACAAAGTTAAAACATAAATAAAATAAAAAAAATAACAATAAGAATAATCAAATCCTCAGGTAGATAAATGTAGCTCAGTCTAGTGAGTTCATTGTCCATGAAAAGGATAAGATGAATGAAAACACAATAATACCATTTTTCCACCAAAATTCCGGGTCTGATCCGGAGTTGGAACAGGGTTCCTATCCGGATCAGACCCGGAATTTAGCCGGCGCCGACTCGGGATATTCCCGAGTCGGCGACGCTCACACCGCAGTCGGGTCTGTATAGACCCGGCTTTTCCGGCGTGAAAGTGGCCGCTTGGAGATGACGTCATCTCCAAGCTCCACTGAAGCCGGACCAATCGGCCGGCTTGCGGCGCACTGCAGGTCATCAAGACCCGGAGTGCGCCGTACACACAGCAGGGTTTCACGGGTTACTCCTGTGTTAAACCCCGCTATTTACCTGAGTTGGATTGCAGGGGCACTTGACTCGGCGATCCAATCCTCACCCCTTTTACACCAGGGAGCTGCCCGGGTTAACCCTGCAATAACCCGGGTTTTAGCTCCGGTGTAAAAGGGGTATCATAGTCACGAATTCAAGTAGCAACAAAAGTGTAAAAGATGGAGTGATATTCCAGGGCAATCCGGATGATTATTCAGCAACAGTACATTGTATTACCATAAAAAGTAAAGGATACCCGGGCGCTGTGTTCTAAAGAATGAAATCTTATAAGCAGCTCACCTAAGGGGTGGCTAGACCCTAATAGGAAAAAAGATAAATAGAAAAGAAGGGAGCGCAAATAGAATTCATGTACATTTAATAAAAATTCGTATGAATAAAAGATATAAATCACATATAGATGGACATAAATAATACATATAGAGTGCACATTGATATGGAATTCCAACTTAGTCTCAAACAGTTATGTGAATGAGGACAGCAGCATTAGTATACCATGTAAATAATATCAGTGATTCAGAGGTAATAGACGCTGTGGCAAGTATCCTATGAAAGAACATGTAATATCCAATCGCATAAAAAAGGGAGTAGTTCAATTTCCAGATGTCAAAAATAATTTGTTTTGGGAAGTTCCATAAACCAGTGCTATCCCGACTGATGTGCTTGCACTGTGGTGGTATTTATGTCCCAAATGATATAGTAGTTACCAAGGGTAAACCCAGATAGGCATATAAACTTGAAGGTGAATAAGTAGTTGAACCAGTACTTAGCTGATACGTAATGATGACCGGACCAGTCTGTGTATAATCGGTCAGTGCTCCTCCTGGTCCCGTCCTGTCGTGTACAGCAGGAAGTGTCCGGAATGCCGCTCGGAGGTGGCCGTGTGGAAGAAAGACAGCGGTCAAAGGTAATGCTCCGTCTGAGCTGGTCTGTGTGTAACGGAGTGTAAAGTTCAGTCCTCGCGCTCTCTGGTCACACCGCGAGCAGGACAGATGGAGCCGATACAGAACGGCTCACCAATGGCTCAGGGGAAGCAGCGGCTATGTGAAAGCCGGTGATAGCCGGACAGAGACAGCTCGTGGGGATCTGAGCAGTCCTTTTAGGCAATAGTCCGTATGTAGTGAGAAAGTAGGATATACTAACGCGTTTCTCTGCCTGTAGTAGTCTGGCAGTTTACCTCAGAGGTATACTAATGCTGCTGTCCTCATTCACATAACTGTTTGAGGCTAAGTTGGGATTTTTACCTTTTATTCATACAAATTTTTATTAAATGTACATTAATTCTATTTGCGCTCCCTTCTTTTCTAATTGTATTACCAGCCTCCTAGGATAGTCCGTTTGGAAACTTGTCTCCTGTGTAATGAACGGATCACACTAGCAGTGGCTTGGAGAAGTTGGTGAAAATGGTGCTGGTCCGGAACCTCCCGTACAGAACTCCAATCCAAAGGGGAAATCCTTGGGGTGCTAAAACGTGTTTTCATGGTGGAAACCCCCCACCACTTCTTCAGTAGCTTCAAGAGAGCCACCCATCTTATTCTGGACTAGTGTGACCATTAACTGGTTTCATTGTCACTGTACATGAGCTAACCAGGCAAAGTATATGCATATCCCCTCTGACTGGCTGTCACGCACGTAAATATCATACTCAGCTGCCCCGGAGATTTTATACTGACAAATTGCGGCGATCGGTAATTTTATTTTACCAGAGCAATGGGTGCCCATAGCAAAAATAAATAAATCAGCCTCTTTGCATAATCAAAAATAAACCCATTAGGCAGCAGCACAATTACCAATTTAAATGCATTAGCTTTGCCTCCTATATAGGTACACTGGGATCCCAAATCATCCTGCATCAGTTTTTACAGGTGTCTCACTCAGGAGTCAGCTGCTTTGAAATATTAAATGATAGTGTAAGCACTGTAGTGCCCTGATTGGTTAAGGGCTGGTTTAAAAAAGCACCCACTTAATCTGCTGCCCGTTTATGTGTACCCAGTTTTCAAGAAAATAACAAGTAGGTGCTCTATCCGTAGTCATACAGACATAAAATGCATGATAACATCCAATTTAGTGTTTAAATAAAAGTAAAATGACAATGGGGCTGATCAGAGACGTATGTTAGACCGATTTGGTTGCAGCTGTCCGATTTTTTTTTTTTTAACTGCGCCGGAGCTGTGTTACTGCGTCAATATCGCAGCACTCCTTTGTGTTGCAATACTGCTTCGGCTCTGGATGTAGTGTGGGGGGAGCCGCAGTCTGATTGACTGGCTGCGACCGTATGGGGGAAGAGATGGGGACCGTTGCACAAAATGTGTCGCCTCCGTTTTATGGGAGTGCGGAGGCCAATGACGGCATCTTGCGATGCATATTTACTGGCCTAGAGTAGTGGAGATGTGGTGGCCATTCTGAGTAATCTTAGGGTTACTCGATTGGTCGATGCCTGCCCGATGGGTCGTGATGGTGATCCGATGGTAGGATTGTATAGGCAGATGTAAAAAGATAAACATAAATAAAGACACATGCAATATATTGTCTGATATGAGCTGAGATAAAAGTCACTGGGGGCGATTCAATAGCTTTTTTAGGCGTGATAATCAATGAGTGCCCAGTATTACAATTCAATTATTCTGGGTGCTCACTAATTATCGCCCTCTTCGCCCCAGGTTTAGCCGTGTAAAATGGCTAAACCCGTCTAAAGTTCTGGTTAGGGCGCGCTAACTACGTTTAGCGCCCCCTAACCAGGGGGTTGCTCACACATTTCTGCTCACACCCTCCTGAGGGTGCGAGCAGAAATGCCGGCGCTGGCGGCTATCGCGCCCTGACGGAACAACAATTGAATTTAATCCGTCAGACGTCTTAAAAAAGAAAAGCTGACGGCAAAACATTTGAATCGCCCCCACTGACTTAGGGGTCTATTTACTAAGCAGTGTTAGGAGACCGAGTGAAAAGTGATAAGAAAGTGATAAGGTGCCAGCCAATCAGCTCCCAACTGTTATCTCACAGGCTGTGTTTGAAAAATGACAGTTGGGAGCTGATTGGCTGGCACCTTATCAGTTTTCACTCTGTCTCCTAACACTGCTTAGTAAATAGACCCCTGAAAGTGAAAATCATAGATTTAAGTAACACTTACTTCAGTCTAAAAGATGTAAGAATATTAAAGTCCTGTATCATATCAAAACAAACACTTCATAATTCAGAAATTGCACAAAAAAATAATAAAAATGCCATATTGCATTGTCACAGGAGGGTCACAAATGGTTGCGATACGGTTCCCAAATCACTGGCAACAATAGGATTGGAGATCCAGCAACATCTCAACATGCCAACAGCCTTCTCATTATTGGGCTCAATATGATGCCACAAAATCATTGATGCCTAGCTGTATGCCCTCACCAGTTGGTTTTATAAAAAGCCCCTATTGTAATGCAGAAGGTTCCTTTTTCATGACTTTCTAAGACAGTGAGCCCAACAATACACAGCGCAGAGCATAACCAAGTGAAATACGTAAAGTTGCCATGACTTGGCACGGAGCTTGACAAGCGGCAGAAAGTGACTCTTTACATGTCTAAGGACGCACTGATTTGGTGTCAGTGAGTGTTCTGCTGCGAACAGTGTCATATTCTTCTGCAGAGCATGCTGAATGTCGGGCACAAGCTGTGTCTTATTTTGTATTATAGACAGGGCAGGCTGCTATTGTTATTAAAGCATTTTACTGCTCGGTCGGGCATAGACTGGCCGAATCATACTAAGCTTGCTCATTCCTATTATTTCACTTTATCATTATTATTGTTATATGTTTAGACTGATTTATTAATATGCCATCAGTCCAAAAAACTGCTATAAGTAACAATGGTGTGCTGCTATATTCGTGGCTGATTACTTGTAATGGTAACAAGTTGGATGTATAAGCTTTATTTAATACTAGCATATTGGACCTGTCATTACCTGGGTCGAATAATATCTGCAAGGACCAGAGGGTTAAGGTTAGGCTGTGGCAGAGGAGGGGCAGGATAAGGCTATGGGAGGTGAGGGAAAGGCACTAGGGGAAGAGTTAGGGATAGGCTAAGTAAGGGAAGGTTACTGTTAGGCACTAGGGAAGGGTTAGGCATAGGCTAAGTAAGGGGAGGTTAGTGTTAGGCACTACGGGAAGAGTTACGGATAGGCTAGGTAAGGGGAGGTTAGTGTTAGACACTAGGGAGGGGTTAGGAATAGGCTAGGTAAGGGGAGGTTAGTGTTAGACACTAGGGAGGGGTTAGGGATAGGCTAGGTAAGGGGAGGTTAGTGTTAGACACTAGGGAGGGGTTAGGGATAGGCTAAGTAAGGGGAGGTTAGTGTTAGACACTAGGGAGGGGTTAGGGATAGGCTAAGTAAGGGGAGGTTAGTGTTAGACACTAGGGAGGGGTTAGGAATAGGCTAGGTAAGGGGAGGTTAGTGTTAGACACTAGGGAGGGGTTAGGGATAGGCTAGGTAAGGGGAGGTTAGTGTTAGGCACTACGGGAAGAGTTACGGATAGGCTAGGTAAGGGGAGGTTAGTGTTAGACACTAGGGAGGGGTTAGGAATAGGCTAGGTAAGGGGAGGTTAGTGTTAGACACTAGGGAGGGGTTAGGGATAGGCTAGGTAAGGGGAGGTTAGTGTTAGACACTAGGGAGGGGTTAGGGATAGGCTAAGTAAGGGGAGGTTAGTGTTAGACACTAGGGAGGGGTTAGGAATAGGCTAGGTAAGGGGAGGTTAGTGTTAGACACTAGGGAGGGGTTAGGGATAGGCTAAGTAAGGGGAGGTTAGTGTTAGACACTAGGGAGGGGTTAGGGATAGGCTAAGTAAGGGGAGGTTAGTGTTAGGCACTAGGGAAGGGTTAGAGCTTAGGGATACTAACTGCTGGAAATGCTGCAGGATCCACTGGAAATCATCATGATGGAGTCGCTGTACCAAGCATGACAACATTACGACCATGTGAACATTCTCACGTCGACATTATTAAAGTCGACAAAATATACCACTCTCCTTCCCTCACACACGCTTGCCCCAGCTGTGCCATTTTTTGCCCCTATCTCAGCCCCCAGCTTCCAGGCTAGACCCTTACTCCCCATTGTACCTTCACTCCATTCCCGGAAGTAGAAGCCTATGTCGCACACTGGCTCATACTGTGCATACTGGAGACGAAACACACCAGAGCGGATTAATATATAGGTGTTTTCACACTACATTATTTTACAGAACCTTACTCTGTACTCTGCTATTAGGGGACCTCCTACTATCAGTCTGTCATCCAATCGTTTCCCGCTTTCCTATATCACACTCCTCACATATGTCACTGCCAATGTCATATGCAGCACAATCCTCCATATCATGACCCGGTGAATGGTTAAGTCACTGATTCTAAT
This sequence comes from Taudactylus pleione, assembly GCA_031769625.1. NCBI lineage: Eukaryota > Metazoa > Chordata > Amphibia > Anura > Myobatrachidae > Taudactylus > Taudactylus pleione. The sequence goes on from JAUIMM010000609.1 coordinate 2,982,125, forward strand.
AAGATCAGAGCTATTTACTTGAATTATCATTTAATGCTGTAACTGTTCATATGATCTGATTGGCTATTGGTTCTATTACCACAAACTTAAAAAAAAAACCCGTTCAGTGCTAGGCACACCCATGGGGTGTAGCTATATCCTCAACTAGAGACGGACACATCCACTCCAGGAAATAGAAAGGTGCCCGTTCCTCTGTAGCTGATGAACATGAAAATATGATTCTGATTGGTTGCATGTAATGCAGTCGCAACTGTAAGTCATATTGGACTGTCAACCCGTACAGTGACGTAACTAGGGGGGTGCGGGCAGCACCAGGTGACTCCATTTAAGGGGATGACACCAAAATAACAGAGCTGCTCTGCTATTTTGTTGTCACCCCCTTAGGTGGTGTCACCAAGCAGAGATGCATGATGTGCGCATCATCCACACTGTGCTGGGAGAGGCTGGGGGCTTCCCAGCAGCACTTGGAGCCCCCAGCTTGACGAGGACGGGGACATGACACACTCAAAATGGGACAAATCGGGGAAGTGGCCTTGAGGCCACACCCCCTTTGGCACACGCGAGGGGTCTGGTGGTGGCGCACTGGGTGTCACCATCCATTGTGACACCTCTGCACCCGTGGACTACACATCTAAACGATCGTACTGCCCCCAACAATCTCTAGACATAAGAACAGCCGACATTACTAGTAACAGCACTTATACTTACCCCATTGCTTGGTTCAGAAGATGGCGTGCACTGTGGGTAAGTTTCAGTCTATGCGCAATTTGCTAAAAATTGAGAGATGCGGCCACATTCGGACTTGTGTTTAGCTCAAAGGCTCTTCAAAAGGTATTAAAAAACTAAAAGATAAATATATAATTTTGGAATCACAACAGTCTTTGAATTAGGTTGGGTATACGGCATAAATTAAAGAGGCTAGCTGAGATGCAGCACAATTGTACAAGCCGAATTACACCGCGTCATAGACCATTTTGCCCAATTTTGCAATTTGTGTAATCTCTAGTCTACGATTAGAGCTGTGAGGACGGGATGCGGTCATAATCCCGACCATGGGGATTCCGGCGCTCAAAATGCTGGCGCCGGAATCTCGACACCTGTCAGAATCCTGCGCCGGCATCCCGACCTCCGGAATCCCAAAGGTAAGTAACGGAGTTATGGGGAGGGTTAGGGGTTAAGCACTAGGGGGACGGTTAGGTTTAGGGTGCGGGGAGGTTAGGCTCAGGCACCGGAGAGGTAGGGTTAGGATTAGGGTAGGGAGAGGGGGGTTAGGATACCGATCAACAGGTGTCGGTATCCTAACCCTGTCGGGATGCTGGCTTCGGGATTCTGACCGCCGGGATCCCGTGTGCCGGCATCCCATACCCAACCTGTGAGGACAACAATCAATTTATTCTGCTGTGTAGTGATGTTTTGATAGTGCTGGGAACGAGAGACAAATTTCGTCCAGCAAAACATGCAAGGTGTTGCTGCCAAGTTAGAAGTGAGCTGAAAGTTTTGAACAGTAGCTGTAGCCCAGAAAGCGGGTGTCAAATGGCGGAGTGCAACCCCCCCCCCCAGAGATTTGTAGGCACCATCTTACCAAAGTAGTTGCAGCAGATTTTTCATTATCAAGTTCAATTTGCAATTGTTCTTGAACCAAGGACAACTAAAACAAATAAGAAAAATTATGCTTTAGGGACGGTACATATAATATAAAATCTATCCTTTATATTATTGAGTACTGGAACACTATAAATGTAGACAAAACATTTTATTCCACCCATTATACTGTAGAGTCTAATTTCTATGATGAGGTAATTAATAGAAATGATGGAGTCTAAGTTATTTGTTAAAAAGATACATACACTAAAGTGTCAATAGTCATGGGATGCCTAATATCGTGTAGGACCCCCTCTAGCCCAGCGAAATGCAGCAACTCGACGTGGTATAGTTTACACAAGTTAATGGAAGACCTCTGGAGAGATGTTGACCCATGCCATTTGGATAGCTTCCCACAGCTCCCTGATTTGTAGGTGCAGGATTTTGGGTGCAAATGGACTCTCCACCATTCGTCGGAACTCTCCAGAATGCTCCTCAAACCAATTCTGAACAACTTGGGCCAGATAACACGGTGCATTATCCTGCTGGAATATTCCTTTGTTGTGTGGATACACGAAGTCCATGAACGGCTGCAAATGGTTCTCAAGCAATGCAAAGTAACAGTTACCAGTCAATGACGTGTTCAGGTGGCCAGCGGACCCAACCCATGCCATGTGAACCCCCCCCCTCCACGCCATTATGGTAACAGCACCGGCCTGCACTGTGCCTTGTTGACAACTGGGATCCATGGCCTCATGGGGTCTGCACCATACCCAAATCCTACCATCAGCCTAAAACAACTGGAACTGTGACTCATCGGACCACACCACCATGTTGCCAGTCCTCCAGGGTCCAATTAGTGACTTCACAAGCCCAGGTGAGATGCTGTGTCGGGTGTCGTAATGTTAACAGGGACACTCTACTGGATCTACTGCTACCATATCCCATGGAAGGTAAAGAACGCTGCACTGAACTGCTGGATATGCGTTTTGTACCTCTCCTGCATTGAATGTGGATGTGATTTGAGCCAGTGTCGCTTGTCTGTTACCACGAACAATTATGTCCAGACGCCGCCTGTCACGATCATTAAGCACCCGTGGTTGGCCACTACGCTGTCCATGATGGGTGGCATTGCCTTCCATTAGGTATTCCTGGTACACACATGACACCATAGATCGAGGAATGTTGTCAGTACAACTTCAGAAAATGGGATGTTCCAACCGTCGGGTCCCATTCAAACTTGGATAATTCACTTTGCCTTACCATGAGCAGCCTAGCCTGTGCTCAAACTGACTCACGAGATGTCACATTACAACTGATGAAGGTCTGGGCATTTCCAAGACATCACATTATGGTGACGCCACATACCATTACCTTTACATACTGCTATCCCACGACTTTTGGCACTTCAATGTAGTACAGTAACATAATTAAAACTTTTAATCCCCACACATTACAGAGTAACAATTAGACCCCTATAGTAACATATGTGAAAGTGATATTATAGATGTATTAAGTACAATTTATATTTGTACTGTAATTTTTAATGTACTAGTATATCATGTGTGATTAGGGGCCTGATTCAGAGGTGGGTACAGTTATATTCGCAACTGATTTTGGACGCATCAAACTTAAAATACGCTAATGACTCAGCTGCTGTCTTGTGTGCAGAGATGACCACTGCCAGCGTCTCAGATCCGCCGCTTATGTACAAAAGACACAACATCGAGAACATCGGCAACGCCATCGAACGTCTGAGCAACCTTATAGTGAATGAATTCGCAGTGGCTGACTAGGATATACCCAGAAAACGGTGGCGACGCGCTTGCATTTTTGTAGCCACGCCCCCATCTACCTCTTACAAATGGTCACTATCGGTCACTCACTTTGCAAATAAAACCTTGCGGTGTCCGCTGTCGCTAATCAATTGCTGCTCGTGTGCAGTGAGTGTGGCTATGACGCATTCGCAATAGCAAAAAAAAAAATGCTTCGCTGCATCCAAAATAGACATCGCGTCTTCCTCTCAATCCGGCCCTATGATACTAAGAGTATGGTAGAAATGATTTTCCATCAAATCTAATGGTGGAGATGGAAACGAGCACATCACTATGGTGGCTACAGAATAGCATTCCTACAAAAGTTTATAAATAGACATTTGCCCATCATAAAGAAAAAACTAGTATTTAATTTTTGCATACACCAGATAAACTGAAAGACTACTATTGAAAAGCATTTAAAAAGAAACTTAATAATGTCACATTCACTTCTCAGATAGTTACATTTCAATTTAAGTGATTAACATCAAGCTACACTGTAACACTTGAGTGAGATTGCATGGGTAATAATGTAATTAAATGAACTGTGTCCTTGCGTTACTCTGTTACATAATGCGGCTATATCTGCCCCTCTAAGCCGGTTTTCAATGCACATCTCACTTTGATAGGCTGCATGTCATCTTTTCATCTCTTCCAAATGAGCCATCAATCTGGACATACAAAACGGTTTTGTTCCCTAGTCTTTTTTGGCCAGTTTTGTTGCCGATTGAGATAATGCTACAGGCTGGCTATTAACATACCTAAAAAAGCCATCACTTAATGTCAAAAGTCACACCTTCTCAATGGTCCTTTGGTCCTCTTCTATTCTCGTTTTCATGGCGCCCACATCCAGTTCTGGAACAAAGGAGGAAAAAAAAGCAGAGCGTGAAATCCCATTGCCGTGACTATGAATTCATGGCCTGCAGAGGAGGTCAGCATGTAAGCCCTGGCCATTTCATAGTGTCCGAGTCTTCTGGCATTACTGTGACCCTCACAACTGCTCTTGACATTCAGGGTCCTTTCCCTGCTGTTTGGCCGGCTGCTCGGAGAGAAATTAAGAAGAAAGTTCAAGAGCCAAGTGTGGCTAGGAGGACCTGCTGCTTTTCATCAATACTAGTACTGGACATCCTTGCCGTTTAGTCACAGCAAATACGACATACTTTAGCAGGTGGTCCTCTGGGGGATGAAAGGGTCTTGCATGAAAAGATAAGGAGCCCCATTAAATCATATGAAAAACCTGTGCAGAATATGGTTCTTGTCCCCACTTAATGAACACATTTTGCTACAATAATTAGTCATGTGGTCTTTTTAGGAATGCTGCTCTCTTAGGGCTGTAACGATGAATATCGGATCAGATCTTTACTGAAAGAGAACCAAACGGAGAATGCGCAAACTGAACAAAAACACGCAAAGTTCTTCCTACAGATGTGCCCTCTGACATCCTTGCCGATCGCGCCACAAACGCGCGCACACATCGCGCCATGCGATTACTCTGCGGTTTGCTATGGCGCACATTGCGATCGCACCATGCAATCCTACGGAGTCGCGGGTGTGAACCCAGTGCACCTATCCACTCGCGGGTGCCCGCCTCACGCCATGCGTGACGCGATTTGCTGTGTATGCAGCAAAGATGTAGCAGGATACATCTGTATTTGATTATAAAAATGTAATCATTGCTACATGTATGGCACAGTCATGACCTATAGAGATGCCATATAAATGCCTAAATATTGATCAGAAATGGGATTGTCGTGGTCAGACATATATTCTAACTTTTTATTTTTTCCAGCAGAGTTTGATAATTTTTATCACTGAGTTCTGGAAAACAAATGCAAGATTCTAAAGAAGGAGCTGATTCTGAGCCGTAGGCAAGTGGGAAAGTGAATGGATCTCGCGCATCTCAGCATAATGCGCGTGCGCCAAAGAGGGACATTGGTGGCGGAGAACGGGCCCAATCAGTCTTACACTAACTGATGGAGATCGCTCCTGCAAGCGGATTGATTGGTCTGTTTATGGACCACAATATATGTGAAATGGGCGTTTCTGGGAAATAACGGGGCGGCGACCATGCACTCAATGAAAACACTGGGGCTGATGCAGAGTTATGCACGTGCGTTTAGCAGATGTGTTCTTTAGCACTGCACACGGTCCATAGCCCAATATGCGTATGTACAGGGGATCCACACTTGTAGGCAACTCTGCCCCATCTCCAGTTGTGGCTGAATTGGTGGCTGTGGGGCTTTTGCACGTCGGCTGAGTTGGTGGAGGTCATGTCTACAGACCTGCAGCCTCTGCATAATTGTACGTACGCAAAGATCTGATTGTTTTCAGACGGATCTTTTGAACTAAGGATAGAGGCGGTGCAAGTGCGCACGGATCCGCTGTTTTTTTCCATGCCAAGTTCCATTGCGCTTCATTTACAGACTCGGTCGCACACAGATATCAGATATACAGGTGCCGCATATCACATTAATCAGTGCAGTCTCCTGGTGCGTCCTAGTCGCGTCACATTGCGATCAAGATGCATTTTGGCTAAAAAAGATGTTCAGGGCGGACAGAGTCGCACAGGACCTGGGGGCTCATTCACGACAGGCGTCTCATGCCACCTGAGGCTAGGTGTATGAGGGCACATCTGTACCATTGTTAAGAGAGATATGAAAGATCAAATGATGCTATCCTAAAGATAGCACACATGGATTACATTTAAATGAGGGGTCTATGAAAACTAGTGAGCGCCATGTTACACACAGTTACATTTTAGAAAAGGACGGTGATGCTATTGCTGCTTATAAAAAAAATACTTTCTAAGGAGTCGGCTTCTCATATACAGAAGCCACCAACCGCATGAATATTTTGGAACCACATCAATCATTTGAAACGGTCTCTATTATCCAACTGGATGTGTAGATTCAAACTTTTGTGCAAATAATATATATTCCCAAAAAACGGATGGCACACTTTAAAAACCTTTGACCTAAATGAGCTCTCCTGTGTACAAATTATTTTATTTAAAAAATTGATTAATAATATAAAAAGAAAATAATAATAAAAAAATATTTATAAGCTAGTCTCTCAGAGAAAACTAAGGGCCTAATTCAGACCCGCTTGCGAGCCCTGATTCAGAGCGAGTGCTCTGTCAGAGCGTCCAGCTCTGAATCAGGGCCTAAGTACAGGAGACAAGTGACACAGAGGGGTTTAATAGATGTAAATATATAGATCTCAGTGAGAAATGAATAAACTATATATAGACATTTGAAATTATTTGAATTATTGAATATGCATTATTATTAATATTATAAATTGTGTATATACAATTCTCTATTTATATGTTTAATGCTTAATTTTATTTCGCTAGTAATAAAAACACCTGAACGAACTCCAATAGGACCAGTCATGAACCATTACTTAATACATTGCCTATATTCACTTACCAATATTATTTTTTATAGGTCCTACTGCAGCGCTTCTATTGATCTATTCATTTTACAATATCATATTTACTATAGTTCTAACTTACTAAGGTTGATAAATGTACATCTGCGCCGCTTATCTACTATTACTAGCGTAGTCCTGAACTTTATCTTAATAAAACTTGCAGGGGGGCCTTTACAAGCCTATAAACTAAAACGCCAACCAGAGGTGGAAATCCCCATAGAAGACAACAAATTAACTACAACCAGCAGAAAGCGTTACACTTTTAGATTAGAGAGACTACAATGCATTTTTCATAGTTTGCTGCTGTGATTAGAGGACATTAGATATGGGTTGCATACTTGAATTGGAAGACAAAGAAAATATCAGATGTTATCAAATATATTACTTTGTATTATTATATATTACTAGCGACCCGGCTTTGCACGGGAGCAATTTTGAATTTACGGCGATAGTCTTTATTTAACCAAGGTCTTATAAGATTGCCTTGTAGATGATATTAGTCGTTTTTCCTCCTGCCATCAACATGAAAAGATATAGGGGTCTATGTACTAAGCAGTGATAAGTGACAGAGTGAAAAATGACAGTTGGGAGCTGATTGGCTGGCACTTATCACAGACATCACTTTTCAAACACAGCCTGTGAGATGACAGTTGGGAGCTGATTGGCTGGTACTTATCACAGACTTATCACTTTTCACTCTGTCACTTATCACTGCTTAGTACATAGACCCCTTAGTTTTGACGTGACACGCAAAAAAAAAGTTGTAAAGTTGTCCATGAGCAAAACAGACTCCACTTTAGTCAACTCCAGCCTTCCATGAAAAAGAAGACTCTTCCCGGGAATTGGACTCGTTTGCAATTAAAGAATCTTTTTTTTTTTTTTTTGAAATAGGTAATAAAAGGGAAAAACTGAAATTCTGTATCAGTAAACAGGACTTGCGTAAATTTTTATGGAGAAATCGGATAATACATATCAATCTATAAATGGTATAAAACAAAGTCCATCATTGTGATATATATTAAACGGTAAGCCAAGAACACGCTCGGACATCCGCTCTATCATTGACCCGCTTCACTAAAATCGTCACTGCGCGGCTCCCTTTTGTCATACATTAATTTGTCATACACCTAAATCTTCTTTGACAAATGCTCTATAGAATAGTGAATACAAAAATCCATCCAGTGGTTCTCCAGATTAGCCCGAACAAACAGACAGACGCCTACCAGGGCTTTATTTTATACTATGTATAGACTATAAATTTAATATTATAAAAAAACAAATGCTATTATGTAACATATGTGGAGAGCAAATTGGTTGCGTGGCTCATAAATGCCACTAAGATTAAATTAGTGTCACATTAACTATGACTCATGAACTAACATTACTTAGAACGTGGTGACGGGCTTGCAGGGAGGCAGGAAGGGAAGGCGGCCTTGGCGTGACCGTAGGCTCATACACAGAGATCTCTCCATGTCTTTACCTAATGAGTGGATGTGTTTCATTTTCTCCTTTAGAGCCGTTTCCAGCTGGAGGACCCGATCCCGCATCGCTGCCGTCTCCTCTCGCAGTTCCTGGTTTTCCACCAGCAGCTTCTCTTTCTCCAGGTCATCTTCTGACTGGAAAACGATCTGCAATATTAGACAGTCTTTTATTTTAGGGGACAGAACAAAGCGGTTTAGAGCATACTGCTGAGCAGTAATAATTATCCGGCATGGTCAACATATAATTGACTGCATTCTGCTGCATATTTAAAATATGAATGGGGAAAGAGGGTGTAAAAAAAAAAAAGTTAATAAAAGACGCCAGTGTACATTACATACAAAGACTATAAACACATGGGGACATTTTTATTGACAGGGATAATCCCTATCATACTGTTTCTGTGCCCTCATCATTCAGGTCAATTTATTATGGGGGCTGTGTCCAGGATGGCAGCTGCGGCTACACACCCACACTGCCCTGTGTGTGTTTAGGAAAGTGCTGCTCGTAACTAAGCAAAATCAGGGAGTTCTGTGGCCGGGCAACACTGGGGGGTTGCAGAGTGCAGCCATTGGGAGGGGGGGCTTGTTGTCTTTGTACCGTTCCTCTGTGACAGTGCTACTGGTGTCACAAGGAGCACATCACATGTCAAAGCAGTGAAGTTTTCAGCCTGGAAGCCGCATGGAGTCCATCAGGCCCACTGATAGCAACACAGTTGGCTTTCTGCTTGGTCCTGAAGCCACCCGGAGGCCATTCATATTCTGAACATTAACGTGGCTTTGCATGCTTGTCACACATAGCACCGTGCAGGCGTCTAATGCTATTGAGCACTTCACTTTAAATCTCTGGGCAAACAGTGATTACCTTGTAAGACGGCTTCAGGAGAACGCCCAACAAAAGGCTTTAAAGTTATCATTTTAGTAAAGCAAGCTCATTTGCATCTTTATTATGCATGGCCTTTTGTTTAAATCTTGCCACTTCCATTATGAAAAAGTCTTTTTCTAATGCAGCCGAGGCGCACTGCCACCGATACCCTTATTCATGGGCCTGTTTCAAAGACTCTTAGTATCTTTGAAGATTGTGCTATTGCTGTCTAGACATAAACATGTACTGTACTGCATACTTCCACCTATTTCACAGCAGACATCTGAGGCCTTTACAGAGAGTCTCCATGCAGTATGGAAACTGCATTCTGTACATTTCCACTATGCAAACAAAGACCATATAAAGTAAATGTAAGCACCAATACTTAATTCATGTCTTCATGGTCCCATCTCTGGCTTCTACCTTCTTATAATATGTTGTGTGTGTAGGTTTATATATATTTATTATTATTGTTATCATTTATATGGCGCCACAAGTGTTCAGCAGCGCCTTACAAAGTACAATATATATATATATATATATATATATATACATACATACACTAAATATTATATATATATAATATATATATACACATATAGACACACACAGGGCGTGTCCATTCCCCGTCCGGGACTCTGGGCGCTAGAGTGTGCCTGGAGTATACTGCGCATGCGCAAAACGCCAGAAAAATGGCTGCGGCTTTTTGTATAGCGCTGACACCCGGCGCGGGACCCTGGAGAGGTAATTTTTAAACAATATGAGTGCATGTTGTGGGCCCCCCTGGACCCGGGTGCCCGCGTGCACCGCACACCCTGCACCCATTATAGGTACACCCCTGCACACACAGACATATATACACATAATGTACATATATACTGCATGTAATATATACATACATATATACTGTGTGTGTATATATATATATATATATATATATATATATATATATAAACGTCAATATATAATGTCAAACGTATGTATGTATTTTGTCCTGATGACGGGGTGGTGATGCACCGGAGCAAGTTATCTGGAGTTATAAGAGTGCCGGCAGATTGTGTTTTCTTTATGTATATATATATATATATATATATATATATATATATATATACACACACATACATTATGGGGCATATAAAATTTGGAGTGAAAAGTACTTTGCCAGACTTTTCACGTCATCGGAGGTTTAGCCAGCGATAAAGTATCGGGCTCATCCCCGCTACTCCCTGTATTCAATTTAATTTTGGCGACAACAGGACCCGGCGAAAAGGAAATCAGTGAAAAGTCCTGTCATTTTTGGGGAAATCAGCCTGACACCCCCCCCCAAAAGATGCTCTGACATGGGGGATCACTTTGGGGACCCCCGAATAGCCCTGCTAAAGGTATGTGGCCTCTTTAAATGGTCTCAATATAGCGTCTTTGGGAAAGTGGTGAAGAATAGCATTTAGTAACTTTTTTTGGAGAAAAAAAAGTAGTCCCATCAAATTTGGGGTACATGAAAATGGGTACTAGCATATTTTAAAGTGGCTAATGTGAAGTTTTAAATTTCCAGAAAAATCTACCTGCCGCAACCACCTACAAGCAAAAAAACACCTGCAGCATACTTGGGAACCCCCCTGAGTCTATTTTGCTAGTTTCAAAGTTTGTCCTCCAATATTTTTTTTTTCGCCTCCAAGGTACCTTTTTTGGGGTGTCCTGTGGTCCTTTTTGAATTTTTTTTGACACAGAATAACTTGGGGAACTGTCCTAGGGGTGCAGGGTGGTCTTTGGAAGTCTGCACCCCAAAACCCCAAATCTGCACTTGTTCTCACCACCTATTCATAGGTGATACTTTATCGCTGGGTTCAAACCTCTGACTTTCCGCACCGGTGAAAAGTCGGGGAAATGGAATACTGGGATAAGTGAAAAATGCGAAAATTATGTCATCGGCGAAAAAGTATCACCGATAAAGGCTTTTCGCTCCAAATTGAATATGGCCCTAAATATACACACACATATAGGTATATCTGTGTGTTTATAATATATATATCAGCCATAAGATTAAAACCACTCAACGTTAATAACATTATCTCGTTATAATGGCACCAGTCAGGGCCTGATTCAGCTAGGATCGCAGTTGCTAATACGCACGCAATCGGATGATTGTTGTGTACTGCGCATGCATCGCAGTGCGCGTGTGCAAACTGGCCACTGCGATCGGGGCTGCGATCGCAGTGACCACGCAGACCCATCGCAGAGTGATTGACAGGAAGTGCCATTTGTGGGTGGTGATGGGGGGGTGGTCGGGGAAACGCAGGCGTACCAGTGCGTTTGAACACCGTTGCAGGGGCGTGCATAAATTATCCACTGCGATGCCCTACACAGCCTGAAGACACATAGCGTGCGATGAGGTTAGCAATTTCTGAGTAAGGCCAGAGCTTGTGCAAGTGTGTACCAATGGTTTTGCAGCTAAACATTATGGATGTGTGTAAGGTAAAGTGGGTGTCCTTATGTTGTGCTGAAGCGGCATAGCGATCGCAGTGGATTAGCATACTATCTCAGTTAAACTGTGTGCGTAATCACTATTGCAATCGCAGTTGCAATCAGTAGTGAATCAGGCCCTCAGTTCATGAAGTTGATGCATTGGAAGCAGGAATATGGGCAAGTGTAAGGATCTGAGCGACTTTGACAAAGGCTAAATTGTGATGGCTAGACGACTGGGTCAGAGCATCTCCAACACGGCAGGTCTCGTGGGGTGTTCCCAGCACGCAGTGGTTAGTACCTCCCAAAAGTGGTCCAAGGAAGGACAACCAGTGAATCGGCGACACTGCCATGGGCGCCCAACCAGAGGCTCATTCATGCACGTGGGAAGCGAAGGCTAGCCCGTCTGGTCCTATCCCACAGAAGAGATGCTGTACCATAAATTGCTGAAAATATTAATGATGACTATGATAGAAAGATGGGTAGTTCTCCGGCTGCTCCAACCAATCATTTCATAAAGTATTGTGTAGGTACCGAGAAGAAAGAAAATAATATATATAGTGCACACTGCAATAGCATCCAATTTCTTCCATTTTATTCCATGAATCTACTGAAGATCATACAGTTGGAATTCCATGAGTCAACATCACATACTGTGACCACCGGCGGGTATCTGTGAAATATTACCCATGGCATAATTCCTTATAACAAATGGTGAGCATACCATGTATAGGATGTTATGGCACTTGTTAAACACAGTGTTCTTATATATATGTATATATATATATATATATATATACACACACACACACACACACACACACACACATACATACATATACACACACACACACTATCTATCTATCTAATTATATATATATATATCACACGGAGAAGGGATGCTGCACTCCCGGAGACTTGAGAATAAACAGGCTCTTGGGCAGCATGCCTTTTCTGCATGCTGCCTAAGAGTCTGTTTATTCTCAAGTCGCCAGGCGTGCTGCATCCCTTCTCCGTGTTCTGTGAATTACTCTGTGCGGGCACCCGGCGCTGATGCATCTATATAGGGAGAGCTGGACCTTCTGCTCCATTTCAATGTATACAAACTGTATTTAAGGCACACAATTATTACAAATATTGTATAAAATTACCTTTAGGTTGTGTGTATAAGGTGTAAAGTAAACATAAATGAATTTCATGTATGTACACAAACTTTGTTTGATGCACAATATTATTAAAAATATTGTATAAAATGACCTTCAGGCTGTGTGTATAAGAAAAACAGAAAAAAACACCAACTGATGCTACACAGGCGCTGATAGGAGTATGTTGTCCAAACAACTACAATAGTCACTCCCTATCAATACATATATACAACAAACAAAAAGTAGAGCTAGAATTGTTAGAACATAAAAAATTATAAAAGCAAGGTATAGCAATCATCTAAATATCAAAAAATATACATAAATGATTGTGCCAAAGAATTAAAAATACAGAAAATTGATTTCTGTTCAGTAGAAAGGACACTGATCTCACCCACAACTTTCAGTCCATACTTTGCTTGAGTATGCACAGCTCCTGAAGGAAAAACACTTAGGATGCCAAAATAAACAGCATAGGACAGTCCGCTGTATATAGATTAGGGGTGTGCACCGGCCACTTTTCGTGTTTTGTGTTTTGGTTTTGGATCTGGATCTTTCTTCGTGTTTTGGATCTGGATTGGTTTTGCCAAAACCACCCTTCCGTGTTTTGGGTTCTGGGTTTTGTGTTTTGGATCTGTATTTTTTTTTAAAAAAGCATAAAAACAGCTAAAATCACAGAATTTGTGGGTTTTTCTGCTCCTATGCTATTATTAACCTCAATAACCTTAATTTCCACTCATTTCCAGTCTATTCTAAACACCTCACACCTCACAATAGTGTTTTTATGTCCAAAAGGTTGCACCGAGGTAGTTGGATGACTATGCTAAGAGATACGAGTGGGCGGCACAAACACGTGGTCCATCTAGGAGTGACACTGCAGTGGCAGACAAAAAAACTAGGCCCCAAACTATACATAATGCATAGAAAAAAAAGAGGTGCAAGATGGAATTGTCCTTGGGCCCTCCCACCCACCCTTATGTTGTATAAACAGGACATGCACACTTTAACAAACCAAACATTTCAGCGCCAGGGTCTGCCACACGACAGTGGCTTAAATGATTGGTTCATTTGGGCCCCCACAAAACAAGCTGGCAATTAATCTGTCCCTGCACAAACTGGCTCTACGGAGGCAAGATGTCGTCCTCATCCTCCTCATCCACCGATTCCTCACCCTCTTCAGTGTTGTGTACATCCTCATCCTCACAGAGTATTAATTCGTCCCCGCTGGAATCCACAACCACAGGTCCCTCTGTACGTTCTGGAGGCTGGTCTCCCTGGAAGAGTTGATAATTCATTTTATGAACATCATCTTCTCCACATTTTGTGGAAGTAACCTCCTACGCCTTTCGCTGACAAGGTTCCCGGCTGCACTAAACACTCTTTCGGAGTACACACTGGAGGGGGGGCAACTCAGGTAAAATAGAGCCAGTTTGTACAGGGATCTCCAAATTGCTTCTTTTTCCTACCAGTACAGGTACGGACTGTCTGACATGCCTACTTGGATGCTGTCACCGATGTAATCCTTTAACAGACAGACGCACGCTTGTCGCTGCTGCTTTGAGGATGCAAGTGCAGCTACAGCCCACACAATTCACAAAGACAGAAAAAAAAAGAAGAATATTTTTATTGTTTGTGTAGCACACTTTGAGGGTGTCACCACCCTTTAACAGACAGACGCACGCTTGTCGCTGCTGCTTTGAGGATGCAGGTGGAATCTAGACGGGATTTGGAACCGGGGACACACTACCTCCATCAATTGTCTAAATCCCACTGCACTAATGGCGGATACCGGACGCACGTCTAACACCAACATAGCAGTCAAGGCCTCAGTTATACGTTTTGCTTCAGGATGACTGCTGTCGTACTTCATCCTCATCGCTAGGGACTGTTGGAGGGTCAATTGTTTAGTAAAAGTAGTGATGTTCCTACTTCCTCTCTGGGATGATGAACAACTCCCAGCAGCAGCAACAGCACTAGGAGGAAGTGGTTCTTGATCTTTCCCTATTTTATTTTTATCGGAGAAAGTTTGGTCCTCCATTTATGTTATATTGATACGTGCGGCTAAAGCGCACACAAACACAGAAAATATTTTTTTATTTTTGCTGGAGAGTAGTGCACTTTGTGGGTTACACCACCCTTTAAGAAATGAGCCAGCCGGCTCTTTACTTATGGGACACAGGCGCACGCTTGGCGCTGCTCCTTTGTTGATGCACGTGCGGCTACTGCGCACACAATTCACAAACACAGAAAATAATTTTTTTTTTGGTTTGGACTGGAGTGTACTTTGGGGGTTACAGCACCCTTTAACGGTCAAGCCAGCCGGCCCTTTACTTATGACACAGGCGCACGCTTGGCACTACTTTGTTGATGCACGTGCGGCTACTGCGCACACAATTCACAAACACACAAAAAATATTATTTTTTTAGCACTTGGGGGGAGCACCCCTGATGGACAGAGCACCCCCTGGACAACACTACAGCACCCCTTTAGGACTGGGACACTGCACAGGACTTTGGAGTGGACACAGCCCCTATGGAGAACTGACTGCACAACACAGTCCAGCCAGCCCCTAGTGGACACAGCCCCTATTAACAACAGCAGCACAGCACAACACAGCCAGCCCCTATGGACTTTGAAGTAGTGGACAACAGCAGCACAGCACAACACTACTCTGCACTACACTACACTACACAGCCCAGCCAGCCCTAACTCCCACCCTCCCTCTTCACTGTCCACAGCCGAGTGAGAAAATGGCGCCGACGCGGGTACCTTATATAGGATCCAAAACCCGCGAGACTCGGAAGGCGGGATGATGACGTTTTGCCTCGATTTCAGATCCGAGTCAGGCGGGAAAAGTCGAGCCTGACTCGGATCTGCCTCGGATCGGGGGGGCTCGGGGGGGGTTCGGATTTCAGAAAACCGAACCCGCTCACCCCTAATATAGATGGTAATAATCACCGATAGAGGGATGTCCCTTTTAGATGTTGATCATCCGGTAATAGTCTGGGTCCTCAAAATATACGGTGTTCATATGTGGCAATGTTCCAAATTGTAGCATGCAGGCTTACTCCCAGTGTGCTGGTCCTATAAGGCTCCATATGATTAGGATTGTGCAATAGTCCTTTAAGGTTCCTCCAATATATAGTATAGAAAAGTTGGGGTGATGATCCTTGGTGGCCCATTACATATGAACACATTACATATGAACACTGTATCTTTTGACAGACATGATCTCATACAATGATTAATTCTAGTGTTTGATCCAAGTTGATCAGATTTTTTAGTTTTATGACATATTAATCAGAGTCAAATCTTTTTTCCTCTTATATTCTCACTGTCACTCATTAACAGAAACCCCCTTTAGGGGTGCTGTGCAGTTAGATCTCTGCTGAGCACATAGGTTTACGGAGCAAGATGGTTGCAGTTCCCAAGGAGCAGGGGGTGCACCATCCGAAGTGAGGAACTGCAGGGCGTTCCTTGTAAATCAGAGTAGATCCTACTAAGTGCTTATCACAGAACACTGCAAAAATGAGATTTGAATTTGTGGAGTGAGATAACTGAAATAAGATAAACAGGTGGCGTGTGTACATTTTTAGGGGCGTTCCTTTTACTATACAAAAGGAGTTGATTTTGAGCTTGCGAAGATCAGGTCTCACCCTATTCTTTGAATGGGATGCATTTTGCTCCTTCCAGTTGCACTAGAAGCGTATTTGCAGATGCACTTTTCCAATTTTAAAGCAAAGCTTCAGATACATAAATGTGCCTTATGCATTAGAACCTTGTGCTCAAATGTAAAAGTCCTCAGTTTGCAGGCACCGCTGAGATTCTGGTGACACAGCCACTAGATTTATAGCGGCAGTTGGTCTTAAAACAAAACCACCTGTTTTTACTTAGGGTTGACCATTCTAGCTGTATGGGCACATATCAAAAGCTTTTTGCATTGAGCATGGTAGTCATCCAGGACAAAACACGAGAGGCACAAAGAGCTGAATGGGCAAAAGTATAAGAGATACACAATGTCCATTAAGCTATAAAAGAAAATATGAGCTTGAACTGTTCCTACAATAAAACTTTTTTAAATAAATTGATGGTGTAAAGCCGGCTACACATCTAATAAGTATCATTCCATTCAGCCAACTAGTTGGCCAATGGAAACAAAAATCTAGTAATGTATGGGAGCAAACGATAATCATCCGTTTGCTCCCAAATGCCAGAAACGGACTGCAAGTTTGTTAAATCAAACTAATATACCGGTAACCAAAACCAGCTTTTATCCGGAACTTGCTGCACTAGCGGTTTGGATCCTGTTATTACCGGCATTTGTAAGAGTTTCAGGGAGCACCCCATAATTTTCCCACTACGCTTTTTCAGAACTTCACCAAGGTTCTGAAAGCTTATCTGGTAATTGTGTTTATTGGATTCATGTTGATGTTGTGTCTGTGTTTCATGTGTAATTTGTGATTAATAAGGAGATTATGCTATGACCCGCTTTTCTCATATATTCTTTTGAGATACACTTTCACAACACTGTTCTTTGAAGTGGGCAGTTCCAGCGATATGACTGAAGTCATATAAAGTGCTTTGGAAATCTGGATCAACATCCTGTCACTATTGGCATCTGCGATGGAGCACTCCATTATTATCCCACTACGCTATTCCAGAACTTTATTAAGGTTCTGAAAGCCTATCTGGTAATTGCACATTTCTTTCATATTTTTGGATTCATTTCCATACATGTTTGTGGTTCATGTGCAATTTGTGATCTAAAGGAGTTTATGCTATGTTTTGCTTTTTTCCTACATTTCTTTGAGATACACATTGGCAGAATCGTTCTTTGAAGTGGGGACTACCAGTGACATGACTGAAGATATACAGTATACAGTACTTTAGAACTCTGGTCCTCTATCAATAGAGAACATTCTATATATGCAAAAACTTCTTATCCATATATAAAGGACTTTTGACTATATCCTTCTTGTTCACACTTTTGTGTCCTCATCATAGTGCCGCCAGATACCGGTTACCTATTTTGTGTATAGATAATGTAACCAACTTGTCTAAATGACCGTTATTATCCGTTTTATGGCATTTGGGAGCGGATCACCGATTGTCGTTTGCTCACTTACATTACAAGATTTTAATGTCAACCAGCCAACTAGTTGGCTGGTTAGAATGATAATCATTAGATGTATATCCGGCTTTAAGGGGAGAAGTGTCAAGTCTTCAAGAGAGATAAAGTGGAGAAGTGCCATAGCAACCAATCAGCTTCAAAGCTATCATATACCTAGCACAGTCTATAAAACAGTAAACCAGGGTACAAACTAGGACGACGGATCGGGCACCAGGCCGGTGGCCATCCTATCTGACAATCGGTAAGTGCATACACACTTGCCAATCGTTGGCACGATGCAACGTGATTGACGTCACAATTGGACGGGCATTTGCATGTGCAGCTCATCTGTCAATCACCGGCGGCCTCTGCAGTGAGTGTACAGGTGGTCGGCTGACATACAGCATGATGAACCAATATACCTGCAGATACTTTGGGCATCAGCTGTACTGCAGAGCCAACGTGATATTGTGAACAATGGGCCTGAGTCAGCAAGGACCGCACGGATACAGATGCAGGCACCTGTCCGCTGCGAGTATATGCTAATAAATGTATACGCACGCAGAATGAGCAGACGCCTAGCAAAACACAATACCTCCCACTTCCCTTAACGCGCGTTCTGTTATACCACGCAAGACAGCGGAAACATCGAGAACCATATTAGTGGTTGACCTGACTCCACGCAGGATGTGTGCCGCTTCCTGCGTGCAACTAGACCTCAGGCTATTGCTGTCGCCCAATGGCTTAATTGTGCACCTCCCTAAAATGCTGTCCAAACGCACAGGCATGCCTGCGTTTGCCCGTCCACCCCCACAAAACGACACTTCCTGTCAATCACTTTTCTCTGGGTTCTGCAGACGCAGTACCCATCGCAATAGCTAGTTCGGGCACTGCAATGCATACGTATGCACAGAGCTAAAACATCGGCTGAGTGCGTGCGTTCTCTGCTGTGTGTTCCTTGCTGAATCAGACCCAATGTCTTTCACTATATATCGACCGTTCAATTAAACGGTTGATATGTGTACCCAGCATTAGAAGCTTTATAATTGTTATAAGATACTTCTCCCCTTTATCTCTTAAAGGCTTGATACATCTCCCCCTTAGACATTAAATTGGTAACAGAACTATTTCACAATTTGCAGATGAGGTTATCATATGTACACACCTATCATTGACTGCATTCATTATTTAGTAATTAGGGAGTGTTAAATGATGAAAAAGACTGATCCAGTTGAATTCTCTGTAATTGTCATGAGAGTCTTGCAGCTTCGGGAATGAGGTGAGGAGCTGCGCAGAGAATTGTCGTTTTTTTGAAAACGACAATTATATTTAAAAAATTTTATGCAGCGTAAACAGGATCTCTGATTGCTGAACAAACTATTTTATGAGCAATTAAAATAGTTACACTGACACTTGAGTGCAGCCTATTAATTCTTCACAGCACTGAATAGATAGACATTTAATTACTAATCTTTATCTTTTGCGCCATCATCTGTCATACGAGGGTACTACAAGTAATTAACTATTCATTTTCCTGTCTATGAAGATGCTCATTAGGAAGATGAACAAAGGGACAGTCCTCTGTAGCTATAGTCATCTGTTACACTTTAATGTTTAGGTCTTGTCATAGTATTCTGCAGGCCATCTGTCCACAGAAGGAGACTTGGACTTATTGAAACCAGAAGCCAATGAGGTTAAAAATACATCATGCTAGACTGTAATCTCCCAAATATATATATATATATATAATTTTTTTTTTTTTTTTTTTTTTTTTTTTTTTCTTTAGAGAGATATCTAAAGAGACTCAATAACAAAATAACAATAGACCGTTAATATGTATTTATCATCTTTTGCTTACAATAGGTGCACTGCTTTTTGCATAATAACCAAAGGACATTTTACAAATGTGTCCTCAATTGTATTTTTAAACTTGAAAACAATGGAGTCAATCCTATTAGGTGCGAATTGCAAGGTGCAAGTTGCTATTTTCACTTCGCACTGAATCAGTCAGACTGAATTCACAACTTTCCACTCGCACCTCCCTGAGAGATATGGAAAGGAAAATCTTTATTTTAAGGTTAAAATGTCGGGACACTGTTTCTGATTCAGACCCGGTCGCAAGCGCTGAGCGCTCGCAACTGGGTCGACGGTGGCCCACAGCGCATGCGCACAACGGAGCCGGCTCTGTCGTGCGCATGCACGAGACCCGGCTAGCGACGGGCAATCTGTCGCTCCGGGTCTCGTACCAAAGGGGGTGAGCTGTCGATGTTGAGTGACAGCTCGCCCCCATTGGTGGGCGGGCCGGACGGGTGGCTCCCCAAACGGAGGCGTTCCGGAGGGAACGCTTGCCATTTGGGGGCGGCCCCACTGACATCACGAGTGATGTCAGTGGAGAGCTTCCGGCTCTGTCAGAGCCGAAAGCTCTCTGGGGCTTGTGATGAACGTGACCCTACCACAAGGGTCTCGTCGCAAGCCTGATGGTCGAGTTGGTCTTGACCATCGCAACCATCATCCTGGCCGCTCGCAATAGCTGTGGGCGGCCACCTACAGCTATGGGAGCGGCCAAGAGGCCGCTCCAAAAAAAAAAAAAGCCCGGGCCTGATTCAGAGCGAGCGCTCTGTCAGAGCGAGCAGCCTAAATCAGGCCCACTGTGCTGAACCCCTTGGACACCCCCCAATGACTAAATAGGCAGACAGAAGTTTCCAAATAGCTTAATTAGTCCAATAATTACATTTTTTGGGGTAAAAAACAAAAAAAATTGTCCTCAAATTACCCCAAAATCAACTTTTTCGTTAGTTTAGGTACCCCAAATTTAATTACAATAATTTTTAGGTGAAAAATATATATTTTTTTTCAAGGTGCCCTCAAAGTACCCCAAAATCACCTTTTCTCCTACTTTTTTTTGCATTTTTCGTTTAATTAGTTTGAGATTAAACAAAAAAAGTTTGTTTTTTTATCATTAAAAAAACACAAATCAGCCATTTGACACCATTTGAAAACCTACAATACTTTCCTAATGCCCACAAGAGCCTTCTATAGGGTCCGACTAACGAAATTATCCATTTTGGGGGTCCAGGATGGTCTGCCCACTCTTTCATGCACTTCTCTCAGATCTCATTTGGCAGTCAATTCGCACCCCTCCGCTGCGAGTAGTGTGAATAGGCATTTTTAATTGGATTGGAGATATCTTGGGAGCGTGCTTCGCTACGAAGTGTGTGAGTTTCAAGCAACAAACTTGCTACTCGCAATTCGCACCTAATAGGATTGACCCCAATGACACCTGATGTTAAAGCAGCAATCCCGTACAGTATTTTTTTTTAATATATATATATATATTCTTTAAAATAGCAATCTAAGCACCCTTTAAGCATGTATCTGATAATAATTTGTAGAAGACATAACATGGAAGCTGCTTAAATCAGTTTGGCAATACTCTTCAGGTGCATGAAAAGGAGGGATCATACTAAACAGAATCACAGAAAGGGGGGTATCCCCTAAAAATTCTCCAGCACACTAAATTGTACCTGCAACAATACATGAAAACTATATGGTAATATAAACACATGCAACAAATATCTCTGAATTTCTAAGCGCATAGTAAGCTGCAAGGCCACTTCACAGCTTCTCTGATACCGGCAGTTCCTACACTACATGATAATAGTGCCCACTCTGGGCCATGTAATTACCTATTGTAAGGCCTCATGATAAAGGCACATACAGAAATATTTTCAAATTGAGAGTCAGCTTACCTGGGAGTCACCCCTGGGAACTCCAATTAGCACTACAAGAGCCAGCATGCCCTCCAAATGCTGGCTCATTCATGCCTCTCAAAACAGCAGACATAAAATGGATTTGTAGAAGGACAGCTAATATAAAAAATAAAAACAAAATCTCCTTTTCAAAATTTCTCTGGAGGCTACACACTATGGCTGCCAGTGACACAGATAGGGCCTGTTAGCATGTCATGTGAAGAGAAATCAGAGTTCACAAGGTGGGTTCCAGTGCCTCTCTGCTCACTTTGTGGCATATTTTTTTTAAGCTGAATCGGAGGGAAATCCCCCAAAACAGCCATTTTTTAGAGATCCCCGTAAAATCCAAATATCGCCAGCATTTAAGATGGAGGGACCACAGCAGATAGATCTTCCGCGGCCCCTCCATTTCCAACTGCAAAGCAGCCTCATAGGAGCTTGGACCCAGCTGCTAACGTCATCTTAAAATGGCTTTAGCCTATAGTAGCCTATGGGTTACCGCTTCGCAAATATTGCCGGAGAGGGACCTGGAGCACTACGCTATCAACAGCTTTTCCTAAATTGGAGTGAAAATTTTCATAATGCAAACTTTTATTTAATGCAGGAAGGCAGGAAGGCTGCAGTAACAAGATGAAAGGCAGGAAGGCTGCAGTAACACAATGATAGGCAGAAAGGCTGCAGTAACACAATGATAGGCAGGAAGGCTGTAATAACACAATGATAGGCAGGAAGGCTGTAGTAACACAATGATAGGCAGGAAGGCTGCAGTAACACAATGATAGGCAGGAAGGCTGCAGTAACACGATGATAGGCAGGAAGGCTGCAGTAACACGATGATAGGCAGGAAGGCTGCAGTAACACGATGATAGGCAGGAAGGCTGCAGTAACACAATGATAGGCAGGAAGGCTGTAGTAACACAATGATAGGCAGGAAGGCTGCAGTAACACGATGATAGGCAGGAAGGCTGTAGTAACACGATGATAGGCAGGAAGGCTGCAGTAACACGATGATAGGCAGGAAGGCTGCAGTAAGATAATGAAAGACAGGAAGGCTGCAGTAACACGATGATAGGCAGGAAGGCTGTAATAACACAATGATAGGCAGGAAGGCTGTAGTAACACAATGATAGGCAGGAAGGCTGCAGTAACACGATGATAGGCAGGAAGGCTGCAGTAACACGATGATAGGCAGGAAGGCTGCAGTAAGATAATGAAAGACAGGAAGGCTGCAGTAACACGATGATAGGCAGGAAGGCTGCAGTAACACGATGATAGGCAGGAAGGCTGCAGTAAGATAATGAAAGGCAGGAAGGCTGCAGTAACACGATGATAGGCAGGAAGGCTGCAGTAACACGATGATAGGCAGAAAGGCTGCAGTAACACAATGATAGGCAGGAAGGCTGTAGTAACACAATGATAGGCAGGAAGGCTGTAGTAACACAATGATAGGCAGGAAGGCTGCAGTAACACGATGATAGGCAGGAAGGCTGCAGTAACACGATGATAGGCAGGAAGGCTGCAGTAAGATAATGAAAGACAGGAAGGCTGCAGTAACACGATGATAGGCAGGAAGGCTGCAGTAACACGATGATAGGCAGGAAGGCTGCAGTAAGATAATGAAAGGCAGGAAGGCTGCAGTAACACGATGATAGGCAGGAAGGCTGCAGTAACACGATGATAGGCAGGAAGGCTGCAGTAACACGATGATAGGCAGGAAGGCTGCAGTAACACGATGATAGGCAGGAAGGCTGCAGTAACACGATGATAGGCAGGAAGGCTGCAGTAACACGATGATAGGCAGGAAGGCTGCAGTAACACGATGATAGGCAGGAAGGCTGCAGTAACACGATGATAGGCAGGAAGGCTGCAGTAACACGATGATAGGCAGGAAGGCTGCAGTAACACGATGATAGGCAGGAAGGCTGCAGTAAGATAATGAAAGGCAGGAAGGCTGCAGTAACACGATGATAGGCAGGAAGGCTGCAGTAACACGATGATAGGCAGGAAGGCTGCAGTAACACGATGATAGGCAGGAAGGCTGCAGTAACACGATGATAGGCAGGAACGCTGCAGTAACACGATGATAGGCAGGAACGCTGCAGTAACACGATGATAGGCAGGAAGGCTGCAGTAACACGATGATAGGCAGGAACGCTGCAGTAACACGATGATAGGCAGGAAGGCTGCAGTAACACGATGATAGGCAGGAAGGCTGCAGTAACACGATGATAGGCAGGAAGGCTGCAGTAACACGATGATAGGCAGGAAGGCTGCAGTAACACGATGATAGGCAGGAAGGCTGCAGTAACACGATGATAGGCAGGAAGGCTGCAGTAACACGATGATAGGCAGGAAGGCTGCAGTAACACGATGATAGGCAGGAAGGCTGCAGTAACACGATGATAGGCAGGAAGGCTGCAGTAACACGATGATAGGCAGGAAGGAAGGCTGTAGTAACACAATGAAAGGCAATAAGGAAGGCTGCAGTAACACAATGAAAGACAGGATGGCTGTAGTCACACAATGAAAGGCAGGAAGGCTGTAATAACATGATGAAAGGCAGGAAGGCTGTAGTAACACAATGAAAGGAAGGCAGGAAGGCTGTAGTAACACACTGAAAGGCAATAAGGAAGGCTGCAGTAATACAGTGAAAGACAGGATGGCTGTAGTCACACAATGAAAGGCAGGAAGGCTGTAATAACATGATGAAAGGCAGGAAGGCTGTAGTAACACAATGAAAGGAAGGCAGGAAGGCTGTAATTACACAATGAAAGAAAGGCAGGAAGGCTGTAGTCACACAATGAAAGGCAGGAAGGCTGTAGTAACACACTGAAAGGCAGGAAGGCTGTAGTAAGATAATGAAAGGCAGGAAGGCTGTAGTCACACAATGAAAGGCAGGAAGGCTATAGTAGCATGTGCACAGTATGCTGGAATCTATGAGATCCCACTCAGAATCAGGCCCAGAGCGTGCAGTTTGTAGACAGAATTCTCACTACGGGGCTGATTTACAGTTGTACGCAAACCCGATGGTTTGTGTGCAACACCGATGTTTGGAGATCTGCACATGCGCAGGAACTGTACTGAGAATGTGCAGATCTCCTGCTCGCTTGCTCACAGTGCCCAGATGCTGCAGTCTGATTGACAGGCTGTGGCCGTTTGGGGTCAGCATCAGGCAGCGTTCCATAAAACAGGGGCGTGTTGGTACATTTTTCTGGGCGTGATGAAGCCAGCGGTTGCGTCCTTGTATGCAACTTCACTGGATTCATCTGTGTGAAGGTTACTCAGATTAATGATGATCACGTAGAGTTATCTGATGATGCATCCTGGGATGCAGCGACGCATCACATCCAAAAATGCAGCAAAGACGCAGCAGCGATGCTGAAAGCGTGAAACTCTGAATCAGGCCCAATGTTCCGGGACGGGAAGTATAATTTACACTCAATAAGAGAATGTTATATAGAAATCAGTTTAGAAAAAAAACAAAAAACGCATCAACACGTAATTTATCATACCCATTTTGCCTTGAACCAATCAACAATCTTAAAGGCTCGCCCCATGATACCTGTACACACACAGTGACACAGTGCTTGTAGAGAAAACTTGGAGGGAGATTGAAACTCCAGCTCAGAAAGTACTGTATATACTAAATGTGGTTCCTGCTTGAACCAACCAGGAGCTACTCTTGAATTGTACATACAGGCGAGACAGATCCAAAGAGGTTTGTGACTGTTAAAAGTACCCGTTTTTGAGGCTCAAAATTAGAACTTCGTCAAAGATTGGACATAAATACTCTTCCCACCTTATTACGCTATTGTATGTGAAAGAATGAAGGAACTTGAACCTATGGAAGAATAGACCAATTTAGAAAGGACATTGGTATAACATAGGACTAGAGTTTACTTTTACACTTGAGATATGAAATAAAAAGAGTGCATAATATAGAACAAGTAGCTATTGCCACTAATGCTGGGTATAAACTGTCCGATATATCGTTTGTACAATATATTGGCTTAACCATCGGTCAGTATGTGCATACGATATATCTGTGAATGACGTCGTTCGCAGATATATTGCATCTGCCGTGCTGTACGGCAGATGCGATATATGGTGTAGAAATACAGTTTACAGTGTTTGGTGTGTACACGCGATCGAACCGTATATGGGGTATAGAATCCATCAAATATTACATCACAAGTGGACGGAACATATTCAAATGGACTCTGCTGGGCCGACATATCAGGAGGATGATTGGTAATTGTGTGTACACAAGATCATTTGTGCATATACCTCACCAATCACTGGATTGGTTGTCTGGTCATTCATATGGCCGATCCGTTGACCCAGTGTGTACCCCAAATATGCAGGAAAAAAAATTAAAGGATCAAAATAAACATTTGAATAATAAAGTGAGAAACTGTCATAATACATTTACTAGTACAACACACAGCCTATGGGCGCACTCACCTTGTACCTACACTGCTCCCTTAGAAGCTTCACAGGAGTGAGGGCTGATTCAGCGAGGAACGCAGATGCTGATACGCACACAATCGGTCCATGTTTGTGCTCTGCGCATGCCTCGCAGTGTGCGTGCACGAACTAGCAATCGAGATGGGAACTGTGATTGCTGAGGCTACACAGACCCAGAGCACATTGATTGACAGGAGGTGCCGTTTGTAGGTGGTGACGGGGGGAGGGGGGGTGGTCGGACGAACTCAGGCGTGCCAGTGCGTTTCACGCCGTTGCCAGGGGGCGTGGCTATAAGCAGCCAGAGCACTGATAGCGTGCGTGGCTGGTAGAAATTTCTGAGTAAGGTCAGGGCTTGTGCAAGTGTGCATATGGGACAGGTGTTACCGATTGTTTTGCTATATTCCCCTGGTATATGGATGTGAGTAAGGGGAAGTGGGCATCCTTATGTCAGGATGATATCGCAATGTGAATGCAAACATTTACATATCACCGCTGATATTAGCAACTGCGCTGCGTGGGTATAAGCAGAATAGCGATCTGTAGTCAATCAGGCCCAGAGTACAAGCTTGAGATCCTCATAATCTGTTAGGGAATATGAGCATTATACTTCAACAGTCTAATTCACAGCGCTAGGTCACAGATTACAGTAACTCCAACAGTTCATTCAATATTCCCTTAACTAATAAATATACCCTTTTAGAATTCCCTAGAGTTTGCGAAAGTGAAAGTCGCATACATGGGGCAATATTCAATTAGTTTTGCAACCACGGAAAACGTTTTGCCTGTCCGACTTTTTGCCAGCATCGCGTGTTTTGGACGCGGAAACTTATCGTGCGTGTCCCCGCTATTCGCCGTATTCAATTCCAAACCACGCAAAAACGGCAAGCGGCGAATTCAGAACAGGCGGAAAGTGCTGTCAGAATTGGGGAAATGAGTCTGAACCCCCAAAAAGATGCACTAACATTGGGGAACAATATAGATGTGCCCGAATAGCCCTAATAAAACTGTTTGGGGTACTTAAGTTGTTTCAATTGCTTATTAGCGTATTTACACAAGTGGTAAAGAATAGCATAAAGCAATATTTTTTGGTGAAAATACGTAGACCAGTCAAATTTGGGGTCCTTGAAAATGGGTGCTAGTATATTTTAAAGTCTCTAAAGTGAACTTTTTAAAAACGTGAAAAACCACCCTCATACATGCACCTGCAATCCCAAAAACACTTGGGCCCTCCTTACAGCACCCCAAGAAGTCTATTACGCTAGTTTTTATGCATGTCCCCCCACTTTGTACTTTTTTGCCCCCAAAATGAAAGTACTTTTTTGGGGTGTTCTTATGTTTTTCCAAGTTTTTTTTTTTTTTTACACATTTGTCTTTTGGGGGGCTGTCCCAGGGGTTCTGAGTGGTTTCCCCACGTTTGAACCCCAAAATAAAAAAAATTGCACTTGTTTTCACCTGCTATTCTGAGGCAAATCTTTTTTGCCTATTTTATTGCATTAACTTTCCGTGTAGGCGAAAATCGTCTGGAATTGAATATGGCGATAAGTTCCAACCACGCGAAAAGCCCCGATCTGTGCTACTTTTCCACGGAAAATCGCTTTTCGCTTCTAATTAAATCCTATACATTGGAATTCAGATAAGCTTCAAAGTTCTTTTATTTGGTACGCACATTTGATTTGAGCACCGGTTCCCAATTGTAACAATACTACACTATATCAGGCGCATGTCTTTTTAAACCTTTTTTCCATATAGCTCCTTGGCGGCAGCTGTAAGGGAACAGCAGACTGCCGAGAAGGACGGCTAACGGCAGCGAAGACAGCTCAATGGTGTACTCCGGTTTTAGTTCGTAGTGGGGACGGGGACAGTGTGTGGGGGCCCCCTGGGATGACCGCCCCTGCCGCCCTGCCTATAATCCGGCCCTGCCCAAGGGTAGCACTGAACAGGAGATCAAGATTGCAAGGGAAGAAGCAAGACGGACAAACACGGTAGCTTATGTCCCCCAATAGGTTCCAGACTAGTCCAACAGAACCAGAGTCCAGAAATAAAGCAAAAGTCCAGAGGGTAGCACTGAACAGGAGACCAGGGCTGCCAGTAGGGTTGCCAGATCATCCCTTTAATAAGGGGCACATATGAATTACATTGATTCTGTGCTGATTACAACTAGGTGAAATGGAGACTAGGGGCCAAATGTAATAGGAGGAGAGTTTAGAAAATGTGAGAGTTTAGCAGTAAACTCTCACACTATTACATTGGTCGAGTTTTATCTTCAAAATGGGAAAACATCTGGATAAGAGTATAAATCGTAAGAGTTTTTTTTTAGTCTAAAAACATGAGAGTTTGCATGTTCTCGGACTCTATTACACTGGCCGAGATAAAAAAAAGTGAGAGATTATACTGCTAAACTCTTACATATTCTAAACTCTCACCCTATTACATTTGGCCCTTGAAGTCAGCCACAGAATCTGTGCAATTCCTGTGTCCCTCCAAGCGCGCGGCGGAGCTGGGGGGCGGGGCTACAGGCAGTTGCTGGAGTCAGAGTGGTGGTAACTAGAGAGGACAGAATCCAAGGAGCTCTGGGATGTCTGTCCTGTGTGGCGGCTCTGTGTCGCAGAGGGACTTCAGGCTGGATGCACCCAACACCTGGTGGCTCTTTGGCTGGCTGACTTACTGCGCACAAAGGAACGGCACAATTGTAAGTGTCTTATGTTCAGAAAGAAGGGGGAGGAAGCCCAGGAAAAGGGGTGCTAAGTAAACCTAGCAAAGGGGGGAGGTGCTAAGTGTGCTCAGTAAAGGGGCATGTGCTAAGAGCGCTCATCAAGGGGTGGTCCGAAGTGTGCCCAGTAAGGGGGGAGGTGCTAAGTGTGCCCAGTACTGGGTAGTTCTAAGAGTGCCCAGTAAGGGGGGAGGTGCTAAGTGTGCCCAGTAAGGGGGGAGGTGCTAAGTGTGCTCGGTAAGGGGGGAGGGGCTAAGTGTGCTCAGTAAGGGGGGAGGGGCTAAGTGTGCTCAGTAAGGGGGAGGGGCTAAGTGTGCTCAGTAAGGGGGAGGGGCTAAGTGTGCTCAGTAAGGGGGGAGGTGCTAAGTGTGCTCGGTAAGGGGGGAGGTGCTAAGTGTGCTCGGTAAGGGGGGAGGTGCTAAGTGTGCTCTGTAAGGGGGGAGGTGCTAAGTGTGCTCTGTAAGGGGGGAGGTGCTAAGCGTACGCAGTAAGGGGGGAGGTGCTAAGTGTGCTTGGTAAGGGGGTAGGTGCTAAATGTGCTCAGTAAGGGGGGAGGTGCTATGTGTGCAGTAAGGTGCTAAGGGTGCTCAGTAAGGAGCTAAGGGCCTGATTCAGAGCTGAACGCTCTGACCAGAGCGCTCGCTCTGAATCAGGGCCCTCCTACCTTTTTTTGGAGCGTCCTCATGGGCGTTCGCATAGCTGTGGGTTACCACCCACAGCTATAGCGAGCGTCCATGATGATGGTCGCGATGGTCTTGACCATCGCGACCATCGGGCTTGCGACGGAGACCCTGCGGTAGGGTCTCGCTGATGCAAGCCCTGGAGTGATTTTGGCTCTATCAGAGCCAAAATCACTCCCACTGACATCACTAGTGATGTCAGTGGGGCCGGCTTCAGACGGTAGGCGTTCCCATGGGAACGCCTCCGTCTGGCAGGCACGCCCCCGGCACGACCACCAAAGGGGGCGTGCTGTCAATCAACATCGACAGCACGCCCCCTTTGGTGCGAGACCTGGAGCAACAGCTTGGCTGTCGCAGTCCGGGTCTCGCGCATGCGCACGACGGAGCTCCCTCCGTCGTGCGCATGCGCAGTGGGGAACATCGACCCGCTTCCGAGTGTACTGCCGCTCGCGAGCGGGTCTGAATGACCCCCTAAGTGTGCAGTAAGGTGCTAAGTGTGCTCAGTAAGGAGCCAAGTGTGCTCAGTAAGGATGGGTAATTGCTAAGTGTGATAAAAGCATAATCAAGAATTAATGAGCATATTTATTAACTGTCAGTAATGAGGACATTTTTATTTGGGGGAACAGTTATGAAGAGGAGAATATAAGGGGCACATACAGTTATGAGGAGGTAATGACTATAAGGGGCACAGTTGTGAATAGGGATGGGAATCTTACAATGAAACATCGGAACCATCAATGTTTAGTTTAGTAGCAGAGGGGGGGGGGGGCGCCAAAAGCACATTATCACCCCGGGCACCACTTGATCTAGACCTGACCCTGCTTACACTAAACTGTTATATAATCATACAGTATGTCAAAAAAACTCTCTAGGGAACACCACACTCCCATAAATATAAACCTCCATCTACATTTTAACCGGTTCAATCATATTTTTATCTTATTTACTTGCTTTTAAGAATTTAGGCAATAGTTATTTTTTATCATACTCTTACACTACTTGAGCACAAATGTTTTTTCATAATTTAAGACGTCAGTACAGGTCTTTATCCAGCCCATAAAGGCAGCACAGTTCTTATCCAGGATACTAGTTGGGAGATTTTAAATTACTGGAGGATACTGGCACTAAATTAAGTTCCAACTGATTATAATCAGGAACTTTTTTACATCTTTACGGAAGTTACTAAGAAGTGCTAATTACTAAGAATAAAACTGTTTTACAGCTGCACCCATTTTCTATCATATTCCAAAAATACACACAAAAATGAAACATCTCGAAGAAGATTATTTCAGGAATGATGTCTCATTATGTAGATCTACATTTACAGTCCATTGTTATGAGTTTGTCATTATGTACAAAAGAATCTACATTCATTGGAAAGCATTGTCTGCAAATATTCATTCATTTGGGTAACTACTAATGCACAGGCCGTTCCATACATCAACCTAACAAAGTGCTGTCAACAACTGAATCTCAAATAAAGGATAATGATGATCTAACAAATGATAAATGTCAGTTTCTGTTAGGCTCTATATAATTATTCTTTTACCATTATTATTCAGGGATCAGTTCTAATTGTAGATTAGGGGCAGAGCTAGTTTGAAAGTAAATATTTGCTCATTTATTTATGAGTTGCTGGCATCCCAAATGTATAAAACATTAGTTTTTTTTTTTAAATAATATTAAACATTATAGCCACTACATAGATATGTTCTAGCCTAGTAAAATAACATAAGTACAAAACATTCTAAATAAAATTACTATAATTTAGATTTACTTAATATATATTATAATGATTTTAACGTTATCATTACTAATGTTTACAAATATCAGTTCCATGCAATAGCCCCATGTAGTTGAAAAAAATCTGTATGTATGTATATTCACAAGCTAACCACTGGAGGGAGCACTTGTACAGGCCATGTCTATAAGAACTCACAACAAATGTTAATGACCAAAAATGACTAATCACTAAGAGGTTCATGCTCCATTTAGAAGCATAACAAGGATATTATTTGCCTTAATCAAACATTCCTCCAACATATACTAAATAAGAGGTGTCCCCACTACTTAAGTTTGGAAAGATAGCTCTTACAGCTAGGCCTGGGGTATTGCTGCTGTGGAACTACACATCCCAGCATGCAGTGCCACAGTTTTGCTATTAGGGAATACTAAAACTGTAGCAGGGAATGCTGGCATGTGTAGTTCTACAGCAGCTGCAGCAGTACGTGTTGCATACCCCTGACCTAGGTGCTGGAAGACTCAGTCTATTGCAGTACAGCTACCAATGGCTTGTATTGTGCTGCAGGGAAGGAAGCATAAAATAGCGCAAGTCATCTTTTAGGTCTAAAATAGTTATCTCCTGTGTACTGTACATACGCTGTGCTATTGGTTTCATGTCTACCCCATGAACGGTGCTGTGTACACTTTGTGGCACCTTATAAATAAAAAATAATAATAATACTAATAATAATAAAAGGTAGTGAGAGCTTACAACCTAGAGACATGGATGGGCATCTGAACAGGCCCTGGTGACATGGGAAATGCTCTGGCTGTGGAGCAGGGTGGAAGCATTAGGCCAGTGTAAGGTGCCTGCACACTAGACGATACTTTGCAAGATTTGGGCGATTTCAACGCATCGGAACGACAAATCGTGCAGTGTCCACGAGCCATAAAGATGGCGATGGGTGCACTCGCTCTTCATCCGTCATATCCTCAGATCTTACCTACATGCAGTAAGATCTGGCAATCTCATACACGATTTTGTGCAGATCGTTCCTGTTTTGGTACTAAGGATCTATCGTCTGATCGGCGTCACTTGTCCTGACATATCGCTGGGCACTCCCCGTCTCCTTTCTGTGCAGCATCACGTGTGTGAAGGAGCAGGACGCGGAGCAGCTGGCACACCCGATCGCCTCTTCTTTTGAAGTCGGTAAGTATATACAAAAGTGCTGCTGGCCACCAATGTGTGTATCCACTGCCCACCAATGTGTGCCCACCCCTAGTGTATGATCTCCTGACCACCAATGTGTGCCCTCCCCTAGTGTATGATCCCCTGACCACCAAAGTGTACAAAATATGTGTATGATCCACTGCCTACCAATGTGTGTACCCACTGCCCACCAATGTGTGTACCCACTGCCCACCAATGTACAATGTACAGCGTTCAGCAGGTATACACCAAGCCTCACTAGTCACAGAGCAGAAGCCCGTCCATTATTTACATTTTGCTGAAATCTTTAAGAAAATCATCAGGTATTTGGTAAGCGAACGATATATCGTGCACTATCTAACGATTTGGAAATCATTAACGATGCACGGTATGTCGTTAGTCAGATGGTACACTTTTATGCACCATATCATGTCCTGGAGTGCCGGGGAGCTGCCGGGGAGAGTTCAAGGGAAACCAATCATGACATTGCATCGTTTGCGCGTCGTCTAGTGTGTAGGCGCCTTAAGACTGCAGTTTTAAAAAAATCTTTTCCTGTGGAACCCTTTGACAGGCATACAAATGTAGGTATAGTAACACATCAAGCCCGACATACCATTAGCTCATGACTAACAGTTTTCAGCTTTTTGGAATTTATAGGAGAAAACATTCTGACTACAATGGATTAGAGAAGCAATGAATGCCCAGTGTGCTGATCGGATATTCCATTGGCCTTTGGCCAAGCAAACATGGGGAATGTCATTATTTCAGATTAGCCATACTAGTTCTTATGAGTAAAGACAGCGATTGGACTGGTTTATTTGTAAGTCTAATTAAAGTGCTACTTAACCTAATGCACAATAGTAAGCTTCAGTTATTTTTTTTTTTTTTTGGGGGGGGGGTTAATAATTGTTAGTAATATTGCAGGCTATGTATACAGAAAGAGTAGTGATGCACAAAAGAAGCAGCGGTACATGTTACTACTGCATGGATGCAGTATGTACTAATATTCACACCATAGTGAAACATGTCTGAGTTACAAAGATAAGGAAATTTTTCACATATGTTTGTAAAAATATTCACACAGATTATATAATATCTTACATCTCTGACTGAGGTGACATAGGATAACGCAACACCAAATATTTTATTAGTAATTTTAGGCTGCAAAAAGCTCCTCGCAGAGGCCGTCATATGTTTTGAACTGAGAGGACTTCTCATGTGCAGAGAGGAAAACACCTTTCCCATCACCAAACCATAACCTGAAATATCTCTGTTTCCGACAAGATCCAGACACACCTGAACGTCTGTTTGTGAAAGCTATTGGATTTACTGAATTTTGGTTTAGCCGTCCTTTACTAATCAGCAGATATACTCACACAACGCTACACTGATGTGTAAGAACCTTTACAGCCCCCTTCACACAGACTATTACTAGGTTGGATTACCTCATTGTGACCTAATCATAGATGACTGTCATCTATGATGAGGTCACAATGCGGTTATCCAACCTGAAGTCAAAAGTGATTTGTCCCCAGTGTGGAGTAATCTAAGTTTAACATTGTTGATGCCATCAATTGTGCAAATACGGCCAAGCACTGCGTTATTATACATGGAGAAAAAAGTATTCAGAATACGATTTGTGTGGAGACTGAAACCACCACGCACAAGCTTCTTCACCTCCATCAGGCCACCACCAATGGCAGGAGAGTCTCCAGATGCCTGTCTGTCTGTCTGCTCACTTTAAGTCAAGCTGTAGCAGGGTTTGTGAGATTTCAGACCCCATGATGGATTACTCTTGCAGTGTTTCCTGCTTGTGCTAAATTACCGCTGGCCTCCACTAGACCCACCGTCTTTGCCTTTTCATGGATTGGGTGTTGAATGGTGTTAAGGTGGTATCTGATGCTCTTGACTACGGTGGGTGCACCCCTTTAGGTATTTTACAAGATAGATTTGACATTCCATCCATCAGCCATTTACATATCTTCAGATGAGACACTGGGCCTGATTCAGTGTTGTAGGCTATTCTCATCGTTGTTGTGTCTTTTGATGCAGCAACGGTGAGAGAATATTCTAAACAATCCTGCTTTCGGGAATGCTGGTTGTCGAAGCTGGGTAATTGGCTGAGACAAGATCAGTTTAAAATTAGATCGAAACGACGCCATCTTGCGAATGGCCGCAAGACACCATCTTGAAAATGAGATCTGCAAGACGCCATTTTGCGAATGGCCGCCCAGCGCCATTTTAGCTAAACTCACACTTAAGTACATATGGCGATGCTATTATTAGCATCAGGCGATCGCATATTTTACCATACCCCATACACACAGTTGCGCTGTTAACATGTCGCACATTAGCGAATGCATAATACACCGCATGCTAACGCTGTTTATTAGCGTTTTGCGTACGCATCTGCCACAAGTTAACCAGCGTCTTTTCCCAAACTCCTAATACTTACACAGTGCACACTCACATAAAAGGTTCCATAGCTTTAAAGTGTAAGATTCAAGTTTTATTAATTTATTACAAATGCTGTGAAATAAAGGCTATTTGGTATCGAAGGTTTAATACATGATAAGTCGTGTTTGGTGTTATACTGATCTGCACTTTCTCAACAGCTTTCCGGTATCATCGGTGTGAAGATCGCAACATGTATTCTCAACTTATGGACCGTAGAAAGTTAAAGCACCAAAATGTACTTTGTAAAACCAACAGCCTAGATTTGTATGAGGCGGGAAAACGGAGATAACCAGCTGTCGGAGGCTGGTCTGTGTCCATTTGAATCAACCTGTTAAATGTCCTGTAACAGAAGCACCGTGATGGGGAACCAATGGGATCGCAACGAACCTCTCTATTGTAAAGTCTATTTCTGTAAGGGTATAAATATGTGTGTTCTGACCCCAGTCTTCAGTGTTCATGCTGATGCTGTTGATGGAGGTTTCTTGTTGATGCCGGAATCTGGTCCCAGAGTGCGTGCGTATGTATAACTGTATCTTGGGTCTGTATAATTTCTTGGCGCTAAATTGTACTTAGATCACAGCGTGTAACTATCTGTACTTTGCTTGAATAATACTTTGGGCTTTGGAAACACATGTTCAAGGTCTGAAGTCTTTATTTTACTGTATGACTGCGTACGCAAATAGCATAAATTTTAGAAGGTATAGGCAGGAGTGTATAGAGGTTTAAATTCAGTATCCTTATGGTCGAGCCCGCCCACTTCCCACTCCTAAACGGCCACGGCTTAGGGGTACTCGCAGATAGAGACCTGCACATGCGCAGATCTGTAACAATCAGACTTGCACGAAAAACAATGGGGTTTGCTTACAAGTCTGAATTAGGCCCACACTATGAAGAATCCCTTCCTAGTTACTTAATCACTTGTCCCTTAACCTCCATTGAAAATCTATGATTCCATAGCCCCCTTTTAAAGGGCATTATCTCTATTTTCTATAACCTTTTGTTTACTGCTAAACAAACCACCTACCAAACCATAAGACACAGTTGGAGGTGGATCCAGGGCGTCAGCCGGATGAGGACATTTGGTCCACATTAAGAGAAAAGGTCTCAGTCTTTTATCCCCTCCTTGGTAAAAGAAAGCGTCTATAAGATTTATTACAGGTGGTAACTTGTACCTACTAGGTTGAAAGAAATGTATGGTACCACCACTGGCCCGTGCCAGAGGGGTTGTGGCCATGTGGTTTCCTTCCTGCATGTCTGCTGGTCTTGACGAAAATTGCTGCATTCTGGGAAGAGGTTGCTCGTCTTCTTAGCTCAGTGCTTAAAGTGTCGATTCCCACGTCCCCTTGCTGGCCCAAATGAAGGCTTGGATAAGCACGCTGACAACCTTTCTATACAAATTCTCTATGCTGCTCGATGCTTGATTGCTGGTCCTAGGAAGCACCAAAAACCCCCATCATGCTCACAGCTCCTGAATAAACTTTGTCACTTGGCAACCATGGAGAAAATATCTGCCTACATATAGTAATACCTTCCAGAAGTGTATCCAGGTTCGGTGTGATTGGTTCACATATAATAGTATAATGCCTCAAGGGAGCTTCCCCAAGGTTTCTTTGATCTTCTACTTTAGATTTCTTCAGACACATATTCCGTGCCAAGCCATGCTCAAACATTTTCCGTGTGCCATCTGCACTCTCCATTGCTGGTTATTGCCGGGGTACTAGTTTCGGCCTCTATCTCTACACCCCCACACTCCCCTTTCTCTCCTTTTTATCCACTATGATGCAATCAATTTTGACACCCATTAAGTATCTCAGAACTGCAAAAAAAAGGTTCAAATCACTAGAGCCCAAATCTGTGACTTATGCACAGTTTAGTATGTTCACTAGAAGGTCAGGACTTTCACTGATAGTCGGTAAACATTTCTTTAACAGTTAAAGACAGATGACGATTTTATATAGAAAGCAAAATAAATAAATAAAACAAAATGACTTATTAAATAAAATACCTGTTTAGGCTGCTCGTTTTCTTCTAGTTCCATTATTTGTGCTTCCAATGACTGAATTAAGTTGTCCTTCTCGTCAATCTTTCTTTGCAGCGCTTGGATTCTCGCGGAATCTGCTGAGCGAGTATCATGGCTGTTCAGAATCCCTGCGCTCCCATTGTAATGATTCTGTCAAGAAATATTTGAGGCTGAATAACCTATCAATAAAACTCTAGAAACACTGTAGGATGATCTAGAAATGCAATCATAACAATATGATTACAATTGTGTTTCTGCTGCATTCACACCCCATGTACAGTAGCTTGCGCCTTACCATGAAGTCTGCCAATAACTATAGCAGTTATTTACGAACATATGTGTAAAAGGGAGCGGCTGCAGTAGCCTATAGCAATCATTTGGCTGCTTGCTTTGATTGGTCTAAAGACCAATGGGGCTTATTTATAGACAACAGTACATACGTGTGCTGCAACACATATATCAGCCTCCATATATCATACACACAGTTTAGAACAGGGCTATCCTACTGGAGGTTCGTGGGACTAATGTTTGCTTCCAGGACTTCTTGGGGGCCTCCACTTTCCTGACAACATCAATAGACTGTGTTGTATTGTTTTATTTTCTGTAATAATTTTTGGCTCCATGCACTGTTATAATATAAGTGTTGCCCTATTCATGTTTTTTTTTTTGGATGGCACTGGTTAATAAAATAAGTGTCTTGTTTGCTCTGCATAACAATATATATGTTCTTTTGGCCGTGCTATTACAAAAAGCCTTTATCTCGGCAAAGCCTGACTTCTTGTTACTGCTTTCTGCACTTTAGGTCATTGATCAATAATGTGACCAATTGCTGATATCACCCACTTTGATACCATCAGTAATTTCATCTACAGTACTGTGGTGTCATCAACATTGTCAAACACTGCGGTCAAATATAGAATTTACTCTCACTATGATGTCATCAATAATGCTGTAATGTCATGTGTAGAGATATCATTCATTAAACAAATTGTGATGATATGAGGACATCAATCTCAACTGCTGTGATGTAAAACACTGATGTCACCATTATGTCATCATCCACTGTATTGGTGTTTCGCTCTTAAAAGAGTTGCCCTTTAAGTTTTCTGGCAATAGGTTTCCAGCTCCATGTCTGGTGCAACTGTCCGCAGTCTCTTTTGGGACAAAGTATTGTCCCGATCTGCTACAATTGCAGGCAGGGACACTCCTACTGATCCCTCTTTCTGGATTAAACTTGTCCTTTGGTTTCCCGGCTAGATATAAGAAGTCCCTACTAAGATTCCTTAATAGTGACGCTAAATCAGAAATTCCAGTGCAATGGATATCCATTTCTACACCTACGCTTAAAGAACGGTTTGATAAAGTAGATTTATAAATGACCATGGACTAGGGATGTGCAGGCTCATACAGGTTCAAATTTGCACGCTGAGTTCGGATTTTTCCCTCCAAAATCAGGTCTCAGAAAGAGGCTAAACGTCATCTATCATGGACAACATAATCATTCCTTGACAAAAGTCCATGAACGATGACGATTTGCCTCTTTCTCAGACCCGATTTTTGGAGGGAAAAATCCGAACTCGGATTGCAAATTTGAACCTGTCCGAGCCTGCACATACCTACCATGGACGACTCCCTT
The DNA here is from genome assembly GCA_031769625.1 of Taudactylus pleione. NCBI lineage: Eukaryota > Metazoa > Chordata > Amphibia > Anura > Myobatrachidae > Taudactylus > Taudactylus pleione. The sequence goes on from JAUIMM010000609.1 coordinate 3,020,662, forward strand.
CTAGGGGCTGATTAGAACAAGGAATTCTGTGCTGTCCGAGGTCCGTGGATGGAATTTTAGTCCTCTTCGACTTATTACAACGAGCGTATAAGCTTTGGTAATTACCAGACCCCACTTTGCCTATCACTAATAGTTTCCCTACTACCCTATACCATTATGTTATCTGAGCAATTGGTTACTGTACGGTACGGTGGGTAACAGATCTTCCTTTCCCCCTCCTTCCTTCCTTACTTACTTCTTTCCCTCCTTGGGGGGAATGCAATTCACTGTGATGTAGAATAGCTGCGGGAGGAGCTCCCGCAGCTATTCAATACACCGCACTGTCTGGGCGGCTAAAGGATTTCTTCTCGCACCCTCCTGTGGATGCGAGGAGAAATCTGACAAAAGTGCCGGACGCGCAGCTGTTTGCCGGCTTAGCGCGGCGCTAACAGCCGTGCACCCAGCACTTTAGTTGGAGAATGCCGGTTACTGCGTCAACACACAGGTTAAATCGCAAGAACCGGCATTCTCTGACTTACCTGCTTCCCGAAAAGGCACAGAGCGCGTTGAATTGAATAGCTCCCTCCCGTGGCTATTCATCATCGCACTGAATTGAATTCCCCCCTTGTGTCCTGACCCGTGTTTATGGTTATTGTCATCAGTGTTATAATCTCTGCATTCAGATTTATAAGCTTTCCCTGATATAATGCACATCTTGCACAACCATTTTCTTTCTTATTTAGAGAAGTCATGTTGCTTATTTTGTTTCCGTCAGCCTTTACTAGATATGTGCTTATAGATAATTCAATAAAAATATATTGCAAAAATTTTTTAAAAATTCAGGTTTAAACACAGCGGGAAGTGGCGACTTCTTCACTAAATAAACAATCTATTCTTGTTACTGTGCCTTGCCCTAGAGATGGGAGTTTCTACTTATTTTGTGTCAATCAGTTTGTGAACTAAGCGGTTTATGTACCAAGCCTCGGAGAGAGATAAAGTGGATGGAGATAAAGTACTAACCAATCAGCTCCTGTCATTTTACAGGCTGTATTTGAAAAATGACAGGAGCTGATTGGTTGGTACTTTATCTCTCTCCAAGGCTTAGTACATAGACCCCTAAAATTTTAATAATGTCACAAGCTGCATTCACATGGCTATTGGTTCATACTTCAATATGGCCGCCTCTTCTGGTAGCAGGCTACAGCCGCACTGTTTTTACCTTCATTCCTGGTCAAGCCTGTACCATGTAAAGCATCATAGAAGAACAATGTCAGACATTTCCAAGCTGCTGAAACCCTAAAGGGTTCACCTTAAGCAACGTGGCTGTCAGGGAGGGAGGTAACATGAACGTATGAAGGGAGGGAGTAGAGGAGAGCCGTGTGTGCAATGGGCCTGCTGCTTTGAACTTTATCCTAGTCTTCAACACTCACAACCTATTTATCTCTCTTTATAGCGTAAATATCAAAAGAATCACTAAAATCATTAATGCAAATAAAAAAAAAATTTCAAGATCGTTTATCATGTCTCCGGCATCACAGAACCATTCATATTTTTTTCTAGCCTCAAAATAATGGCATCAGACGGGTCACATTGATTACATGCCCAGATGCCAAACCATTACCGCGTTGCAGAGGTGCTAAATACATATAATCTGATTGGTAGAATGAAGAATCTATTGAGAAAAATGCTCCCAAGTGATCAGACTAAACACAACAGTTAGAAAAGCTTGCACTCAGCTGATTAATGCTCCAAGAAAGTGGTAGGATAAATAAATCTAGAACGCAATGTATGTGGCACTAGTTGTAAGGAGCAAATTTCTAGAAGTATCAGCTACAATGGAAGCAGTGCAGGACAGGCTAAACCTTAATGAGGTGGGATGCATGGATATAACAGGTAAAAGTGCTCAAGGCTGATTTTATTTAAGGAAAACAAAATAAATACAGATTTACAGTCACAACTGACTTCAAGACACCAGATGGAATATCCTGCTGTAAGAATTGGTAATATATACCTAAAAACAAATATGTAACACAGCGATGGGGAACCTAAGGCCCGCGGAATCATTTGGTTTGGCCCTCGGAGCTTTTTTCTGCTAGCCTCATCTGGCACCCTGCAGCCAGAATCTATGCAGCAAAGCAGCCTGGAGCGTCCTTAGTACGCTTCAGATGGTCACACCGCTGCCCTTACAGTTCCCTGGCGCATCCTCAGGATACTCCGAACATTGCTGTAATCACCGGCGATTGTAAATCCGCCCCCCCATGTGACGTCTCACGGAGGGGGTGTGGCCTGCACCTGTCCCACGAATAATGTTATGTATATCAAAATGGCCCTCGGCAGAAAAAAGGTTCCCCACCCCTGATGTAACACACAGCACCTGCTTACCTGCCTTGTGCATACACAGGAGCACACACACATAGAATTAGTCTGTGCTGAAATTTGTGGGATTACATCAGCCATCGCGGTCCTGATTGACAGTCCCAGTACTATAGCTGGTACCAGAGCTGGGCCTGTCAATCACCATGCACATTTTCATAATTACTGGTTCAGCATACTTGCATTGTGTGAAGGCGACACTGTATATCCATATTTTATTATCATAGTTGGTGTTTGCTTTTCTGACTCTAAATAGGTAACTACTATGAAGTTGACAATACTAGTAAAAGCTGCATGCAACCTGCAACAGTAAATAGAAGAGGAAAACAATGTGTAATAATTGCTGTGAAACTGCATATGCCCCTAGTAACCCATCCGCACCTCTCTGCACAATACACTCACCTCATAGTTTGACCTTATTACAGCAAGAGCATCAATCAGCTGCTTCTGAAAGCTTTTCCTAAGCGTGGCTATTTTCTGTAAATACAGGCAGAAATGTGGTTTCAGTCTCAAAGCAATGTTATATAGGTCTAAGTGTAATAACTGAATGACTTACTAATAATCAAATAGTCATGCACAATATATACCTGGAGTAGTCTGCACCCACTATGGTCAAAGAACTCGTCAGTACATTTTAATGTGTATAATTTTCAATGAGGGCCACATTATCCCATATACAGATGTGGCCTCGGTCACTATTACTGCACTTATGCCAAACGACACGTCTCGGCGCGCCAGGTCCCGCTTGACTGTACAAATGAGTCTGAATCTGTGTAAGAAGGGCTACAATGCAGCGGCCGCGGGTTTTTTTTCACGCCAAGTCTCATTGTGCTTCATCCGCGACTTTGTACATATCTAAAACTAATTCCTGTTTGATTCACTTCGCAGCCCGGCATCTCTGGCACAGATGGAATGGTGTTTTGCTGCCTCTGCGGTGCAAATATGATGCAAATTTAAATAAAACGTTGCACCGCGTGGCTCACTCACGACAGAGGCTAGGCGTATGAGGACACAACTGTTTCCCTATAGTGCCTAAATGGATGAGCTTTACGGTCTTCATATAACTTCAAGTACCCAAGCAACACAGTCAGGGCTGGTGCTACCATTAGGCAGCTTTAGGCGCCTGCCTAAGGGCACCAGCTCCTGAGGGGCGCCGTTGAGGTGACTGAGGTCGCCAGAACAAAAATTAAAGAAGTCTCCTATCTCTACTTAGTACTAGGGATGTGCAGGCTCGGATAGGTTCGAGTTTGCACGTTGAGTTCGGATTTTTCCCTCAAAAAAAACGGAACTCAGAAAGAGGCAAAACGTCATCTTACATGGACGAACATCATCATTCCTGGACTTCAGGAATGATGATGTTCGCCCATGTAAGATGACGTTTTGCCTCTTTCTGAGTTCCGTTTTTTTGGAGGGAAAAATCCGAACTCAACGTGCAAACTCGAACCTATCCGAGCCTGCACATCCCTACTTAGTACTGACAGCAGAAGCGGATTATATAGCCAGCTGATGAACCCGTACTTTTCCCCTGCTCTTCTATTCATGTATAACATGCCTGGCTGGCTCAGCATTGCAGGCAGGTAGCAGTGTCCGTCCTCTTCCCCTCTCCCCCTCTTTGAAAGTACACAGGTGACCTGAGGTATTTATAAACATTTGTGGTATATTCAGCCCAAACTACAGTCAGGCACTTTCTGGGGCAGCTCCCATCTAATGTGGAATAGTATTATTACAGAAGTTGCATTGAATATTGGATGAATCATAACTTCATGATCAATCTAATATTCAGTAGGAGCTATGGTGCTGATGTGGTTTTGGATGTATACCTGTTTAGCATATGTTGTATGAATTTACATAGTGTATGCTCAGAAAATGAGCATACACACGTGCACTTTGGACCTTCTACACCAAGGAGGTGGAACTGTGAGTGTGGATGGGGCAGAGAGGGAAGGGATGGTAAGCTAGGCTGAAGCTATGTCTAGGGTGCCAAGAAACCTTGCACCGGCCCTGAACACAATCGCTGCTCAGTATTTGCAGGCAATTTTAAACAGGACCAGATTAACAATGTGGCGGATAGGACTACAGCCCCAGGTCTCCACATAGAAATAGGTCCATCATCGTGACCGTGAAGACTAGCCGCCCAGCAAGCCACAAGTCATAAGTATTATAATTGTATTTTTATTTACCTCACAAAATTAATTTTCCAATTTTTACATATTTAGGGCTGATAGTGTACAGGGTGTACACGCCCACATGGCACTGGCCACACCCACACAGCACTGGCCACACCTCCTCCGCTTCTCACAATAGGCCCTTGATCATTTTCATCCCCAAGGCAATGTGATCATTAATCTAGCCCTGCTTTTAGACCAGACTTTCCACAACTGTGTATCAGAGTATACAGTACCTTTTTGTGAACCTCTTCAAGATCCCGTATAGTATCATTCATACGATTGTAAAGTTCAAGCGCGCGAGCTTCAATTCTCTGCTCATAATCTGCTTGCAGGAGATTTTTTTGGAAAACAACATCTTTCTTCACGATGTCAAGAGACTTAATGAAAGGAGCAAATGGATCATCATTTATTATGTTAAATATAATTAGAAAAAGTCAAATTACAGCGTAGCTTTCAACTCCAATGCATGTTTACATGAGCAGACAGTTGTCTAAAGGCGCCCATACACCAGGCGACGTTTTGTCCGATCCTTTGATGGGATCGGAAACGCAGGTCGGCCGGAAATGCCATCGATGTTTGAGTATCGATGAAATTATACATGTTAAATTTCACAGATTTGCAAATCACCATCATCTTTTGATTGTGATCGGCAAATCTGTGAAATCCAACATGTTGGATTTCACCGATCCTCTGACCCAGCATCTGGGGATCGCAACATCGCAGCAATCCGTCACTGGAAATGCTGACCGTTAGCCATGAGTGTTCCGTGATCCGTCGGAGGATCAGTGAAATTCTCCATGTTAAATTTCACCAATTTGTTAATCACGATCATATTTTGATCGTGATCGGCAAATCTGTGAAATCCAACAATTCGGGTTTTTAACCAATCATGCAACTAGGCATCTGTGGATCGTAGGACCGTGGCGATCCATCGCTGGTGTATGGGCCCCTTTAAACTAGTTACACACTATACACACTATTTGGCAATAATCAGGCGATCAGCCAGAATTATTATATAGTGCATAGGCATGTGCATTTTGCCGATAAAACGGTTAAAGATCATCCGATCGGACAGCCAAGACACTTTCGGCCTCAATCTCCCGATATCGAGCAGTGTGTGCGCATTCTCGATAATCTGCCCATATTTCCGACATTTTCCCATAGCACTGGTACTCACTGGTGAAACCCAAGAGGCATTTGCCTCACTGCCCCATCGAGATAAGATCAGCGAGTGAAATTAATAATTAGATTTTCTATCAAGAATAGCTTTAGAATGGGTTTATACATATCACACAATGAGTGAATACTATGTTCTTAGGTGTGTTATATATACATTTTTAATTTGTTAAATTGTGTAATGTATGCTAAAGGCAATTAATTAACAATGACGACATCTCAGTGCAACCTGTGTGTTTTCGAACATGTCCAGGCTTCTAAAGTAATCTGTACCAGCCTTCGGAGGTACTGCTAATTGGCAATAGGAAGGCTTATTGACAATTTTTTATTTTGCTTGCAGTTTTCTTCTAAAAAGTAGTTTGGCTGTATGCTGATCAACAATTCTGCACAATGATTAGCTGGAAGTAATAATCAACCTAACAATAAATATCTGACAGGAGAACTTCTAAGTTAGTTTCTTGTACAGTATTTATCTTTTATATTAAATGGAACGCTGACCTGTGCTGCCGTTTGTATCACGTTAGTCAATTCCTTAATCTCCAGCACCTCGCTCAGGTCAGTCTGTGTAGCGTGATCCGATTCAAAGATGCCAACTCTGAGTTGATTGGAGATTGAACGACTACAACAAATCAATTGGTATTACTATGCATTCTAAGAAAGTTATGTTAATCGGCTGCATTTCTTTATTTTTAGAACTACCCCCCTGTAAAACTATACTGCATCCAGCATACTCCTTCATCAATTTCTATTTTCATTCTGCTATTTTACAATAGTGCTCAGTTTAACCACATTCACATCTTATGCTTATCATGATGGCACATCAGGAGTGTGGGGCAAATGTATCATGATAGCTGCTATTTCTGCTTCTATAAAGTATATTAAAAATCAGTCCTTGGAGACATTTCTTCTGCAGCACCTTCAGCTTTTCTTAATAACGCTGCCACCATGGTGAAGCACGATGGCCACTTACTGAGAGATGAAAGCTGAGCTTTTCATGGCTTGTTGAAGTACACATAGCACCATCTGAGGATGGCAATACGGCTACTTACAGGTCCTGCCACCTACAAAGATCGTTGCACATGTGCCATTAACTCGCAATAAGATCTTGCCATTACCTATTACACCAGCACTAGGCGCGATACAGATGAGACAGAGATCGCCGGAGGAGTGAGTTATCATAACACTTCTCCAGTGACTCTTTTTAATACATTGCTGCACTAAATTAATCCTGAATCACTACCACAAGTGTCAATGCAGTATGTCTCTTAGGTCCGTAGTTAATTGCCGGCGAAAAGTCCCGGACTTTTTACATGTCGGAGATTCCGCCGTCATCGCTAGTTTTGCCTCCGGAAATGTATTGCGCTCGTCCCCGCTATTCAATTGCAAAGGACGTGAGAACGCCTCCCCGGCGAAACTCAAATCGGTGACGAGTCCTGTCAGATTTGGGGAAATCATCCTGACACCCCCCAAAAGATGTGCTGACATGGGGGATCACTATGGATACCCCTGAAATGCCCTGCTGAAGGTATTTGGGGTACTTAAATGGTCTCAATAGGTGCTAAGTAGCGTATTTGCATATGGGGTGAAGAATAGAATTTAGCAATTTTTTTCCTTCAAAATAACTAGTCCCAGCAAATTTGGGGTACCGGAAAATGGGGGCTAGCATATTTAAAAGTTGCTAAAGTGAAGTTTTACAAATCATGGAAAAACCACCTGCCAAACACCTGCAAAGAAAAAAAACACCTGGGGCATACTTGGGGACCCCGCGGGAGTCTATTTCACTAGTTTTTATGTTTGTCCCCCAACTTTACACTTTTTCGTCCCCAAAACAAAAATACTTTTAGGGGGTATTCTAATGGCGATTTTTTACTTTTTTGACGCAGTTTACCTTTGGGGGACTGTCCTAACACTGCACGGGGGGTTCCCACAACTTTGCACCCCAAAACCCAAAATCTGCATTTTTTTCCACCTCCATTCAGAGGCGAATCTTTTCCGCCTATGTGAAGGCATTGACTTTCCGCTTAGGCGAAAAGTCATTGCAATTGAATTGGGCGGAAAGTTTCCGACAGGCGAAATGACGTCATCTGTGAAAACTTTTCGCAATTTTTGCAATTGAAAACGGCCCTTAATGTTCAGATAGGTGACATGATAATACATCTCCCCCAGCATTTCTTAAATGTATTCATGATAACTTCAAAACATGCATTTTCCTGTAAGGAACGCGTAACAAAATATCTCCCATTGAAAGTATTTTCCAAGTACAGGGTGTTTCACTCGCTATTGGCCCCAAAGTTTTTCTTATAACTTTTAAAGTAATTGACGTAATTTAGTGAAATATGACACAGACATACCTTGGTCTATGAGAAACATGAGGAGGTCACAGCAAGTGTTCACCATCGGCATCTAGGCCAGATGCTCACACATGCGCGAAGTGAAAGCTGTTCACCACCCTAGTCAGCAGCGCAGTCCAAAATTCAAATAGAGGAGCCAGTAAGGATGCCAGTGAGGATAGCAGTTGATATTGTTCCCCTATTTGAATTTTGGACAGCGCTGCAGCCTCACCGATATGAACCTTTATTGACTCCGTTTTCCGGTACATCAGGACAATAAAAACGTGTTGTTCAGCTGTGTACCGGTTCATATCGGCACGTAACACACAGACGCCGAGTGGGGCTGTGTGAAATTTCACTAAATGACTTCAATTACTTTAAAAGTTATAACAAAAACTTTGGAGCCGAGTGAGTGAAACACCCTGTATTTACCTCGGACGACATGTACAAAACAAATTCCTTCTGCAGGGGAGAAAAATATCAGGAATATATTCTATAAATATTTTCTTTTATTTGTTTTGCATGTTAGTGTAAAATGAGCCATATGGGTACAGGTAGACTGCATTTAGGAATCAGAGCCTAGGATCAGAAGTCTCCCATCAGAACATGCTAATCTGTGCACCACACCCCAACCCCATCAATGGATCATGGCCTGCTTGCGGGAGATTTCTAGGTTAGTGCTGTAAAGGACACTGGTGTCTAAATGGATGATTGTGGCATAGGGATGGACATTGATGGTTGATGTTTGCTGACCATTGATGCTTTTGTTGTGATGGTAGTGTTTTTACCATTCAATGGAGGCATTCCGACGTTTGCCGCCATCAAATGGTAATGATTTTATGGTCTTGTGATGGTTGTCTTTTTTTTTTTTTTTTATAAAGCTGCGCCGTCCCTGTCTGCAGCTCTCAGCATCGGGAATCTTGTCACTGGAGCTACTCCAGGCCCCACCCCCAATCCCATCCCATCTCGTCCCCAATCCTGTCCTCTGCCAGCCATGGTAAAAGGTTATTGTGCATGCACAGATCAAATTAATAGTTTTTTCAATTGAATACTTTTGATGCGATGGTTACTTACCATTGCATCAAAAGTTTTGATGGTGGAAGCCCAGCCATCATTTGATGGTTGGCTTCCGATGTACATCCCTACTGTGGCAACTGTTTGCACTTTCAAAAATGACCACTCAGGGCAGGGGTCTATTTATCAAGCAGTGAAAAGTGAGAAGTGAACCAGTGGAGAACTTGCCCATAGCAACCAATCAGCTCCTATAACTATTATTTTATAGACTGTACTTGACAAATGCTACTTCAAAGCTGATTGGTTGCTATGGGCAACTTCTCCACTGGTTCACTACTCCACACTTTTCACTGCTTGATACATAGACCCCTAAGTCTGGAGGGTTGCAACTTGAAATGTTAATTAATAAGCCTCAGTGACACAATGCAATCGGCTCCAGGGGGAAAATCTGCAAGAGGCTTGCTTGCTAGCTAGATGTAACAAACTAAAGCAAGATCAGAGACATTGGAGTGCATAGAACTCAGATTACGTTTTTGTATATAATAAAACCCTGACAAATTTCCTCTGTGATTAAACAAATGGGGCACAGGCCGCACCTCTGCTGGATCTCCCGGACATAGGCTTGCACAGCCAGCTCCTCATCTTGGGGATCAGCTATCTTCGAGCATTCCAGACACTCCATGCTATCATCCACCTTCCTGGCTATCAGGACTATCGGCGTCTGGTGCCATGACAACCAGCCAGAGAGCAATTTGGGGGAAGGTGACACTTCCGTGTTGAACACAGATCGCGGCCATTTTAGTTTCTGGCAACGAAAAATAACTCGTCAACTCAGTCAAAACGCGCCGTGTATTCATATGAAAATAATGTAGCAGGTTCAAATCTTGCAAGTTAGCTCAGTCTGGATAGCCTGAAGCATACGTAGCTTGCAGAGGTTGACAAGTCATGCTGGGCTGGGACTTCTAGTTCTACAGCTAGTGGAGTTGCTGCAGACTGATTGGCAAAGGCACGTTCCTGTTCTGACCACTGCCTGAGCAATATGTAGCACATACATTCCAGTGTAATGGACAGGGTATTACTACAGGCTCTAACACATAGTGGAGGTGAATTATACTATATCTCACACCTAGCTGGATTTAGGGGGGACAGTCGGGTAGGAGATTTGAGGGGACCGTCTCGCATTCTGGCTGCAATCAGAACTTCTGTCCCAACCCTAGGGCATTCAGGAGATGTATGATGCTAATAGAACTCCCTTCAATGCCCTGCTTACATGGGAGGGAAAGACTTCTTTGGAATGGGAGATGGAGTATGGACTAAACTGCTTATATGGAAATTGGGGGGCGGTGCCTAACCCTAACTCATACTTGCCTACTTTTGAAAAAGCGTTTCAGGGAGATGTGACAGCAGCTCCTATGAGCATGGTGGTAAAGTGGGCGTGTACTGCTACATCTGAGAGGCGTGTCATAAAATTGACTTACATCCTAATATAAATGAGCCCCAAAGCAGTTAGTAAAGATCTATTTGTTGATGAAAACACACTGATACTTTTCAGAAAATGCATGTTTCCATAGGGATCATTGTGCCTTATAACTAATGCAGGGAAATGATACTAATGATCCCATTTGAATATAAATATCTCTGTTTATTTTTATATATAACATATTCATAATGGGGGTAAGTTAGAATCAGGGAGATTACTAGGCTCTTCAGGGAGACAGGGAGATTGCTACTGTTTCAGGGAGTCTCCCTGACAATGAGGGAGAGTTGGCAAGTATGCCCTAACTTCCCCCCGATGGTGCCTAACCCTTAAGGTGCCCACACACATAGCGACATTTTACACGATCTGGCCGATTCCAACGAATCGTGACGACAGATCATGTAAAATATGGCCAAATCGTGAGAAAATCGTGAGTCCCCACTCACGATGCGATGCGCGGCCCCGCTGGTCGCACATCGCATCGTCAGATCTGCCGTGCAGTAGGGCAGATCTGACAATCTGGGACAAAATGCACTGGGAAAAAAAAAAAATTTAAGATGCACGATAGATCTTACTGCTTTTTACTCCAAATCGTGTGTAGGAGCTGCCGGGGGAGAGTTCAGGGAAAATCGCACACATCGTGGGATCGTGTGCAGATCGGTATATATGTGTGGGCACCTTAACTCCCTCTCCTCGCAGCCTAAGCCTCCCCAGTCGGTCACTAACCCACCCTGGCAGGTCCCTAAACCTAACCCCCCCATCCCAGCCTAACCTGCATACTTACCTTCAGGATGCCGGCAGGGCCGCAACTAGGGGGGAAATAGAGGTGCACATGCACCGGGTGCCGGAATGCAGGGGGTAAAAAAGGGCTGACTAACTGACTCAGGGTGGCTTGGGGTCTGCAGATTCATAAAACGGGCATCCAAAATTGGCCGCCGCCAAGGAGGAGCCAGTTGCTAGAGGTTCTTACTGGACCTCTAGTGTCTGTTAGGCCAGTGCAATGCACACAGCATTCCCGGAAGTGCCGGGAGAAGATGCTGAAAGCTGCATCTTTTCCCGTGAAACCCCCTGGCAACAAGCATAAACCCCATATCAATGAGCATGAGCCAGGAGGGCAACGAGCATGAAACCCCCTGGCAACAAGCATGAAATCCCCTGGCAACGAGCATGTAACCCCTGGCAATGAGCATAAACCCCATGGCAACGAGCATTAAACCCCATGGCAATGAACATAAACTCCATAGCAACGAGCATGAAACCCCCTGGCAAGGAGCATAAAAGCCCAGGCAATGAGCATGAAACCCCCTGGCAACAAGCATGTAACCCATGCCTGGCAACGAGCATAAACCCCATGGCAATGAGCATGCAACCCCTGGCAACGAGCATAAACCCCATAGCAACGAGCATAAACCCCATAGCAACGAGCATGAAACCCCCTGGCAACGAGCATGAAACCCCTGGCAACGAGCATGGAACCCCTGGTAATGAGCATAAAACCACTGACAACGAGCAGGTAATTTTAAAGTAATTAGAAGCCTTACTGTGGGGCATAAAATGGTGTTTGGCAAGTATGTAAGTGGCACTTTGGTAATAGGCATTACAGTGTGTGGCATAATGTGTAATGGGCATTATGGTGTGTGGAATAATGTCACTATACCAGGGAAGTTTGACTAGTACACTGCCTTATGGAGGCATACCTCCCAACATGACCCTCTCCAGGAGGGACACAGCGCTCTGGTCCTGGACTTCCCTGGTAATTTATGATTGGTGGTGGCTCCAGAGGTGTGGCTGCACTACAGTCCAAAATTCAAATAGGGGAGTCACACCAACTGCCAGTGAGTCCCAGCCAGTGGTGTTTGGCAGCATGTGAAATGACAGTTGGTGTGGCTGAATTTTGAACTGCTCTGCAGCCCCACCTCTTACCAGGGAAGTCCAGGACCAGAGCATTGTGTCCCTCCTGGAGAGGGTCATGTTGGGAGGTATGTGGAGGAACAAGGACAAAATCCAGGTACGGGAAAGGAGAGGGCGCAAAATTGCTGCCTTGCACCGGGTGACAGATATCCTAGTTTTGGCCCTGATGCCGGCGTTGGGATTCTGACAGGCGTCAGGATTCCAACATCAGTATCCTGACATCCGGTATCCCGTCCACCAGCAACTTCACTAGATCCCCCTTCAAGCCTCTGCCTGATTGACAGGCAGAATCATTTGGGGGGCAGTGCGGGACGTGTCAACCCCATTTTCTGGGAGTGCTGAGGCCAAGGTCCATGGATGCAGACTTGCTGGCCTCTCAAGCCACCAGGAGCCGGCAAGCCTGCAGAAGCTGAGGCTTCTCAGCTGGCCGATTCCAGGGGAACAATGCATCTCTTCTCTTCAGACGCCGCCTATTGGGGATGTAGTGATTATGTCGGCGGAAGGGATGACGGGCGTCAATATACCGACCACGGAATCCCGACGCCCGGCAAAATGCTGACACCGCTATCCCGAAGGGGATCAGGACACTGGCGCCTGAATCCCGAATGAATGATCCGAGGTAAGTATGCACGGTAGCCCGGGGTTGGGGGGGTTAGGTTTAGGGATCCCCAGGGGGGAAATTAGGGTTAAGCCCCAAGCGGGGAGGGTTACGGTTAGACTGCAGGGAGGGGGCTTAGGGTTAGGCATCACCTGGGGGGAGGTTAGGGTTAGGCACCCCCCGAGAGAGTTAGGTTTAGGGTGCTGGAAGGGGGGTTAGGGTTAGGCACCACCGGGGGGAAGGTTAGGGTTAAGCACCCCCCAAGGAGGTTAGGGTTAGGCAATACTAAGGGAGAGTTAGGGGAGGGGGGAGAGGGTTAGGTTACTTACCGCCGCTGTCGGAATTCTGCACCTTTGGGCTTCCAGTGTTGGCATTTAGCATGGACGGTATTGCATATCCAACCACCTCTGAATCAGGCCCTATACCTGCTCCCTCAACATAAGCACTTGGGCCTCTCGTGGCTGAGCTCTCAGCCAGATCCGTCTCCTCACCCACTCATCTTGCCATTCAGTTACATCTTCCTTTATTTAAAACACACATTTCTGGGTCATTGAACACACACTTTTGTGTTATTACTCCTATTGCTGGGATCCACATTCATATTGAAAGAGATTCCTGTAATGAACTAAGTATGCTGACTTCAATCGCTACTTTATTATACTGAAATGTTTCACCCAGCGAGGCAGACACTTTATAGGCTCAACCGATGTTTATTAGGCCACCTGAGGTCCCTGACATCACTGTAGCTGTATTCTCAGCTTTGTGTAGTCAAGTGGTGAATTAAAAACATGCACTTTTCATCACATATACAGCTGCATGGAGATGTAGTTATGAGACCGCCGGCCTCAATACCGACATCCAAATCCCGACAAGGGACTTAAGATAGGCGTTGAAATACCAACGACTATCTTAATCCCGACGTCTGAACGCCGAAGAACGCCAAGCCGAACGGGAGGGTTAGGTTTATGGAGCGTAGTAGGGTTAGGTTTTGGGAGTGGGAGGTTAGAGTTAGGCACCCATAGGATGGGGGGTTAGGTACTAAGGGGGGAGGGTTAGGATTAGGCACGAAGGGGGGGGGTAGGTTTAGGGGGATGCAGTTTGGAAACCGACGGTCGAAATGCCGACCGCCGGCTTCCCGACTCTGAAATCCCAGCATGAGACTAATGATAGGCGTCTAAATACAGACGCCTATCATTAGCCCCACGCCGAAATCCTAACGCCCGGCATACCAATCGTAGGTAAGCCGGGTGTCGGCAGTGGATAGCCGCGGGGGGGAGGGTTAGGTTTAGGGTCCCCCAGGGGGATTTAGGGTTAGGCACCCACCTGGGAGGGTTAGGGTTAGGCACCCCCCCGAGAGGGTTAGGTTTATGGTGTGGGGGGGGGGTTAGGTTTAGGCACCCCTAAGGGAGGGTTAGGGGGGATAAGGGAGGGTTAGGGTAGTTACTTACCTTAGTCGTGATCTTCTTCTGTCGGCCTTCCAGCGTCCGGATTTGAACTGCCGGGCTGAGGTCCGGCGCTCATACATACCGATTACGGTTTAGGCACTAATGGGGTGGGTTAGTGCGGGGTGGGGAGGGTTGGTGTTAGGCTACAAGAAGGGAGGGTTATGGGGGAAAGGGGTAGAGTATTTATACTTACTCGACCCCTGTCAGGATACCAACCATCCGGATGCCACTGTCGGTATTCTGACAGGAGGCATCCCGACAGCCGGCACTACATACCCATTCTGCTGCATGTAAGTATGTGTAGGTGACATTGAGCTCTGCCCTTGTGGCATTAATCTGGTTCCATTTGCTTTAAATCACTTGACGAGAGTGCGTGACCAATCTCACTGCAGGATGACCGTGTCCATTGTTGGGTGATTGGAAAGTGGAGATGTCTGGCACAGAGGAGTTGGGACTGAAAATAGGAGGAGCCACAGCTGGAAGTTTGAGGAGTACTTATTAGAGAGAGGAAGAGTCTGGATTAATTCTTAGGCATCTCAAACCTCCTCCTCCCTGAAATCCACCTCTGGTGTCTGCAGCCTCCATATACGTAAACCTGGCTGCCACATTGGCTATCGCTTCCAATGATGCCAGTTACATGGCAACATTTATACTTCCTCGCTTCTCTCTATTCATTATCCCTATTTATACAGCACTGCAAATATGTTTTTACGGGAAGCGATTACGAAGCCGGCGGACGGGATCAAGACACAATCCCGTCATTCCGAAGGTAACTATACTAGCCTTAGTCCGGTGATGGGGGGTTAGGATTAGGGACCCCCCGGGTGGGTTAGGCTGTGAAGAGAGGGGGTTAGGTTTAAGCACCACCAGGGGGAGGTTAGGGTTAGGTACTACCCCGGAAGGGTTAGGTTTAGGGTGCGGGAAGGGGGGGTTAGGGTTAGGCACCATCGGGGAGGGAGGTACTTACCAGCCCCTGCCGGGATTCTGCACAATCGGGATTCCGGCGTCAGTATTTGAACCGCCATCATATCATACCCATTCCGTTTTTACTTATCTTTTTGGTTGTCTACATTATACGGTCTAGGATACCTATTTGATAGTTGGCACACTCTGGAGTTTGCCAACGCTAGGTATCCCAGCTAGTAGAGGTGAGTGAAAGTGTGTGGATATTATATAGGGCCATATTCAATTTGAGGTCGGACTTTTCGCCATCATCGACGTTTTTTCAGGGGATAAAGTATCGGGTGCATGCCCGCGTATCCCTTCAATTAGGAATCGGCGAAAACGGGACCCGGTGGAAAGGTAAGTATCGAAAAGTCCTGTCACTTTTGGGGAAATCAGCCTACCACCCCCCAAAAGATGGTCTGACATGGGGGATCACTATGGGTACCCCCGAATTTGCCTGCTAAAGGTATTTGGGGGTTTTAAACTGTGTCGGCAGGTGCTTTAATGCATCTTGCAGCAAGTGGTGAAGAATAGCATTTAGCAAATTTTTTGGGGGGAAATAACTAGCGCCATTAAATTTGGGGTACATGAAAATGGGTGCAAGCATATTTTGAAGTCCCTAAAGTGATTTTTTTTTAATTCTTCAAAAATCCACCTGCCACAACCAACCGCATTCTAGAAAACACCTGCCGCATACTTGGGGACCCCCCCTGAGGCTATTTAGCTATTTTTTTAGTTTGTCCCTCATCTTTTTTTTGCCCCCCAAATCGAAACCACTTTTTTTGGGGTGTCCTTTCAAAGTTTTTTTAATTTTTGACACAGATTACTTTAAGGGGACATACCAAGGGGTACAGGGTACTTTTTTGAAGTCTGCACCCCAAAACCCCAATTCTGCACTTTTTTTCCCCACCTATTAATAGGTGAAAACTTATCCCCATTTTTTTACAAAGACTTTTCGCACCAGCGAAAAGTCTTTGAAATTGAATATGGGGATAATGGAAAATGACGTCATCGGCGATAAATTATCGGCGATAACGGACTTTTCGATCCTAATTGAATATGGCCCATAGACTTTATGTGCTTCTGCAATTTGTCACCTTTAACTACTGTAATGTCAGTTAATCAGAGCTTTGTTTTTCTATCAAGATAGCTTACATTTTTTTTAATGAATGAAGTTTGTGATCCCTAAATAGAAAGTTTCCCAGTCATGAAATGTCACAGTGGGCTTAAAGACATACCACACGTTCTTACAGGACAAGCATCTGCCGGGAATGATCATGAAACACAGCAGTCATTTAAAGGGAACAACAGTGACGTCTCCACATAGCTGGTGGGAAATGTCATGGCTGTCTGAAGTCTCGGATGTATATTTAGATAGTGTTCTAAGATCATTGGTGGTACTGAAGTATGCAGATAAAAGAGAGAACCACATCTAGCATTTATGATTGTTTAATACATACTTCACAAAAGCTACCAATTAAATATGTATAATCATGTATAGATGAAAGACTCTAAACTAAATCCATATACATAAATTACATCACAGACAGGATGATCACATCTTCCTGAATTCCTTATAGACTTGTGACTCACTAATAAGTATCATGGACGCGAAGTAAAGTAGGGCAATGACTTCATGAACTTCTTTACCTGCAATGCTGGACAAATAGATAAGTATGAATATTCTAGGGGAATATCTGCACGGTATCATAGGGATTTATGGGAAGGTGTAACTCCCTGTTGCTAGTGAAACTGTGTCTCCCCCCCTCCCCCCCATAGGCAAACGCAGGGGGAATTTCCATCTGCCTGGAAACCCCCCTCCCCAGCCCACACCATGACCACAATAGAAATAGTAATATAATGGAATTTTACTAGTGCTGCATGTTCTTCTCAGTATCGTAAATGAAATAATTAGCACCACCTGTGGATCTTTTAACATGTATCAGCCAGTGATAAATACACCTGTACACCAATTAGGGGATTTGAAAACCATGCACTGTTATACCCCTTTTCCACCAAAATTCCGGGTCTGACCCGGAGTTGGAACAGGGTTCCTATTCGGATCAGACCCGGAATTTAGCTGGCGCTGACTCGGGATGTTCCCGAATCGGCGCCGCACACACCTCAGTCGGGTCTGCCCGGCTTTTCCGGCATGAAAGTGGACGCTTGGAGATGACGTCATCTCCAAGCGCCACTGAAGCCGTACAAATCGTCCGGCTTGCGACGCACTACAGGTCATCAAGACCCGGAGTGCGCTGTACACACAGCAGGGTTTCACGGGTTACTCCCGTGTTAAACCCTGCTATTTACCTGAGTTGGATTGCCGGGTCACTCGACCCGGCGATCCAACCCTCACCCCTTTTACAGAAAGGAGCTGCCCGGGTTAACCCTGCAATAACCCGGGTTTTAGCTCCGGTGTAAAAAGGGTATAATAGAGCCCAATATGTACATGTATGTCCAGGGCAGTGCTATGTTCTTCTGCTGCTCCCCCAGACTCCCAGACTTGCTCCAATGCCCTGGAATGGTGCCCACATCTAAAATAAAAACATTCAGCTTAGACAGGATGGCCTATACTGCTGCATTTAATGGCTTACTGTGATCGCTGGTCCTGTATATGCTGGAATTATGAGACACAATACACTTTGTATAACGCATATTAAAGCTGCATAAGTGGTAATTATGCCCTCTCCATGGACTGGCCACACTCACTGTAAAATAACGCATTTGGAAACCCCCCTCTAGAAATCCTGCATTTGCCACTGCCCCCACCCTGTCAATAGGGCTTTTATAAACTTTGCCCTGATCATTATGGGGTTTAGCCCTCTTATCTGCTGCGCTATATAAGAGACTGTTATTAAATAAATAAGAGAAGCATTGTGCTTGTACAGCAGTGATAGTTGTTATGTTGAGGCCATCTCAAGCACTTTTGTAATTAAGGGGCCTATGTATCAAAGCTTGATGAGAGATAAAATTGTGAGACAAAAAGTATTAACCAATCAGCTCCTAACTGTCATTTTTCAAACACAGACTAAAAAAAAAAAGTTGGAAACTGATTGGTTGGTGATTTATATCTCACAATTTTATCTCTCATCAAGCTTTAATACATAGGCCCCTAAATCATTCTACAAAAACTGGAATGTAAGTGTGCACTGTGTATCAGCACAAGGCTGGTAAAGAGAAGCATTTGTGCAAAACATGGGCTTAATCTTTCAGTTTCTTTATGAAACACATTGAGCAGTTTTGTTACATCTTTGGCTGCTGTTCCGTACAGCCTGGCAGCCTGCTTACTAGCTAATGCTAAAGCGGGAATCAGCTGCAAGTTCAGCCCACCCAGGGTTTTTTATGTCCAAATTCATCATCATTATCATCATAGGGAATTGAACCCAGACTAAAGATCCGCCAGGAAAAGGTGTCCGCACACTATGAAGGAAGTCGGCTTACGCGGGCACCCACCCGACCCATCAGTTTCTGGCACCTGCATCATCGCCGCACTCTTGCGTCTGTCTCAGAATCATGCCCATTGTGTACACTGATATGCTGGTGGGAAAGTAACCGAGCATGAATTCTGCTGCAACTTATAAGTCACAGCAAATGACAGCAAATTCATGGTGATTCCGCCCTCCAAATTGGCTGATGTAATTCCCAGACATTTGCAGGGTGTAAAACTAAGCTGCCAGGGATGTGCGGCGAGCTTAATACTCACACATTGCCAGAGTTCTGCTGCGTCTTGAAGACAAAGGCCGTGATGGGCTGCCCGATTAACTAGCCGAATTGACAAATTTGAACTCATGGCACAGCCCGGGTACTACGAAGCAAGTTGTGTTCGGACTATGGGTCTAATTAGAGTCTCACACTGCTGCCACCACTTTAGTGTCTTTTGACGTAATCACGTCTGCGACTTTATGCTAATGCTAGTATCAGCTCTTTCCCTAGTGTACAAGCGTGCATCTGAGTGAGCAAGGACTGGGACGTCCAATTTGTGCTTTTTAAGACGCAATAATCCATCTCGGGCACCATGGAAACTTGCACCACCTCCATGCTAGGTGCAGATTCTCTGTCACAGTATGGCCTCTAATGTAAGAGATTAAGCGCAGCCAGTTCTGTCACACGCCCACGACACTCCCATAACACGCCCTTAAGACGGTGCATCTATGTGCGTCTAAATAGCCACCGTCCAGAAACGCCCAATATATTTCTGAGATTGGGCGTATAATCGCAACTGTGCCTTTATGCAGACACAGCGTGGAACGCATACGCAGTGCGGCGACTTTTTAGCTAATTAGATGCATATGCAGTTGAAAAACAACAAATAACCATTAGCGCAAACATTGGTATTGCACGGACTCAGAATCAGTATGTTATTTTTTGTCACACTACATTTTATTTAAAACGGGAGACCCTCATTTATCACTCTAAATGTATTATGGTCATGATTCAGGGATGTACATTCATCCGAGGACGAACGCACATCTCCGTCCCCCAAGCAGAAGTATGATTGACATGCTGCATCATTTGGGGGGTGTGCCTAGGCGCCGTTCCCGGAATCTGAGGCGCATCGCCTCCGTTTTCCGGGATGGACGAGGTCAGGGTCTGCATCACGCAGATTTCATGCCTCTGATCAGGCACGAGCCACGCTGCGGGAGGCTTCAGCTCCCGCCGCCTGACCGAACGAGCAACCATTGTGATCATCGGTCGTGATGGTGATGGTGGCAATAGTGATCCCAGCCTGCGACATTGGTTAGCAACAATTTGTGAAGTTAGGACCTGTTTCAGAGATGTACACAATATCGATGGTTATGCAGATCAAGCAATTTTTTCCCATTGAGCATGTGTATAAGCCGCGCTGCACGTCCGCTGCGACCGCATTGCGATTACTGACACACATCGAAATACACAGTGATTGACAGGTAGTCAGCATTTAGGGGTGGTAACGGGGAGGTGGTCCGAAAAACGCAGGCATGCCTGTACGTTTGAACGCCATTACGTGCATAAATTAGCCACACCAATTGCATATGCCGCATGGGAGCCCACAACATGAGAGGCAAGCTGCCGAGTCTGCGGCTGGTCAGACCTGCCGCAAGAGTAAGATGGCCATCGATGTTACCAATATTTACACAAGTACACGTCGTTGCATGCAGGTAAGAAGGCAACAGTGGGCGTCTTAATGCTCCGGTGATCGTTGCAACCATTAGCATCTTTTCGCAGCTGCGTTCCCGGCAATGAAAAGTAGGTTTTACATTTCTTGCGAAAAGCTGCTTCTAACTTTGAGCTATTGTACTTGATGTATGTATGCAAATGGCACAAGGCTTCTGCTGGATAAACACGTTACACAAAGCAAAATACACGGTAGAAAACCCAGAGCAATTAATGTCAACAATATTTCAAGTTATTTGAGTTTGAGAACATGTGCGCAGAGCAGACCATCTGCGATAAAATGAAATAACAAGATTCCCGGAGAGATGAACACAGCTCAAAGACTCCGCAGACTATCAGGAAAAGTAGCTCCTTTAGTTTAGGGCTTTGCACAGCTGTTGTATATCCCTAAAACCACCTCACTACATGATTTCCACTTAATTAATATGAAAACAAAGTATGAATGCAAAATGCAGATAATTAATCTCCTCAGCGCCAGAACACCCTTAATCTCATTATGTTGCAGACAGCCTTATGGTGAGGTCTGTCTCTGATCTAAGGGTTAATACTGTGAAACACACAGAGAGGTATTTTATCCTAAACCTCGGTGATCTTCTTATGCCAGACACATTAGTGTTGAATTCAGCGGCCTTGATTATGATCATATCTTAAAGTGAAAATCTGTGCCCAATATTATTTCCAATTTCTGAGTTCATTTTGACTTTTTGGCGATTTTCTGCTCACTAGAAAGGGTGTTTTAAGGAGAGCTCGGCTGCCCATGCTGCTATTAACGACAGACGGGGACTATACTTCAGCCCTGACATCCCTGTTGCATGTGCGCCTGTGCGTGCTAGGGATGGACAATGGAAGCCGATGATTAGCAACCATCGATCCGATTTGATGGAAGTACTTTTTTCCATCGAATACCAGGAATTTGATGGTTGCCAGCCATTGGGTGCAGCTCTCTGATGCCCATCCGATGGCTGAAGGTTTTTTTCAGCTGTGGACACCCGGGACTAGTGTCCGCAGCTCAGCTAAGCAGCAGGTGTATAGATGCCGTGTGCATGCGTACGGCATCTATTCTCAGTGAAGGGGGAGCCTGGGGACAGCCCAGCATCTTGGGGAGTACTGGGCACGCCCCCACAGTTAAGTGGACAGGGGTGTCCAAAGGCTCCGCCCCTTTTCCAGAGGCTTCACCCCCTTTTCGGACATAGGGGCATATTCAATTAGACGCGAAAAGGTGTTTGCGGTGAAAAAGTTTTGCCGGTGACGTCATTTTGCCAGGCGAAAACTTATCCCCGTAGTCAATTCCAAAGACTTTTCGCCTACGTGGAAAGTCAATGCATTGGCATAGGCGAAAAAGATTTGCCTATGAAACCAGGCGGAAAAAAGTTCAGGATTGCCGTTTTTGGATGCAAAGGAGGGGAAACCACCCTGCACCCTTGGGACAGGTCCCCAAAAGTTACCTGCGTCAAAAAAATCCTAAAATATTTTGAAAAACACCCAAAAAAATGACATTGAAAAAGGGGGTAAAAAAAACAAAGTTGGGATACAAACTAGCGAAATAATCTTTTGGGGGGTCTGCAAGTATGGGGGAGGTGTTTTTTTATTGCAGGCGTTTGCTGAAGGTGCGTTTTTTTTTAAACTTCACTGTTGCGATTTTTAACCATGCTTGAACCCATTTTCAAGCACCCAAAATTTGATGGGACTAGTTATATATTCACCCAAAAAAACTGCTAAATGCTATTCTTCACCATTTGTGCAAAGACGCTAACTAGCAACTAATGAGTGCATTTAAGTACCCCAATAGCTTCAGTAGGGCTATTCGGGGGCATCTACATTGATCCCCAATGTTAGTGCATCTATTGGGGGGTGTCAGGCTGATTTCCCCAAATCCGACAGCACTTTTCGCCTGTTTGAGTTTCGCCGGGTCCCATTTTAACGTCCTTTGGAATTCAATAGGGCGAATAGCGGGGCCGTGCTCGAAAAGTTTTCGCTACCAAAAACGTGAAGTCGGCGAAAAGTACGACAGGCGAAACCTTTCCGACTTTTCACGTCTAATTGAATAAGCCCCATTAAGTATAACGTTAGTGATGGTTATCCTATCTAATGGTTGCCATAGCTAGTTGACATTGCATCGCTTGTTTTGATGTCGAAAGCCCTGCAACCATTCGATTCTGGGCTTCCGATGTCCACCCCTATGGCGTGCACACACGGGAAAAGGTGGTGCCACGCCTCACGGAGGCATGCCATAAGTCACTGGGGCGTAGCCTTGCGGAAAGCTCCAGTCTAAGCATGCCGACTGAGTAGAGCAATGGGAGGAGGCGCTGCTCAGCCAGGCATTCACATGGACGGACCGGCCCATCTGGCCATTGTCCAGTCTGGCCCTGCCGCTACCATGCTGAAAAAATAGGCACATTGAAGCACTTGCACCAATTCTAAAACCACCTGGCACTTTTTTATTTTAAATGTTCCCTGATTTGGCTGTTCTCTATAGACAGTGGCATAGAAGTAGGCTTAGCAGTAAAATTTAATGCAACTGGAGTCCCAGCCGTGACATCTATATGCTATGCAGGCATAGGAAGGACAGACAATTCTGTTTTGTGAGCTTGTGTGGCCTACAGCTTCGCGGCTGTGCTGTTTTGGCCCCTCAACATTTCCATCTCTCAATAACGTTATTTACAGTTGATCAGGGCAGCTATTGCAGGGCAGATATTTGATGAACTGACTTGTTGGACAGGAGGCATCCTATGCCATGTTGAAAGTCCCTTCAGTATGATCTATTCTACCACTAATGTTTTAGTGTGGGGATTGCATAGCCTGTTGTCACGACCAGCCAGTCGATTCTCCAGATACCTCAATCTGAGAATCGCCACCAGTGACTTATAGTTACCTCAGCACATGCAGTTAGTCTAACACGGTACTGCCACCACCAACGAAGTTCACGGAAGTTGTTGGGTTCTCCCCTCAAATATCAATTTGCACACTCACTTACATATAGGTACGTAGCTTTGACTTCACAGGCTCGTGAATTCGACAAGAACACCGAGAATACACTGGATTAAGAATGTTTAATCCGAAAAATATTTCCAAGGTTATTGATTACAGAAAAAGGTAATACAAATATGGACAATACAAATATATCACAAATAAGTTTCAGGAAATAAAAGAAATTAAAATGATAGAAAACCCAGAGTCTTTACACCTAGACTCGGTTGTGAAGGAGACACAGGAGCATTGGGTCCAGGCCAGTCGTCAGGACTCTCCTTAGGCACAAAAACACTTATCATTGAGGGAGAAGCACAGTTATACCCTCACAGCTGCATTAGCCCCCACGCTTTGGGGTTTTTAACTCTTTCTTACCCCTCCCCCCTCCGCTCACCTTCCCCCCCCCCCGACTTACCTTTTTTTTTTGTCTAAACTTTCTTGTGCACACATGTCCGACCAGCCTCCGGAGCCTGAGGACGGAGCAGAGCGCCGGAGGGACTCGTCGGGGGACCTGCACACGCGGATACAGGTAAGTGGATTCTGCTATTCGCCACCTCACAGTGGCAAATAGTAACTGCATCAAATTCCGAAAATTGATAATTTTCGGAATTTGATGAATACCATAATTTCCACATCCCCATACTAATGTATGGGGAGTGTGGAAATTAACGCAGGGGAACTTAGCAAGGAGATATCTGTGATATCTCCTTTGCTAAGTGGCTACATGAATACCAAAATAACGTTATTTAAGAAAAATGTCCTTAAAAACGTTATTTTAGTGTTGATGAATAGGCCCCACAGTCTGTAAAGTGACCTGAGCTGATTGGTTGGTTGGTACTTTATCTCTCTCCACTTTATCTCTCTCCAAGCTTTGATACCCCTCCCCCTAGAAACATGTATAGCATAATACATTCTACTTCATAGATACTACCTGTCTGACTCAAGTAAGAAAAGTAATATGCCGTGACTTGTAATCTCATGATTACATCCACAGGATAATCCTAAAGCTGCTCCCGCCGCCATGCACCCAGCAAGTTCAGGAGGAAGATGATGAAGTAGCAGGTGAGTCTCCCGTAGCACCGGATTAAGGTTTGTGGGAGCCCCAGAGCAACTAACTTGTAGGGACCCCTACCAATACAATTATCAATATGATATGCTGGCGATGTTATTAAACAGTGTAATGTATAAGTACTGCCAGCAACACAAACGTGTTAAGCACACTGTAGTGCCACCAGTTCACATTATGCCGCACAGAAACTCCTGTTCACATACGCCTCAGTGTACCCTTCATTGGTGATGTTGCTGTGTGTGGGGGCCCCCGCCCCTTGCCACCCTGTTGTTAATCCGGCACATGTCTCCTGGAAGAAAAAAAAACCTTTAACAAGGTTCTTGTAATTACTTTATGCCCTCCTAATGGCCAGTAGGTATTCTCCATTGCTGTGATACTTAGAGATGCAGGATCCTGACACCCCAAATGCCATCCATCCTCCACATCATTGTGACCATCACAAATCAGCAGTTGAGACACAGGAAAATACAGAATGTATTATACATATTCTTGAGGAGGAATATGTGCCTACTACTATACCTTCCATGTCTACCCAAGCTGTCCCCTGCTACTGGTATGACTGCAGCAATTGAGGAGCTCCGCACACTATACATAACGCATTCCACTCAAAGTTGGAACACTAAACACATTCTCACTTCTAAGTAACTTGTTTCCCTCAGAGAAGTAAGCTGAGCATTGATCACTATTAGTTAGAGATGTGCGCCGACCCCCGTGTTTTGGTTTTGGATCTCACCTGGTTTTGGATCTGGATTGGTTTTGCCAAAACCTCACCTCCGTGTTTTGTTTTTGGGTTTTGTTTTTGGATCTGGATTTTTTCTTAAAAAATAAAAAAACAGCTAAAGTCACATAAAATGGGCCTTTTTTTGTTCCTACAGTATTAATAACCTCAATAACATTTATTTCCACTCGTTTCCAGTCAATTTTGACCACCTCACAGCTCACAATATTGATTTTTTTCGTCTAGTTAAAGGGCCAAAAGGTTGCATGCAGCTTGCTGGCTCAAAATTGATTGATATAATTATTAATAGAGTTGAGGACTGTGCAAAGATGATGGTTGGGATATCCTTGAGGATTGAAGAATTAATAGTTGGTGCAGCCCCTGGCTGTAAAATTGATAAATTAATTTTAAAAAAACAATTCATTGGGTGCAGCCTCTGGCTGAATAATTAATAAAAAGAAATTCATTGGTGCAGCCCCTGGCTGTAAAATTGATAATAAATTGATTAAAAAAACAATTAATTGGTGCAGCCCCAGGCTGAATAATTAATAATAAAAATAAATTCATTGGTGCAGCCCCTGGCTGTAAAATTGATAATAAATTAAAAAAACAATTCATTGGATGCAGCCCCTGGCTGAATAATTAATAAAAATAAATTAATTGGTGCAGACCCTGGCTGTAAAATTGATAATATATTAATTTAAAAACAAATCATTGGTTCCTAAAACAACCATAACATTAATAATGGAAAGGAAAAAGGTGCAATATGGAATAGTCCTTGGGCCCTCCCACCCTTAGGACATTCACAGTTTAACAAACCAATCATTTCAGCAACAAGGACTGCCAATTGTGGCTGAAAAGATTGGTTTGTTTGGACCCCCTTAAAACAAGCTGCCAATGTGCATTGGGCATGGAAATGATCCCATACACAAACTGACTTTACATTACAACATCAGATGTCGTTGTCGTCCTCGTCATCCCCATCAGTGTGTGCATCCTCTTCTTCACACAATATAAATTTGTCCCCGCTGGAATCCACCATAGGCGCCTCTGTAATTTTTGGATGTAATTGTTGGTAGAGGTCTTCCTCGTGGAATTTGTAATTCATATTAATGAACATCATCTTTTCCACATTTTGAGGAAGTAACCTCCTACGCCGATCATTGACAAGGTTGCCAGCTGCACTGAAAACTCTTTTGGAGTACACACTGGAGGGTGGGCATTAAGTAATGCAAAGCCAGTGTGTATGGGACTCCAAATTGCCTCTTTTTCCTGCCAGTACTGAAAGGAACTGTCTGACATGCCTATTAGGATGTTATCTCTGAAATATTCCTCCACTATTCTGTGAATGGAGACCGTATCACACATAGGGCCTAATTCAGACACGCTCGCGTGCGCTGAGCGCTCGCAAGCGGGTCGATGTTGGCCAAGTGCACATGCGCACAACGGAGGCGGCTCCGTCGTGCGCATGCACGAGACCCGAATAACGACGGCTTAGCCGTCGCTATGGGTCTGTGCTGTTGATGGTGAGTGACAGCACGCCCCCTTTGGTGGGCGTGCCGGGGGCGTGGCTGCCCAGACGGAGGCATTCCCATGGGAACACCTACCGTCTGGGGCTGGCCCCACTGACATCACAAGTGATGTCAGTGGGAGTGCTTTTGCCTCTGATAGAGCCAAAAGCACTCCAGGGCTTGCGGCAATGAGACCCTACCGCAAGGGTCTTGTCGCAAGCCCGATGGTCGCGATGGTCTTGACCATCGCGACCATCTCCCTGGCCGCTCGCTATAGCTGTGGGTGGTCACCCACAGCTATACGAGCGGCCAGGAGGCCGCTCCAAAAAGTAAGAGGGTCGGCCCTGATTCAGAGTGAGCGCTCTGTCAGAGCGTCCGGCTCTGAATCAGGGCCATAGTCATGGTAGAAGACATGTCACTAGTAGGCACTTCTCTCAGGCCCGACCAGATGTAATTTTTTGGTGAACGATCTGCATGACCAGCAGGCATGCTGTGAAGAAAATTTAGTTTTTTCCTGGCAGCTGCAGAAACTGAAGGAGGACATGATGGCATTTCACATGCGGCTGCAGCTACCAATTTTTATACCAACAGCTCTTTGCACAGTTTTAGATTTCGGTATGTTGGAAAAAAACTCACAAGGTTGGACTTAAACCTAGGATCCAGAATGGTCACCAAATATGTTTCAGATTTCAATAGATTGGCAACTCGTGGATCCTGGTTAAATGAATCAAGGGCTTGATCCACCAGTCCGACATACTTTGCGCAATCACTCCGTTTCACCTCCTCCTTCAGTTTCTCCAGCTGTTTTTGCAAGTCTGATGAGGGGAATGACCTGACTCAAGCTGGCAGTGTCTGAACTAACTTCACGTGTGGCAAGTTCAAAGGGATTGAGAACCTTGCACAACACGGAAATTATTCTCCAATGCGTTTGAGTAAGGTGCATTCCCCCTCCACGGCCTATGTCATAGTCCATTGTATAGCCCTGGATGGCCTTTTGCTGTTTTTCCATCCGCTGAAGCATATAGAGGATAGAATTCCACCGAGTTACTACCTCTTGCTTCAGCTGATGGCAGGGCAAATTTAACCGTAGCTGCTGGTCATGCAATCTTCGACAAGCTGTCGCCGAATGTCTAAAATGTCCGGATATTTTGCAGGCCACCGAGAGCATCTCCTGCACGAGCGTGTCAGATTTAAAAAAACGGGAATCAGATCCAAGGCGATACAAACATACAATGAAAATTAACAATAACACAGTCAAACCCCAATGATGTCCTCCCTCATAAAGGTCAACTCCAAATGGGCAGGATATGAAAATATACGAAAAAACAGAAAAAAGCAAAATGTGAAGTACAGCAAACTTATCTTTATACAAATGGTTAAAGAATTAATCCCATATAGAAATGGAGCAGTGTAATACCTGAAGGAAATCCAAAGGATAGAACCTCGCCACCACTAATGAATGAGCTGGGCGTACCATAAACTCACATAGATTTAGAACTGAAAATATGTATAAAGGTATCTTTCCACATAAGCGTACCCCAACTCACGTAATGTGGAGGTGGTCCACATATAGAGGTATCTTTAGATTTCTTAATAATCCAATAAGATTTACATAATCAGTCAAAATTATGGAGCTTAATCTCCATAATTTTGACTGATTGATTATGTGGATTTTATTGGATTATGAAATAATCTAAAGATACCTCTATATGTGGACCACCTCTACATTACGTGAGTTGGGGTACGCTTATGTGGAAAGATACCTTTATACATATTTTCACTTCTAAATCTACCCAGTGGGTTGTCACTGTCATGTAATCCTTAGTTTGTCCTGTCTCACTTGTCCATATATCAGTGGTCAAGTTGACAGTGGGTTCAACAGCATTTCTGAGGACATTAGTAAGGTTTTTTTAATGTCCTTGTACAGACTTGGAATTGCTGTTCTAGCGAAGTGGAATCTAGAAGGGATCTGGTAGCGAGGACACAGGACCTTACTTAA
Source organism: Taudactylus pleione (assembly GCA_031769625.1). Classification (NCBI taxonomy): domain Eukaryota; kingdom Metazoa; phylum Chordata; class Amphibia; order Anura; family Myobatrachidae; genus Taudactylus; species Taudactylus pleione. The sequence goes on from JAUIMM010000609.1 coordinate 3,049,496, forward strand.
CTGTTGAAAACCCACTGCAGTAATGGCGGATACTGGACACACATCTAATACCAGCATAGTTATGGCGTCAGTAATCCGCTGTGCAACTGGGTGGTTGCTGTGAAACTTGTTTGACCTTGCAAACTTTTGACCTTGCAAACGATTGTTTGACAGTTAATTGTTTTTTGGCGGATACGCTGCAAGTAGTCTTCCTCCTGGTCCCCTTCTGGGATGAAGATCCAGTCACAGCAACAGCAGCAGCAACAGGCATAGTCAACAAGGATTCTTCTGAGGAATCATGGATAGGAGAGGAGTCAATCATGCTTTGAATACCAACATTGGATGCAGTAGGACTACTCCCGATGACAAATGAGGATGTTGATGATGCAGGTGTTGGTGATCGAAGGTGCTTGGATCTCACAGAGAGCGAGCAGGTAGGTGATACAGGACTTGTTACTTTTTGAGTTTTGGAACTCGGCGCCAAACACTTTGATGAATGCGCTCCAAGTGACATAACAAGGAGGAGGTTCCTAGGTTTAGGTCCCTCCCTCTACTCACTCTTGCATGGCAATGGTCACATATGGCTTGACAACAGTTGTGTGGATCGGGGTGGAAATAATTCCACACGTGAGAAGTAGATTTTTTTGTCTTTTGTCACGGCATGACAACAATGGGCTTTGGTTTTTTCAATCCATTGGCAACAGCTGTTGCCTTACTTACACAAAGGACATCCTCATCCCAACATCTTCATCATCATCATCCTGAGCGCCTTCAACTACCAAAATATCCTCCTCCTCCATGTGCAATTCCACAGAAGCATCCTCAATGACTATGTCTGCAAGATGTTGACTGCCCTTTCCCACATTTACAGAGGGCACACAAATGTTGGAACTTGGAGGATCCTCCAGTGCACTAGTATTTAGGTCTGGCTCACACATGGCAACCGTGGAAACACTTGCACTCTCCTCAGGGATTTGTGATTTTTCGATTTCTCAGGGCACACAGTTGTTTTTTCCGAAGGGCTATCAGAATCAGCAGTCTTCCTATAGAAAGGCCAAGGCCTTATCCTTTCCTTGCCACTTCGTGTAGTGAAGGGCATATTGCCAATTTTTTGTTTATCTAAAGGCAAATTTCCTATAAATGTTTTTTTCTTAACTTCAGTACAAGTATCTTTACCATATCGATGGTGTGACTGAAGCCCTGGGGCATGGGCCTTCATAGAGGACGAGGAAGTTGACGGCCTTGCACTGCTGGCGGCAGCTACAACATGTGGTTCTTGGCCTTGCTCTCCTGTCATGTCACAGACCTCAGTTATTTTCTGCGGTCTTGAAGCAGTGTCACAAGGACCATTAGTGTAGCCAAGGTGCAGTTACAAAATTCACATACATGCAGTCATGCACACAGACAAATATATTAGACAAAAAAAAGAAAATTGATTTTCAATTTTTTCAGCTCCAGAACTTGAATCCAGAGCACCGATTGATCACGACTGGAGTCGGGCAGCACTAGGTTGCAACTTGCTTTGCTGGCTGGATCTTGTGCAGTAAGCCTAACACGCACGCAAACACACAGAAAAATATTACACAAAAACACACTTTTATTGTTTGGGTTTATTTTGACTATTTTTTTTTATTTTGTTTGAGTCCAGAACTTGGGCCCAGATGGACGCAGCAGAGCCAAGATGTATTCTGCACCAGCCCAGATGGACACAGCAGACACCACAGCAGCACCACCATCCCAGGACACAGCAGACAGCACCAGCCCAGAATGGATCAGTAATGCACCAGCCCAGGACACAGCAGACAGCACAACACCAAACATCACCAGCAACTCTCCCAGCCCTACACTACCCACCCTCCCTGTTCAATCTCCACAGCCGGAGTGAAATGGCGTCCACCGTGTGGTCCCTATATACTACATTGATCATAGAGACGTAAGCTCACGAACCGCGAGATTTCCGACTCTATGGTTTTGCCTCGGTTTTGAGATCCGAGTCAGGCGGGAAACCCCAAGCCTGCTTGGATTCGACTCGGATCTGCTAAATTCGGGTGGGTTCGGATCTCCGAAATCCGAACCCGCTCATCTCTACTAAGTACAATATCAGCAGTGGATGAACTTGGAAAGCAACTGGCCCGGGGCTTCTCAAACTGTGTCTTCAAGGAACCCTTAAGCTGGGTACACACTGACAGATATATTGGCCGACCAATTGATCGACCAATATATCTGGTGCCCGTTGGCCGGTGTGTACCAGCAATATGTTTCTGAACGACGTCGTTCACAGACATATCTGTCCCACACAGCCAATGGCAGATATATCTGCAGAGGGATCGGTATGATTTACCTCCGTCATCGGAAGCCCGGCGGGGTGAAGAAACCTCGACAGCTAAAAAAGGTAAGTACCGCTAACCCTCTCCCCCCTAACCCTCCCTTAGGGGTGCCTAAACCTAACCTCCTCCCCCAGTGCCTAACCCTCCTCTAAGTGCCTAAACCTAACCCCCCCTTCCTCGCTGCCGAAACCTAAGTCTCCCAGGGGGTGCCTAACCCTAACGCCCCCGGGGGTGCCTAGCCCTAACCCCCCCTTCCCCTAGCCTAAAACTAACCCTCCCAGGGGGTGCCTAACCCTAAGTCCCCCCCGGGAGCCCCCTAACCTATCCCTCCCCCCCTACCCCCGCAGCTGTCCGCGCCCGGCGCCCTGCTTATCTTCAATCGGGATGCCGGGCGTCGGGCTCCCGGAGTAGGTAGAATGACAGGCGCCTGTCATTTAACTCTTTTGCGTGATTAGACAGTCGGGAAGCCAGCGGTCGGGATTCCATCCGTCGGCTTCCCGACTGCTTCCCATCTGCAGATATATCTGTCCATCGGCCAATCACCCACATGCAGCAGAGGTTGCGGGGAGGGAGGTGAGACACACACCCCGGCCAGCGGGAGCCGCGGCCTGAAGCAGATGATGTTTGTTCAGTGTGGGTCGGGTCGGCGATATTAACGCTGCACACGGGTGCAGTGAAACCAGTCTTCCAGCGTTTGGAGATGACATCATCTCCAAGCGCAGGAAATTCTGGAATTCTCCATCCTGTAAACAGGACCCGTGTTATCCGTTTATACTGCAGGGTTACACGGGTCGTTCCGTGTTAAACCCTGCAAACTACCCTTGTTAGATTGCCGGGTCACTCGACCCAGGAATCCAATCCTGGCACCTTTTACACCTAGACGCAACCCGATTTAACCTGGCAACCAGATTTTAGCTGTGGTGTAAAAGGGGTATAACAGGATGCTTATTGTGCAAGTAAACAAATCTTTACTCACAACTATAGTATGTGTAGTGTACGACTGAAAGTTTGGTCGGGAAGTGGAAAGACTGGTTATCGTTGCTCTTTCCCTGGGCCTATTTAGTATGCCTGAACATGCCAACCAGTGCCCTCATTTGGAATTGGAATTTCAAACATTTGCATAGCCATGTAATATTAATTGTAGCATCGACAGTATAAATTATATGACTCATTCCTGTCACTATGGGTCTCACACACAGTTAGGAGTAAAGCCAGCAATTGCAATTTGGCAAAACCTTGTCACTCTGCGGGGGAATGTAAAAATGCATAGACAGAGGGCCTGATTCAGCATGGATCGCAATTGCAACCGCATACGCAGATTGTTGCGTACTGCACATGCGTATGCACCGCACTGCTCATGCGCGGCGATTACATTGCGATTACGAGCGCACTGTGGAATCCATCGCAGATTGAGTGACAGGCCGTGAGCATTTGGGGGTGGTGACGGGGGAGTGGTTGGAGAAACGCATGTGTGTCTGTCCGTTTGAACGCTGTTGCATGGGCGTGCATAAATTAGTCACTGTGACTGCCTACACAGCCAGTGTACTCACTGCGTGCAACGAGACTTGTAAATTCTGGGACAGATCACTTGCATCACAACACGGTCTGTCCAGGTGCAAATTTGAGTTAATAACGGCTCCACAAGATAAAGTTGGTCTCTGCTGTAGAAAAGAGGAACTACAAAACCTCAGGATTTGGAACCCATAGAACTCACATTGCACAAGCACCGACCACTCCATAATTATCGATGAAAAAAATCTTACATTTATTAATTAAAACCATTAGAATTAACTACACATCAATTAAAGTAGCAATTGCATATATATTTTTACATAAATCCCTCTGGCAGACTATAAGAAGCAGCTTGGTAATTATGTTTTTTCTTGGTTTGTTGCTGCAGTCTGCTATTAATCCTATTAGCTGCTGAGGGTTTTCTCAATCTCACCCATGCGCTGAGCAGTGGCGGCTGAAGGCATGGGCTAACAGGGCCATCGCTGGGAGCGCCATAGCCTAAAGGGCACAGCCCTACGGGATGAGTTAGATCCCCTTCCGTTTGTGTACGATAACGTCATTAGCCAGTGTCCAACGTCATTCCCTAATATCCAAGTGGGCATAGAGGGGGAACATATTCCTGTGTCGAGCGAAGCGAGCCCGCAAGGGGCCGAATTTCTTATTTTCCTGGAAAGTGTGGGCAAAAACATCCACTTTTGCCCTCACTCACGTCACTTCCAGGTACAGCTACTGAAGGGGTTTTATACTCTTCCACAGCCCTATGCCCTGCCTAAACTCACCATCGCCCGGCTCCTGAAAATCCCGCGCTCCCCCTGGCGTAATTGGGTATACGCTCAGTGGGAGGGAACGGGGGAGGGAAGGGGCACGGCAGTTCAGGACAGGACAAAGAAGCCTAGCGCTGGGGACATTTTTTGGGTGAAATACTTTGTTGTTCTTATTTCAACATTAATCCACCTTCAAAAATAGCAAACAGCAGGCTGGTACGTGTAGCTATCCACCAACAACATTTGCACTTGGAAATTATTAATTTATTTTTTTTCCAAATTTTTCCTGTCCCAAATTTAAACTATTACTATGTGTAGGAATAATATGGTAACCCAACAAGGACTACCGTTTTTAAAAATACTCAACCTACCACACGAAATAAGGGGACCCATTTTTCTATTTGACACAAGTTAGGGGATATCTGGTCTTTAGATCCAACCTCCCTTACCCCCTCCCCTCATACCTGCAGAAAATGTTATTTCTTGGGTACTGTTTCAACTATTATCTGGTGATCTCCAGACAATAACCTCCATATGTTTGCGGGCCAGTATGGGGGAGATAGGGTACAGAGTACCTTCCCCCAATCTATATAAAACCGTTTTTGCCCGTAATACTGGGAGATGATTACAGACAATAGCTGCTATGGACACCAAATAATTTTATAGAGTGGACTCCCCTCTTTCAAATATTCTTGCCCACACAGTTGCAGGTGTTATTATGGGGATGATACGGCATGTACATTTTCCATACCATGGAGTAACATTGGGCCTGATTCATTACAGATCGCTATTGCGATCGCAGTTAAGATTACGCACGCAGTCTCACTGCAAAAATATGCTAATGATTGCAATTGCAATGCGGCCATAGCCAAACATAAGGACACCCACCTTACCTTACACACATCCCTAATACTTAGCAAGTCTGGGAAGCCATCAGTAACATCGAGTACCCTTGGAGCCTTACGCACGCTTGCACAATGTCTGACCTTACTCAAGAATTGCTACCCTCATCGCGTTCAAACTCACTGGCATGCCTGTGTTTCGCCGACCACTCACCGTCACTTCCCACAAACGGTCACTTCCTGTCAATCACTCTGCGATGGATCTGCGTAGTCACTGCGATTGCAGTCCCGATCGCAGTGGAGTCTTCGCGAGCACGCACTGCGATGCATGCGCATGTGCAGAAGGCAACAATCGGCCGATTGCGTGCGTAATCACATTTGCGATCGGTAATTAATCAGCCCCATTGTCCGCTGATCACCAGACAATATGTACTAAGGGGCCTCATCTTTTGAAAGATTGTGGCTGCATATGCGAGGACGAGCCCCACTCGTCCACCACAGCGAAATGGTTCATCATTGATCAGTCTGCAGATTTTCCACAGTGTTATGTTTTGGAATGTCGCTTTAACTCTGTTTTCACCAGTTGTTCCCCACAATCACATGACAATGATGACAGCTGTAAGATTCTGTCTGCCAGCCATGCTTGTTTTTCCTCCAGAGAAATGTTGAACTGGAGATAATCTGTAGGAGGGTAGCTGAGAGAGAGAGGAATATCAGATGTCTGCTTAAAACAGTGCTTAAATTGTAATTTAAAGAAAAAATAATTATATGTGGCAGCGCTGCTTTAATTGCATTTTCTTAAATAAATCTCATAAGAAATTGCCTATCTTACAGATCGAAAATGTAATAGAAAAGTCTTATTGACATGTAAATGTAAATCCAGTTTAGAGTGTTTTACTCAATTAAAGCATCCTGAATTAAAGCACCTTCTAGGATTATTCCACATCCAGTATTCTTGATTAGACCAGCGAAGAAATGTCACAGGCCATGTTTAGTATGTTCAACAGATGGCCAAACAGCAATAATCCACCAGTATATATTAATAGTTAAACAAGTTAATAAATACATTATTGTAGGTACCTGCATAGGGATGTAGATTAAATCCCGACTGTCAGGATGCCGGCGCTCAGAATGCCGATGCCGAAATCACGACACCAATCACAATCCCGGCACCAGCATCCTGACCGATGGTAAGTAGTGGGGTTAGGGTTAGGCACTAGGGGGGGGGGGGGGGGTTAGGGGTAAGGCACTGGGGGGGAGGGTTAGGCACTAGGGGGGAGGGTTAGGCACTAGGGGGGAGGGTTAGGCACTGAGGGAGGGGGGTTATGTTTAGGCACTAGGGGGAGGGTTAGGTTTAGGGTGTGGGGAGGTTAGGGGTAGGGTTAGGATACTTACCCAACAGGCGTCGGTGTCTTAACCCTGCCGGGATCCTGAGCGGGGGCATCCTGTACCCAACCCCCTCCATATATTATAGTAAGAAATGTAGGATGTTTCCCTGAAGCTTTCCCCCAATGATAATGGTCAGTTTAGCTGAGCTTAGTAAATCGGTCATCTCAATATTATGTTAAGTGTGGACCAGCAATCAAAGAACCAATCACATAAACCCAGCAGCTATCCCATCCATAGCAATGATTCCATCCTCATTACATAAATAGTTTCCGTATGTACACCTATAGATATTTGAAGATCTTATTTGTGTTTCTAGTGTACATGGCTTAACGGTGACAGTGCTTGCTGCACAGAGCAGCTCGGGTAAGCAGATCAAAGTGACTTAGCTCATGGTGGCTGGGGACCTCAGCTATGCAGCTAAGATGGACGCCAGTACATACACTTTCTTGCTGCGGTGCCACCTTCTTGCTGCAGTGCCATCAAGGGGAAATGTCTGCGCCATACACCTAATGTGGACTTAATATATTGCTATGCAAAGTGTGTTTAAGTAAAGTAAATGCAACTTTAATAACAGGTTATATTTAATAGGTGGCTCTACCACAATGGCAATGTTAATGTCCAGCGCTGGAGCAGCAAAAATAATTTAGTTGTGGTCCTGTGAGTACTTATAGAAACATATTAAAGGCATTTGATTTTTAAGGCTTTGCCATTTGGGGATAGATTGGGCTTGGGGAATTCTATCATAGGAAGTCATATGTTAATGACTTTATCTTGGGATCAGCAAAGACCTAACGTTAATTTAAAAGTACTTTCTTTGAAATGCAAACCAGTGGTTCTCCTGTGTATCTCTATGTGGAAGTTAGTCAGTACAGGACAGCACATAGGGTCTGATTCTGGGATGGGAGTAATGCAAAAAAAAGAGAAAGTTGTGCATCTTGGCAGAACCGTGTTGCAAAGCAGGTGGGGCAGATTTAAAATATGCAGAGAGATTTTAATTTGAGAGGGGTGTATCCTAACCAGCTGCAGCTCCTACCCTCTTCACATATGGGGCTTCCCCAGGCTACAATATGGATGGAGGAGACAGTCCTGGCGCCTGCGTAATGTATCTGACAGGCGCGGGGACCGGAGCATGCACACAAACACCGGTAGGACCAGCAGGCGGCACATGTGCACAAATACCAGCTTCTGGGGACTGCATCGGCTGCATTTCCTAAAACCCGGGTAGGGCTGACAGTAAGGGAGAGAAGCACTCTCTCTGTTAATCGCAGCACTCTCTCTGTTAATCGCAGCTTGGACTGGCAGACTGCCTGTCCTGTAGTGCTTCCAACAGGAGGCTGCGGATTTTACAGGATTTTAGCAGACCCTAGGTAAAATCCGCCATTGATCTAAACTAAATCAAAATAGCAGTGAAAAATAAAGCTGTCCAGCATTTGTGGGCTTGGGCTACATGCAGAAGCAGCCAAGATTTACCCTGCATGCAAAAAATGAAAATAAATGTGTTTGCATCCATTGCAGCATGGATTGTCCAGGTGCACATGTCAGTCTTGCCAACTCATGGAATGGCCGGAAAGCCCCCTAATTTCAGATGGAAGAGTATTCAAGTCTCTTGGAGCTGCTTTCATCCTCCCGGCGCTGCCCATCTCCAAAGTGAAGTGGGCGATCTAGGTAGTCGATGACACGATTTTACAATTCCGTAATCTCTGTATTGTGTAGCGGGACCGTTACATGCCGTTACAGTCCCCGCACAGCCCACCTATGCCATGCCACGCCCCCCGCTGTGCATACCTGGCTGTCAGAAAGTCGACAAGGTATTGCACAGTTACTTGCTTTTATTTTTGCTTTATTCCAACCTCAGAATCAGGCCCATAATTTGGGGAAAATAGATAACCCCACCTCCCCAGCCCAAAAAAATATTTAAATGGTCTGATAAACCCCCTTCCCCCCAGGGCCAAAAGATGCCCCCCTCCCCCCATGACCTAGCCCCGCCCCCTCACCTTAGCAGAGCGCAGTAGAGCATGTGGCAGGGGGGACTGAACATCAGTCTCCCCTGCTGAAGCTGAGCTCTGTACACGGATCTCTGCACACGATTTCACAGAGTGATTCTACGAAATCGTGCTCCAACCAATCAGCTCCTAACTGTCATTTTCCTTTTTTTTTTGTAAAGTGAGAGTTAGGAGCTGATTGGTTGGAGCATCATTGAAGATTAGTAACGAGTGTTTGTACATTAAATTTTGTTGCTATAAATTCCCTTTCAAATGACTCTAATCCAGGCTTAAAAAACACTATCACATACTTTCCATGTGTGCAAACAGTAATCAGGTGATTGATCCAGCTTCTAAAGACAGAATGTTCCATGTGTGAAGTTAACAGATTATTAAGAGATGTACTAAGCCTTGGAGAGAGATAAAGTCCCAACCAATCAGCTCCTAACTGTCAGTGTACAGGCTGTGTTTGAAAAATGACAGTTAGGAGCTGAGTGGGTGGTACTTTATCTCTCACCACTTTATCTCTCTCCTAGGCTTAGTACACCTACCCATATATCTTTTATATTTTTAGACACTGACACCACTCAATCCCTGAGGAAGGCTGAAGACAGCTGAAACGTGATAGTTAAAACACTATGGAATATATGTAATAGGCTGCAGACAAGCATCAGTGAGTCCCATGCGAGACTGCCTGATGTTTTAAAGCAGCAGACATTTAAAGAGCAAAATCAACCTGGTTTTGCCTTTTAAGTGACTGCTACTTTAAAACATCAGGCAGTCTCACACGGGACTCGCTGATGCATGAAGTCCGCAGTCTCTTACATATATCCCTATGACTAAAATCAATTTGTTATACAACATTGGAATTGCCAACATAGGGCCTGATTCATTACCGATCGCAACTGCAATTACGCACGCAGAGGGACGACTGTTGCGTTCTGCGCATGCGTATGCATCACAATGCGCGTGCGCAAAGGTCTCACTGCAACTGGACTACGTTCGCAGTGACTACACAGACCCATCAAGTGATTGACAGGATGCGAGTGACCATTTGGGGGTGGTCAGCGAAACGCAGGGGTGCCAGTGCGTTTGAATGCCGTTGCAGGGGCGTGCATAATTAGCCAATGCGATGTCATATGCAGCTTGGGCTGTCACTGCGTGAGAAAAGGTTAGCAATTCCTGAGTAAGGTGTGCGTTAGGCTCCGATGGTACCCATTGTTACCGATGGTTTCTCAGAATTGCTGAGTACTACGGATGTGTGTAAGGTGAAGTGGGCGTCCTTATGTTAGGCTGCGACGGCATAGCGATCGCAATTATTAGCATATTTTCACAGTGAGACTGCGTGCGTAATCGCTGTTGCGATCCATAAGGAATCAGGCCCATAGTGACATAAGCTCGAAATTTGTTGGAAGTCAAAAATATGAATAACTAACCCCATCAAAACCGGGGCACACAGGAACCACTATAGATGCTGGGGCAATTATATCAGCAGCAATTGTATGCCAAAACAACAAAAAGAGCCTTTTCGCTTAGCATGTTTCAATGCCTAGCCCTTGTGAATAGCCCATTCATTAACAGGATAGAGGTTGGGATTCTTCTTTGATATATTAATGCAATAAGCTAATGTTCTGTTATCAGTTATTTCATGTGCAGAGAGACTCTGGGCCTGATTCCAAGGTGGACGCAAACTGAACGCAATACTGATGTTGGCAGAGTTCAGTGACTATTTGCTGCTGCGCATACGGGAAAAATACTGAATGCCCCTATGTCACATGCCTCAGGCTAGAGATGACATAACACCTCTCTCAGGTGTTACCACATACCTCCAGCAACGATGTGGTGAATATACTTCCTCCAGTGCCTGACTATTAATTGTGTTGTACATAGGTACTTCCGCCCCAGAACTTTACTCTCCATTATAGTTTGCTTCCAGTGTTGTTTTAACTCTGGTGTTCGATTTCCTCAACAGCAGCCCATCCATACTCGCATTTCCATCTGCGGTGTTTCCAGGCAGAGTCCACATGCCAGCTAAGTACACTGTTGCTTTCACGATGGCAACCAACTACCCTGGGCCATGACCACAGCCCTTACTGAATAAAGTCCATATCCTCTTGCAGGGATTTCTGGTGAAGTCTGGTGGGGTCTTAGACTCCACGGCAGGGTATTTGGTTGTGCCAGTTCCACCTGTTTGCATTTAACAGCTGGGTGTGTGTACTCTGATACACTTGCTGTCTGTTTTGAGTTCCAGGATTATTGCAATATACTCCATGCATTTAATTGCGCTGTTCCCACAGTGTTAGTTCCAACACATCCGTGTATCTCATTGCATGCTATGTGCTGTTCCCACAGTGCCAACACATATGTGTATCTCATTGCACGCAATGTGCTGTTTCCGCAATGTCAACACATGCGTGTATCTCGTTACACGTTACGTGGTGTCCAAACAATGCCAACACCTCAGTGTACCTTATTGCACACTATACGTACTAAGCACAGCACACACACAAAAGTTGTTAATGGATGATGCAGCCAGCATACAGCACTGTATGTCAGTTACACTTACATTTTATTAAGCAACTCTGCTGTACTAGTTTAGTTGGCAGCTGAGACAGGAGAGTGTGTGTGCGCGTGTCGGGAGCTAGTATTTTCGGAATGGATGTAGGTTTGGCTAGTTGGGAGGAGGGGTAGGCTGGATATGAAGTCATATATGTATATGGGTATATGTTCATCATGTCGACTCAACTCTGCTATTTACCTTGTATGCTGTTCTACTGTCTTCGTAGCAGGGGTTATCATCAAACGTCTCATCTACAGGCCTTATGCAGGGCCGTCTCTTTCATTGGGCTTGTTGGGCAGTTGCCCAAGGGCCCGAAAATTCAAGGGGCCCGCCAGCTCCCTGCAGCCCCGGCTTGCTAGTAAATGTGTTTTGTTTTTTTTAAGCACTGTGTATATTGAATCACCCCCGGGTGACGAGCGATACAAACCCCCCCTTCCCCTCCCTCCCCCCATGCCCGTCACCAGCACCCGCCCCGCCTGAGGTTGACGAGTCAAAGTACTCACCAGACTTGGGCGGAGCTGCTGCGTCTTGCGCATGAAGTCAAGCAGTAGACGTCTGCTTGACTTCATGCTCAAGACACAGCAGCTCCGCCCAGGCCAGCTGCTGTTGGCTCCGCCTCCTTGTGCCGCTCAGCTGCTGCCACCGCTTGCTGCAAAGTGTCCGACTGTATCTCTGGTGCCGGAGTCGGACTGGTGGAGAGGTCACTGGAGCAGGTCGAGGATCCGTTCATGACGTCGTCGTCACCACCACGTGGTCTGGTCTCAGCTTCCTCTCAGCAGTCAGTAGACTCAGTACTCAGGTGACATTCCTCTTAATTTGCATGGGAAGATGGGGGAGGGGAATGGGAATGCCACCACCTACCAGCTTACTATGAACCTGTCATGAGTCATGACTAGGACATTTTTGATAATGTAATGTAACATACATTACATTATCAAAAATGTCCTAATAGTCATAGTCATTATGAGCAGCCAGCCATACTTATGGGTGGTGTTAATGGGGTGGTGTTAAATCAAAACCACTTTACTATCCAAAATTGTATAACTCCAGTGATAAATGAGAATGCCTCAGTGATAAATGAGAATGCCTCAGTGATAGATGAGAATGCCTTCACAATCTGGATCTGTATGTTTATACATTGTTATACAGGTGGTACATTCAGACTCATGGGACACATCCTGGACGCACATCATGCAGTTATCAACGTCTCAGTTTAATAACCTTCGTCAGGATACCTGTTATACAGCTATTAAACTGAAACGTAGATAACCACATGGTGTGTCTAATAGGTGTCGGTTGCATCAAACAAGTCCTGTAAATGCCGCCTCTCACATTACCTGGATCTGTTTTGTATATATATATATATATATATATATATATATATAAAATCATTGGCGGCTCCAGGCACAGGCAAGCCGGGCCATCGCCCGGAGCGCTATTGTAGCCGGCGGGCGCAGGAAAAGCCCACCCTGCCTCCCGGCACTAGTTGGATAATGTAAGCTCAGGGGGAGGGAGTGGAAGAGGGAAGGGGCAGCAACACAGGACGGTGATGGGTGCAGTAAAGCCTAGCGCCGGTCCTGATATATATATATATATATATATATATATACAGTGCTCTCCTCAGGCTGTTTTTGGCGGGTGCACACCCGGCAAGAAACCGCCTACCACCCGGCACTTTGGGAGCCTGCAAGTGGGGACAGTATCTGGGAGCTGTATAAAAAGGACTTTGCAGCTGTTTCATAATCAGATGACTGGGCCCCTAACAAGAAGAGGAACATTAATATATAAAATGTTATTTCAAGTTTAAATCATAATGTCAGGGTTTAAAAAAATTTTTTATTGCAGAGGCCCCCACCCGGCTACTTCTTGATGCCACCCGGCTGGAAAAAATTTTCTGGGGAAAGCACTGTATATTTATATCTATGTGTATATATCTCACAAACAATAGAGTGTGAACTATGATATTGCATTGCATTTGACCCTAGCTGACGGGGTTTTATCTAGAGGTGCAGCTTTGTGTGATTAACAAGATAAAGATATTTGGTTTTGATATATATATATATATATATATATATATATATATATATATATATTGCGGTTTTGGTTTGGATTAGTCATCATTGTCCTGAATATAGATATTAGCAGCAATGTGGAGTTTTTGTGTGAGTGTTAACATTTCTTTTATTCTTAAAAGTAGGTGCGCTGCACTAATCCAGTGATTCCAAAAACTTTTGTGAATCACAGGGCACGATTCTATTCCACCAAAGTGAATAGCAACAGGAATCAGCTCCTGGATTATATATTTTTTCCCATGAATGGGTGGGTAGGGGCCCCAGTGCATTGCTTTGCCCAGGGCCCACACTGCTGTTAAGACAGCTCTGGCCTTATGTATGTATAATTGGGAAAGGAGAGAATTAAGTACAGGGATTATTAAAGTGTAAAGCCTATTTAGTGCTTCTAGTAGCTTTTAAAATAGTATGGTATCGATGGACCTTCATTTTACGGTCTATAGTAAGATGCTCAATAATAATCCAATTTAATTGACTACAGAATTATTTGGCATGTTCATGAATACGGTCACAACATTTCCACACTTACCCACTAAAGATTCCGCTGCACAACTGGATCACATGCGATCCGGAGCAGGGACGTAACTAGATGCTTGGAGGCCCCTTGCAAACTATCAAGGTGGGCCTCCAGTTTGATTTCTGTAAACCCTTAGGTCTACATGTTTTTTCATATCCAAATGCTCTGTCATTTTTTTTAAACTCTGTCCCCATAAAGCCAACATGGTTCACAGTATTCTTTCCTACGAATACCTGAATAACCTATCCAAGTTATTTTGATTTTTAGTCCTAATTTGGAAATTATATATTAACACCTTTCTGAAAATCTCAATCCATTACTGTCTTTATTACAGGGGCCCTTAGTCTTACAGTGGCCATTTTCCATAACAAATCTTCTTACTTTATCGTTTACTTCTTTAAAATTCACTCTGTCTGTCTTGCAGGAACCCACACACTCCAAACTGAAATGAAACCGATTTGCACCAATCTCTTCACGGGTTTCCGATACCTTGGCTATAGATTCATCACTGTTAGGAATATTATTAGAACTGCAGGCTCAGTGACTAGGTTGTCCTTTGACAATCTTCTATTCTAATATTTTTGGTCTCCTCATAGGTTTACGTTTTTCCTGGTACAGTATCACAAGACGTAACAGGAGAAAAAAAGTTTGGAGTTTAGCGTACTCTTCTTCCTCCTCACGTTTTCCTTTCTCACTACCACTTGTATATTTTTTGGAGGACATTATCACAGCACACAAAATGTTTGTGATTATACTAGGAACCTATGTTGAAACTGGCAAGTTATTCGCGAGCATCAAAAATAAAGGTCAAGACAGTCAATAGGAAGGGTCGTTGTGATCACTAACACGTCACTTCATACCCAGCAGCACCTGCAAGTATAATAACCCTCCTCCCTCTAGTAATCACCTATTGGTCTTGAATTTTGCTACTTGTTCATTATCTCCATCCACAGCAGCAGAGTCCTACTTGCCTGGGCTCATCTCCTCACTCAGCTCAGCATGCGGTGGCCGGCCAATCACCTCTCTCTGTGCTTACTGCGCTTCCCCGTGCGTTCCCAGCAGCGGCGGTGCCCACTGTTGTATTCCGGCCACTTGCAGCAGCAGCAGGTGTGTCAAGGGCGTTGGGTGCGCACTCCCAGGTGAGTTTGTGTACCACCGACTCTGGATCACTATTGCAACAATCCAAGCGTCCTTAGGACGCTAGGAGCAGCTGTACAGCCTGCAGGGTGTGCGGCGGTGTGCCCCCTTCACCTTGTGGGCTCCTGGACATTTGCTAGTCTAGCCACACTGTAGTTACTGCACTGGTCCAGAACTGATCTGGCCAATCAGCTGAAGTGTTGACCTTGTAGTCATAACTGCAAGTTGAATTCACAGCTTGCATTGTCAGGCCTTGCCCAAGGACACAATTCACATCATTGTGCAAAGGTGGGCAGAGTCTGATGCTCACATCATCATGTACCAACGCACTTGGACTTTCATTCCCGCAACTTCCTGATGTGAGGTCCAAAGAGCAGGCAAGTATAGTTAATACCTGCTTACCATGAGCTTAGGGTGGGCTAAATACCTCTCATGTCATTATTTTATACAGATAAGATGGAGTTTGGAAGAAGGCAGAGGTAAGAGAGATGTAAATCCAGGGCTTCTTAGGGGCAGGACTGCTTTCTAATGGCTAATGGGTCTGATTCACTTGCGTGACCATCTGCCATCTGAGTAACCCTCAGGTCACTAAGAATGGCCAGTGTTTTCACACAGTCGAGGCCAGTAAAGCTGCATCGGAAGACGCAGACACTGACCTCGGCACACCCAGAAAACCATGTTACATGCGGCCTGTGTGTAGTGTGGCCCCATGACTGATACCTGGTGGCTGGCCTTTCGTTAAGGACCAGCCACCAGAAACTAGCTGTTGTGCAGGGTCTTTTTCCTCTCTCTTAGCTACCTTCCCATCTCTCTCCCCCTATGCCTCCTGTCTCTCTATTCTGCCTCTTATTTTTCCCATTTCACCCTATTCCAGACCATGGGATCTATTTACTACGCCATGGAGTTAAAGTGAACGGAGATAAGGTACCAGCCAATCAGCTCCTGTCATTTTTTAAACACAGCCCGTGACATGGCAGTTAGGAGTTGATTGGCCGGTATTTTATCTCCGCTCACTTTACATCCATCCAAGGTTTAGTAAGCAGACCCCCATGTCTCATAGTCTCCCCTCCTCTCTGTGTATCTCTCCCCCTCATCCGACCTCTCCTCTCTCCCCCTCCTAACTCTCTCTCCCCCTCCTCTGTCTCTCTTTCCCACTCATATAGCAGAGTAGGGATGACCATTGACAGCCCAACCATCGTTAGTAGATTTTTTTTTTACCATTGGTAAGAAACCAGATAAGTTACTGGACCATTAAATATATATGTACAGTAGATAGATTGTGGATTTTATTTGTATTTCCACAATTGATTCTATAGAGAGTTTTCCCATCTAGTATTTTGATTCTATTATATTGGATGAATACCTCTTAACAGAAGAAATATTCACCTGGTTGCATTGGTAGTACACCAGCAATGACATCGCTGTCTTGCTCAACAGGGCTCCTGGATGTTAGAAGAATCACTAGTGCATAAATCGCAGCTCCATATTAAGAATGTCGCACCAGATAACCTAGACGGATATGTACAAAAGACCTGATCTGGCTATTATTAGGTATAAGTTACAGCACAACATCCAGGGCTGCCAAGAGCTGAGTGGGGCCCAGGTACTGGGGGAGGTGTGACCAAATCTGGGAGACATGGCCACATCCCTTATGAAAAAAAGGGGGACAGGGGCACTGCAAAGGGGGACAATTGTTCCCCTCAGAAGCTGCACAGAACAGTAGTATATGTAAACGGGAGCAAATTAGGTACCCGTTATGTTGTTTATCAATAAAATACGGTGGTTATTCAATACGTTCTGAAAGCGGCAACAAGGCAAAAAATTGAAGCCCAGGGGTGCTGGCACTGCCTTTACTAGGGCACTGCCTTTACCAGCAGCTAATCTAGTTCCAGTATCCAGTGCAAACAAGAGTGTACTACATCCGTCCCAGCTACCTGCATTTGTCAGTGCTTTCTGCATTTTCTTCAGTCCACATTCATCTACTTCATGCTGTGTGCAAGATCCAACTATATCTCTCCCCATTCTCAGCTGTGTTTTGTACTACTTGCTAAAACTCATCGGCCTGCCTCCCGGTGTCCCAGTGCCTGCTTCATTGTCAGCCTGACCCTGAATGAAATTGTCTAATTCTGAGCTGATCATCTTTCCACCCTCCTGCATAACCTCACTTTCCACAATTTCATTATCTATTGGCGGCACAACCATCTCCTCTAGCCCCCAAGTGCGCTGTCTTGGAGTTATCCTTGACTCCACCCTCTCCTTCAAACCACACATTCAGCACCTCTCTCAGTCCTGCCATTTCCATCCCAAAACTATTTCCAGGATCAGACCCTTTCTCACCCTGGATACTACTAAGACTCTCATCCACTCTCTGGTCATCTCCAGATTGGTATACTATAAACTCCTCCTATCTGGCCTCCCTGATTCCCGCCTCTTGCCACTCCAATCTGTCCTTAATGCTGCTGCCCGGCTCATCTTTCTCATCAAACGTTCTACATCTGCCTTTCCTCTCCTACAAGCCCTCCACTGGCTCCCCTTCCCCTTCAGAACGCAATTCAAGGTTCTTATACTGGGTACACACTAGACGATATGTCTCTTCAATCCAGTGGATTGAAGCAACATATTGGCACGTCGTCTAGTGTGTTCTCGCTATGTCGCTGGCGATGCACGACTTGTCACTCTCCAATGCTTCAGTGATCGCTCCTACCACTTCCGCCTGCCATGCGGGAGCTGCACTATCTGTTGCTAGGTGATCCGGACGCCGAGTCATGCCACGGTGTTACTAGGAACATGGGATGACCTTCCGTTGCTCTGATTGGTACTTGATCTTTTTTATGCCTGACAGAGCCCTCACAGCCTTGCCGGCTATAGCGTCTCTGTACGTGTCCTTCCAGTTCCTGCTGCGAG
Organism: Taudactylus pleione; assembly: GCA_031769625.1. Taxonomy (NCBI): domain Eukaryota; kingdom Metazoa; phylum Chordata; class Amphibia; order Anura; family Myobatrachidae; genus Taudactylus; species Taudactylus pleione. Next base: position 3,067,478 of record JAUIMM010000609.1, read on the forward strand.
GTCCCGTCTCAGCATCACGGTGAATCTAGCTGCATCTTGGTCACTCTAGGCCACACCAGTTCCTCCGGCTGTACTAACCCTATCACGGCGAATCAAGCTGCACGACGGTCCCTCCAGGCCGCATCAGTTCCTCCGGCTGTACTAGCCGCATCACGGCGAACCAAGCCGCATCATGGTCACTCCAAGCCGCATCCGTTCCTCCGGCTGCACTAGCCGCATCACGGCAAACTAAGCTGCACCAATATCGTTTCAGCCATATCAATTCCTCCAGTAATATTCGCTGCATCAACATCAACGCCTTAACCAGCCATATCAATTGCTCCAGCGATATTCGCTGCATCAACATCAACGCCTGAACCAGCCATATCAATTCCTCCAGCAATATTCGCTGCATCAACATCAACGCCTTAACCAGCCATATCAATTCCTCCAGCGATATTCGCTGCATCAACATCAACGGCAGAAGTAGCCACATCATTTCCTCCAGCGATATTCGCTGCATCAACATCACCGGCTCTGATTAATGTCACATTAAACCCTGGTCTTCCTAGGAGACCTGTGTCAACCTCGGCCGCCTAAGTACAGGTGAACATATTCCGTTCTAAGACCTTATCTTTTGGGTTTTGAGGGTTTACACAATGAATCCTAGGAAACCGTAACAGCTCCCACGCGTCGTCAGCGGAATCCAGTCGGCCCTACATGCAAGCTGACGGGGATATTGTTAGTGAGGGCCATGCTACCGAATCCAGCATGGCCCCTGCCGTTGCTTCCTGCATCGCCAAGTTTGTATGGCGGCAATGTCAGGCTGGGTACACATTGCTAATACCCCTTTTATACCAAAGTCCTGGGTCTGACCCAGGGTTTGGAACACGTTTCCAACCCGAATCAGACCCGGGACAGACCCTTTCCACTGCGGTGAAACCCGGGTTATTCCCAGGTCAGCACCATTCACACCGCTCTTCCGGCGTTGCAGTGGACACTTGGAGATTATGTAATCTCTACGTGCCACTGAAGCTGGCTAACCGGGTAGCACATGGCGCAACCCGGGTCATTGTGGCCCGGCTCAGGCCGTTTACACTGCAGGTTGACACAGGAACGACCCGTGCCCAACCCTGCAAGCTACCCAAGTTGGATCCCTGGGTCACTGGACCCGGGTGGATCCATTAGTCTGACTAAAATCCTGGGCTGATGCGCATTCAAGTGCAAAAACCCAGGATTTTAATGTCGTGTAAAGGGGTATGAGTGTGCACCCAGCTTTATACTCACTTACAAAGCCCTCACCCAATCCTCTCCCTTTTACATTTCAGACCTCATTCCCCCTTCACACTCTTGCTCACCCACTTTCCTCAACAAATACACGCAGACTCTCCTGCCATCTGATTACTTCCTCCCACTCACGCCTCCAAGATCTTGCCCGTGCTGCTCCCTACCTTTGGAACTCTCTTCCTCTCCCCATAAGACTCTCTGCCTCTCTACAATTTTTCAAACGGGCTCTCAAGACCAACTACTTCATCAAGGCCTTCTAGCTCTCATCCTAACCAGCTACTACCTGCTCTTTTCTCCCTTTCTACCCCATCTCTGTCACCCTTGTTTGTCTGCCACTCTCCTTTAGAATGTAAGCTCTCACAAGCAGGGCCCTCTTCCCTCATGTGCTTCTCCTTCCTTTACTCATACTATAGTCTACTCCTAATTCCCCACAAGGGCACCTAACACTTGGTTGCTTACATCCTGCTGCTTGTTGAGTGTTATGATCGCTAATGCAGCAATGTTTTGAACCATGCCTTTGTCCTGAAGTGTTTCATACTGTAAGTCACTGTTTTCTTGTTTGCTTACTTGAGGGTGGGGGGGGGGGGGGGTAAGGTGCGCTCTCCCTGCTAGTGGTGGTGATGGTGATGACTTGTGTGTGTTTGTGAGTGGTGTTAATTGGAATGTTTCTTCTGGTGGTGGTTGTGTTTTGGGGGTGATAAGGAGGGTGTGATTGGGTATGGAGTGTAGTATGGAGTAATGTGAAAAGGGGAATGAGATAAGGTCAAAATGAGTCCAGCAAGACACAGTAGTTTGGGGCAAAATCTTTTATTGAATAGTCACAATGCTGCTCTGTTGAGATCCCTGGCAAGTGGGTGGGGTTCAGTGATGAGTGGTGATGAGACTGGGGAGGCAGGTGGACTCTTTCAGGGGGTTCCTTCCCGTGCGGTTCAGTGACCTTGCACATCACCCCTGCTGAACCTATGGTCGACAGTATAGGAAGTCTCAGGGGGTGGGGGGATGTGCAGAGTGGGTTGGAACACCTGTGTGGCGTCCCGCGTGTTGGTGCGAGTCTTGGTAGTACTTACCTACCAGTAGGTTTTTGTTATGGTGATGTAAGTCGACGTTGCGGCCGTTGCAGATAGGTTGGAAGGTGCAGGTTTGTTGGTGAGCTAGGTCAGCGTGTTGCTGGTGTGCTACAAGTGCACGGCTGTTCTGATTGGTCTACAGAGGTCAGAGACCGGAGTGTGCAGCTGAGGTTGGCTCTTGGTCGTGCCGCTGGTGGTGCGGAGCCAGAGGTGTGGATGGGTGAGCTGCTGGGAGGCTGGGTTGCAGTGTGTGCGCTGGGACCACCCCTGGGAGGGGGGGGTGGTCTGCCTGGGATAATGATTGGAGAAGGGAGAGAGGCTGGTCCGGGGTGGAGCCGGTCACTGGAGGTGTGAGCTTTCTGCACTGGCAGTCCCTGGTGGGGATGGGGATCTTCAGTGGAGGTCAGCCTGGATCGGTGTTAGGTTTGATGTGAGAGTCACCAATGCGTTTCGGCACTGGTGCCTTCTTCAAGGAGGTTTGCTCACGTATTCATGTACTTTGTAAGGCTCTCCGGAACCCTTGTGGCACCATATAAATAAAGGATAATAACCAAAGACAGCCATTAAAAGCTTTTTTAGGATAGAACTTTTCATTGACACATTGGGCTCGATCCAATTAGCCGCGATGATCTCGTTGGTCATCGCGGCAATTGGCGGTTCTTTACAGCACCCTGGATCCACTGAAAATTGCTCACAGCCCCATAGGGCTCCGAGCAAAATTCAGCAAATTTGGGCTTGGAGCGGGATGCGAGGTGCAGGACCGTTGCCGACGTTTTAATGCCATTGTAACAGCAACTCACACCCTTCTCCTGGAATAGGATTGACCCCATTATTTCACTGGTCTGCTAAGTGTGCTTATTTTTATTGTGACATCATGTATACATCTATGGTTTGTTTATGGTATTGTTATATTCAATTGTTATAATGCTGCTGCTTATTAGTGCAGAGTCCTTTTAATCTAGCGCTGGCCGTTACAGTGAATGAATGAGTCGCAGTTACACAGATAGCATACACTTCATCGTTGCCACAAATAACTGTGTTAAGACGATGCACATGAGCATCATCATCACTAGCTAAAGCTCGCCAGCAGCTGCAGTAGCCGCTGAGTGACAGGAGCCGATCACATGATTCATTGCTCCGTGCGCGGGCATTACATAACCGAGGCGGCATTAGCGTTGTCAGTCAAGCTTAGAGGCGGGGACAAAACCCAGGCAGTAAACAAAGGGGAATCACCAGCGTTGCGGAAGGGGGAGTGCGCGCTGTGCGTGATGACGTATCCACACCAAATGTAAACAAGTCTGCGGTATGGTAGAATGTGCAGGGTGGTTCTGGATTGGGCAGCAGTGACGTCACAAAGGAGAGCTGATGATACAGTGTTACAATGTAACAAGGTCACTATTACCAGCCTGCTTCATTAAATTACAGCTACATACACTGTGATGTCATGTAGGAAACATCTGAAATCACCAGCTCTCAATATATAAATTCACAAGTGACAGGTTATATATTATTACCCAATGAGATTTTTGAAAAGTTGAGCTGAAGCCAATAGCCAGCAATAGATTACAGCATAGGTTCTCAAACTTGGTCCTCAGGACCCCAAATAGTGCATGTTTTCCAGATCTCCACACATAATCACTAGTGAAATCATTAGTTCCAATTGTGGATCTTTTAAAATGTATCAGTGAGTAACGAGTACACCTGTGCACCTGCTGGGTGACCTGGAAAATGGAACTGTTTGGGGTCCTGAGGACCGTGTTTGGGAAGCACTGGATTACAATATGATACTGTTTAATTGTTTAATTGATTTTACGAAGATATATATTTTGCTTCTTGCAGTAGTAATAGTTTTAAGTCCAACTTAACTCTACTATCAGCTTTTAGATAAAGTTGCACCATATACAACTTTATATATATGTATATATAAATATATATATGCATAATAAACGTTAACTTTTACTTGTCTATCTCCTTACAACTGTGCCCCCACATAGAATACTTTTTTTCCCTTTTTGTTTGTTTTGAGTACATTATTAGGTGCATAATCACATATTAATACACAGCAATTATTTTAATGAAACATGGATGGCCATCGGTGGGTTAAGCATTGGTGGTCACAATCGATGGTGCCATCAGTGATTGACATTGATGGCATGAAATCATTGATGGTCTGTGCCCATTAATGGGTTTCCCAGCTGAGGTGATTGTCAGGGGACCAGCCAATAACTGAAGGGAGATTGGGCTTAGCAGTGCCTTCCGAGCATTAGGGGGTGGGGGTAAGCTTCTTTCACCTGCGCCAAGGAGGTAAAAAAAAACATTGCCTCCTGCTCTGCCATTGACTGCATAACCATTGACCAGCAGTGCAAACACATTGATGGTTGTTAACTATCCATGGTCGATGGCCATCACTAAAACTGAATAACTATTAGCTGTTAAGGTGCATACACACAACGATTCTTTGAACAATTATCGATAACGATATCGTTCAATCGTTGAAAAATCGTTCACTTTCTGAGTTAAAGTGATGAACGATTATCGTTCATGCGCGTTCACATTTGTCGTTTGTAGTTCAGTCAGACTGACCAACTCAACGATTTTCAGTAAGGGAATATGCAAAAAATGTTTGTAGTTCAAAAAAAATCGTTCTTTACATTTAGTAAATGAACGATTTTAGTAAATGATTTTTGTTCATTTTTCCCTTGAAAAAATTAACGAAAATCGTTTACTAAAATCGCTCATTTACTAAATCGTTGTGTGTGTATGCACCTTAAGGCATCATTTAGAAATTGGCTCTGTTGAGAAGAGCAATGTACATGGCTGTTATTGAAGCAGAACTACAAAGAAGTCATTATGCAATGAGCTATGTGCCGTTGTTGGCAACCTAATTGTAAATATATCAAATACAGTGTATGTACTACACACACATCACAGCTATACTAAACAGGAAAAGGGATTTGTGTGCTTTAGAAATTAATATGTGGAGCGATTTTGTACTTCCCATAATGCATAGGAAAAGGCATGGGCAGCTGACACTGATAAGCCAAAGACAGCGGTAATATTTATTTTAACAATGTACATAAAGTTTGGGGCTTTGTCGTTGCAGAGGTTGATATTTTTATAATTACAATATCTGTCACATAAAATGATACTATGACGGTGATATGTATATAATGGGATTACAGGTGGGCACCTGGAATTCCTCCTTTAGACCAGGATTGCTGAATGAAATATGAAGAAATGTTGTAACCAGCCCTGGTGCAGTGCCATAGTATCTGTAGATATAATTTGTAGAGTACATTATGTTGGTGACTGACCCATTTTACATTTTTGGGATCTATAAGGAACTCTAATAGGGGCCCATGTATCATTAAATATTCCCGGCATATTCCCTGAAAACAGGTGTTTTTGGGGGTACCCGCAAATAAGTATCACCCCAATGTATGAAGGAGGGAATGCAGCAGATATCACCAATTTCTGCTGCGACCCCTCCTGGTCCAGCAGCAGCCGCAGCCCCCATAGGTTTCTATGGGGGAATGCGATGCGGTCAGATTTGCCAACCTTGGGAATGCGTAGCATTCCTGAGTTTGGCGCCTACACCTAACTCCATCTGAAGATGGCGCTGTGCTGCTATAGCCTATGGGCTACACTTCGCAAAATTTACAGAGAGATGGTTCCTCCGGACAATGGCCACCGCATATGAGTGGTCAGCACACCGCGAATGGTGGAGTAAAGAGACCGCATCAGCAGGGATAGGCTCCTTTCAGAACCCCTGTCCCTGTGGGCAGGGGCATATCTATAATGGGTGCAGGGTGTGCGGTGAACACAGCCCCCTGGGTCCAGGGGGGGCCCACACCACACACTCTTCACCCATATAGTCTTTATACTTACTTGTCCGTTGTCTCCAGAGTGCCGCTCTGCAGCACTAGGCCGGCGCTGCAGAGCAGCAAAAATCACTGGGAAAATGGCTGTGGTGAATTTCTCGGTGACTCACGCATGCGCCCCTAACCAGCGCCCGAATATTACCTTATTGGTTATTTGTGACTCGCGCATGCGCAGTACTGCTGTCCCCGGGAAAATAATGCAGGTGCCATTTTCCCGGAGACCCGCGCATGCACAGTAGATTCTGGCACTGCAATGAGGCACCGCTAGAGAGAGGAGGGGGCCCGCACTGAGTCTGCACACGGGCCCCCTCCTCTCTTAAAACGCCCCTGCCTGTGGGTGAACAGTGTTACATTCGGGCAGTATTATCACATTCTGCAATATGATTTTGGGTGCTAACAATGCATCCAGATCACAGTGCAAAAATGATTATTGATAAATGGGCCCCGTAGTGAGAATAACACCTTTGGATTTACATGTTTGATGTAGTGATAAATGTTTGGGACACTGCTATTATTATTAATAGAGTTAGTCACAGATGTATACTAATGATATAGGGATACACAGATTGGAATTCTGCTAATATTATTAGTGTCCCTGTCACAGATATATGCTGATGATGTAGGGATATTTGCTATATAGTTAGTATTATTATTTGAATCATAGTAACAGATACATACTGATGATGTGGGATATTCATGTTTGGTATTAATATTATTTAGTGTCCCAGTGACAGATATATACTGATGATGTAGTTTATTGGAGCCCCAGTGACACATGTATACTGATAATGATGTAGGGATGTGTATTATTGGGATACTGCTAGTATTATTATCAGAGAGTCCCAGTGACAGATATATACTGGTGATGTAGTGATATGTATTATTAGAATACTGCTAGAAGTATTATTATTGGAGTCCCAGTCACAGACATACTATATACTGATGATGTAGTGATATTATTGGAGTCACAGACACAGAGGGTGATAGTGATGCAGGTCACAGAGGTGTCACTTTGATATTTCTGCCTCCTGATAACATGGGTTATATTTACCCCTGGCTGCGCCTGCCAGGCTTTGTATAAATACAGCAGACGGGAGCGGGAGATTCATCATACCCAGCACAGCCTCAGCGACGGGCTCACACACACACCCGCCTCCTCCTCCCGCACCATGCCCGCCTTCTCCTACCTCCCCCGGGTTTCGGGGAGCGCGCACACCCACTCCCCCAAGCCCATGTGCAGCAGCACGGAGAGGATCGTGCCCATCCGCCTCCTGCAGCCCAGCCGTGGGGGGCCGCCGCGGCTCCCGGGGCTCAGCAGCATGCAGCTCTCCGCCCCACAGCTGCAGCAGGCACAGGAGCCACCGCCGCCCACCTCCCCAGATCTCCGGTCATGGCTGAGCGACATCAGGCCGGAGCGCCAGGCGGCGGCAGCATCGCCCACCGAGGCCGATGAGGGCAGCAGCCCCGGGCACTGGCGCCCCTCTGCCCTCCTGCAGCAGGCGGAGCGCAGCCCCCGGACTCCCGACTCCCAGCAGGAGCGCCTGGCGCTGCACCTGGCTGAACTGGAGAAACAGGACCGGTACCTGCGGGAGCAGCATCGCTACCGCTTCCACATCATCCCGGACGGCAACTGCCTGTACCGGGCCGTGAGCCAGGCGGTGTACGGCGAGCAGGGCCGGCACCCCGAGCTGAGGGAGCGCACCGTGCATCATGTGGCCGACCACCTGGACACCTTCTCCCTCATCATCGAGGGCGACGCCGGTGAGTTCCTGATCAACGCTGCCCAGGACGGGGCATGGGCCGGATACCCGGAGCTGCTGGCCATGAGCCAGATGCTGGGCGTCAACATCCACCTGACCACGGGGGGCCGCCCGGAGTGCCCCACCGTCTCCACCATGGCCCACCACCTGGGGGGAGAGGACCCGGCCCGGCCCAGCATCTGGCTCAGCTGGCTCAGCAACGGCCACTACGATGCGGTGTTCGAGGAGCCGCTGTCCAACCCGGAGTACGAGGACTGGTGCAAGCGGAGCCAGGCCCAGAGGCAGCGGGACCAGGAGCTGGCCAAGTCCATGGCGCTTTCCCTCTCCAAGATGTACATCGAACAGAACTGCTCCTGAGGGACCCCTAGCCCCGATAATATGGGCCCCTAGCCTTGGGGAGATGGACCTTAACCCTGGGTAGATGGACCTCTAGCTCCAATAATATGGGCCCCTAGCATTGGCAAGATGGACCTCTAGCCCCGATAATATGGGCCCCTAGCCTTGGGGAGATGGACCCCTAGCCTCGATGAGATGGACCTTAACCCTGGGTAGATGGACCCCTAGCCCCAATAATATGGGCCCCTAGCATTGGGAAGATGGACCCCTAGCCCCGATAATATGGGCCCCTAGCCTTGGGGAGATGGACGCTAACCCTGGTGAGATAGACCCTAGCCCTGGGAAGATGGACATCTATATTCTGAGGCTCGGGGCCCCTATCCCTGCGGATCTGGGCCCCTAGCCATGACCACCCAATGAGTTTGGGGGCCCTCCAGTCCATGCTTACAGCACTTTAACTCTTTACAATGACTGCAGACTTGAGGCCTTATCCGTCCTGATTTGTTTGGTGTCGGTACTCCGGGTGATACATGGACCCTGCGCTATCACACATGTATATTACACAGCTTTTTTGTAAAGGATGATGTTGACCATGATGTATTTTTGCTACATTGTGTTACTAGGTGGTCGTGCTGCTGTGAGAACTGTATCAGGCTGGGTGGGTGTGAGGCCAGTGACAAGGGGGTGGGGGCAGCAGCATGGCCAGGTTTCCTTTCTCCCCCTCTTGCATCTCACTATTTATTAATGCAATTCCTATTTTTCAAGTTTTGTATTATTTTTGGGATTTATATGTACATTCTAGTTACATTCCCACTTAGTTTGGAATGAATAAATTTTTTCTTAACTTTTTATTCCTCTTGTCTCCTGGCGTTTTTTCCTGGCTCCTTTGTCTTGTAGCACAGCTGGTCCAGCCTCAGGAGGTCTTGTACAGGCTGTTGGTGCATGCACTCTGGCTCTGTAACTCTCATCACTGCTCCCACCCTCAGCCTGCTAGTGTACAGAATACTGTATAGTTGACATTTTAAATTCACAGAATGTGCATTATATGAAGTATTTTTGTTACATTTTATGTTAGCTATTGTTGTTCAAGGAAGATGCTACATCAGTGATTGAGAAAATGTGGTTTTCCTGTTACTGGGGAACTACATATACCAGCATGTTGGAACGATAAGACTTGGGAGTTCCACAAGAGCTGTTATGCTGCAGCTTTTGACTTCTATTAACACATTTGAAAACATTGGCTACTGATAATACAGTGTTTTGTATCAGTCTTATGGCATAAGGTTGTGATTTGAGCAATTCCTGAATTATGCACAGGTATATTACTTATAATTGCAACTTGTACACATGCATAACTTAAAAATATGACCTGCTGGTGTTTCTCAACCCTTTCATATTACCCGAAAAATAGCATGATATGAACGCAGGACCTTACTGACATTTTATAGATCATATATTACTTTAAAATATCAGGGAAATGTGTATTGTTATTGACTTTTAAAAATTAAACATCCAAACTACACATTAGCAGAGTAAGGGGGTCAGGTGTATTAACACCATTTATATTGTGTATATATGTGTGTGTGCGTGTGTGTGTATGTGTATATACCGGCATTTCAACCCTGGTAACGAGCAGGTACCCGTGAACAGGTGACCCGGGTCGATACAAAACGGGTCCCATTCACAGCACAGGAAGAGCCGATGCTTGGATATGATCTCATCTCCAAGCATCAGCTCAGCACATGATGGCCGTGACGTCATCAACCCAACAATAAGCCTGGTCAGGCCGCCAGTCTGAAAGCAGTCTCAGCTGGGTCACTGGAATGGACCAGTGTACAAAATCCCGGGTGCAGCTCGGCATTGCGATGTTAAAGGGGTATAAGCTTCACTCTATGGGCCGTATTCAATTAGCAGCGAAAAGTGCTGTTTGGAGAAAAGTTTTCTCCGATTTGCACTTTTCGTCTGTTTCAAAGTATCTCCGTATTCAGTTACAGGAGTTTTCGCCTAAGCGGAAAAAAAACAGGAGAAAAGTTTTCGCTATGTATAGGCAGGAGAATTGGAAGTTCAAAATGTCTATTTTGGGGTGCAAATGTGGGGATTTGGTCCAGAACCCTTTGGACACCTCCCCTAATGACTAATCAGTCCAAAAAACGTAAAACTTTTTTTGAGAAGACCCCAAAAATGACATGTCATTGAAAAAAGTGTTGGAAAATGGGTAAAAAGTGGGGGGCCTGGTACTTTGGGGGGCTATATGGATTAGACAGGTGTTTTTGGGATTGCACGAGGCTGCAGCAGGTGTATTTTTAAGATTTTTTAAAATCTCCACTTTAGAGACTTCAAAATATGCTAGTATCCATTTTCATGTACCACAAATATGACCTCGGTACTTATTTTTCCCATAGAAAATTGCTTTCTATAATTTTTCAGCACTTATGCATATAAGCATATAACAGCCAATTCTGGCACTTTAAGAACACGGGGGCTATTAGAACACTGCTATATTGATTTCTAATGTTAGTGCAGTTTTTTCTGGGGTACAGACTGATTTCCCCAAAATCTTAGGGACTTTTCGCCAGCTTCACTTTTCGCCTGTTTGCCTTTTTCGCGGCTTTTGGAATTGAATACAGAGATAAGCGATGGCGTGCAGGGAAAAAGCATCGCCTAAAAACACGCAAAGGCAGCGAACACATTGCGGCTCTGCTTTTCGCAGCTAATTAAATTCGGCTCTATATATCCTAAGTATTAAGGCGGAACTCTGTACACCTACTAACAGTCTCCATGTGCCACCTTAATACTTTGGAAATATATATATATATTATTACAGGTCTGGCCTTCACAGTAAAAATACATTCAATCTTGTACCTCCACATGAAAATTACATATTCCAACAAGAGATGTGGTCTATGGTAAATGATCCACAACGCAGCAGATGTATTCAGTGCGGGTATTATTAAAGCACATTGGCATACATCTGCTGCATTGTGGTTCATTTACTGTAGTGCCGCACCTCCTGTTGGAATATATATATTATATGTGTGTGTGTGGGGTGGGTTATTTACGAATCCTGTTTGTGTATATGTCCGATATTTCAAAGTGCAGTTCTTTTACTAGCAAGAAACGGCGGGTAAAAGCACTACTCTTTTAAATATCGGGCAGAAACACAAACAGAAGTGTCATGTTTTACAACCGGACACTTTGTAAATAAACCTGTGCATATCTATGTGTGTGTGTATATATATATACAGTATGTGTGTCTATATATATATATATATATATATATATATATATGTTGTGGAAAGGGTCCGGCACTCACCAATAAAGGAATCCAACAAGCTTGGGTGCCAATCCAAGGGATGTACGTATATATGTAGAAAAGCAGAGGGCACTCTGCAGGTCTCAGTACGATATGTGAAACAAACCAGACAGAGACGGTAGTAGTTGCAACTACTACCGTCTCTGTATGGTTTCACATATCGTACTGAGACCTGCAGAGTGCCCTCTGCTTTTCTACATATATACGTGTGTGTGTGTGTGTGTGTGTGTATATATATATATGTGTGTGTGTGTGCATGTAGAAATTTATATAAATTATAACAATTTAATTTCTATACTCCACAATAAAAACAACGACCATATATATCTTCACTGACCACATATTTGATTTGTTAAGCTATAGGACAATCTTCTGCATCTTCTGCAAGGAGTATGCTAAATATTTTCACAAATAATCTGAAAATGTGTGTTACAAACGTGGAGATATTCTCTACATTCTTACACATATTTCTCCACATTCTTTCACACATTGTTGTATTATTTGTGAAATGCATATTTAGCACACTTATTGCAGGATACATACTTTATGGGCAGGATAAAGTGCTCAAACTTCATGGAGAAAAAGATAGTTGTCATGGCTGCCTGGGTCTGTTCTCATGAAGCTTTTATCACTGGCATACCGAACAACAATTGGCGGACATATTATGTTTTATTTCAGTGGTGCCAAAAAGTTTCCATAGCGCCGTACAAAGGATTAAGAATGAATTACCATGTACAGACAAGTCCATAATATATATTTACATATAGCAAACCTAGTCTAGGGCTTTGCGTTCGTAGGTAAAATTGACTTTAGCATTTTATCATTTCTCACTTCACTGAAACGAATTAGGCCACAAGTAACACCAGTCAGTACCTTTTTCTTTTTTTTTTTACATAAATGCAGCTCAAGGTGTGTCAGCCCAGTGGCGTCACAAGGGGAGTGCGTGCCGCGCCCGGGTGTCACCAGCCGAGGGGTGACACCAAGGTGCAGACTCCCCCTCAGTGACAGGAGCCGGGTGAGGCACTCTATAATAAGTGCAGCACTCGGCTCCTGACAACGGTGGGGGAGCCGGCCGGCACTGCACACAGGGCACTCCTCCGGCACCTCCCCTGCCCCCCAGTAACAATGGAACCAGAAGGGTTTGGCCACTAGGCCACACCCCCTGTCTGTGTGACCACACCCCCTGCCTGCGTGGCCACTCCCCATTTTCGGTGACGCGCACATCGTCCCTCCCCGCACCAGGTGACACCGCGGGGAGGGACGCCACTGTGTCAGCCACAATTAATAAGTAGGCACAAGGGTCACAGTTGTGATTAAATAGTGTATCATACATGTACTGTATAAATAAATATATATGGGGAGAGGGGCAGGGTTGAGATACTGACTGACAAGTGTCGGGATGCCGACATCAGGATTCTGACTGCCAGGATTTATCCAATTTCACAGAAGTATACTAAGCTAAGCGACCTATAAACTCTGTTCATCTCATACAATTCAAATCAGAATAAAATCCTGGTGGTGCCACCGTTAGGTTCCTGCGTGCATGCTGCATTATGTACTTTCTATAATTCTGAACATCTGGGACATGGAAAGTGTGACTGAAAGGTTATGCTGGATTTAAAACAGTTATGCGCCTGGCTTAGGAAAATCCAGGGTTCCCGAAGAGTCTGAGTTGTTCAGCTGCTGGCTAGAAAATTAAAACACCATAGTTCATTTAGAAAAAAAAAAATAATAATCAAGTACAATTCTAACAATACTTATTGGATATCCAATCCCAGTCAAAATGTAAAAAATAAACCTTGAGGTGTGGAGTTTTTCCTGCAGAAGCAAGGTTTCTTCTATTCAATTGTCTACTTGAAAGTCAAGCGCGGTAATAGGAAAATGGCTTAATTAGTCAAATAATTACATATAGCAAAAGACAAAAAATAAAGTAGCTATAGGCGCTTGCAAGGAGACACACTTTGGGGTCTATGTAGTAAAGCTTGATGAGAGATAAAACTGTGAGAGAAAAAGTATTAAGAAAACAGCTCCTACCTCTCTCTTTTAAAACACAGCCTGCAAAATGTATATAGGAAGCTGATTAGGTACTAACCAATCTCTCACAATTTTATCTCTTTCCCAGCTTTGATACATAAGCCCCTAAATCAGTGTTTCACCTCATGCATTTGTTTAGATAATGGTAGCAAACCAAAAAGAATAAACAAATAAAAATAGAAAAACAGCGCTGTGAAAAGTGAAAGATGTACCATAAATTTAAAATATAAAATATGACCTGGGTAATGGTGCAGTATAAAAGGCGCAACCCGGGTATCCGACCTGGGTCATGCCTAAAATGAGTTGATTGGTGGTTGTGGAGCAGTCACCTCCCACTTTTTATGACCTCACAAGTTTAGCAGGGCAGACCCAGGTTCAGTGTGAACGGGGCTGACCTGACAATAACTCAGATCTATGGTGGTGTGTAAACGGCGTCTGACCTGTGTTGGAACCATGTCTGAAAACCCAGGTCGAACCCGGGTTTTTGGTGGAAAAGAGGTATTAGCCTCCACTGTTGGTATATGGTGTTACCTAATGTAGCAGTAAAGTGGCGTTTGGTCTCAGTCACCTTTCTTGTACCTGTAGTCCGCTACTGGTCAGGCAGTTTCCCCGGTAAAGCAGCTAACACAAGATGCTGCTCGGCTTCACATTCTCTCAGGTTCTTAGTAATCAGCCGGGGGAGCGGGCGGCAGATGATTCGTGGAGCAGCGTCCACACTGAAGCCGTTGAAGTGCAATTCTGCTCGGCTTAGCAGATCTCCTACCCTCTGCCTCCTTTGAAGCAGCGAGCCGCTACTGATGTTATCCCGCTCTCAATGGGGTATAGCTGGAAAACCTGTCCTGTGTAGATTAGCGGGTGGCGGACAAAGAACACAATACCAGCAGCAAAATCTCTGTGGAGGGTGAACTAGATAAATCCAGCACTGTGCTGTGGAAATATTGTCCAAATCCCCTAATGCGTTAATTCCGTATGGGATTTCTTCAATATACATGTCTATATTGGTTGTTAAAACCAATAATGACCTTAAATTAACCGAAATTGAAATGCTTCATTAATTGTTGTTCCCCAAATGTTACTAAAGCATTTATTCAAACAACAAATAATTGCCTTATTATACTTTTTATATATTTTTTAATTGGCCTAAAATTACCCCAAAATCAATTTTTTTTTCTACTTTTTTTGCATATTATTTAATTTTCTTGGTTTGTAATAAAATGAAAAATGTTCGCTTTTATCATTTGTTTACTTAACCATTATTACTGTTACCCAATATTGTACTTCATGTTTTTAGGGTACGGGCTGTTCCCCATTTCTTATTTTAATTTCCCACAAGGTTTTGCCCCCCAAAAAAGTGTGACTTTTTTTTCTATTGAATACCACGGGTATCAGGAGCGTGCATACTCACAGTAATCAAAAATTGGTCGCAATTCCCACATTTATTTTTGCGGGGAAAACCTTGCAGCCACTTGTATATTCCCCTTAACTGGAAACAAGGGGGGTCCTGGGCTGCAGGTCACTTCATGACTCCTCCTTACATCAATCATCAGATATAATTCTTGCGAATGGTCACTTTGTAAATTGCATCTCATTTGCGGCACATCCGTGATTTCTCCTGCACTGCATCTCAGTGATGGAGTTCCCTTCTTTGCTGAATAAGGTTCACAACTATCACTGCAACTGTAATATAGCCCTGAATCCTTCTATTCATCCATCTTGTACCCATCTATGACACCAATGTTAACAGGCTCACACATCATATATTTCCATACCCTGTATTGCACTTGTGTCAGTCTGGAACTGTAGGGCTCATGCACACTGTCATAGAAGTGACTTGTGTAATGGCTGTGCACTCTGGCGTTACATTACTGAACCAAGTTATATTTGAAATTAAAAACCCTTTTACGCAACAAAAACCTTCATTATTTCACATATAACTTAGGGCCTGATTCAGAGCCGGACACAATTAGCACTCGCTCGTCCAGAAAATAAGGGTGGCTATTCAAATGAACCGTTCGCTCTTTGCGGTCTGTTCACGCCTCTAGGTCTGAACGAGCGAACAAAACTTGCGGTCGTTTTTTGGAAAAATACGCCCTCTGGCCGCTCGCATCCTACTTCATGTCCGCTATTTATTAGATTAATGGAGTACATCGACCAGCGTATGAACTGCTCGCTATTCTTGTGGTTGGTTTTTGCTACCACAATCTTGCGAGCAGTTCTGGCTATAAAATAACCCAGTGACGTGGTTAATGACGCTGCTGTTTTAATTATGCACATCCATAAAACGCCCGTTTTGACCTTTAAGCACGCCTGCGTTCTGATCTCCACTCCCCGTTCTCAAGCACCTTCCCCTGTTACCACCCACATATGCCTTATTCTGTCACTCAAATTATCAGGCATTCGCTATTTTGCGAGCACATGAATTTCGACCGCACTGACTGGTTCGCGCATGTGTATAAACATCCGTACGCATGCGCAGTTGGGCAAACATCGCTCGGAGCGAACGAGCGGCTCTGAATCAGGCCCTTAGTTCAGTAATATAACTCCAGAGTTCACAGTCATTACACAAGTCACTTCTATAAATAACTGTTAATAGATAAATCTTGTCCCAAACAACCTTATTCTTCTACTAGTGTTTGCCCACAGCTTCGCTCGCATGGATGTCTGTTATTGCTCAGCAGAACTAATTTTACAAAGACTGTGGTGGCATCTAATATTGTGATTTATATTTTGTATTGTAAACATTGATCACAAAATGTCTTTGTAAACAATATTTGCAGTTTTTCCTTCAGGGATTAACACAAAAAGAAGCTTGGGGCTACTAACTCGTAAGCAAGCCACTTAGCCTACAGTAACACTGAAAGGTTTCAAGTAACATGAGCAGCGACTCTATGATATGTAGTATTTGTCTTGGTGCGCCATCTGCTGGATTGACATGTATACTGCAACTTCATGAGTTAAGAAAAGCTGCCTGATTAGTGCTTAATATATGGTTGGATTTTCCTGCGAAATAGAACTTGATATATATATATATATATATATATATATATATATATATGTATTTATATATGCATAAATATATAACTGTGTTTGGGGTGTGCAATATATATATTGTATATATATTTCTATACATATAGGCATTTTAGACTTGAGGAACCTGTGCAAATTCCAATAAAAAAAATATATTTGTCTCCTTAGTTCATAAACAGTCGCTAAAAGTATATTTGTCCCCAAAATTATATTTACATACATCTAGTCATTTTTGGCTTGAGGAGCCTGCACACTGCACGCGCTGAGTGTTAAGCGTCTGGATTTTCCTTTAATGCTTCTCTCCCTGATGTCACATTGAGATAATACATATCTCAGTTTCTTTCTAGGTGACTAAGCTATACAATATTGAAAACGCAATCCAACTTCATCCTGTAGTTGTGATGTCGCAACGAAAAGACACACAAACAAAAAATCCGAAAAAAAATATGTCTCATATTTCATACACAGATCCAAAGAGTACATTTCTCCAAAGAAGTTTCTATGTACAGACACAACCATTACAACTTTATTGTAAGTATAGATTAGTGCATGGAATGCGGTGCAGTCTTGCCTCTATCTCCAATTCTTCAGATAACATTCTACTTCATGTCCAGCCTGCTCTCACCATCTTATTGTATAGAGATTGTCTCCTCCTGAAATCACTGCCATATTTCTACGCTAATCCCTGCATGAGATTTATGAAATCTCAAAGCAGAAAGTAACAGCATGTGCACTGCATACTGTACTTACTGCATGTTTTGCAAATTGTAAATTACCCTCATCAGGGCCGTAGCTAGGGTAGTGCGGCCGGTGCCATCGCACAGGGCACCACAGGTCAGGGGGCACTGTTTGGGCCTGTCAAATTTCTGTTTATCATCATTCTTGCTTGTAGCTTCCTCTTATTTCATCCCCAGCATCTCCTGGCCTCCCCTATCTCTTCCCTGGCCCTTCCCCATGAAGTCATGGCCCTTTTTTGGGTGCTTATGTCCCTTTGAAAAATGAGGGGGGCGCCAATGCTCTTTCTGGCACAGGGCACCAAAAAGTCTAGTTACGGCTCTGACTCTCATTGTCTTCTTTCAGTTTTCTGACATTTCCTAATTCTTACTTTATTATTAGTAACAGCTTTTGTCCAACAGTAGCGATGTACAGGGCATACATACAGAAAGAGAGTTTTCATCTTCCACCCATGCATGCTGCTAGCATATTCTTCTACAAGTTCTCAGCACAGTTGGACCAGCAGCCAGATACAAGTGATGGTGATGGCTAGGCTACCATTAAATCTAATAGGGTCAACTATACATTTTGTCCAGGGCCGTAACTAGGATGGTGCGACCAGTGTCATGGCACAGGGCACCTCAGGGCGGGGGGCGCTGTTTGGGTCTGTCAATTTTCCTGTTTATTATCATTCTCACTTGTAGCTTCCTCTTCTTTTATCCCCAGCATCTCCTGGAGCCATTGCTTTCATGAGGCGAGTTGAGAACCACCTTTATGTCATATACTGCAGTGAGAGGCCTGTAATCACTCTGCTGGAACCGGAAGCATTTTTAAAAGAAAAGGACATTCTGGATGTAGTGTAAAGGGTCATTTAATCCACACGTATTGTTAGATAATATTCTATGCATGTCTGTGATTAAGTGACACCAGCCATATTGCTGGTAAAGTGAAATATAAATGACCAAGGGTAATACAACTGTGACACCTAGTGGCCAAATCATCATCAACAATGCACTCTAGAGCAGTAACTGTTTAATGAATTAAATGTCATGTGGAATATGGAATATCATAACTTAATTGTGAGCCCAGATTAATATTCACCTGGGGGCCTGCATTCCAAACAAGCGACATGATCCATGTTGTCACAGTGGGGTGTTGGTCTGTTATGCTGGGCATACACTCTACAATTATCTGTCAGATATCTGTTAAATCTGTCTGGCGGGAAGGAAAATCTGGTCCGTTTTCTAGTGTTTGGGAGCAAATTTCTATTGTCATTTGCTCCCATACATTACCAGATTTTCATTCCAACCAGCCAGATTGGACAGATATCTGACAGATAATTGTAGAGTGTATGCCCAGCATTAGTGATTATGGGGCTTATTCATTGTTGCAAGATGAAGATGGATTTTGCGGTCTTCCCGCTGCACATGCTCTGTAGCTGTACATATACGCAGCTTCCAGCACCAACGGACCATTCAGTATCATCTCCACTTGCAGCTGAGTGGGTGTAACTGGGAGTTACCAAGTAGTATAAGTCTCCATCACTGTTGAACATCAGAACATTACGTTTGCACTCTTGGGATAAAGATGTTTCTGGTAATTGCTGATAGATATGGTCCTAACCGTGCTTGCCCATTACTGAACATGTCCTGCACACACCTCTCGTAGAAGATGGGGACAGCTGGGGGACATAGGGGAAAATACAATTCTTTGCCCTGTGGAAAACTTGTGTGATGTAATATTAACCCCTCATTTCACAAAACAAGGGCACATAGTCAAATTATAGTACATATTATTATGGGAGTATTATTAACTCATTTCACTGCCCTATCTTCTGTTCCTGTTCATCAGCAATTGACTTTGTCAGTTTTTCATTTGCTGAAAAACCGGATCTACAACTAATAATCTTAAGGAAGAAATGGGATGCTAATTAATATATTGCAATATGAAATCTATGCAAGGCAGTAATGACTTCATGTGTATGATTCCACAGCTGGTGTTAAAAAAATGGGTAGATAAAATCAGCAGTGCCTGGGCCAGTTGGCTTTCTTGTCTCCTTTTATCAAAAGTTTTTTCCAGGCTGTCGGGCTACTGACATTCCCAAAAAGTAGTAGACTTTGGGCCCGATTCAGAGCTGCTCGTAAGCGGCCGCTCGTTCGCTCCGAGCGATGTTTGCCCAACTGCGCATGCGTACGGATCGTTATACGCATGCGCGAACCAGTCAGTGCGGTCGAAATTCATGTGCTCACAAAATAGCGAATGCCTGATAATTTGAGTGACAGGAGGAGGCGTATGTGGGTGGTAACAGGGGAAGGTGCTTGAAAACGGGGAGTGGAGATCAGAACGCAGGCGTGCTTAAAGGTCAAAACGAGCGTTTTATGGGTGTGCATAATTAAAACAGCAGCGTCATTGACCACGTCACTGGGTTATTGTATAGCCAGAACTGCTCGCAAGATTGTGGTAGCAAAAACCAACCACAAGAATAGCGAGCAGTTCATACGCTGGTCGATGTACTCGATTAATCTAATAAATAGCGGACATGACGTAGGATGCGAGTGGCCAAGGGGCGCATTTTAAAAAAAAAACGACCGCAAGTTTTGTTCGCACGTTCAGACCTAGAGGCGTGAACAGACCGCAAAGAGCGAACGGTTCATTTGAATAGCCACCCCTATTTTCTGGACGAGCGAGCGCTAATTGCGTCCGGCTCTGAATCAGGCCCTTTGTTCACCCTGGCGTTGGCCCCTTTGTTTTTCATGGTCAGTTTATATAAAGATTTGCATTTGTGTTCTATAGCCTAACAGAGATGGTTTTACTTAACGGTTTTGTCTCAAACCCCCTTTCTCTAACAAACAGTGCAAGGGAGACACCCTTATTGTTTACATTACTGACTCCTCCTAGGCTTCATAATTATTATTATTATTATTATCATTTATTTATATGGCGCCACAAGTGTTCCGCAGCGCCTTACAAAGTACATAAACAAATTGTAGACAAGTGACTTACAGAATACAATACAATACAGGACATGAATAATATATATTGCTACATTAGCGACCATAACACCCAGATAAGCAACAGAGCATAAGCAACCAAGTGTTAGGTGCCCTAGTGGTGAGTAAGAAGTAAATGACACTATAGTAAGGAGAATAATAACAGTGATCAGAAGCTACTAGGAGCATAAGCTGTTGCTATACAGTACATTAAGGCAGTGGTTCTCAAACTCGGTCCTCAGGACCCCACACTGGTCACGTTTTCCAGGTCACCCAGCAGGTCCACAGGTGTATTCATTATTGTCTGACACATTTTAAAAGATCCACAGGTGAAGCTAATTATCTTACTTGTGATTCTGTGAGGAGACCTGGAAAACTTGCATTGTTTGGAGTCCTGAGGACCGAGTTTGAGAACCTGTGCACTAAAGGCCCCCATACATCAGAGATGGATTGTAGCAATCGTGCAATTTGCAATCGATTGTGTATAAAAATCTTTCCTTTTTAAATCGATGGCAGAATTGCCACAATCGATTGAAAAAGGGAAAGATTTTTATACACAATCGATTGCACGATTGCTGCAATCCATCTCTGATGTATGGGGGCCTTCAGGCTATAACTAGTGGTGGGTGAGAGATGCGGTCATCCAGAGTGCAGGGTACAGTCACGGCCAATGACATCTGCATTTAGCTTGCAGATTATTATTAAATATTATCCTTTATTTATATGACGCCACAAGTGTTCCGCAGCTCCTTACATCATACCTCCCAACATGACCCTCTCCAGGAGGGACACAATGCTCTGGTCCTGGACTTCCCTGGTAATGTATGATTGGTGGAGGCTCCAGGGGTGGGGCTGCAGTACAGTCCAAAATTCAAATAGGGGAGTCACACCAACTGCCAGTGAGTCCCAGCCAGTGATGTTTGGCAGTGTGTGAAATGACAGTTGGTGTGGCTCCCCTATTTGACTTTTGAACTGTGCTGTAGCCCCGCGTCTTACCAGGGAAGTCCAGGACCAGAGCATTGTGTCCCTCCTGGAGAGGGTCATGTTGGGAGGTATGTTACATAAACAAATAAGTGAACAAGAAAACAGTGACTTACAGTACAATACAATGCAGGACAAAGACATGGTTTATACACATTGCTGCATTAGTGATTATGGGGTCTTGTTACTAAGCAATGTTATGAGACAGAGTGAAAACTGATAAGTCTGTGATAAAGTGCCAGCCAATCAGCTCCCAACTGTCATTTTTCAAACACAGCCTGTGAGATGACAGTTGGGAGCTGATTGGCTGGCACCTTATCACAGACTTATCACTTTTCACTCTGTCTCATAACACTGCTTAGTAAATTGACCCCAATAGCACTTAAAATAAGTAGCAGGGAGTCAGCAACCAAGTGTTAGGTACCCTCGTGGGGACTAGGAGTAGATGAAAGTATAAGTAAGGAGAAGCACTAGAGGGTAGAGGGCCCTGATCGCGAGAGCTTACATTCTAAAGGGGAGGGGCAGATAAACAGGTGTGATACAGATGGGGTAGACAGGGAGGAAGGAGCATGGAGCAGTGGGTTAGGATGAGAGCTGGAAGGCAATGATGAAGTAGTGGGTCTTGAGAGCTGGTTTGAAGATTTGTAGAGAGGTGGAGAGTCTGATAGGGAGGGGTAAAGATTCCTGCACTCTGCAACCTAACAAGTCGCCACAGAAATACAGAGGGAGATGTTCTAAGCCTTGGAGAGAGATAATGCACCAACCAATCAGCTCTGAATTTTTATTTTACAGGCTGTGTTTGAAAAAAGACAGTTAGGAGCTGATTGGCTGGTACTTTATTTATCTCTCCAAGGCTAAGTACATCTACCCCTAAGAGCGATCCGGGCTCTCAGTTTCTTCCTGCTTGCAACGACCCTGTCCCCTTAAAAGGATATTATGACATCACATGTTCGGGAGGGCAGGCGGCACAGGATGGATTATAGCCCTGCTACAGTCCTGCAGATGACATTATAACAGCTTTAAAATACTTGACCTGAATATCCCTCCAAGCAGTCTTAGGCCATTTAAACACAACTACAAATTTCAGTGATAATTGAACTTGGTCACGCAGAGGGCCTGATTCAGACCAGCTCGTGAGCGCTCGCAAGCGGGTCGCTGATGCCCAAGAGCGCATGCGCATGACGGAGGCGGCTCAGTCGTGCGCATGCGCGAGACCCGAATAACGGCGGCCAAGCCGTCGTTATGGGTCTCGCACCATAGGGGGCGTGCGGTCGATGGTGATTGACAGCACGCCCGCTTTGGGAACGCCTACCGTCTGGGTCCCGCCCCACTGACGTCACTAGTGATGTCAGTGGGAGAGCTTTTGGCTCTGATAGAGCCAAAAGCACTCCAGGGCTTGCGGCAGCGAGACCCTACCCCAGGGTCTCGTCGCAAGCCCGATGGTCGCGATGGTCTTGACCATCGCGACCATCATTTTGGCCGCTCGCTATAGCTGTGGGTGGTCACCCACAGCTATGCGAGCGGCCAGGAGGCCGCTCCAAAAAGGAGAAGGGACAGTCCTGATTCAGAGCAAGCACTCTGTCAGAGCGTCCGGCTCTGAATCAGGGCCAGAATGACTACAATTTGACCATCTATCCAAAAATCAGGTTGTGAATAATAGAGTTTTTAACTTCAAGATTCCCCCACAACACTGATATAATATTTCCCTCTAGACACCTTATAGAAAACATAGATATAAACTTACCTTCTGGCCAGTATATTTCTGCAGAGGGTACCGAAGAGTAGGAGTTTAGATGAATTTTCTCTCTACATATATGACCCAACTTTCTCCCAGACATTGACAGTTAGGAGCTCAGCTATACAAAATATAACATTTCCTGACAGTCCTGGTCCTTCCCACATCTCCCCTAAATTTCAGAAGTTCCAGGACTTTTCTGACGCACCCGCCAACAAATTCTGCCAGTATCTATAATTCAAATATTTACATTCTTCCGTGATCTTTTCGCTATAACCAGGTCAAGTTCAAAGGTCTAATATTAAGGCTATATAACTTTTTTTAAGTTTCTTACAATCAACCTCAAAAAAGCTTTAAGGATTTTTTTAAAATGTAGACGTTTTGGTGCCGTGCCAAAGAGAGTATTAGCGCCCCCCCCATTTATTAAATAGGGACATAGTATAGTGCACCTAAAAAAGGGCCATGGCCTCATGGGGAAGGGCCAGGGAAGAGATAGGGGAGGCCCGGAGATGCTGGAGATAAAAGAAGAGGAAGCTAAGTGAGAATGATAATAAACAGGAAAATTGACAAGCCAGAACAGCACCTCCTGCCATGCGGTGCCCTGTGCCATGGCACAGGTCACACCACCTTAGTTGTGGCTCTGGTTGGAGGGGATGTGGTCATGAAGAGTAGACCTCTTGTGCCATGTATGGTAGACCTGACCGTAAGTTGCAGTATAATGGAAAGAGGTCCATAGTTAGTGGCTACCATGTTCCTCACTGCCCATCCTTTACTCTCACATGCTGCTAACTGTAATCTGGTGCTGCATTTCAAGAGCCTGTAGCCCTCATCCCCCCTCATATTCCCCCCATTTGGGGCACATATTATTACAATTTTTCCGGTACTTAGACTTGAATACATAGAACCTGACAGATCGGGCATATGCACGTGTTTTTGCATGCAGCATTCTCCAGAACCAATCATACTCTACTAAGGCTGATGTGTCATATGCATTTCCTATGCATCTCCATTTGTGACTCAAGGGGCGTAGCTGGGCTGTAATGCTGCATTCTCATGTAGGCAAGGTTTAGTGAGGACATATTGATGGAATTGTGGGCTATACAGGGTTGGAAATAAGCATCAGTGTGTCTTTTTCCAGGCATGTTATATGCACCAAGTATAGCCTGATGCAAGGGCGCCCAATGATGAGCATCAAACCAAGCAAACTATTTCTACAACTCTGCATAAGTGTGAATATACACGTGTAGTTCTGTGCATGCACTGTGTGAGCAGTTATGGGTGATTTGCATTCCAGTCTGCATGAAGCCCATAATGAGTGTCCTGATGGAAAGACCCAATACATTGTGTAGCATATTGGACCTCATTCAGAGGTGGTTAGTTGCAAGCGGTCGCGCCTCCTTGTCGATCGTTAAGCTGTGGGTTACCACCCACAGCTTAACGACTGACCAGGTTGATGGTCGCGATGGTGATCACCATCGCGACCATCGGGGCTTACGACCAGACCCTAAGGTTGGGTCTGGGCACTCGTAAGCCCCAGGGAGCTTTCTGCTCTGATGGAGCAGGAAGCTCCCCACTGACATCACTGATGATGTTAGTGCGGCCGCCCACAAAACGGTAGGCGTTCGGAAAGGAACGCCTCCGTTTTGGAAACCACCTTCCCGACCCGCCTACCAAACGGGGGCAGCTGTCGATCAACATCGACAGCCACCCCTTTGGTAGCGAGCTTCGGAGCGGCAGAGTTTCTCTGTCACTCCGGGGCTTGCGCACACGCGCAGTGCGGCTGCTGCGTGTGCGCAGGCCAAACCATCGAGTCGGTTACGAGCACATCGGCGCTCGCGACCGACTCTGAATGAGGTCCATAGTCCTTATGGGTTAACTACCAGGAGGCTCCTCAACAGGTTTAATGGTCATGACTTCCTATGACTTTTCTGGTGACTGACTGGTCAATTTTTCTTAACCAACACACACACAAGCACACACACACGCACACAAGCACACAAGCACACACACAAGCACACACACACAAGCACACACACACACGCACACACGCACACACACACTTGTCTCTTAACTAACTATCCCCTTTTATTTCTCCCTTTCTTGAGTAATAATATAGTTAGCTCCCTATTTAGCTGGCAGACTTTAGTGCATGAACAATGGCCCTCATTCAGACCCACTCGCAAACAGCAGTACGCTCGTTGCGTTCCGATGTTGACTAACCACGCATGCGTCGGTGTTACACTGCGCATGTGCGTACGGCAGATTGCGAGCTTTTTTTCTGGCGTTCCTAAAATAGCGTACAGGAAGTGACATGTCAAATGTGATTGACAGAACAGGGCGTTTTTGGGTGTTGACGGGGGTGGAGATGGAAAAACGCAGGCGTGGCGAGGCGTTTTTGGGGCGTACATACATTAGCAGATGCGAACGTCAAATGTGTTCGGACCGTCACATACGTCACTGGAACATCCTCTTTCCCTTCAAAATGCTCGCACAGTTTAGGGTCTGGATTACTCGACCACATTGGCGATGGCCTTCTCCTCCGTCCCGGGACTCCACGATGTTGCAGCGATTAATCGCGGGTGGTCACAAAAGCAATTAGTGTTGTATTGAAAACCGGCTTGGTATGTGTTTGGAAAGCAGTTTATTGGGATAGCACAAAACCGTACGCAGGTGGAAATCATACCTGCTAATGTCAGGATTACACAATCAATTGGCGTACATTTTTTGGGGGTTTTTTTGGCCTCAATTTGTTGTTTATGGCCTATTGTGACAATAATGTCATCATGTTTTAATTAGCTCCCCTTTTTATTTTTAATGTGCAATTTGCATCGTTATGTGATTTTTTAAACGTTCCTTCAAGAGGCCTTTTTTTTATACAAATGAAATGGTTTTTGGTGTCCTTTTTTGCCTTTAGGGCCAGGATTAAATGTAACCCATTTGTACAATAATGTCACAATACAATGTCAGATTTTTTTCATAAATTTATTGTTTAAACACAAACCAATTGGCATAATATTTTTTTTTAATTTTTCTGCCAAAGATACTTTTTATCAAAAATAAATAATCAATAACTGATAACATAAACGTACAAAAATAACTTAAAAACATTTCACAAGAAAGGAGAGGGAAGTTTTGACCAGAAAGGAATATGAGCCAAGCACAGAAGGAGTGTGAGAAAAGTCGCCATTGCTGTCACCGTTTTTTCGCCCGTTTGGATGGGGGAGGGTGGGCGCCAGACCGGGTCCGGGATGCCATCGGGCTGGCCTGTCCAGAGGCAGATGTTGTGGCCTCTGGACTAGGCACAGGGCTAGGCACATTTGGAGGATTGGCTGATGTTGTGCCAGAGGTGGAGGATCCTGATGTTCCGGCAGGAAGGGAGGTCGGCTCCACCATGTGCTGGCGAACGAGCTGCTCCAGGGCATCGGCGATGCGGATGTTGGCCCTGGTATTTTCCGCCAGGGCCTGACCAATGGTCACGTTGGCCGCAGCATTTTGCTCCAGGGCCTCAGCCACCCGTATCAGACTGGCGTCCATCCTCTGCAGAATCTCCGTATGGAAATCCGATTTGAAATTGAGTTCTGTGAGGAGGCCCACTGCCTGCGAGGGGGCACGCCCTGGACTGGCTTCTGCAGGGTCCTCAGCCGGATGTACTGGTTCCTCCCCTGCAGAGCCAGCAGAAATTCTGCGGCCAAGGCTTCCCTCTGGAGCAGACTCATCCGCCTGTGTCTCTGTTGGAAAAATGAGAAAAGACTCACATTAGAATCTACATATTGGCACAATAGCATTTCAGAGTTGGTAACATCACAATACTTACCTGGGCCAACATGAGGAGCCGCAAAGTCTGGCATGTCGGTATCCATGTTGGACACGCCAAACACCTCCACAGGCTGCACACACCCCTGTGCCAGCTCTTCTAAATCCGTCAACTCCAATGACACAGGGGTGGGACCCCCACCTGTCCCCCTTGCATGCCTAGCCCTGTCCGCGAGCTTTTGCTTTAGGCGATATTTGAAGTCGCCCCATCTGTGGGGAAAAATGGAAGCCATTATCCTTTGGTTTAAAATGGGGTTTGTTTTTAGGGGGGGCAAGGGTTTACTTACCGCCGTTTGACATCCCGGGCTAGACGGACATAATCACCCACTCTACTGACAGCAACGGCTACCTCTTCCCACATTCTCCACTTCTGGCTTAGACTCATATTCCTGTCTGCCTGTGGCAGGATGTCCACACACTTCTGGATCAAAACCTCCATCTCCTTTCTTGTGAAATGTGGCTGCCTTTTTTTTTTGCCCGCTTTGGCCGGAATACTGGGCCCAGCAGCCTCTTCCATGTCATCCTCCTCACCTATTTGTGTAAATTTACAGAATTCACAAAATCACAACTTGCCTAATCTTATGTTTCAAATTAATCGTTGATAGAAAATGCATGAAAGACTTACCGCCTGACTCTTGGGCATTTTTTCCCTGGTCTGTCGCCATGTCTGAGGTCCAAACAAGAAATACACCAGAATTTGAATGTGTTTTCGTGACGTATTTATACATGCGTCCTTATTTTGCGGCCGCATCATTGATTGTGCGGCCCTATGATCCCTCCTTAATTTGTGCGGGAAACGAAACACTATTTATGGCTTGGTGTGTCTCAAGTCGAGGTGGCGTTTTTGGATTGTTGGAGGTTATCTTGGCTGGAGTTTATTGATTGCGTAGAAAGGAGTTGGAGGTTGGAGAATCGTTTGTTGGTTAGATTTGCGTTTTTTTTTCCGTTATCTTTGTTGGTTTATATTTTTGGGACCTCGTTTGTTGATTTGGTAAGTTTTGTGAAGTCTAATTGTTGTTTCATTGTGTTTCGTATATTTTGTAATTTTTGGATACCTAATTTATTCTATTTTAGATTTTGTTTATTTTCGACCCCAAAGACCTTTTGAATTTGCATCTTAGATATTTGCTCTTGGTAAGTCCATTTTTTATCTTGTATTAGCGAACTAATTAGCGCATTTTTAGTAGTTACACTTGTGACTTGTATTAGCGAACTAATTCGCACATTTTTAGTAGTTACTCTTGTGACTTGTATTAGCGAACTAATTAGCACATTTTTAGTAGTTACTCTTGTGACTTGTATTAGCGAACTAATTAGCACATTTTTAGTAGTTACTCTTGTGACTTGTATTAGCGAACTAATTAGCACATTTTTAGTAGTTACTCTTGTGACTTGTATTAGCGAACTAATTAGCGCATTTTAAACAGCTTAATAATCATTCTAACTTTTTGATGGTTTAGCTTTCGCTTTTTGAGCCAACATTTCGACCCGTTTTGATGTACTGTGTTAAATGTCGCTTTGCGGTTTTGCTAAATGGGTGTTTGGCATATTTGAACTTTGGTCTAGCACAAAATGTATCCACAAAAATGCACAGAGTGAAATGTGTCAAGTAATTTTGTTGTTTATTTTCAGTTTGGACGTATCATGACAATACCCCGGCATGTAAGCAGCAATGGATGGTATCATCAAGCTAAGTTGTTTTAATATAGTTTTGGGGTGGGTCAAAAGCATTACTTTGAAATTTTTGAATTTCAGGTTGATCTGGGGAGGATTGTTCTGGCCATGCTCCCGGAAGCCGACCAACCTCAATCTCATCCCAGGCGTAGGCATCGTAGGCATGCAAGGCCCCAGATATTTCGAACACGTGTCACCCTTTTTGGAATGCCCGATGATGAGGTTTTAAGACTTGGTTGTGGATGGTACTCACATACCACTTCAGCCTCCAGCACGGCTGGAGGCAATATTTAGAAACAGGAAACACTATCACTCCCTGAATGTAATGGTGGTATGTGATGCCTCCCTCCAGATCCTGTCCCTGAATGCTAAGTTACCAGGAAGTGCACATGACTCCTTCGTCATCCGGCAATCAGGGATATGGCAGAAATTAACCAACCTACAAGCTGGTGATGCGTGGCTTCTGGGTAAGTGGAGACCTTTAGTACATAACAATGTTAAGCTTGATACACAGTGTTCCTGATGTTGTCTCTTATTTTTCACAGGAGACAGTGGATACCCTTGCATGTCCTGGCTGCTCACTCCTTATTTGGCTCCCACACCAGGCCCACAAAGTGAGTATAATTCCGCACTTACAGCCACCAGGCAAGTGGTGGAGCGCTGTATCGGCCTTTTAAAAGGCCGATTCAGATGCCTCCACCGCTCTGGTGGCGAGCTCATGTATTTGCCGGATATGGTGTCGAAAATTGTGGTCCTGTGTGGGATATTTCACAACATCGCCATAAGGAGTGGTGTCCCAATGCAGCCAGAGGATGCCTTACCTGAGGATGGCCCCCCCGAGGTTGGTCGGAGGTCAGTATGTGGGGGGGCCATACGCGATGATGTGGTGGCCAGATTTTTTAGGTAAGTTTGACCCAAACTACAGTGTTTATACCTAATGTGTTTGTGTTTGTTTGCGAACATCTAATTTTTTTTTTTTTTTCACCATCTTCTGTTTGTTCACATAATCTTTGCCACTCCAACGCTCACTACTTCCTGCTACCCTTACCAAACGTGGATCTGGTGATTTTGTCCATATATTCTGGAACCCATATCGCAACGCCATGTTTGTGGAATCATGTTGGCATGGTCCTTCGTCAACCAGTTCTTGATTGTTTTTTTTAATTAAATATTTTATTTGTATGTGTTGTATTTGAGATTATCACTGGTTTTTTTTTTTGGGACTGACCACTTTGATTTCTCATTTATGTTGTGAATAAATGTTTGGAGAGTGAAATGGTCTTCCTTTTTTTGGACGTTAACAGCAAGTGTAACCAGGTTAACACACCTTACAATTGACTAAGGGGTAATCCAGTACTGACACCAGTTGATGTAAACTAAAATATGTTTGCAGGTTCCCAACCCACACCAAAAGGAAGCCTGTCCAAACCTTTGGATTTTGAAGATTGGCCTAAGCAGCTTGCACACCAACTAGGAACCTGTAAAATGGCGAAATATCTAATTGACACTACACCCAAAAAGGGAAATGACATTGTTACTGTTATGTGTTTCTTGTGGCTGTTTAACATACAAATACAAAATACAATCTAACTTTTAAAAAAGGGAAATCCTTGCAGGAACAGTCTACTTATGTCAGGGAA
Source organism: Taudactylus pleione (assembly GCA_031769625.1). Lineage (NCBI taxonomy): Eukaryota > Metazoa > Chordata > Amphibia > Anura > Myobatrachidae > Taudactylus > Taudactylus pleione. The sequence continues at coordinate 3,097,709 of JAUIMM010000609.1, forward strand.
AACTATTTGTGTTTTTGAAAAAAAGAATGAGCCAGAACGTATATTAGAACTACAAAATTTATTTACAAAACGAAAATCAACAAAAAAAACTACTGGCGAAGGATGCCAGACAGCCGGTCAAGGGCCACAAGAATGCCAATGACATGTTGGCGCATCTGGCCAACACACTCGTCCACCTCTTGTCGACGCCTCTGTTCCTCTGTGGGTGAGAAAAGTGTGTGGATTAATAAAACAATAGGGAATCCACATTAAAAAAACAAAAACACAACGAAATCACTCCTAAACCGAAAAAAGAAAAACCAAAACAAAAAGGGGGTGCTGGCAAAAATACAAGGCCTATGTACAAATTCACACAGGTGTGATATGTGTATGTTGAAATCAGCAGGAAGAGGTAAAGGCAAACTGCTAAATCACCAAAAGTAAACCAAACAAGCACGAATAAAGGCACGACACATGATTACATACAAACAGTTTGTGGTTAAAAAAAATGAGAAAGAAAAACATACCGGGAGCCAAAACGGGAGCTCCGGAAGTCCCTCCATGTTCCTCCTCGGAGGAGCCTTCATTCCCCAAAGAACGGGGAGGGGTAATGATGGACTCCGGGGAGGGGGTAATTGGAAGAGGGGTGGGTGGAGGAGAGGGGGAAGTGGGACGGAGGGGAAGGAGGCCCGACAGTTCCGGGAGAGGGTCTGGGAAGGCTGGGGAGGAGTGGGGTATAGGGGAAATATTTGGGGTGGAGTGTTGGCTGGGGGTTGGGGATAGTGGCCGGGAATGCCGTCTGGCCGGACGGTGACGGCGTAGTCTTGGCTGTCCTCCTAAAATATGTCAAACAAATTGAGGTTAGTTTCTGGGCAAATCCGGGGCCCAAATAAAAAAAAAAAACCAGCAACAAAAAACATGCAAAAAGGAGTAGAATGAAAAAAACAGAAATAGAGGGAAAACAAGCACACGCTGATATGAGGACAAATAATTAATAGGACAGACAGGAAAACATGCACACGCAGATATGAGGACAAATAATTAATAGGTCAGACAGGAAAACATGCACACGCAGTTTGCCCCACAAACACAAACATGAAAACCACAATACATAACACTTACTTTCAAGGATCTGCATGCGAAAGCATGCCAGCAAGCGGGGCGTTCGCCGTTGCAGGTCTGACCACCTGCGCTCAAGCTGCCCGATGTTGCGGCGTGAACCCAACGACCGCAGGCGGGACCGTGCCTCCGCATACGCGGAGCGCTTCTGCCGGTTGGTGATGGGTGGAGGCTGGCTGGTGATCCGCCTATCCATCACCTCCGTAAGCACCAGCAGCTCGCGCCTGGTGAATGCGGAGGCTCTCATGATGGCAATGGAGTTTTTCATACAAAACATTTTTGATAAAGTGTGGCAAAAATTTCTGATTGGCTAATGTATTTTGGAAATTAACAGGAGCAATTTTATTGGTTAGTGTATGAGTCATGTGGTCAACAGGGCCAGAAATCTCTGGAGAGTTATGATAGGCTTGATGCAGTGACATGCGTTTGCAAATTTAAATAAAGAAATGAACCCCGGAAAATATGCGGGGATCCACAGCAATAGAACAATTGTTTAATTGTGGTTCACATGTTTTTTGAACAATAAAAGCGAATGTTCCATCCGTACGTATTCTGCGGGTAAACACAAACACGGACAAGAGTAAAGTTTCTTGCATTGTGTTGAAAAAAAAAAAACAATTAAGCTAATTGATACATTGATTGGCATGATACGATTGAGGGAGGTAGGCAGAATAAAGGAGCAGGTAATCGACATCTGACAAGGCCACTTCCGGTTTCACTTGTGCGTGCGTTCCCTTCAAGCCATTTCGGGGATGTACGTTCGCTATTTCGCACGCTCGTTAGTTAGAGGAGGGGTCGCCTGAGTTTAGGGAGGAATTTTAGATGCGAACGAAAATACGAGCGAGCCATTGAATTTAAATAATTTTGTACGTACGCCTAACGTACGTGCGCCCGCTTGCGAGTGGCTCTGAATGAGGGCCAATGATAGTACAAGAACGGCCATAAAACTGGTTAAATTCACATTCACACTTACTGCCGCCAGGGTTATTGCTGGTGATAGCAGTGTTATAGCTGGCAGTAACACCTTTGATGCACAGTAAATGGTGAAATGAGAAAACCCTTAACATAAGCAAAATTGTTTTGGTTTTTTGGGATATAGGTATTTTCGCCCCTTGATAAATCTGCCATTTTTTCCATACTGTATCTCTCCAATGGAACTGATCCTAAACCCATTAGCAAGTGTGATTATTTGATTTTCAGTTTGATGTATAGAACCCATAATATAAACTTTTACTATTCTGTTGCTCATCAGAATAAATGAAAATCATAAGATAGTACTTACATACCATCCTCAGTTCGGTTATGTGGTGCTAGACATGGCTGTGTCTCCATTAGTTCATATTTCTTTGGATCTTCAGCCATCAGGACTCCATTGTTACCAGCAGCAGCAGAGGATGAGGAGGAAGGTAAACGAGTGAAGTAGGCAGAAACTGAGGCCCTGATTCAGAGCCGGACGCTCTGACAGAGCGCTCGCTCTGAATCAGGGCCGTCCTTCTTAATTTTTAGAGCGGCCTCCCGGCCGCTTGTATAGCTGTGGGTTACCACCCACAGCTATAGCAAGCGGCCAGGATGATGGTCGCGATGGTCAAGACCATCATTACCATCGGGCTTGCGACGAGACCCTTGTGGTAGGGTCTCGTTTCCGCAAGCCCTGGAGTGCTTTTGGCTCTATCAGAGCCGAAAGCACTCCCACTGACATCACTTGTGATGTCACTTGTGATGTCAGTGGGGCCGGCCCCAGACGGTAGGCGTTCCCATGGGAACGCCTCCGTCTGGCCAGGCACGCCCCCGGCACGCCCACCAAAGGGGGCGTGCTGTCACTCACCATCGACAGCACGCCCCCTTTGGTGCGAGACCCGGAGCGACGGTTTGCCCGTCGCCCTCCGGGTCTCGCGCATGTGCACGACGGAGCCGGCTTCGTCGTGCGCATGCGCACTGGACCAACATCGACCCGCTTGCGAGCGCTCAGCGCTCGTGAGCGGGTCTGTATCAGGCCCTGAAAACGTAGTGGAGGTGAAGAAGGTTCAGAGCAAGAGCAAAAGTGGGTAATGAGGGGCACAACGAAAAGTGGGTGGTGTGGGCAAATGGTAGAAGACAGTAGAGGGTTAGATATGATTGTGGGAAAAGGGAGGTAGACAGACACACAAAAGGAGAGAGAGAGAAAGGACAAAAACACAAAACACAAAAAAAAAAGACAGATGCACACATACAATAATAAAGTTAATAATGGTAAAATAATAATATGCAACAAAAATAAAAAGATTGGAATGAAATAAGCTGAAGTGCTCTAAGAGACCTTAGTCATGTACCCAATGTTGTAAAATTGTACTATTGTCATAAAAAGTATCTTATACTGTCCCGTCAAATGTATGTTCAGTCGGTTGTAATCTGTGTGGAGAGAAATATGCACCCACACAAAAATGGGGGACAGAGTCAGACATTGGGAGATAGAGGCAAACACAGAGGAGTGATAGATATAGGAAGACAGATATAGGTAGGTACAGTAACAAGAGGCGTACACAGTGCTGGTGCTGGTGGGAAATACAGACAGCAGGGAGCACATCTGAGCCAGATTCTCTCATGTTATAACTTATAATGATATATTATGTCATTATGCTGTTATTCACATATTTTTTTATATACTTAGGAAGACTTTGTTTCTAGGGTGTGTCCTGCATTAGGGATAAGCGTGTGAAAATTATTAACAAGTATATTTGAAATAATCTATGTGCATACATTATTCATGGCTCTGGAAAGAGAACATTAATTAATAGTAATTATGTTTTTTGCTACATCTGTTTTTGAATTGGCAACTGACCTATGCTCCATAAAAGAATAAAAAAGTGTAAAGTGTCTGCCTTCTTCTTATCTTGGACTCATCATCTGGAGGTCTGTAGACCCTAGTCCAGATCCCAGCATACCTATGAGACTCATGATTCATTGGGAGACTGCCTAGACTCCAGGGAGGTCAGGCATCTCTCTGCTGTAAGCTGGGTGGGGACATAATAGTCATAGTGACAGGCGCATGGGGACTTCAGTTGCGTCTTTTCACCACTCTTACCCAGTAATCATTACCGATCGCAACTGCGATTACGCATGCAATTGGACGATTGTTGTGTACTGCGCATACGTATGCATCACAGCAGTGGGGCCTTTGCGCAAGCGCACTATCGGACTGCGATTGAAAGGGGTTCAGCGAAATGCAGGCGTGCCAGTGCTTTTGAACGCCGTTATAGGGACGTGCATAAAGTAGCTACTGCGATGCCATACGCAGCTTGAGCTTTCACTGCTTGCGATGAGGTTAGCAATTTCTGAGTAAGGTCAGAGTTTGTGCAAGTGTGCGTGAAGCTCCGATGGTATGCGATGTTACCGATGGTTTTGCAGACTTGCAAAGTATTAAGGATGTGTGTACAGGGCCGGTGCAAGGTTTCCGGGCGCCCTAGGCAACTTTTCACCAACCACCCCTGTTTCCTCCAATTCATAATATGCCATGCATCAGTTTTCCCAGTTAAATAATATGTCCCGCATCAGTCTCCCCAGTTAAATAATATGCCACTCAGCAGTGTATCAAATTCATAATATACTATATAGAATATTGCACACAGCAGAGCACCAAAATCATAATGTACCTCATAACACTGCCGCAAATTCATAATATGCCACACAGCTGTGCCTCAAATTCATTATAAGCCACTCAGTCATGAATTATGCCATTAATTTTTTTTTGTGGACTCAGCGGCGCCCTCCAGTGGCCAGCTCCCTTAGGCAGCTGCCTAATGGTAGCACTGGCCCTGTGTGTGTAAGGTAAAGTGGGCATCCTTATGTTAGGCTGCGACGGCATTGCGATAGCATTCATTAGCATATTTTGCAGTGAGACTGCGTGCGTAATTGCAGCTGTGATCCCTAATGAATCAGGCCCAGAGCTCCCAGTGCCAGCTGGGACTTGATTACACAAATTGCATGGTCAAGCCTCTGGCACCAGCTGTCTCTCGGAAGTGAGGTAGGAAAAATAGGCAATTATTGTTACTCTCTTCACATACTGTACATCCAGCATCACTGGATTAAAAGTTCTGCAGCGTCTATTGGTGAACACGGCCTGGGTGAGTACTTTGTGGAGTAAACTGGAGAAAAGACCAATTTACTACATTAAAGGAACAATTTTATTTAGCCAGATACCATCAACAATGAGTTAAATGTGTTTATACCTTCACATAAATGTTAATTGTTGCTAGTGACAATAGGTCTGATTCAGCGTTATACGTTATTAAATTCGCAGTTGCAATCGCGCTCACAGTTTATATGTAAAGATATGCTAACGCCTGCCAACAGCCTCCCAGCCTGAAACACTGTGCGACGGACTGAGCAAATGTTGCTACACCCATCCCCCTATCTGCCTTTTGTATAGAGTCTCCTGGGGTTGAGAACACACCACCATCGACGCAACATCCGACGCACATCGACTCCTCAATTAATTCCTGGGCTGCGCAGATTCACACTCAACTGTCTCTCAAAAATCTCCGAGACTGTGGTTCTGGGTTTGGGACACACCATTGAACTCCCATAACAAGCCCATGGACAGGCATCCCGGAGTTTGGCCCCTGCACCTTATGCCATCTAAAGATGGCCTTGTGCCACTGTAGACTATGGGCTACACTTTGGGACCTTCCCCAGTAATGGCCTCCGTGCATGCGTGGTCAGTAAACCACGCATGCGCAGAAGTGAAGAGACCGCTGATGTGGTCACTTCACTCCGAGCACATCGTAAGGACGTGTTCCTTTCAGAGCCCCTGTCTTTCCTCATGTGCACTTTAATACATTCTGGCACTATTATCTATTTTGCAATGCGAACATGGTAACTAATATCCCACCCAGATTGCACTGAGTATGTGATCATTGATAAATGGTCCCCAATGTGTGTAATGATGTTCTAGATTGAACACTGTGGATTGCATGACAGATGGACATGTAGAATGTAAGCTCTCACGAGCAGGGTCCTCTTCCCTAATGTGCTTCTCTTTACATTTTCTTCTACGCTTTACTTCCCATAAGGGCATCTAACACATGACTGCCAACTCCCGGCTGCTTATTGTGAGTGTTTTAATCGCTATTCCAGCAATGTATATAAATCGTGTCCTTGTCCTGCACTGTAATGTACTGTAAGTTATTTGTTTCTTGTTCACTTATTAGTTCTATGTACTATGTAAGGCGCTGCGGAACACTTGTGGCGCCATATAAATAAAAGATAATAATAATAATAATAATAATAATAATAATAGACAGATAATATCACCCTCATGGGGACTTCTCTAGCGAGTCAGCTTTGTAAAACAATTATATAGGGGTCTATTTACTAAGCAGTGTTAGGAGAAGTGAAAAGTGATAAGGTACCAGCCAATCAGCTCCCAACTGTCATTTTTCAAACACAGCCTGTGAAATGGCAGTTAGGAGCTGATTGGCTGGCACCTTATCACTTTCTTATCACTTTTCACTTCTCCTAACACTGCGTAAATAGACCCCATAATATCAAATCATGCACATTTTTATTTGCAGTACTACCTTCTCTTTTTTTGCCCATCCTACATATTTATGATGATATAATGATCCTTATATAAAAAATGACTCAACATTTAAACATCAATAAAACCACACAGCAGCATAATATATTACAGCATATAATATATGGACAGAAATATCTGTATCACACAGAAAGACTACAATCCAGCTCAATATATTTTCTCACTTGAGTCATTAACATAATACAGTAGATACTATTAGAGATCACAGCAATTAATACAATCTTATTGTAGGATCTAATAACATAAGGAATGCTAGTACAGAGAATAATGGAAAAAGTTCATGTAAGAGGATATTACAACACACTAAGCTAATACAATAGGATACATACCTCTGGATTAAGAATTATCTATATAATCAAAGGATAAAATCCTGTATATTCATATTTTCGCAGAAGGTTGATATCTTATAAAAAATCTATACACAGTGACAGAGAGTTCACAAATGGAATGGGTATGAAATCCCGTCACTGGGGACGCCTGCTGTCAATATACCGACAGCGGCATCCCGATGCTCAGGATCCCGACAAAGGTCGGGTAAGTATAGCAACCCTTCCCCCTTCTCCCTCTAACCCTAACCCTCCTTTCCTGCATCCAAACACTAACTCTCCCCACCCTAACCATCCCCATTAGTGCCTAACCCTACCCCCGGGAATACCTAACCTAACCGACCTCCCCTAGCCTAACCCCCTTCCCCCCCTGTGATGCCTAAACCTAACCCTCCCCCTCACAACTAAGACCTAACAAGCCCCACTATACTTATGATCGGCATACCGGCTGTCGGGATTCCGGCGTCGGCATGTCCACTACTGTCGGTATTCCGGGATTTCGTCAGTCGGGATGCCGGCTGTAGGTATGATAACTACATCCCTTTACAAACATTTTAACCATCACTAATATTTATTTTTCACAATCTCCTTATACTTTCCTTTAACAATTTTGTGCTTATCTTCTCCTTTCTTTGCATTATATAACATGAGTAAATGTACAATGTTTACTTTTTTTTTTTTAAATGTATATCTAATAAAAATAGAGTTTTAACTATATACAAATTGTGACCAGCCTGGCCCCAAAGTAGTTTAATAACAAAAAAAAAGTTAAAATGAACATTACTTAAGGCCAATTGTGCACTGAATGAAAGTACATTTTTCCCATTTTGTTTGAATCATGCAGAAACCTTGAACCACAGATGGCGCCTTTCATCGATTTGCTGCCTCTTATGTGGCTAGCACTTGTGGTTGCTGTCTGTAGCCACTTCTTGGCATAATTGCAGAGATGCCTGCTGCCTTTTGGTCATAGAGAAAGGGTTCAGTCCTGTAGACTTGTCATTAGGGGTCTATTCATAAAGCAAAGAAAAGCCCTGTTTTGCGGTAAACAGGGCTTTTCTCTGCTTACAGCCATTCACAGAGCAGGTTTATGTGGAGAAATTCATTACTTCTTCATCGGCACCCCCGCTCCTTGGATGAATTGTATCACCATACTATTGTATGGTGAGTGCAATTCATAAAAGAATGGAAAGATCAGCTTTCCGTTCCTCTGCAGTGTACAGATTACGCCATCTCAGGATGGCGTAATATGTGCTGCAAAATGAAATGAGCAGGGTAGTTGAATACTTCCCTGCTCTCTGCCTGGCACCCAGTGCTTGCTCCGCACCCTTTAGCTCTCAGACGCCAGCGCATGCGAAGTGAGAAGCAGACATATCGGACTCCCGATATATCTTGCTTCTAGCTGATTCCAGGCATGGCAAAGGGGCTAGTTACCGGAGAAAGACACATGACAGGTAAGTCTACAAAAATGGCTTCAAAACATCATTATATACCGGATCAATGTGATGCGATATACAGTGATATTTTTCAGTAGCCAGTACATGTTCTACATGAATAGGCCACCAAGGTCTTTTGATAGTTTTCATTGTCTTCCAAACCTGCATAGGCCACCTGGCAACAGGGTGCAAGGCGGATAGCTCCGGTCCTCTTAGGCAGGCCTGGGCTATACCCTCTCTTAAATATGAGGTTGGCTTCTGGGTGGGCCGTTTGCCCTGATGCAATGTATGTGTGGTTGTGCCTTTTGAGGAAGGTTTTATAAGGACCGAAACGTTGAGACTGTCCCTCAAGCTAGAAACCTGAGGTATGATGTACATGGAATAAATCGCTTTTTTCATCTATAAAAACTCTGGTGAGTGCTCCATTTTTTTGCTCTATGTATGCTCTCTCTTAAATAAGGTTATAAAGTTGTATGGAAGACGAAGTTGGTGGAATTGACTCAGATCCGATTTTTCATGAGCATGTCTGATCTCAGACTCCAGCTGCAGCTGCGGTAGTTATTACTGTTGTTACATGCTTCACTCTTTCTGGAATGAAAAACGACGTTAGCTGAGAGCCTCCTTAATGGCATTTTTAAATCCTAGGGGGTATACTTACTAAAGTACAGGTTTTTAGAAGTGAAGTTGTTGCCCATAGCAACCAGATTCTAGCTATTATCTTCTAGAAGGTGCTAGATAAATGATAAGTAGAATCTGATTGGTTGCTATGGGCAACATCTCCACTTCTAAAAACCCGCACTTAAAATGTAACCTCTAAGAGTCAGAGCTTTAATCAATCCAACTTTTTCCATCATCTTATGAAGGTTAATGGTTGAGTCATAGGTTTTCCACCTATGACAACAGAAGGCAATATTAGGAAACAAAACAGAAAATAAATAAGCCAGCGCTTGGTTAATATCATACTCTCCAAGGTACTCTGGTGCTGTCCATCTATCAAGGTTATTTGGGTGTGGTTAGAAACCTGATTTCTGCTATATTTCAGCCTCCTTTCCCGATGTACTGTATATGATATTACCTCTATTTCAGTGTTGTTTGACGCATGGAAGTTAATGTAGAACAATAGTGTGATGAACCAGGGAACACACATATACTCCTATAGCAGGGATGTGCAGTCAGGGTAGGCAAGGTCTCTCCTGTCATACTCCTGAGATTTGATATACAAATTATTAGAATAACAAAAAGTTGATATTTATAACTTATAAACATCTTCTTTGGTGTTTGTAATATTTTTTATAGTTAACACTCACCAGCTTCGTGGAGCTCCCTGGGACAGTAGGGAGACAAGAGATGAGACAGCAGCTCAGCCTCGCTTCTGTATAGTCAGACACTGCTTGCAGAGCTGGGGGCGGGGCCACACCACGGGCAGTAAGCTGCACAGAAAGAGAGCTAATAAAGGCATGCTTCTGAGTATGGTGGGGCGTGCCTTGAGCACTCATGGACACCCTGGATGTGACCAGGAAGTGTTTCGAGATTGGAGCTCAGTCAGCAGCAGCAAGAGAAGACACAGTGATGAGGTAGGAGAGTGTCATGTGACCAGGAAGTACACTGCAGTGTTTAGTGAAGGTAGAGTTACAGTGAGTAGGAGGGGGGAGGGGGGTAGACTCCCAGCACTCAGACCCATCTCCATGTGTGCCTTCCCAGCCATTGACACACAGCACGTCACTGTCCGATAGTGGCCTAAGGCTGACTGCACGTTCATCCTAGAGCAATTCACAGAACAGTTTGGCAGATTTCAACCATTCTTTTTTTTTTTCCAATATATGTTTATTATTTTTATCAAAACAAATAAACAGTACATCAGAATGCAAAATAAAGATCACACACAACATAGACTGATCATTCAAATATACTCAAAACATAGTAATCGTAACCAAAAGTTGGTATCTAGTCCAATGAGAAAAAATATATATAAAAAAAAATATATATATAATAAAAAATAAAAGATTAAGATATAGGTAAACATAAAAATAAATAAATAACTTAATTAGAGACAAACAGAGAAGGGAAGGGGTTGGGACGAAAGGGGAGGGAAAAGTGTGGGGGGGTGGGGGGGAGGAGTTAGATGCCTCAAAATACAAATAGAGTTGTTAATTAAATCCTGTCCTCAACCAGATCTACCATTAGAACTCCATCAGTGGAGAAGTGGTCAAGATCATGCCACAGACGTCAGATATGTTCCAGAAGATTTAAAGTTCAGCCATGGATGCCAAGTAGAGATGAACTCTTGACTCTTTTCTGGGGTCACTCGGAGGTCCTCCATAGACATGTTCATGTCTATTCGGGCAAACCACTCTTTAAGAGTGGGGGGGGAAGTAGACCGCCAGTGGACTGGGATAACAGCTTTCGCAGCACTGTTGAGGAACTTTAAGAGGGATTTTTTATATGTTGCTGGAGAACCATGGTATAGATTAAGAAGCCAGAAAGAAGGATCAGAGGGTGTCTCCGAGCCCACAATCGACTTGGTGATAGATATTACTTGTTCCCAGAAGGGGCGTAGAAGCCTACATTCCCACCAAATGTGTAGTGGAGAGCCAATTTCCTCATTGCACCTCCAGCATCTGTCGGACACCCCAGGAAACATCTTAGCCAGGGTAATGGGGCACCTATACCAGCGTGATAGAACCTTAAATTGTGTTTCAATTACAGAGTAGCTAACAGAACTAACAAATGTATTCTGGAAAATTCTGTTCCAATCAAAGTCCGTTAAGTCCAGCTGTAAGTCACGTTCCCAGTCTTTAACATATTTAGGGAGAGCAGAGTACATGTGCTCAATCAGAAGTCCGTATCCTCTCGAGAGGGAATGCGCCGGGCGTAAAGGTGCCAAGCACATGTCCTCAAAGAGAGTCAGGGGTCTGACAGAAGCAGCACGTAATTCCCCGGACTGTACGAAATGCTTTAATTGTAGGTATCTCCAAATCTCAGATGGGGGGAGGTCCCATTTAGTCTGCAATACAGAAAAGGAAGACACACCCACCTCCTCCACCAGCTGGCCAACTCGCTGTACTCCACGTCGCATCCAAATGGAAAAGGCAGAGGTAGCAACCCCTGGGGGAAAATCAGGATTATTGAACAAGGGAGTCAAGGGAGAAAATTTTGAGGACACGCAGGGAAGTTTACGCAATCTATTCCAGCGAGCCAAAGTTGGGCCTATAGTGGGATGGGAGACAACAGGAATCTTAGACATCCAGGGATACTGTGCTATATGTATGGGCAAAGATACATTTTCAAGGTGAACCCACTGTTTAATGTCAGTTGTCCGGGACCACTCCATGATCCTGCCCAGCATCACTGCGTCATAGTAACCTGAGAAGTGTGGGAGTTGAAGCCCTCCCATATGTCTACGTCTAAAAAGGATAGCATGCTGAAACCTCGGTCTCTTATTACCCCATACAAAATTTCTAACAACATTGAGTAATTCCCGGAACCAGGCTTTGGGGATATGTATAGGTAGTGTCTGAAGAAGATATAGAACCCTAGGTAGTACATTCATTTTCACTACGCTAATTTTACCAAGCCACGAAAGCCTTTTGGTACCCCAGTCTTTGAATTCAGAGTGGAGGGTATGTAGTAGCTTTTTTAAATTATCGGCAAAGAGACGGGAAAGGTCAGTGCATAGGGTGACCCCGAGATATTTCAGGCTAGAGGGATGCCAGGAAAAGGAAAAGGATTGCTTGAGCCCAGCTATGGAGTGGGGTGGAGCCGACACATTCACAGCTACAGACTTTGAATAGTTCACCTTAAAATTAGAAAAAGAGCCAAATTTCTGAAATTCGACCATCAGATTGGGTATTGAGACAACCGGATTGGATAAGACGGCTAATAGGTCGTCTGCGAACAGAGCCAATTTGTAATCAGCATCCCCAATTTTGAGGCCAGTGATGTTTGGGTTGAGTCTAATAGTGCATGCAAGGGCTTCCATACATAGTATAAAGATAAGGGGTGAGAGAGGGCACCCCTGTCTGGTACCATTATTTATTTTTACCGGGTCCGAGAGTGCACCATTAATTTTAATCCGTGCCGTGGGAGAACGATAAAGCGCTAATATTCGATAAAAGCCTACAGTGCCGAAACCCATGTGTTTCAAAATTCCTTCCATAAATATCCAACTGACTCTGTCAAATGCCTTCTCGGCATCAGTGGATAGCAGGACCACTGGGACGGAACCACCAGAAGCTAAATGTATTAGATCTATGGCTTTAGTAGTATTGTCCCGCGCCTCCCTCCCAGGCACAAACCCCACCTGATCCGAGTGTATTAGGGTAGGAAGCAGGGTCTTAAGCCTATTGGCAATCAATTTTGCAAACAATTTAACATCAGTATTAAGGAGGGATATCGGGCGATAACTTGCGCATTGAGTCGGGTCTTTACCTGCCTTAGGAATGACTGTAATGTGTGCTTCCAAAGATTGGGGGGAGAACCCACATTCATTCGAAATCGTATTAAAGGCATCAAGCATTTTGGGCAAAAGAGAGTCTTTAAAAAGTTTATAATATGCAATGGTGAATCCATCTGGACCTGGACTTTTTCCAGATGGCGTGTTTTTAAGGGCTGTCTCGAGTTCTAAAAGGGAAAAAGGAGAATCTAACCAAACACTGTCTTCCTCTGACAATCTGGGCAGGCCAGAATCGCGGAGGTACTGGGCCACAAGCTCCCGAGACGAGGCCAGGGACTCAGGAGTCAGAGGGTCTTGAAGGTTGTAAAGTTTGGTGTAGTACGAGCGAAATGCATCAGCTATGTCACGAGTAAGCGTGCACCTGACACCCCCAGAATCCTTAACCATTTGAATATATAAAGTGGCTCTTAGGGAACGTAGGGCTCTCACTAACAATCTCCCCGGCTTGTTACCCCACTGGAAAAATCGATTCCTACAGAGTCTATAATCCTTTTTTACATCGTCGAAGAGCAAGGTATTCAGGGCAGCTCTAGTCTCAATCAGGTCAGACAAAACCTGAGGGGAGGGGGAAGACTTATGCGTTGTCTAGAGATCTTTCAATCGTTGGAGCAGGGTAAGTTTCCTACTTGATTTCTCTCGCTTTAACATTGAACCTAGTTGGATGAGTTTCCCCCGGAGTACACATTTGTGCGCCTCCCACACCGTGACCCCCGAGACCTCGGGCGTCTCATTAATAGAGAAATAGTCATTAATTGATTCAATTATTTGAGACTTACAGCGTGGATTGGCAAGAATTTGCTCATTAAGCCGCCATACACATTGTTTGAAGTGAGGGCAAGAGGTCTCGAGGGTCAGAGCGATAGGGGCATGGTCCGACCAGGTAATTAGGCCAATGGTGGTGGCCTGAATTAGGTGTAAAAATCTATGTGGAAGAAGGAAATAATCCAACCTGGAGTACACATCGTGAGGTCGAGAATAAAATGTATAATCCCTGTCACCCGGATGTTGAAGTCGCCAAGTGTCAACCAGCTGGTGGTCATGGAGGGTGCGCCTAACCCTACGGTGGGCAGCCAATGAGGACCTGGCGGGGGATCCCGAGACATCAACCTCCGGCTGGATAGGCCAATTCAAGTCTCCGCCCACAACCGGTATACCCACGACCAGCGGGGCAATCCGATCGAGGACTGTAGAAAGAAAGGCAGGCTGATTCTGGTTGGGGAGATAAAGGTTGATAAACGTATAAAGCTGTCCATACGGTGAGCACTTAACCAGAAGTGTTCTGCCCTCCTCCAGAGCCAAAGAAGTCACATCTTGGAATGGGTGACGCTTAGATAGGAGAATAGCAACTCCGAGAGATTTACTTTTACTATTGTTATTATAAAAGGAGACAGGAAAATTATGGTCTTTGAGGGTAGGGGCTGCATCAGACCTAAAATGAGTTTCTTGAATAAACGCTACATCAGCTTTAGTAGCGAATAGGTCTCGAAGTAGTCTAGACCGTTTCTGAGGCAAATTTAGACCTTTTGCATTGAGCGAGACCAATTTAATGGTCGATGCTCGAGTGCTAACCGCCATCATCTACTATACAGGGTACAGAACACAAGCTGAGGAGGAGGGCATCAACTCCGCCGGGAAGAAAAGACACACTAGGGAAAAAAGGAAAAAAGAAAAATAAAACAAAAAAAACACAACACATGGTGAAAACTAAAAAAATAAAAATTCGTGGACAGGGAGAAAAATAAAATAAAATGAGTAGAAACAATACACTACCGCCACTTGGGAGCTCGGGCATGAAGGGCATGACCGAGTCCAAGAAAAACGAGGCGGTTATGGGGTCATCGGGGGTCTGTGACAACAGCAACCTTAATTAGAATACAAAATATAAAACAGAGAATAAAGTATACTCTGAACACTATATAAAACATTAGAAACAGAGTAAAGCTTATACCATATTAGCAAAACGAATACTTGATTGCGTCACTCAGAAATGTCAGTAGAAAAACACCAAATGCCTATTTAGCATATAAACTCACAATACAATGGAACATATATGAAAATAGAAGGGAGTTAAAGCCAGAAAGGAGGCTTTTGGCCATCAGTCCCTATGTATAATCACAAAAGTAAACATCTCCCGTTGAGACCGTAGTAAGGCACATTGGTTTTATACCTACTTCACTAGTGAATTCTATCTTACGCTTAATATTTATCTTAGGCTTAATAATTCTATCTTAATATGAGTCGTTATAGTGGAGCCGGTGCCATGGATGTACATTGAGTCGCAGGGGGTTTCGGGTTGCGTTGTACTAGACGCCAATCATTGTTGGGATGAGAAACTCTGGATAGACTGCAACAAAGACTCCTGCCAATCTGGGAGAGAGACCAGAGGAATGTCTAAGGCAGAGCAGAAAGAAGCAAGGTCAGCTGGATCCTTGAAGATAGACAGCTTGCCGTTGTGAGAGACTTGAAGGCTGAAGGGAAAACCCCATCTGTATTTGATGCCGAGTTTGCGGAGTTCAGCAGTCAGAGGTTGTAATGCTCTATGTTTTTGGAGGGTCATCCAGGATAAGTCTTGAAAGATTTGGATCAGTTGATCATCAATATTGAGAACGTTCACACGACGGATCTTACGGAGGATATCTTCCTTCTGAGAGTAATAGTGTAGGCGACATATAATGTCTCTCGGTCGATCTGACGGTTCTCCTCTAGGCCGTAGTGCATGGTGGGCTCTATCAAAGTCAATCGGAGAGCCGGGGTCATGGCCCAGGAGCTCGTTAAAAACTCTGGTAAGAAAGTCAGTGATGCCTTGTGGAGGGACATCTTCCGAAACACCTCGAATCCTCAAATTGTTTCGCCTCCCTCTGTTGTCCAAATCATCCAGTCGGTCTTGAAATCGCTGAAATTCAACCGCCTGACGGAGGACAGCTGCTCGAAGAGCATTGTGAGCAACAGCAGATTCAGAGGTGAAATCTTCTAGAGAATTTAGTCGAGTGCCCAGCTGAGACACCTCCGTTTGAACGGATGCAATCTCGGAACGGACAGTATCCTGGATCCTGCGTTCCAACTGTTCAAAATCCTGTTTTGTCGGCATGGAGCGTAGAAGCTGCAGGATCTGTGAAATACCGCCCATCTCTGATGTAAGATCCGGGCCCAAGGTATGTTCCTCTATCCTGGAGGGGGAATCAGAGGCCAAGGAGAACCTAGGGGAGGAAGGGGATGAGATATCACCAGAAGGGACATGTTCTTGTGGTCGTAGAAACTGTCGCAAATCGGAGGAAGAAGGGGTATCCGTCGTGCGAGTGGAGGTCTTTGCTTGGGGTCTCTTCCCGTCTTTTTGAGAGCTTTTCCTGTCTTTCATCATGAGGCAAGAGGTAAATATTAACTGCGAAGCAAAAAAAAAAAGATAGGCACCGTGGAAATTATATGTGAACAGAGTATATGGCGGTCAAGGCTGCCGTTAGACCATTCCCCCTAAAAGATGGCTAAGCTGGCATCAGCATGCGGAGGGGCCCATTTCCATGTAGTACAGGTGTTGTCACGGGGTGAACCACTTTCCGGTTGCAGCCGTAAAGTGGAAAGTGTAGCTGTGCAGAAAGTGTCTAGGCCATATAAGAGTAAACTCGAGAATATGGTGGAGACATGTAAATTATATTGGATAATCCAGTGTAATAACAGTGAGCAGCCACCAGAGGGCGCAGATAAATGGAAATAGCTCAGTCACTCCAGTGTCACTACAGGGCTGCAGATATCTGGAGAGTATCAGACCATATCCTCTTAGGGCAAAAAGGGGCACTTTCAAAGAATACAGGCAGTATGAAGAGGTGAGGGACAACAGCAGCTACCTCTGTGGCCGGAGTCAGCGCCAGTGCCACCTCCAAGATGGCGGCCGGGTCCGTTCGCGGGTCTGTAGAGCTGGGAACCGTCAGCCTGAGGCCTTCCCTGCAGCCGGGTAATAAAGCCTGGGGTCCGCGGAGATGCTGGGGGGAGGTAGGAGGAGGATCTGCGGCCAGACGAGGTGATTGCCGCGAGTCGCGGCGGCGGGAAGCCACCAAATCGAGGCCGCAGCTTTGAGATGGTGTAGGCCGCGACCGGGATTGTCGGCGTGCAGGGGACCGGAAACCAGCGGGAGCCCAGCTATTTACAGGTGAGCAGGTAGAGGCAGGTAGCGGCACTGTAATTAGTGTGCTGGGGTTGGGGAAGCACCAGAACACCACCCAGTTATGAGTGGAGACGCAGGAGCTTGCCTGAGGCACGTCTGCTCCTCTTGCCAGCCAAGCCACGCCCTTGAGATTTCAACCATTCTTGGTCGACTAATGAGCCCTATTAGCACATTGGTTGGGCTGCAGTTTTTCCCAGTACTGTAAGTAAACTATAAGCCTTCCATTAAGCCCAGCCTCTGACCAGATTGTCGCTTTTTGTTCATCTATTTGGATAGACAAATTGCCCACTGGTCCATCCAAAACAGTATGGGAGAGATTAAAGAGAAGATATTGGATGCATGTAATTATTACAGAACTTGATCCCAGAATAAGTTTCTTACTCCATGCCACTTTATAGTATAAAGTTTATACCCACATCAATATGCAGCGTTAGTGTAAAATAGTAATGCATGAGCATAAATACTTTTATTCCTATTAAATATATTTTAAATAAGATATTATATGTTTGTGCTGTGCACAAATGCTCCAGAACTTTACGTTTTTCTATTATAATTTATGTTTGTTTCTCTGCTATCAGATCTGATTGGACTTCAGGCTGATGATTGTTATACAATATGTAAGAAGTTTAGCTACATAGGTTCTGTATGTGTATATTCAGAGTGCAGTGCCACCTACTGTTAACAAAGTACAGTACAAAATTATTTTTTTCTGTGCACATACTCTGAACATTATGTTCCAGAAGATGACTTCTGCATAAAATCAGAAATGACCATACAATAGGGAATAAAAGGCCCAATATATATAGATCACTGCAATTAAAGTCAAAGAAAAAAGTGCTATTTAAAAAATAAGCATGTCTATTATTGTTATTGTTACTACTAATCTACTGCAATAATTTCTATTATTTAATTAAACTTTAATCTTGTACCGACAGGCAGGGGGTAAATTTACTGTTTATTTTATTTTAATCGATTTTAATCTATTAAAAACCGATCTAAATCGATCAACATAGATGTTGTGTTTCAAGGGCTAAATCATACATTTACTAACAGATACATTTTTTCATATTATTTTAAGTTATAGTAAATGTGTAATTTAGCCCCTAAAACACATCATCGATGTGGATCAATTTTGATCGATTAAAATCGATCTTTAGTAAATTTACCCCCAGGTGTTTTAGTTGCTCAGCATCACATAAGCTTATATAAAGAAATATATCATATATACATACATACATACAACAGGACTGATGCAGTGCTGAATGTAAATCAGCCATAGATGATCCCACATTGCTTACACAGAACTAAAAACAAATATACACCCACCATCTAACTGTAAGCCTGGATTGTTTGAATGAGCCTTAAACTGTCTGCCTTTTAGGTTTGAATAGTATTGCGAAACTTAATTCTGTCTTAAACATTAGGGAACAGCTGTTTACTCCATACTTGCCTACCGCCCCCGGAATGGCCAATAGGCTAAGAAAAATCGGGTGGCACGTCCGGCCGCCCGGAAAAGTGGACAAGTTTCCCAGAGGCTGGGGCCACCCAGCTGCAACCACCCACTTCCCCAGTAAAGTGGGGGGCACAGGCAGCCTATGACACAATTCACGTTGAATTGCATTATGGTAGCTCTGCCCCCCACTTCATAATGCCAGTAATCGTGGCACTACATAGGCTACATTATGGCCCAGACAACCCAAAGTCCCCTCTGGGAGCCCCTAACCTAAACCTCCCGCTGCCTGGCTTACCTTCGTACGGTATGCCGGGCGTCGGGCTCCCAGCGTAGGGATAATGATAGGCAACATAGATTAAAACACCAGCAACAGACAGCAGGTAGACACATTCACCAGAGAGCAGCACTGTTTGCCAACTGCCCTGAATTTGAGTATCTTTGGGAAATTGTCCAGGAGGTATGTCCTGCTTAATGCTGCTCTCTCAGTGTGCCCGTGCAAGTGAAACTGAAAGTTTTCAGAGTTAGCTCACGAGAACAAGCGCCATCTTCAGACGGCGCTGGCTCTCATAGTCCCGCTCCTTCCTATGGGAAGGAGTTCTGGGGATGCGGAGAGGGATTCCTCTGCCGCCTTCTCACGGATTCCCCGGCGGCTGTGCACATGCGTGACCTTGGCGAGTAGGTAAGTAACGCAGCTACATCTGTAGCTGCGATACTAACCGTGGGGACAGCCACTTTTCGGAGTGAAAAGGGGACAGGGGACAGCTGTTTTTCAATGATGAATTGCTCCAGCGTAATCTGTCCCCCGCTGCAAGGTGGATACTTAAGTATCCCTCGCAGCGAGTTTAATTCCTAATCATCGGAGGCCATACGGCCTCCAATGGTGAATAGGTCCCTCAGAGAGTTACACTGCACTCTACAGCAGTAGCACATTCAATGAGTCTTTTCAGAGGGAATCACCAGATCCTTACTACATGTAGACACAGTGATAGGCAGCAGCATGTTATTGGTGAAGGCAGCTTGATGCACAGGTTTGCCTTGTCACATATGTTGCCCTTGTAACATATGAGTGGGATCTCAGGCACTCCTCTCGCACACAGGGCCACTAAATACGTAACAAATCTAACAAATCACAAATTTAACAAATCCAATGACACATTTTGTGATAGGTTACAGATGGCACTGGCAGAGTCGGCCCTAGTCAAATTAGTGCCTTAGGCAAGATTTTGGGTGGTGCCCCCTCCCCGTGCGATCCTGAAAAGGGGTGTGGTCAGCACAGCGGTATCAGCACCCACCACCCCTATCCCAGCACCTCACCCCTCTCCCAGCAGTGAGCACCACAGTACCCCGGCCCACTCCCAGTTCCATACCTACTCTACTTGAACGCAGCCTGCAAAGCCGTCCGACTCAAGGTACAGCAAGCCACTGGTGGCGAACCCACTCTTCCCGTGTCAGTTAGGTGTGACTCACAACTCCGAGCTCTGAAAAGGCCCATGGTGCAGCAATCCTCCTGCGACCATTTACTTATAGTCCTGAATGAGCCTTTGCCCACGTACAGACGCTCATTCTGATTGTGTGACGCCTCAGAGCCGGCCCGGCGCTAACCACAAACTACAGTCCAGGTGCTCCGCCCCCGCAAATTACCGCTGGCTGTTCCGACACTGCCCGCTCACTGTTTGCTGCTGCTAGGCCCGATCGGAGCGGTCAGCTGAGCTCCAATCGTGGTGCTGTGCAGCGGCAGTAGCAGCTGCCAGAGTCTCTGCCCAGCGGGCAGCAGGTGCCCCGGATGTGCCTGCACCAAACCTCCAACTGCCCTAGGCGGGCTTGGATGCTCCTAGGCATTTGCCTAGTGTGTCTATGCCTAGGGCCGGCTCTGGGCACTGGACTGTATCACTCACCAGAGTGAAATTTTCTGCTCTTTCTACTTTGCAATGTGTCATTAGCACCTGTGCACCCTCAGCAGATCACTGGTTTGATAATCAGGTGAAATTGTTCTGCTGTAATCTTTCTCCCAGTGACAAGGCGCTCGCTCTCCTCCATGTGCATTATATGAAATGCCATTATCCATTCCCTGGTCCAAATCTCTTGGATGATTATGTCCTACTTTCCTCACTGCAGCACTGCCATACCCTCCTTTTATTGCCATAGACTGTACTGTAAGAATCAAAAAGGTAAAAAAAGATTTAGTGAAATGATTTTACAGTAGACATGCTTGTCAGGTCATGGAAACATTTGTCGTTTTTTTAATAGATATATTAAGGTTAGATGCACAAAAGCTGCCTATTCAAGCTTCTTTCACCGCGGCTTTAAAAATATACCGTACTGTTCTGTATAGCAGGGCCGGTATGGAGTAAGGAAGCCGACGGTCCTGACTGGCAAATCCCGGCAACGTACTAATGTCAGGCGTCGAAAACCCAACGCCTGACATTAGATCTACGCCGGGAGCCCGATGCCCGGCATACTGAATGAAGGGAAGGCGGACACTGACAGCCGCGGAGGGGGGAATTAGGTGTCAGGACTTCTGGGGGGACTCAGGGTTAGGCAACCTCCGGGAGGGTTAGATGTAGGCTAGGGGAAGGGGGGGTTTGGGTTAGGCACCCCTGGGGGGAGGTTAGGGTTAGGCACCCCCCTGGGAGACTTAGGTTTAGGCTGCGGGAACGGGGGGGTTAGGTTTAGGAACTTAGAGGGGGTTAGGGTTAGGCACTAGGGGGAGAGGTTAGGCACCCCTAAGGGAGGGTTAGGGGGGAAAATAGGGTTAGTTATACTTATCTTATTAACGATCGGGATCTTCACCCTTGCTGGGCTTCTGCTGTCGGGATTTGAATCGCCGGCCATGCCATAGGGAGGGTTTACAACTGGTACCACCCCCCAGAGTGCCAAGCCGAGGAAGAGGCACCATTACTGCCCTGGGTCACCTCTCTCTGACTTCTGGTTATGTGCCCAGAACATCACCCTGTTGCCAGGGGAGGCATTTCGGGGTTTCGGATAGATACCCTTCAGTAGATGTAACCTGACATTATCAGTTGCTATCCACGTGGACTTAGAGTGGGAATAGTAACCTGTGGTGAGGTGCTTAGCTACCCCGGTGCCCGTGCTCCTGACAAAGTCACTTCTTTGTGACATCATGTGGGATGGGTGCTAAAGTGCTCTGTTACAGCCCTGCTCTATAGTGACCTGGATATCCACACACACTGACAATTTCTCAAACGCTTGGCAAACCATGAACACAGCCCATAGGCCCATCAAGCATTTGGAGAACTGTTAATGTGTACTGAGTGACATCCTATTCGCTATATAGATTAATGCTGTTTATTTTTACAGCTGCGGTTAATGCTGCTTGAACTGATCTTACCAAAGGTTCAAATCTAGGGGTTAGGCAGGGTACACACCTGAACGATTTGTAATCGTTCCGATTTCCTATCCAATTTCCCTTGAAGGCAGAACTTCCTAAATTGAGCGTACACACTGTCCAATTTCGCATAAGATTTGACGTTTTGTTGAATCGTCAAATCGAATGCGATTTATCGTTGCTACCATACACACTAGAACAACCGTCCATAGGATCCCTGGAAATTAAAATAATGGGCTGTACAGTGTACAGTGGGCTGTCCTGTAAAAAAGGAAATAGGAAAAACGCCATTTTAGCTTTGCAGTATTGCTCTGTATTTGCTGAGGTTAGGTTATCATGCTGAAAGCTCTTCATTGCTTACTGCTCTACTTTGTTCTACAAAGTGATTATTTGGTGCATAAAGAATGGATAGTTATTGCTATCAAGCTGTGGCTGCCTATGCTGTTATTGTGGCATCACTCCCTGGTATCCAGAAGGCTCGCAAGAGGAGGAGAGTGGAGAGGGCCTGCTGGACCAAGGAGTGGTTGCTGCAGAGAGACTCCATGTCTCATATGCCTTTGCTCTCTGAAATTCGGGAGAACAATCCCGATGACTTCAGGAATTTTATGAGGATGGATGATGACACCTTTGACGAACTGCTTGCTATGGTCACTCCATATATTGAGAAGCAAGACACCAAGTTCCGCAAGGCCATCACTGCTGAGGAGAGACTGGTGGTAACCCTACGTTCCCTGGCTACAGGCAGGTCCCTGCAGGATCTAAAGTTTGGATCTCTAATATCTCCACAAGCTTTAGGGATTATCATCCCAGAGACGTGTAAAGCCATCATACATGTGTTGAAACAGCAATACCTCAAGGTAAGTAAAAATAAGGACCATTTTTTTGCTGTTTTTTATACATTTATTTAAAACTCTGCAATATGTGTAACAATGCAGCATACTAGTTTTAACCATTGCACTCCGAAGTGCTCCACATTTTTTAATTTAGAAAAATTTAAATAAAGGACATTGGCCCTCATTCAGAGCCGTACGCTCTGAGCAGAGCGCACGCTCTGAATGAGGGCCGCCCTCCATAAAAATGGAGCGTCCTCCTGGACGCTCGTATAGCTGTGGGTCACCACCCACAGCCTATACGAGCGTGCAGTTTGATGGCCGCGATGGTCGTGACCATCGCGACCATCGAAACTGCGAGCCGAAGCCTGCGGTTGAGGTTTTCAACTGCAAGGCCCGGAGTGATTTTGGCTCTATCAGAGCCAAAATCACTCCCACTGACATCACTAGTGATGTCAGTGGGCCGGCTTCTGACGGGAGGCGTTCCCTTGGGAACGCCCCCGTCAGGGAGGCACGCCCCCGACACGCCCACCAAAGGGGGCGTGCTGTCAATCAACATCGACAGCACGCCCCCTTTGATCAGGCACAACGAGCGAAGGACTTTCCGTCGCTCGTCGCGTCTGGCGCATGCGCACGACGGAGCTCCCTCCGTCGTGCGCATGCTCAGTGCAGACCATCGACCCACTTGCGAGCGGACAGCCGCTTGCGAGTGGGTCTGAATCAGGGCCATTATGTCCCACATAGTATAAACATACTTATATATCCAAATAACAATATAAAGAAATTATAGCAATATAAATAACTTGCCTGCCTCAGCACAACAATTGGGAAGGCAAAAATTAAGTGAACCAGCATTTGCCCCGACATTATATAAACAAAACCGTTAAACAGGGAATAGCAGCATGGGGCTGTAAAGCTGAAAGAAAATCACATATGCTGAAAATTGGACTGACCATGATTGTCATCCTGTGACCCATATAGCATACCATTATAAACAGCGCATTGTAAGGGAGTAGAGGCTGTATGTGTATTGCTGCTCTCTCCACCATAATTGTGGTGTGGCTGAAAAATGGGTTTGGGGGGATATGATTGTGGCTGAGGCAACAGTTGCATAAATGTATGCTCAGGCCGTACTTGTAGGTTTGAATTTTGCGTTAATTGACCAGCTAACCCGATCCTAAAAATATCAAAAATAATGCGCTCTGCGTGGGAACAGCTGATCATCTGTCATGCGACGCATTTTAAAGGCCATTGATGTTCCAAAAGCATCCCACTCGTCAGGGGGCTTTTGAAGATCATTTTTTGCTGCTGTCAGCACTTCATGTGTTAGCTGCACGTTGTCGTGTTGCTGTGAAGATTCAGCCTGAGCAACCTTCTTTCGTCGCCGTGGTGGTATAGGCTCCACCATTCTGACTGTGTCACTTTCTAGATTGACGCTTGACACCCCACTTTCTTGTGGCAACTCCAAGGCATCCTCAGGTGGTGTCGACAAAGCAGATGGCTGGAAAGGAAAATTAAATATTACATGATTATTTGTTTACATATATATGGTATGAAATTGACTTGTAATTAATTAAAATCATTGATATCTATATTTTTTATTACAGTTACCCACATCTATGGAGGAGTGGAAAGCTATTGGGGAAGAATTTGATGCACGCTGGAATTTCCCCAATTGTGGAGGAGCCATTGATGGCAAGCACATCAGAATAACACCACCTCCCAACAGTGGTTCTTATTTTTATAACTATAAAGGCTTCTTTAGCATTGTACTGATGGCTGTGCTCAATGCTAATTATCAGTTTATTTATGTTGACATTGGTAAGAATGGTCGTTGTTCTGACGGTGGCTCCTTTCAGCAGACATCATTTTATGAATAACTAATGTCAAACACTTTAAACATACCCTCGTGTGAACAAAATAAACATGGATTACCATTTGTATTTGTGGCTGATGAGGCATTCAGTCTCCACGAGAATGTTATGAAACCATACCCCCAAAGGGCACTTACCAAAGAGAGGCAAATTTATAATTATAGACTATCAAGAGCTTGCCGCATTGTTGAGAGTGCATTTGGAATTCTAAGCAATAAATTCCGCTTTTTCCATGGTCCAATTAATTTGAGGGTCGACAAGATCGACTGGGTTGTCATGGCATGCTGTGTGTTGCACAACCTACCACGCGCTAAATGCCAACAGGAAAGGTCCAATAGAACATTTATGCCTGAACAATTGGATCAACCAGAAGTGGAGGACAGGTGGACATCACTGGGACTTTCAAGTCTGCAAACACTCAGTGTTCGTACAAAGCAGACACGGGAGGACTACATGACATACTTCAATGGTGTGGGGGTTGTGCCCTGGCAAGAGGAGTTTATTAATGAAATATAAATGTACAAATTTTTTTTGCAAATAAAATGTGGTATTCCCATTTCCCATTTTTTTTACTTACCATCTCCATGCCACTATTTTCCAAATCCTCTTCCTCGTCCCTTTCTATCAGGTCAATTGAGTTGAGTGATGTTCTTTGTTCCCCTTGATCCAGGGTAAATTTCATCAAATTAAAATACCATAATGTATGGTATTTTATATGTCATCAGTACCAGATGTCATCAGTACCAGCCCCAGATCTTTTTGATGTTAAACTGTTTTTGTGTTCTTTTAAGAAAACGGTTTTAAAATTTTGAATTTCCTGTTTTACCCATTTGGGATCTGCTTCACTATGGTACGGCTTGGAAATGGCTATCAATCTCTGAATAGCACTGGCTCGCTTCTCTTTATTACAGTAATCTTTGGACCGTATTTTCCAAAGACATTCATTGTCACGCTACCCTTGAATAAATTCTTTGACAAAATCAGCATCTTTCTCCAAAGGCATTTGGACCTTGAAATAAGGGATAAAAAAATAAATTAAAAACTACACACACATACATACATACAGTCCCACGCAGTCACACACATACATGCATCAATCACACACACACACCCACACAGACATGCATGCATGTAATGTATCACTCACACACACTCATGCAGACACACACACATACATACATACAGTCCCACGAGGGCACACACATACATGCATCAATCACACACACACCCACACAGACATGCATGCATGTAATGTATCACTCACACACACTCATGCAGACACACACACATACATACATACAGTCCCACGAGGGCACACATACATGCATCAATCACACACACACATACCAGTTGTATGAGCTGCAGCAACTGTACAATACAGAAATCGCGTCTTCAGGCCTCCAGGGAGCGGACACCATGCAGGGAAGGCAGAGAATTGTGGGAGGAAATGGGAGTGGCTATATGAAGACGTCAAGATTGCACTAATTGGACAACAAATCGTCTGATCGTCCGGTTGTCCGTACACATTGTGCGATTGGCACCTTATCGTATTCCTTATCTTATGATTGTCTGTCCAGCGGGAGCGCGCAATTGTGTGTACACATTATGCGATTTACACGATTCATCGTTCCAATTACCTTAATCGTGCTGATATCGTCCTGGTGTGTATGCACCCTTAGAGATGGCTCTATGTATAATGAGATAAGTGTCTCTTTGTAATTACAGTAGTTTGCCTGAATTATATATACCGGTGGTTTTCACTGCAGGACAAGTTTGATTAAACTGAGAGGATGTATAATTAATATAAGTCAGGAAGGATTTACATTGCTCCTCTAGTAGATTGGGGAGGCTGTACATTGTAGTGAATGTTAATATTTCTGTAATAGAATTTTTTAGATTTTTTTTAATAACATAACTGAGCATATGTTTTTGATTTAATTTAGTGAGGCTTCCTTTTGTAAATCATCTTACTCTTTGTTCTGTATTGCTCTCTGTATTAAAGTAACATAAATAGCGCAAGGTGGCGTCCTGTTTAGAGCTGGGAATATTGTATCCTTCTGTGTCGCTGTATATTATATTATGTTGGTGTATATTTTGCCAAATATCTGTTATGGTGCATTTAATATCATGAAAACACATACATTGGCAGTCCTCATTTTATATATAGTAAACTTAATATACACTTTTTAAAAACATTTTTATTAAAGCATACGCATCAGAACAAAGATTATAATAGAGTAGCATATTATACAACACGTAATAAGGTACGTATCAAAGGTCTGCCTCGGCAACCAAAGCAGCATGAAAAGCAGTCAGAATGTAGCAGACAGAACATATATAATATACAATAACATTCATAATATACAATAACATACTTAGCAGGCAACAAGATACACCAATATGAGGATATGCTATAGTAAAAAAGACAATAGAAGTCAAGAATATGTGAACCATATCCAATAAATTTGTATGAATCATATAAATAAACGATAAAGAGAGACAGACATAAGATAAATGCTAATTCAACACAATTTGTGATGCTCTCCTTTCCTCTATTTTCTAATTATCCAACCAAAAACAAGAAGGACATGAACATTCAAAAGGTAAGATACCCACAAGAGGGGAACCTCAACCACTTCCAAATTATAACATAACAAAAGAAGCATTTTGTGCTACCATTTTGAAAGATCCTTTGAGCAACATGAAGCATAGGGGTATATTTACTAAAGTGCAGGTTTCTAGAAGTGGAGATGTTGCCCATAGCAACCAATGAGATTCTATTTTCATGTATCTAGCACCTTCTACAAGATAATAGCTAGAATCGATTGGTTGCTATGGGCAACAACTCCACTTCTAAAAACCCACATTTTAGTAAATATGCTCTTTAGAGTCCACACAACCAATGGTAGTAAACTGATGAAGACTTAAATACCAAAACAGAATAAGTCAGTACACCTACACCTGTGAAGGAGTTAAAGGAAATCTGGGCAGTGATCCAGGGATAAACAAATGACAGATTCCCACAGTAAAGTAGTCAAGACAGGGTTAACAGTTGTCACAAAAGGATATTTTACCTGTGAACGAGGGCAAATGCAAGAGTGCGAGCAAATAGTTGCAAAACGTGAGTGTAAAAAGTTGCAAACCATAAAAAAGGCCTTGTGTAACTGGGCAACTGTATCAGAAAACTCTTGGTAGACCAATACTACTTGGTGGGTCAGGGCAAGCAAATGAGTCCCATTGTAAATCATGGGGTTGTATGTTGCTGCGGCAGGCCGGAGATGTGTATTATCTAAATTAGCAAGGAAGGGGTGAGATAATAATGTAGAAAAAGATACAGTGCCACTGTCCGTACAAGCAGGTATAAAGGTAGTGGGTGTGGGTACTGAACTAATGTAATCTCCTTCATTATTCTAATGCATTATCAGAATGGGCACTTAGTGAAGGAGGCAACCATTAGCTGATGGACAGACTTATCAGAGGGCAGAGGCTCACAAATTGAAAAGTAAACCAAGCACATTATTATAGCATGTGTTATGATACACCTGAACAACTGCATGAAACCTCTAGAACCACACTACAGAGGTCTTCTGCCTATAAAAACTGCCCTTTTCCTATAGAGAGAGATGCTTTCACCGATACTGAGATGCCGCCAAGTCTTAAACTCAGGATAGTAGAGGTTTATACAATTATCAGGTGATCACAGAGTTAATGCTGGATTAGTAGAATAACAAATGTGAGGACAATGAGACTTGTGGTTTTTGACAATAACAGCAGGAGCTGTAACAACAGATAGCTTGATAATGGTGCTTAAAGTGATACGTAACAACAGGTGATACAGGGAGCAGAACACCATGGATCAAACTGGAGAGCACACAGAGATTCAGGATACCAGCACTACAAAGTATTAACCAGGCACTCAGATCAGCATGCTTACACCAAGTCATGAAGCTATAACTGACAAAGAGGTTGAGGCCTGGCTCCCTTTAACACACACAGACCAATAACAAAACATCAATTAAGACCAACCCCCTGCAAGTGGAATCAGTTATAAGTGTGCTTCTGCACATAGGAGAGCAACTAGTGAGAATTCCAGTAATTAAACTCCAGCTGCAGACATTCCTGTGCAGCCTCTGATCACATACACTGGCATCCCAGTCTCCTAGCAATACCCATGACCAACATGCACAGCGCTTATGGACGCTGGCGTTCAGACCTACAAGCAACCAGCGAGACCTGTGGAGGTAGTGAAACGCCACGCTGTCTACTGCGGCTCCTAACAGCATGAAAGAGATATGCATAAATGACTATGGGCTCTATTTACTACAATCCGCATATTGAAAGCGGATTGTAGTGTGATATTACCGAGTGAATTCGCATTGCAAATTCAGGCAATATCACAGGGATTTACTATAAATCCCTTGCAGGGACAGAGCTTGCGATAAAGCTCTGTCCCTGCGGATCCCATCCGCACTCTAGTCGTGGTATTTTCGGAAAAAATACCGCGACTAAGAGCCCGCGCATGCGCCGACCGACCACCGCTACTACCCCCCCCACCGACGCTAAGCCACGCCCCCCGGTGCTAAGCCCCGCCCCCCGCGATCGCGGCCCCCCACGACCCCCCCCTCCCCCCACCCGCGACCCCCCCCCCTTCATTACACTTACCTGCATCCTCCTGGCCTCCGGTGATCTTCTCCGGGCTTCCCGATCAGGTGATCTCCCATACTGCACTGGGGCCCGATCACCTGATGACCGGGCCCCAGTGCACTGTGGGAGACCAGCTGACCGGAGAGGAGCCATCACCGGAGGCCCGATCACCAGTCCCTGGATTCAGGTAAGGAAAAAAAAAAATGTTTATTTTTTTTTTTCTAGTTTGTACAGTAATCAGTGTGCGGTCTACTTAGACCACACAGCTGATTACTGGTACCGGCTCCCGCCTCTGCTCTCCCCGTTAGAGCAGAGTGGGAGCCCGGTAACCGGGGGAGACCCTGGATAACGCCACCTCCAGGTGGCGTTATTATCACAGGGCTTCCCCCGGTATTTTTTTACAATTTATTTTTAGTAACTTAGGTCGGATCACATTTCCCATTACAATTATGGGAAATGCGATCTGCTTTACTAAAAATAAGTGATACTGGGGGTTGGAGTAGAATTTTACTAATTCTACTCCAATTGCCCTGTAATAACTATAGGTGATACTAAAATAATGTGAAAAGGGTGTGAAAACACCCTTTTTCACTTTATTTTAGTAAAAATAATTTTAATAAATAGAGCCTTATGTAAGTAACACACTCTAGCAATAATCAAAAACAGTGGAATAGAAAGCATAGAACAAATTCAAAATAGAGTAACAGTAGCACAGTAAATACACAAAATGTGAGCCACAATGGATGTGATGCTGCTCAAATTCCAACAGTACAATGATGAAGATCACATCAGGGTTGCTGACTTTTGATTTCTCCTCCCTGGGAGGGAAGCCTGGGGAGGAGAAGCAAGTGGGCGGAGTTGGGGGCGGGACCGGTCGAGTTGTATCATTAAGCCACGCCCTCTCACGGGAATTAACCGCGACCGCCGGATATTTACAAGAGGGGGCAGGGCCTAATGACGCGATTCTCATAGAATTGCATCATTAGGCCCCGGCCCCAATGCGTGAAGCCGCCGATACACGGTAATGTTCTCCCCATTCTCCCCAATTCACTAGGAAGTTTTGCAGAATGCGGGAGAAGTGCCTACCCTTCCGGGGGTGTGGGGGGTTAACCGAAAAATCTTGAGCCTCCTGCGATTTCTGGGGGGGGGTAGGCAAGTATGGATCACATGTGATGACTCAAATATATACAGAATTCTGGCAGGTGAGTACTGTAGGCCAGTCCCACTGACAGTCAGCAGCAAAATGGGTCCAGGTCACATTCACAACTGACAGTACAGGTTTATTAAACAGCTGTAACGGCTCATCCAACAGTTGTAGAGGCTCAAAGAGTTATAACAAGAGTTGCATACCCCTAATGAAAGGCAGAGAGAAACATGGTAGTAGTGCCAGGTAGTAACTCCGAGCAGCTGTGGGAGGTAGGCCTCCCAAGGCCTGGCCCACGATAGAAAGCGAGAGAGGTCCAGCCACCAGTCAGCACTGGCAAATCAGGCCCCACACATTCACAAACTCTAAAAAGAAGCCACAGTCAAGGTGCAAACTCCAAACCAAACGGGAGGTCTACTGACGTCTATTCATATCGCTCCACAACCCAATAGGATAGGAGCCTGGAGACTGTGCCGCAGCAGAGGACTCCAGGCACGGACCGATCAGGCTACAACAGTGAGCAGTCAGCAGCAGAGGGCTCTGGAGCAGTGTTGCCAACTCTGAAATGAAAAATAAGCAACTGATGAGTGAAAAACAAGCCTAAACCAATTTAAACCCCCCCCCCAAAAAAAGCTCAACTTAAGGGGTGGGGGAGATTAATTTAATAAAACCACAAACTATTGTTTATTGTTCATTTTATTAAAATACATATAAAGATTTATACAATCTGCCTTTAATGTCTTCACAATTGGTTGGTTACGGGATGCCGGCAGTCAGAATCACAACGCCCAAAGGTAAGTTGCCTAACCCTAACCCACGTATCCCACAACCTAACCCTAACTGTCCTCTTATTACCTAACCCCTAAACCTAACCCTAATACCGTTGGGTTGCCGGCGTTCGTGATCCTGGTGCCGGGATTCCGACTACTGTCGGTATTTCGGCGCCAGTATTCTCAGCGCTAGCATCCTGACCACCAGGATGTCAACTACATCTCTTTACAATGATATTTATCAGCACAATGTGCGAGGTAAAGTGCAGGGCACAATGGGCCTGATTCAGAGATGTACGATGTCGCTAATGCAATCGCATCTGTGATTTCGCACGGAACGCAGCTGCGAAAATATGCTAATGTTTCCAATGCTTACCTGAGCATAGGGACGCCCACTGCTGCCCTCTCTTATCCATTTGATGTCACGCACCAGTGTAAGCATCAGTAACATCGACGCAGATCGGGCAGCCATGCAGTATAGTCAGCAAGTCTGACCAGCCACAAACGCTCCAGCTCTCCTGACACGCAGAGAGCTCTCATGCTGCGTAGGAGATCGCAATAGCTAATTTATGCACGCCCCTGAAATGGCGTTTAAATGGTTAGACACGCCAGCATTTGTCTAACCACCTTCCGTTATCTCCCCCAAACGCTGACTACCTGTCACTCACTTTGCAAATAAAATGATGGCAAAACAGTCGCTGCTCGTGCACAGTGCAGCTAACACACAAACAACAAGACCAATTCTGCTTGTTATAAGCGGGATAAGCAACTACTGTATGATCCGAAGTTGCAGCTCGATCACCACAACTGTCTAGTGGAGTCATGCAGGAAGATGCCGAACTGCCCACAGAGAGTCCCGGGTGAGGTGCATTAGTAAGCACCGAGCAGCCTCAGATAGTAGCGTGGGTCACAAGACAGATGCAGTTGCCCCGCAGTGAGTAGCGAAGTGGTCCACTAAGAGGACACATAAATGAGCACCGGCAGCAACAGCAACGATGGGCCAACTGCGGGCAGGGGGGAGTTTACCTGCAGGAGAAACTTCAACAAGCCCTAAAGTGGAGGTAAGTTCAAGCAGCTGAAGTCCTGCAGCACGAATGGCTGGAGAAGGGGCCCACGCAGCTCTATCTGCAGAGAACGATTCTGGGGAAAATAAGTGTCAGTTCATCAGACTCTCCAACATGACCCATTCCATCAGGTACAAAATGCTCTGTTCCTGGACTTCAGTCTTAATTTATGATTGCCATATCCGTCACCTGTGGTCAAACACTTTTTATTATCAATTAATTAGTCCAGCACAGGTGATGGCAATTATAAATTAAGGGGGAAATCCAGGAGCAGATAATTTTGTACCTGATGGAACGGATCATGTTGGAGGGTCTTGGTCATTTGTAGCTGGCAATGGGGCAGACGTATGAAGCTCTGGAAAGTGATAAAGTGCAGAGTGATAAACGACCAACCAATCAGCTCATAACTGTCATGTTACAGGCTGTGTTTGAAAAATGACAGGTGGGAGCGGATTGGTTGGTCATTTATCACTCTGCACTTTAACACTTTCCACAGCTTCATACATCTGCCCCAATATATGGCTCAAAAAGCTCCTCTTAATGGTAGGAAGTGGAATCCACTGGGTGTAGTTAAGTATATCAGGGAAAAGGCTGATATGGCAGAGGATTGCAGAGAGTTAAAATGTGGATGGACCATCCACTGGAAGCCCAATATGCACTTTTTTTAATAAATACCTCTTTGTATTTTATGGCGGTCATTGAGATGCTGTGTGTACTGTATGGCGGTCACTTAGTTCTGGCTGTGTTTCTTGATACTGTTTCAGTAGTACATGTGTGTGTGGGACTATTAATATAAAGTTATGGGTAATTACTGATATAATTTGGATGCAAATAATGTATTTAGTTGTCTAGATTTGAATTATGAAACACCTGTGCCCGGGGTGCGTATTCTTCCCTTCATGTAAAAGCTGGCTAGGTCTCTGAATATAGGGTAGGTGCAAGAACTCCTAAAGATGATGACTAGTAGCAAACCAGACACATATATAATAAAGGAAATGGTGTGTGGTGTGGGGGGTGGAGGGGCTTGGACGGCACTCCCTAATTTTCAACATAATAAGAGGTGCTACCATGCTGAAACTTGTAGTACCATGCAATAAAAAATGCAGATGCACACTATAAGCAGTAAGCATACTAAGCAATATTTTTGTGTCTTTTATCTATGCGTGATCCCGTTTTTATCACTATCCAATTACAAAAGACGCATAAATGCATTCGCACGAAAACTGTTCTTGGACTAACCAGCGAAAAGTACTGGTGAATTTGGAGAAAACTGGTGGTACCGCATAAAAAGGCTAACTGACATTGGAAATCAAGTTAGATAGTGGCCCTAATAAAAGTATTTGGTGTTCTTAAATTGTGTCAAATGGCTGTTATATGCAAATTTACATAAGTGTGGAAAAATGATAAAAAGCTATTTTCTGGACCAAATAATTGCTGCACTTAAATTAGGGATACATTAAAATGGGTGCAAGTATATTTTTGAGTCAAAAAAGTGCACTTTGAAATTTTTTAAAAAATACACCAGGTGCAGACACCTGTAATGTTTAAAACACATGTCCCATCCACACTGCCCCCCAAAATACCAGACCCACTACTTTGAACTAATTTTCCACTTCTTTAAATTTTTTCAACCCCAAATTAACATGTAATTATTGGCCAAATTAAGCTAATGAAAATAATATATTTACCTAATTTGTCATTAAGGGGTGCGGGGGGGGGGGGTGTCCAAGGGTTTCTGAACCAAGTACCCACATTTAAAAAGAAAAATAGGGATTTGCACAACTTTTTACCTGCTTTGAGATGGTGAAAACAGTTTGCCAATTTTTATCTATGGATAATACGCACATGCGAAAACTTTGGCAATAGGATTGCACAATATTGCGGCTTTTTACGGATAATTGATTTCCCCCGTAAAAGTCAAAATAATTATTATAAACTCTACAATTAACATGGAGTATAACTGGGGTTCTTAGAACATGTTTGCCCAAGAATGCACGCCCATCTACCAGGTCAAGGTGAACCCCATCAGGTGGGTCCCTAACATCCCTAATACTATATAGATCAATTTATCTAGGACTTACCTATAATAGTGCCCATATAATATGTAGGTACAAATGTAAGAACCTTTGCTGATTAAAATAATGTAAATGCAGATGTGGCCACTTCTCGAAATGCATACAACTTTTCGCAGCTGCGGAAAGTCAATGCATTGGAATAGGCGAAAAAAATTCGCCTATGAAAGCTGTCGAAATAATGTGCAGAATTGGGGTTTTAGGGTGCAAACTTGCGGGAACCACCCTGCACCCTTGTGACAGCCCCCTAAAGGTAAACTGTGTAAAAAAAAAGTTGAAAAAATACTTAAGAACACCCCAAGAAATTATTTTGAAAAAGGGGCGAAAAAGTACAAAGTTGGAGGACATACTTAAAAACTAGCGAAATAGACTCCAGGGGGGTCCCCAAGTATTCCCCAGGTGTTTTTAAGTTTGCAGGTGGTTGCGGCAGGTGGATTTTTTACGTTTTTTAAAACTTCACTTTAGCAACTGTAAAATATACTTGTACCCATTTTCATGTACCCCAAATTTGCTGGAACTACTTATTTTCTGCAAAAAAACCCTGCTAAATGCCATTCTTCATCACTTCTGCAAAGACGCTAATTAGCAGCTACTGAGAGCACTTAAGTACCCCAAATACCTTCAGCAGGCCTATTCGGGGGTATCTATAGTGATCCCCAATGTCAGTGCATCTTTTGGGGGGTGTCAGGCTGCTTTCCCCAAATCTGACAGTACTTTTCGCCAGGTCAGAATTAGCCGGGTCCCGTTTTCACTGAATTGTGATTGAATACGGGGATAGGCGGTGACACGCGCGATACTGTTTCGGATGCAAAACCACTGATGACTGTGAAAAGTCCAGCATGCCAAAAGTCCGGGACTTTTCGCACCTAATTGATTGAATACGGGCCTGAGTCTGATAATATACACTGTCTCTTTATAATCATTATTTTTTAAATTAATTTTTAGGCAGATTTTTTTGCCCCCCTGCTCTGCAGAGCACCATAGTAGTTAAATTTTGGCTATAGAATGCACTTGTCTCTGCTCCTCACAGCATACAAACTCTCACATGCAGAGGAATATCCCTTGGAGAAAGCTGTCCTCCCACGACCACACTGGCCCCCTATGTAGCCAGACAGTAGGCCAGCATTCTCCAGCAATGTTCATTTTTGGTGAGCTACTCAGAGAGTCCACTCATCTTTTACCTGTAGATTGGAGCAACCATCTGCACAAATGGTAAATTAACCATGATCCTGGCTAGGCTAGTTGTATTGGGTTTTGTTAGGGAAGATCTCCTTCAGTGTGATTTTCCTCTCTGCTCCCCTTCCCCACTCTCAAAGAAGAAGTACATAATGTCGATGTTTACACAACTGAGCGCGTCCGACGGTGCATGTGTTGCAATCGCACTGTGCAGGCGTCACGTTACCTTTGCCATGACGCTCGCAGTGAGGATCTACTCACAAAGTGATTGACAGATATAGACCGTTTGGAGATGTCAATGGGGAGTGGTTCAAAAACTGCAGATGTGTCATGGTCGTTTTCGGGGCATCTATCTGCCGTCAGCTGCGATTGTGTGCGTAGTGAAACATGGTGCCTGCGTCGCTACTGCCGCAGCCAGTTTGTGTAGCCATAGGGCATCCCTAGCAGTTGATGGGCGTCTATCTTCTGTTCTGGAAGGCAATTTGCTATGATTAGCAGTTCCAAAGCGTAAAAAAATCTCGACTGCGAATGCAATTGCGTACAAATATGAATCAGGCCCACACTCACAAACAGACCTCAATTGTCCTTTCCATCCTTTGATTGAGATATTACATGATGTGCCACTTCCTATTCTGTCTCTTTGATCAGCAAAGGATGCTAGCCCTACGGTTTTGCCTTTTTGAGCCCCAAGATTTAAGAATGTAATTTTTCTTTCCTGCCTTATTGAGCTGTAATCATTAATGGGCTGATTCTGAGTCACACGCAAAGTGACCGTAGTTTCGGACAACTACTGAAGCCTGATGTACTACCTTATGCTAATGCAGGAATCTGTAGAACTAATGCGGAAGTATGTGCGTTTGCTGCCCATTGATTTTACGTAAACTGCCGTAACTGTCATCATTAGCATGGAGTGAGCAAGACTCAGAATCGCGCGGTGCTTTAGCTACACCTACACGCCCCCGTCTCTTCTATAAGTCATAGCGGTTACTGCACAGTTCCCGCCATCAAACACCGTATTTCACGGGAAGACATATGGCGGTTGCAGCCAAGTTCTTTCCCAAGCAGTGACGTGCGGTGAGGTCAATGGCTGGGGAGGCACACATGTATAAAAACACAGTTTTATATCAAAACCCTGGAGCATGACAGAGAGTATTACTCTGCCTACCATAACTGCACGTCCCTGCTCCCAAGTTCTGTCCAACTCAGAATTGGACAGAGATACAAAAAATGCATACCTTTGCCTCTGCCCATGCACTGTATCATAAACACGCCATGTGCACCCATGAACAGAGACTCGTCCGCCTCAGGATCAGATCCTAAGGGCACTCATACGTCTATCTTCCTAGTCCCACTGAGTTTGCCTGTATATGCTGTCGGTGATGCCCTTAGGTAAGCAATCATGCTGTACTGTAGCTCAGTATCTCCCTTCTCAGGGTAATGTGGGTTATGGTTGGCAAACAGAAGCCTGCACACCAGCTGTTTTGATATAGGCGTGGCAGGAGAAGTGGCGCCTAAACAGAAAATGATGATAATAATATTGGTTGCCAGGACAAATTCTGAGTTCTGATGTAAATAAATTGTAATGTTAAATTACTTGGTCACTAGTACTATAGTACTGTACAAACACATTATACATCGCTTACCAGAGAAATCAGAGGCGGAACATTACATCACCAGTCCCAAGGCAAAATTTGGGTAGGGGCCCGATGATGATACTGTAGCTTATTGGGGCCCCATCATATCTCCAAAGATGACATCTGGGGCTTCTGTTGATCGCATCTATGTTCTGGACTAACAAATGCCATAACAGGCCCCAGATCTGTTTTCCGATGGCACAGGGGATGCTTAGTGAGATGTTTGGGGTAGTGAGGACCACAGACGGAGGGGGATCAATCTGTCATTACTGCCCCAACT
This sequence comes from Taudactylus pleione, assembly GCA_031769625.1. NCBI lineage: Eukaryota > Metazoa > Chordata > Amphibia > Anura > Myobatrachidae > Taudactylus > Taudactylus pleione. The sequence goes on from JAUIMM010000609.1 coordinate 3,135,037, forward strand.
CTGGGCCTCACACCCTACACCCACTGTAGTTCTGCCAGTAGAGTATATTCATTTGCTGCACATCAGTCCATCCATAGTACAGCTTATAAGGTCTATTCCTTATCAATTAAACTCAAAAACACAATACGGTTATTTGTCAGAAGCCAATTAACCTTGGTGTATTTTTTGTAATGAGGGAGGAAACCAGTGCACCCAGCAGAAGCTCACACAAATAGTGAGAACCACCACACACAGATATCTCCAATATTTAACACTATGGGCCTTACATCTCCCCAGGGTTGGACTGGCCTACAGGGGTACAGGGGAAATCTCCGGTGGACTCCTCTACCTGGGGACCCACCCCCTTTTCTAGGTATCATGTTCCGGACGGTGTTCTGAATTGTACATTGTTACTCTGTAACCTTGTGGAGCAGGACCACTGGTAAACATCGTTTCTTGGTTTGCTTCTATAGATGCTACACCAAGATTTGCCTAATGGTTAGCCAAGTAACTGTGGTGGCTGGACACACCCCCCTGGTTGATGACCACAACCTTTAAGCATGGGCCCCTAACACTGTATTTCCTCGGTGGGCCCTTTATTCCTCAGTCTGACACTGTGTCTCCCAGTGCTACAAACAAGGTCACTGATCTCAAAGTCTGCGTGGGAAGTAAATGATTCAGTATTTACGAATAGCTGCCATGTGAAAATTTATCATTTCTTAGTATAAGCTAAAAGGATTTTTGATCCTCAGTATTTTCAGGGGTGTGCGGCCTGTCAAGTGCATCAACCCCTACAAAGGTTAATTCCCTCCTTCTGCTTATTCTTTCATAAGTTTAGAAATGCGGCAAATGACATGTTTGGAGCCTTGCACTCTTGCAGCTGACTGTGATATAAAAACTCAGTCACCTGTTATGTATCCTCGCTACGTTCCCCAGAAGAGAAAGGAGGACCTGGGGGGTCATACTGTCAATCATTTTATATTAAACTACTGGGATTTTTCTTATAAAAAAAACTATCATCAGTTTTTTCTTTGCGATTTTTACAGGTAAAATTCAAAGAAATCACAGAATATTATAATCAAATATTGATATACATGCAATGCTGACACGTTTCCTCCACGTGACACCAGCTACGGAACGCCGTATACCATGATCTTTCCAAGTTTTCATTTCTATGGAGCTTTTTGTGGCACTTACACAAAGTATGGCTCGCGTGCTGTATGTAGTCCACTAAGCAATTGGGTCCAGCTCGTTGCTTCTTCCCCTCTCATGAATCGATGCCTGAATTAAAGAAAACCCCCATAGGGAGCAGCAGGCAGACACTCAGCTCAGCAGCCGGAGCGCTGGCCTTAGGGACCATTCACAATATACAATTTTCTATACAGAGAAAGAGAGGTAGTGTTGTGCTAATATAGTGCCTCATTTATCAGCATGTTTTATCATACACAACGATTTTTAAAACTCCTTGCGTATGATAACGGTGCATCAGCCAATCAGCTCCTAACTGTCATCTGTTTGAAAAATGACAGTTGGGAGCTGATTGGCTGGAGCACCATGTATTTAAAACTTATTGCGTATAATAAAACTCGTTGATAAATGGGCCCCATAGTGTCCATAATGCCAGATCTCTGTAATGAGTGATGGGGTGGGACCAGTGTGAGAGGAGGAGATGGGCAGTGACCAGACAGCAGCAGCCAGCACTTTTTAAGCCTAGGATTGGTCATCGGTGGGTTATAGTGCCATCAGTGCTTAACATAGTTGCATTTAGCCATCTATGGTCTGCACTCCTCAATGGCCTTCCCTGCTGTGAGGAATGGCAGAAGGTGGACCACTTAGGGAAGGGGGTGGGGCTTAGTGGGCCAACAGGGGGTGGGTTTAAGGTTTGTTTCCTTGCATTGAGGGTAAAAAAATTGCTGCATATCAGCGATTGATGGCAGAGAACTATCGGATATCTGTCTTCGATGGCAAAATCATTAACCGTCGATGGTCAATGGACATCTCTAATTCAGCCCATCCACAGAGCTAGTAAGGGTAGGGGACATCAGTGACACAGGAAAGGAGGGGACTTCAATGATCTGAAGTTAGCACAAGAAAATTCTTTTTATCCCCTCTGCATACCGTCCCGCAAGTGACATTTCACTGTAATACTTTACATCCCATACTTTTCTTCTCCCATCTATCAATATTTTTAAGATAAACAAATATTCCGTCACATCTCTTCCACATCCACTAACACCTACTACTAACCTTTGCTTAAATAGTTCCCTATCTTTGTAATTCACTAAAGTTTTTACTGTACATTTGTACAATAAATACCAGTACAATTTTATTGGTAAGTATGGTAAATACCCCCAAAAACTTAGCATGTAGCCCACGGCAGTTTGCTACAGTAAATCTCGTATAGTGGTCTCCTTTGCTGAAATAATCACACACCACTTGTCTAGATTGGGCCTAAGTGGTTGGTGATATGGTGGTTATTGGGGTGTTACATAAAAACTTTCCTTATATTGTTAGGCAAACCTTGTTTCAGCCTGTTTTGACCCTGTTCCTGGGTAGGACGAGGTCAGGGTCTGCATCGGTGGATGCAGATTTCCCTGGTTCATAAGTAGCCAGGAACCGGCCAGGCTGAGTAAGTCTCAGCTTATGCATCCTGGCGAAAGGGGCAGCCATCGTGACCCATCAGTGGCGTATCTATAATGGGTGCAGTGTGTGCATTTTATTTAAGTTTATTTAATTTTATTTTAAACTTACCTGTCCGTGATCCTGCGTCAGGTGTCAGCGCTGCTCAGAACACCGGAAAATGGCCACGGTGGCCATTTTTTCTGTGTTCTGCACATGCGCAGTAGACTCCTGGCACACTGTAGTGCCCAGAGTCTATTGTGCATGCGCAGAATGCCAAAAAATGGGCACCGCGGCCATATTTCCGGTGCTCTGCACATGCGCAGTAGACTCCGGGCACACTCTAGTGCCCGGAGTCTACTAAGGCGCCGGTGGTTGGCTAGCCACATCAGTCGGCTGCCGGCTTGGGGAGAGAGGAGGGGGCCCCGCAAGGAGAGTGCACACGGGCCCCCTCCTCTCTTAAGACGCCCCTGTGACCAATGGTCTCGATGGTGATCCGAGGCTCGGATCTCTCAGATGCAGCAAGTAGGTGTCTATTTCCTCAAGACACCTCCTGCTCCATTTACTTTTTGTTGGATGTTATTTCACAGCTGCTTCTGTGCATTTCCACAATACCGTCCATCTATGAATCAGGCCCACTGTGCGGTCGGAATATGAAAACACATATACACAGAGCGACAGTTTACTACCACAATGATGGGAATACCGGAAAATGATCCAATCAGAATATGTTTGGACTTCAGCTCACTTTGCACCAATAATAGACACTTTTTAGTCTTTGTGTAATGAAATATCATAAGGTGTATGACCTAAAGGCATCTGTACATTGGTTAAATACTTCATGGAAAGGGCAACAGAAGTTTCTTAACTAATTATTATTTGTGCAACTGAATTCTGATCAATTATACAGTACTGGTAACAGGAAGGTGATAACTAGAAAAACATTCCTGCTGTGAATAATTCTGTTAGAGCCCTTCCCAAGGGACGACATTGGCTCAGGTTTTGTAATACTCAGGGAGAGTGGCTCAGAGTTCTATCTCCTGAGTAACAGAACTGATATAGCACCCTAACACCATAATGAACCTGCTAACAAGACCCTCATCCTGAACTAAGGGAGGGCGTCCTCTTTGGAAGACAGTCTATGGATTTACTATCAGGCCATACAGACTGTATGAGATGTGTTTGTAGATAGAAAGAAGTAGTGCAGCACTATTCCCTCTATTTTGACAAATTGCATAAACTTTACATGCTCTGAAGGGAAATACTTTTAGCATGCAAAGTAATGCTCGTCACGTGTTCCAGTATTCACTTAGGTGGCTGAAATGTCCACCGGAATGAGGTATCAGTTATGCCATAAGCTGGCCATACACTGCACGATAACCATGCAGGCCAGCCGTCCAAATGACTGGTTTGAATGATTGTCGTTCAGTGGACTTGAACGATGATCGCTCATAGCCAGAAAAATGGTCTGGATTGTGTAGTGTATGGAGGCGCTCCGATTATCAGGTAGTTGCTCCTGTCTTATTCCTTGTCGGCTGCATTATCATGCAGTGTATAATTAGCATCAGGGGGAAATCAAGAGAGGGCAGCGCCAGAGTGCAGCCTTTGTTCAGACCCCCCCCCCTTCCTGTCACCGGATTTTTCCTCAGTAGACTCTACTGCGCGTGGGCTGATCTCCGCGAAAATGACGCGGGCACTATTTTCTCATTGATTTCCGTACACATGCACACATCTCTAGAAACATCTCACCTTTGCCATGTTTCCAGTGATATCTGCGGAGCAATGATGAGTTGCTCCGGCAATGCCACGGTGAGTTAGAATGTTAATTATCAGGGTCCGTTCGGACCCCGACAATTAACGTCATGAATAGGCCCCTAACTCAAAATAATAAAAAGAGATGTGCATGTGGTTATGTCATTTTAATTAATGGTGAAACCAAATCTCATGAAAAACAAGGCAACACCCTCTAAAAAGGAAACCCATTGTGTAGAGTTAAGGGCCCCATACATCTGCCTGCCGTTTCCCTGATTCCCCGATGCGTCCGGAAACCACCGAGAGGCGCCTATCAATGATCGTTGATTAGTCGGGAATATGAAATCCTTCGGGCAAAATTTACTAAGCGGCGGTTTGACGGCGGTTTCTATTCTATTCTAAGCCCCGGCGGTTTGGTGGCGGTTTCTATTCTATTCTAAACCCCGGGGGTTTGGTTTTGCAGTAGTTTCTAAATGACAGCTCTGATCTATTCTATTCTAAAATGTGTTTTGACGGCAGTTTTGCAGCGGTTTTGTCCTTAGTAAATCTGCACATAGCAAAACTGCCGCCAAACCACAGTCAAAACACATTTTAGAATAGAATAGAACAGGGCTGTCATTTAGAAACTGCTGCAAATCCAAACCCCCGGGGTTTAGAATAGAATAGAAGCCACCACCAAACCCCCGGGGCTTAGAATAGAATAGAAACCACCTCCAAACCGCCGGGGTTTAGAATAGAATAGAAACCGCCACAAAACCGCCGCTTAGTAAATTTTGCCCTTCATGTTAAAAAACCTTGATTTGCTGATCACAATCATGTTTTGGTCGGGATCAGCAAATCAGGGAAATCCAACATGTTGGATTTCACTGATGCCCTAATCCTGACGTTTGGGGAACTGGGAATTGCCCAAATCTATAGCAGATTTATGGAGGCCTTTACACTAAACGGCAAATTCTCAATACAGCCCTTCTGGGTAGAATTCTCATTAGTTTAAGCAATTAACAATTTTCCAGATAGGTGTGCACTGTTATTTTTTTTTCTATTTAAACTGGTGATTTACAACCATTTCTGGCTGCAGATACAGTAGCTCTATAATTATTATTTATGATAGAAAAGAACCTAAGAACAAAAACTTTTCAGCTCTTAATTTTATAGGAATCATGTTACAATAAGCAGTGAATCATGTGGGATCAGGCTGGATATTTCTGTCACCTTAGATATTGCACTGTGCCAGTTTTTGAAGATGATAATAACGCCTGGATTTGCTGTTTTATTAACATCATCCGAAAATGTAATATTATAAAGTCATTGAGGGATCTGAAACTAAAGCCATTGGCTTTTCACATTGCTGGTAGAAATGAAAGGGGGAGAAATGTCAGTGTCACTAGGCATAAATAATTGCATACTACTTTATAAAATAGAGCAAAGACTAATAAGATTATCCGCTAAAATCTAGATTATAATATAAGCAGAAGCATTATCTTGCCGATAGGTAAGCAGCATACATCTCATTGGGACTTCGCTCTTGTTCTTAATACAAGTGGTCTGTAAACAATGTGTAACAAGTACAACAGACACAGGGGAGGGATTGGTGTATTTTTTCATCATTCATAATGTCGACATGAAAATGTTGACGTGATCATACGTCGATTTTCCTCATGTTGACACTGATGGAAAGTTTACATGATTAGAATGCAGGGACATGCAGTCAGCGTAGGCAGGGGAAGCAGAGTTTTGACTATAAAGTAACATGATTCGAATAATACAAAGAAGATATTTATAACTTATAAATATCTTTTTTGTATTATTCTGATTGGTTTTATAGGCAAAACTCACCAAAATTGCAGCACTCCCTGGAAATACAGGGAGAGATGATGCAGTAAGAGCTCAGCTTCTCCTCTGATAGCCAGACACTGCCTGAAGTTGGGGGCTGGGCCACGAAGCAGCCAATAAAACACATAGAAAAAGAGCTAATGGAGGCATGCCTCACTGTGACTGGGTGTGCCTTGATTGAGCTCTGATTGACACCTCTGACGATCAGGTGACCAGTCCAGGAAGTACTCAGGCATCGGAGGTCAGCAGCAGCATTGAGGGAAGGAAATTGGAATATGCAGACAGAGGAAATACACAAAGGAGAAAAAGGTGAGAAGGGTCTGCTGTGGACAACAGGACATTGTGCTTGAGGACTTGTAAATCACTGTGTAACAGGACAGGGGGTTTCCCTGCAGACAACAGTAGCTGACACCTAGTCACTATGCAGGGACTGGCACCTTCTGTGTAAAGCTGGGTACACACTGCATGATGTCTACCCAGCACGACATCGCTCTGATACTAGGCAGTGCTTACCCAGCCATTGGCCTCACCGCACGTCCCTGTTAGAATGTCGACAAAACATTCCTGGCGGTTACTGATTTGAGGGGGGACCCCATACATTAAAAAAAGTAACCCTTTCTTAACAGTTTACAGTAAAATATAAAGCCTGCACAGATCACAGTGATCATAGTGATCTGGGCAGTGCTTCTGTTTGGACGGGTTTGCCATAGTTTTTATAACTTCTATCTGCTGTCGGTTTCTGTACTGAAAGATCAAAACTAACGGCATTTAGAGCAGCAAAATTCGTCCGACATCGATGTTGGGTTTCAAATGAAGCTGGAACCTGACAAATGCTAAATAGCCAGATTTTTTTTTTACAGCAAACCGACATTGTTAATGGTGAGTTTTTGTCTAGAACCAAAACCGACCTTCAGTAAAGTTACCCTCTGAACTCTTCATGAAATAATTCTGCAAACAGGCGCAATGACTGCTATTTACAAACAGGTGAATCAGATGAATGTTAAACAAATGTTGTAATGATCAGGAGACATCCCAGACTTTCTTGTTGTTAAATACTCAGGGGTATATTTACTAAAGTGCAGGTTTTTCGAAGTATAGCAACCAATCTGCTTAACATTTATCTAGCACCTTCTAGAAGATAATAGCTAGAATCTGATTGGTTGCTATGGGCAACATCTCCTTTTCTAAAAACCCGCACTTTAGTAAATATACCCCTGAGTCTCTAATGTCACTAATACAAGCTCAGGTATGTGGAACAACCACAAATTCCCAGGATGTCTAGGATGGCACAGTTACAGGGTAAGAAGGCTGTTCTGTATGATATCTGGACCTGATTCAGCTTGGATCACAGTTGCTAATACACATGCAATTGGACAATTGTTGTGTTCTGCGCATGCGTACGCATCGTGTGCGCGAACCGGTCACTGCGATTGCAGAGGCTATGCAGACCCATCGCAGAGTGACAGGAAGTGCCATTTGTGGGTGGTGACGGGGAGGGGGTGGTCGAGTAAACGCAGGTGTGCCAGTGAGTTTGCACGCCATTTCAGGGGCGTGCATGAATTAACCACTGCTACAGCCTACGCAGCCTGAGGTCTCATAGCGTGCGTGGCTGTAAGCAATTTCTGAGTAAGGTCAGGGCTTGTGCAAGTGTGCGCAGGGGCAGAACTATGGGAGACAATGGAGGCGCCTGCTGCCGGGCTCCAGCTCTGAAGGGGCACCTCCTCCATTGTCCACATGATATTCACCCCACTTAGGGCTGTAACTGTGTACCCAGAGTGTACCCTCACGGCCGCCCAATACATGGCATCCCTTCCCGCCACCTGAGAAGCCACCATACACTAGTGGAGAGCTCCATGTCAGACCATCAGCTGCTGCCTTCGTCTATCTATAGCCTGACTGCATGCGAATTGCTACATTACAGTGTCAGCGACTGTGATGGGGAGAGGGGGGGTTACAACTATAACTTGCCTCCGGCCGTTTGGAATAAACTTACGCCACTGAGTTTGCGTATGGGTCCGATGTTACTTGATATTACCGACTATTTTGCTATATTGCTAAAGTATACAAATGTGAGTAAGGGGAAGTGGGTGTCCTTATGTTAGGCCGGGATTGCAATGTAAATGCAATTATTTGCATATCACTGCTGATATTAGCAACTGCGTTGCGTGCATATTAGCAAAATAGCGATCCTTGCTGAATCAGGCCCTCTATCAGAGAAAACAATGGTCTCTTTAATTTATGGGCTATTTACATACATTCCGACTTTGGGGCATTGCATTCTGGGAGGGTTCAGGGCAGTCCAAGTTTGTGGTACAGTGGCGAGGCACCACGATCGCATCATGGTGGACCACTCCTCATTGTACAATGCAGCTTTTAGAGGAATTATATGGGGATGGGGACTCAATGACGCGATTCAATAGAAATGGTGCTGGTGGCATGTGAGGGGCTAGTCGACTCTCTCATGAGTCCGGGAGACCCCCATGGATTTTGGAGTCTACGGACATAACAGGAGAGTAGGTAGGCATGGTTATTTGTTTTACTGATGTGGTCTATGGGATGTGGTGGTACTGGGTGATATTGCCAGCAACGATGAAGACTAGGGTACGAGAGTAAAAAAGTTTAAATCTGATCTGCATACTGTACATTAACCTTTTTCAACCTGTTTTGCTCGACATGATACATAATCTGATTCCTACTTGGTGAACTGCTCTTATATAGACTAGAAATCTGTGCCAGGGCTAATGAGTGCAGAGAGGCAGACGCTGAAATATTGTGCAATTAAACAGTTGCTAGGTCTGCGGGGTTTGAACATGAAAGTAATCAATGTGCAGCCAAGTGATTAGCTGAGAGCTGGAAAGCCCTGCCAGGATTGTATCTGTGGGGATCTCTCTATCTCCAGTACACTGTTTTTAGAACACAAAACAAGAGTTACACAGCTGTATCCCCCTCTGCCCCACGTAATCACACTATTGTACATGGTGTTTCATTGTGTGTATCTGACTCTGCAGATTATTTGAACTAAACATATTGGAAATAAACCTTACATTTCCTGGTCTGGGGGATCCACAGAGTGTTACTGTTCTGTAGCATTTCTTCTCCTGTTTGTTCACAAACTTGCTACAGTGTGTTACTCCTTACAGAAACTGGCAAAAAATTATTATTAGCTTATACATATTTGGTGCCACAAGGTTTCCATAGCGCCACAAATAGGGGTAATAACAAATAACCAATTACAATGCACAACATTTTACATACACTGAGTGGCCAAATTATTAGTACTTTATTGGGTGACTTTTGGCCTTTAATATGAGTAGAATACTTCTAGACAAAGATGCTACTAACTGTCAATATATTTCATTGGGAATATTAGCCCATATACTATAAACTAAATCCAAATCCATAACGTTGCCTCCACCAGGCTGAAGAGTTGTGGCATTGCAAGAAGGATTCACTGCTAGATCTGTTCGGTTCTGCGGCCAGGTGTCAGGTAATTAGTTATTAATTCATTCATTACCAGCAAGGACAGCACCTGACACCTGCCTATTTAGTCTGCCGGATCCTAGCACTCATTGCTGGGTCATTAATGTTTCCCGTGCTGGACTTGTATTCTTCTGACTATCCTGTTATGTTCCTGTATGTGTTTAGATGGGTTATTGTTTGTCTCTTGTCTGCTGTGTACTAGGTTCCTCTGGATGCCCAGCTACTTCTTGCTTTATTGGATCCTGTCCTTGAACTCCTGGATTTTCTGCATTGCCTGAGCTGTCTGGTAAAACTGTCCAGTTTTACTTATAGCATTCCATTTCTGTACTACCGTGTCATTTCACTTCTGGACTTTCTCATTATTGACAGTGCAATCTGTTTGTTTACTCCTTGACTATTTGCATTACTGGTTTACTGTTATATTGTTAGTTAGTCTGCTTCTTTTCTGCAAATCTGTTCCTAATGCTATTTCATCCTTGTACCTGAGTATGCTATACTGATGGAAAGTCTCCTGATCGATTGACGGTTGCATCTCCTAAGTGTAATTATAACATCCATGCTTTCATACTGTTGTCTCCCTATCCTCACTTTACAATCTGCATGGTGTAATTGAAAATATAATTTGTCAGACCACATGACCCATTTCCAATAATTTACTCTCCAATTCCTGTGTTCTTGAGCAAATTGGAGGAGTCTCACCCTGTTTGCAGCAGATAGCAATGGCAAACAGACAGGTCTTCTGTTTCTGTAGCCTATACAATGTAATGTGCAATGTACCGGTCCATGAGAGGACATCTGAATTGGTTTTGATTCAGATTATCCATAATTGGATGCACTGTTGCCCATCTGTGGGACTAAACAAGTTTGCCCACTCCCCGTTCCGCTAGAGCATCCAGTAGCCTTTTCCGACAACAGGGCTAGCACTCTGCTGGAGAGTATCCAATCATTATATATATATATATATATATATATATATATATATATTAGTTATATGACCTTTATTTATTAATAGTCACATAAGAGGCTATTCCGTAGTCCAGAAACTAGTTTGATAGTTTCTGGACTAATTATAATAACTTTACACAGGTTTACCTTAATATATTAATAGCATAGGTGTAATTTGGAATAGAGCAGAATAATATGAATGACAGTAATATATATTACTACATATAAATTTTGATCTAAAAGACAATACATTATAATTAATAGAGCACTAACAATAGTAATCTCGGTAAACACCGATTGTTTAGTGGATCACAGATCACAAAATTCAAAAAATTAAAATGAAAAATTAAAAATAAACAATTATAATTAATTCCTTAAGAAAAATGTGAAAAAAAATAAAAAAAAATAGAAGTTCTTATGCGCAACAGATATCTTGAAGAACCATTTCTTTTCAGAGTGCACCCCTTATAGAAAGATATTGTAATGTATCGACTCATTTAGTCCTTTAGGCCAGATTATGTCAAGTTTCTCAATCCACATAGCTTCTCTTCTCAGGAGAATCTATATACTCATATGTCCATGCTCATTGATGTATGTAGGCAAAACTATACGTCCATTTCGTGAACGTGTTGCCAACCATCGTTCATCAATTAGGTTGGTCTTAAATACTGGCAACTGCGATAAACCGGTTGCCCATCATTTTGCACATTATAGGCACCAACTGGCCTCCCTACGATGTATGGTTATTGATAGGATTCCTCCCCTACAGAGAGGTGGTGACAGGGCCAAAATTCTCCTGAGAAGAGAAGCTATGTGGATTGAGAAACTTGAAATTATCTGGCCTAAAGGACTAAATGAGTCGATACATTACAATATCTTTCTATAAGGGGTGCACTCTGAAAATAAATGGCTCTTCAAGATATCTGTTGCCGATAAGAACTTACTTCTATTTTTTCTTTTTCTTTTTTCACATTTTTCTTAAGAGAATTAATTATAATTAGAATGACTTGGGATTAGGTTTTGGATCTGGATCTCCCCTGGTTTTGGATCTGGATGGGTTTTGCCAAAACCTCACCTCTGTGTTTTGTTTTTCGGTTTTGGTTTTGGATCTGGATTTTTTCTTAAAAATCATAAAAACAGCTAAAATCACATAAAATGGGCCTTTTTATGTTCCTATAGTATTATTAACCTCAATAACCTTTATTTCCACTCGTTTCCAGTCAATTTTGACCACCTCACAGCTCACTATGTTGTTTTCATCCAGTTTAGGCCCAAAATTTGCACCAAGCTAGCTGGCTGACTAAGCTAAGCGGCAGCAGTGGGCGGCACAAACACATGGCAGTTCAACTTCAAACATAGCACAGTAGGAAACACTTTTATTATTCAAGAGAGGCCTGAGGGAGTTGGAATATATATGTAGATGAAGGCAGGGCAGGGACAGGAAGGGTTGATTTGATTGGTAGTAAATTTAATTTATTTTTTTGATTCCAAAGAGAATTTATGAGAGAGAAGGGGAGGGGAGGAGGCATTTAAAAAAAAAATTGATATATTCACATCAGTCCTTGCCACAGAAGAATCCTTGAGCATGGCTGCTGCTGCTGGGAATTGATTTTCTCATCCCAGAAGGGGACCAGAAAGACTTCTAGTAGTGCTTTCCACTTGAAAAAGCATTTCCCAACCTGTACAGGGACATAAAAAAAACATAGTTAGTGGCCTCAAGCGTACGATCTATGATTTAAGGCAGCGGTAGTCAACCCTGGTCCTCGAGAGCTACCAACAGTGTATGCTTTCCAGGTCTCCTCACAGAATCACAACTATAATAATTAACTCCACCTGTGGATCTTTCTAAATGTGTTGGTGAGTAATGAACACACCTGTGCACCAGCTAGGTCGTCTGGAAAGTGTGTGCTCTCGAGGACCGAGGTTGGCTACCCCTGATTTAAGGCCTTACGTTGTGTCTTTCTTGAGAATCCTGCGCCTGCTTCTGTGGATAGGAGTGGATTTTCATCCCAGAAGGGGACCAGGAAGAGTGCTTCCAAAAACAATTGGTTTAAATAATCCTTTGGATTATTTTCTGTAGAGGCATTTCCTAACCTGTACAGGGACATTAAAAAAACAGAGTTAGTTTTAGTGGCTTTAGTCCAAACTGCCATTGTTCCCACTGTCCATTTAACCATATCAGATATGTGAACAAGTGGAACAGAGCATTAAATGCAACATTTCATATTTAAGGTTTAAGGACCTTATTCAGAGTCGGTCGTGAGCGCTGAGCGCTCGCAACCGACTTGATGTTGGTCCACAGGGCATGTGCACGACGGAGACTGCTCCGTCGTGCGCATGCGCGAGCCCACGCTAACGACGGATCACCCATCGTCAGCGGGCTTGAAGCAGACGGAGCGAGCTGTCGATGTTGATTGACAGCTCGCTCTGTTTGCTGGGCGGGCAGGGGGCGTGCCCGGCCAAACGGAGGTGTTCCTTTCGGAACGCTTGCCTTTTGTGGGCTTCACCACTGACATCATCAGTGATGTCAGTGGGGAACTTCCTGCTCAAACAGAGCAGGAAGCTCCCTGGGGCTTAAGGTTGACGAGACCCTACCCTAGGGTCTCATCGTAAGCCCCGATGGTCGCGATGGTCTTGACCATTGCGCCCATCTCCCTTAGCAGTCGTTAGAGTTGTGGGTGTTAACCCACAGCCTAACGACCGACATGGAGGCGGCCGTTCAGAATGCAAGCGGCCGCCCTGTTTCTGAGCGACCGCTTGCATCCTACGACCACCTCTGAATGAGGCCCTAAGTCTTACGTTGTGTTTTGGGAATTTTTGAGGGCCATGCCTGCTTGCTGGGAGTGGATTTTTTTCATCCCAGAAGGAGACCACGAAGTGTGCTTTCCAAAAATAAATAAACAATTGATTTAAATAATCCAAAGGATTATTTTCTGTAAAGGCATTTCCCAACCTGTACAGGGACATTAAAAAAAAAACAAAGTTAGTTAGTGGCCTTCAAATTGAAGCTATAGAAGTTATAGCCGCGCTGACACAGCTGGTTTATTATGTGTGACAGCTCCGGAGAAAGCGGTGCAGAGGTCTATCAAGAAAGTGAGAAAATGGAAAAACCATTTTATGTGGATCCCGCTAACCCTGCTGTGTCACCATAGAACCGTGAATGTTACAGCCCATTTGGATTATTTGAGAAGTTTGTGGTGGAAACTCCATTTAACACCTTGTCTGATCCTAATCCCGATGTACAGTTTATCTCCGTGCTGATATCTCCTTATGTGAAATGGCAGACAGAGCATTCTTTGGATAACCATATTTCTAAAAATGTGAATGCACTTACTCTGAACAATACCTCAGTGATGGAGAAGATATGCTGGATGATGAACAGAGTCTCTCCTGCTAAAACTAAGACAGAAGACCAAAATTGCCAGCTGCTAGAATACTGGAATGCAGATTCCAAAGAGTACAGATACTGGATGAGATGGAGAGTTGTTCTACCCATATGGGTCAGGGAGAGCACATTCTCATCCAGGATGATGATGATGATGACATAATACGTGAAGAGGATGGAGAACAATCTCAGACATACTTAACCACTATGCTCGATGCAAAAAGGACAAGAGACCTGTTGGCGAGTCCAGAATCCCGATACGTATCACAGCCCAATGGAAAGTCAAAAAAGAAAATGTGTAAAAGAATGATGACTCTCTCCTCCCTGATGCCGACTTCAGGCAAGTCACCTAAAGAGATTCGGACCACCACAGTACAGACACTATATGAAGTTCCGATGAAGAGAGTTCAGGAGACAAAAAATCTTGATGTGCATCTGGAAACATTGAAAAAAATTGGCAAAGAATGTAGAGAATTAAATTTACAACTTGTATAAAACTGGTGTGAATTACAAAAATAAGTAGAGAAGTCTCCTCTTCAATCTGAAAGACCCAAAAATTAAGATTTTCTTTCACCGTGTGGTACTAGGGGAGATCACCCCACAATGTCTTGTTCAGTTGAGCTCAACAGAAATGGCTAGACTGGAGCTGACAAATTGGAGAAACCAAGAGAGACAGCATACTCTGGAGATCATTGAGAAAGCAGAAAAAGAGCTCCACAACAAGCGGCAGATGACTAAACTCACACACAAAGGTTTAATAGAAATAGATACACCACCAGATCGGATGTTTACCCTGGAGGATCTGTCTGATTCTTCATGGTGCCCCCAAGATTGTGCCAAAAGAGAGACTGACACCATGGCTAAACATAAGAGTCACCTTCTAGATGTGAATTGTCTCATTTGCATGGGGAAAACCCAACCTTCAGATCAGATGGATCTCAGCCAGTGGACAACATTGAAATTACCATTAAACTTGTTTATTTGGGCAACAGCCCCTAGACAGAAAGCAGCACAGCACCCCTGCGCAGCTACGCCGATGACAGGTGTGGCTAGCATGCACACAAAAAAAATAGTTGCTTTTATTTAAATTTTTTGGGCAGCAGC
The DNA here is from genome assembly GCA_031769625.1 of Taudactylus pleione. Classification (NCBI taxonomy): domain Eukaryota; kingdom Metazoa; phylum Chordata; class Amphibia; order Anura; family Myobatrachidae; genus Taudactylus; species Taudactylus pleione. The sequence goes on from JAUIMM010000609.1 coordinate 3,150,134, forward strand.
CCTTGACAGACAGGAGCACAGCACCCCTGTGCACCCACGCCGATGACAGGTGTGGCCAACACACACACAAATTTTTTTTTATTTGGGCAGCAGCCCTTGACAGGCCACAGCACAGTTGGTTTATTTTTTTTTTTGGGCAGCAGCCAGTGGCGTATCTATAATGGGTCCAGTGTGTGCAGGGCACAAGGGCCCCCTTCTCTGTTAAGACGCCCCTGGCAGCAGCCTTTGACAGACAGGAGCACAACACCCCTGCGCATTTATGCCGATGACAGGTGTGGCTCACAAGCACACACAATTTTTTTTATTTATTTATGGGTCAGCATCCCCTTGACAGACAGCAGCACAGCACCCCTGCACACCTACGCCTATGACAGGTGTGGCTAACACACACACACAAATTTTTTTTATTTAGGCAGCAGCCTGTGACAGACAGCAGCACAGCACCCATGTGCAGCTATGGCGATGACAGTGACAGCCAGGTGTGGCTATCACGCACACAAAAAAATTTGTTGGTTTTATTTTTATTTTTTGGGCAGCAGCCATTGACAGACAGGAGCACAGCACCCCTGCGCACCTACGCCGATGACAGGTGTGGCTAACACACACACAATAAAAATGGTTTATTTGGGTAGCAGCCCTTGATAGACAGCAGCACAGCACCCCTGCACACCTACGCCGATGACAGGCGTGGCTAATATGCATACAAAAAATATATATTTTTTTACAGCCCCTTGACAGACAGCAGCACAGCACCCCTGCGTACTTACGCTGATGACAGGTGTGGCTATCACACACACAATAAAAATTGTTGGTTTTATTTTTATTTTTTGGACAGCAGCCCTTGATAGACAGGCAAACAGCACCTCTGCGCACCTACGCCGATAACAGGTGTGGCTAACATGCACACAAAAATTATTGTTTATTTTTTGGGCAGCAGCCCTTTGACAGACAGGAGCACAGCACCCCTGCTCACCTATGCCGATGACAGGTGTGGCTAACACACACAGAAAAAAAAATTTTATTTATTTTTTGGGCAGCAGCCCTTTGACAGGCAAGAGCACAGCACCCCTGCACACCTACGCCGATGACAGGTGTGGCTAACAAAAAATTGTTTTTTTAACACTGGGGTGAACCCCTGAAAGAGGCAGCAGCCCCTTAATAGACAGCAGCACAGCACCCCTGCACTGATGACAAGTGTGGCTAACACTAATTTTTTTTATTTTTTTCACACTGGGGGTGGGTGAAGAGAACCCCTGAAGTACAGAGCACCCCCTGGCCACAAGAGCACTACAGCCAGCCAGCCCTTATGGACTACAGCCAGTCCCTATGGACAGGACAAGCCAGACAGCCCCTATATATGATATATTATATGGATAAAAGCCAGCCAGCCGCTATGGATGGACAGGACAACTCAGTCACAACAACAGCCAGCCAGCCCCAATATGGACAACAGCCAGCCCCTATGGACATTAAGCAACACAACTGTAGCCAGCCCTATGCACAGCAGCACAGCAGCACAGCACAGCTCCCAGCTCCCTCCCTCTACACTCTCCACAGCCGGAATGATAAATGGCGGCGATCACGGGACCTTTATAGAATACGAAACCCACGAGAATCCGACAGCGGGATGATGACGTTTTGCCTCGTTTTCAGATCCAAGTCAGGCGGGAAAACCCGAGTTGACACGTATCTGCCTCGGATCCCCATAGTTCAGGTGGGTTCGGTTCTCAGGGAACCGAACCCGCTCATCTCTAATTTGACTAATACTGTTTTATGATACACTGTACTGTATGTGAACTTTATGAGCATCAATTTGTTTATGTAAATACACTTTTACTTTAGTACATCTGGTGTGCAAATCTTATTGAAATTAAATTATCCTGATGATTTCAATGTATATTATAACTTTCTAGAAAATTATACAAACAGAATATTTGCTTCAGAAATATGAGATTAATACCCAGGCAGCAAAAGGTAAATGAAGCACAAACAAGGGAATGAAGTGCAAACAGAGAAACAGAATAAAAGAAACAAGAGGAAAAACCCCTTAACACGCTCAGACCCAGTTTTTTTGTCTGCTGGTCCACTCTATGTAACAACTGCCACCCTCGAACAATTCACCAGTGCAGCAGTTTTGCTAATGCGAGCAATACTACAACTGCGAGCGCCAACAATCATTCCAATCGCAAAGTCCAAAGGTTGCATCATTTACCAATTACTTCAAGAGTGATACACTTAGTATACACATAGGGGTATATTTACTAAAGTGACAGTTTTTAGAAGTGGAGATGTTGCCCATAGCATCCAATCAGATTCTAGCTATTATCTTCTAGAAGGTGCTATTTAAATGTTAAGTAGAATCTGATTGGTTGCTATAGGCAACATCTCCAATTCTAAAAACCCTCACATTAGTAAATATACACCATAGTATCTGCATACAACGCCTTCCTATACAGAGTCAAATATCCTACATCAGCATTATCTGCGGAACAGCTATTTTGCATAAAATCGAGGGGTGGGCATAATAATTTGGCCACTCTCTATATATACATAATTACAATGCACACATTAGTAAATATACACCATAGTATCTGCATACAACACCTTCCTATACAGAGTCAAATATCCTACATCAGCATTATCTGCGGAACAGCTATTTTGCATAAAATCGAGGGGTGGGCATAATAATTTGGCCACTCTCTATATATACATAATTACAATGCACTATTTAGGTGAGAGAGTGAGAGAGCACTGGTCAAGATAAGCTTAATACCTAAAGTAATATGGCAGAAGGGTTGGGTTTGGGATCCCGGCGGTCAGAATCCCGACGCCGGCATTCTGACAGGGTTAAAATACCAACAATGGCCGATAAGTAACCTAACCCAACCCCTACCCCCAAACCTAAACCTAACCCTCTCTCCCTACAACCTAAACCTAAACCTATTCCGGCGCCGTCATCCGACAGCCGGCATTTCAACTACCTCCCGGGCAGAGACAAAAAGGGGGGAAGGAACTAAATGTGGTATTCAGAGACTGGAGAGCTAGGGGGAGGGATGGTAGGCACAGGGCTGCAACTAGGGGGGGCTAAGGGGACACGTGACCCAGGTGCCGGACGACTGCCCGGGTGCTGGACTGCCGGGGAGAGACTGCCGGGAGGCTAGGTTGCTGCTCTTGTGGGTTTGGAGCCACATTCCGGCCTTGAGAGGCACAGAGACACCGTCAGTCCAAAGTGGTGCCGGTCGCAAGCCAATCAGTGCTCGCGGACCGACAGCCAATCAGCAGAGGCTGCCGACCGTGAGCTTCAATTGGTTCGCCAGTGGCGCCACATTACAATGACGGCAGTACTGACAGTTCCCCAGTGTGTAGCAGCCCCCTCCTGCGCCACCCCGAGCTCACCCACCGAATGGCCCTGGCAGTTAATAGAAGGGAGGTAGGACCTTACTGTTGCATTGGGCAGTATTCAATTAGCTTCGCCTTCGCAAAAAAGTTCCACCTACCCGACTTTTTACCTACATTGCGCGTTTTGGACACGAAAACTTATCATGCGCGTCCCTGCTTTTCGCCCTATTCAATTACTAACCAGGCGAAAACGGCAAGCGGCAAATGTAAAATAGGTGAAAAGTACTGTCAGAATAGGGGAAATCAGTCTGAACCCCCCAAAAAGAGGCACTAAGATTTGGCATCAATGTAGAAGTATTCCAATAGCCCTAATATAACTAATTGGGGTACTGAAGTTGTTTAAAATCCTTGTTATTAGCGTCATTGTAAAAGTGGTGAAGAATAGCATTAAGCTGTATTTTTTGGTGAAAATAAGAAGTCCAGTCAAATTTGGGGTACTTATAAATGGGTGCTAGCATCATTTAAATTCAAACAGTTAAAAAAACATGAAAAACGCACTTGTTGCATGCACCTGCAATCCCAAAAACACCTGACCCATCCTTACAGCCCCCTAAGAAGGCTATTTCGCTAGTTTTATGCTTGTTCCCCCACTGTCTACTGTTTCGCCCCCAAAATTAAAGTACTTTTTTGGGGGTGTTCTTAAGTTTTTTCACTGGATTTTTTTGACACAGTTGTCCTTTGGGGGGCTGTCCCAAGGGTTCTGAGTGGTTTCCCCATGTTTGCATCCCAAAATAAAAATGTTGCACTTCTTTTCTCCTGCTATTCTTAGGCAAATCTTTTTCGCCTATTACATTACATTGACAAAGCTGCACTTGGATGTAGCGAAACGCGTCAGCCATCCTATAGGATTACCACCCTTTATCCATTCACCTCAATTGGTCTATATATTTCTTGGATTATTATCATCTTGCCCAACAAGCCTTGGAAAATCTGGGAACAAGCGTTTAAAGCAACGACAGGCATTGGCTATAGCCGAACATCTGCCATCCGTGGACAGCGCATATTGTGAGGACCCAATTACCTACACGGATCCATTCATATGGAAGGGACATTCCTCTAGCGGACACCAGAATCATTTCCAGCAGACAGGCACATATACCAGTGTGAAATCGCAGCTGCTCGGCCACAGTGGCTCTATGGACATTAGACCTAAATGGACTTGAGGTTGTGGGTGAGATCCTACATGCATATATATCCACCTATGCTTTCTTTTTAATATGTCATAATACATTTTATATTGATAAGTAATTCTACTATAATCTCTTCTTTTCTTCTGTGTTTTATATAATAAATGTGGATATAATTTTTTATTCATCTAACCACTGCTATATGTTATTTATTGTCAACGCTACTCCCCCCCCCCTTTTCTGTATATCATAATGTAAAAAGGCCTTACTGTGGCATAATGTGTATGGGGCCTTACTGTGGCATAATGTAAAAGGGGCCTTACTGTGGCATAATGTGTATGGGACCTTACTGTGGCATAATGTGTTGTAAGGGACATTACTGTGTGGCATAATGTGTTGTAAAGGGCATTACTGTGGCATAAATGTATAAGGGGCATTACTGTGGCTTAATGAATAAGGGGCATTACTGTGGCTTAATGTATAAGGGGCATTACTGTGGCATAATGTGTTATAAGGGGTATTACTGTGGCATAATGTGCTGTAAAGGGCATTACTGTGGAATAATGTGTTATAAGGGAGATTACTGTGTGGCATAATGTGTTAAAAGGGACATTACTGTGTCACAAAACCACACACCCTTTTCGTCCTCTATGTTGTATTTTTTGGGGGGAGGCGACAAATTATGGCCTTGCCCCGGGTGACAAAAATCCTAGTTTTGGCCCTGGTAGGCCAAGAAGTGAGTTTTAAAGGCATGAAAGTTAAGTATACTCACAATGGTGAGGTAAAATACACTCAGACACTTGGACTGTCTGTACACTTTTCACTTGAAAATCATTGGGGGAGATGTATCAAACCTTGGAGTTAGATAAAGTAGAGAGAGATAAAGTATCACCCAATCAGATTGTAACTGCCATTTTACAGGCTGTATTTGAAAAATTACAGTTAGAAGCTGATTGGTTGGTACGTTTTCTATCTCCACTTTATCTATCTCCAGGTTTTGATACATCTCCCCCATTATCTTTAGAGCAAACTGTTCAGGAGCAAAGAAGAAATGATGTTTGTCAACCCATATACTCATAACCCTTAACAATTCACATTTTCCAGACCACCTAGCAGGTGCACGGGTGTATTACCAATTGGAACATCTATAATATTTACATGAAATGTCTGGGGTCCCAAGCAGTGGCGTATCAATTATGGGTGCTGGTTGTGTGTGTGTGGGGGAGCGCCAGGGTCGACTAGTGCTCATAATTGCTCTGCAAGAGGCTACAGTGCTGTGCCAGATAGAGAGGAGGGGGCCGTGACAATGAGACTGCACACGGACCCCATCCTCTCTGAATATGCTCTTGGTCCTAAGGACCAAGTTTGAGAGCCACTGGGTTGGAGGAATGTGCAGAGAGATTAATAGAGAGTAGCCAACCCGGTCCTTGAGAACCCCTAACATTTCACATTTTCCTGACCACCTAGCTGCTGCACAGGTGTATTCACTCCTTCCTGACACAGGCCCTGATTCAGAGACGGACGCTCTGACAGAGCGCTCGCTCTGAATCAGGGCCATGCTTCCTGATTTTAGAGCGGCCTCCTTGCCGCTCGCATGGCTGTGGGTGACCACCCACAGCTATAGCGAGCGGCCAAAAAGATGGTCGCGATGGTCAAGACCATCGCGACCATCGGGCTTGCGACGAGACACTTGTGGTAGGGTCTCGTCTGCCGCAAGCCCTGGAGTGCTTTTGGCTCTATCAGAGCCAAAAGCACTCCCACTGACATCACTTGTGATGTCAGTGGGGCCGGCCCCAGACGGTAGGCGTTCCCATAGGAATGCCTCCGTCTGGCCAGCCACGGCCCCGGCACACCCACCAAAGGGGGCGTGCTGTCACTCACCATCGACAGCACACCCCGTTTGTAGCGAGACCCATAGTGACGGCTTGCCCGTCGCTATCCGGGTCTCGCGCATGCGCACGACGGAGCCGTCGTGCGAATGCGCACTGGCCCAACATCGACCCGCTTGCGAGCGCTCAGCGCTCGCGAGCGGGTCTGAATCAGGCCCACAGTCTAAAGATCCACAGGTGGTCTAGAAAACATGAACAGTTAGGGGTCCTTGAAGACAGGTTTGGCCGCCCCTGTTATAGACCTAAAAATGAAAAGGCCTCCTTTAATGGGGGAGAAACTAGTGAGAGGATACACGCTGAATCACGGATACCTATTATACCCTATTATACCCTCCGGATTGTGCCAACTTTTCTTGATATCTGCTGTAAATCTACTGCTTGGCAGCATTATTGCCAATACTATCTGTTACCTGGACAAGAGTGGCCACATGGATGTTTGCTGAGCCTGGGACTGGTTCTGCCTTTCTGTAAGAGGGGTACCGCAGTGCTATACGGTTAGGGCGCCACAATCTAGCTGGTGACAACATATACGACTACCAGACTTGGGAACCTTTATTTTAAGCCAGATTTAATGGTAACTAAACAGCTCCTCTTCACTTGCTGGTCTGATTATATCTTTCTGGGACTTGTAGTTCCACACTGAAGGTTATAACTTTCAGGACTCTATATATAAATGATATTGGAATTTTGAATTGGACAATCCTGGGAGGCTACTGTATAACTCATACATATTTTTCAGCGGAATTAACTATCTTTAAGGGCTACACATGTGGAATGATCTTTTAAGAATATACAGTATATATGAGTTTATTGTGTTTGTTTTTTACAATTTATATTTACCAGTGTTCTACATTCTTGCCAACTCTCCCTCATTGTCAGGGAGACTCCCTGAAATAGTAGCAATCTCCCTGTCTCCCTGAGGAGTCCAGCAATCTCCCTGATTGTAGCTTACCCCCATTATGACACTGTTATAGTAAAAAAAACAGAGATATAAACATTCATATGGGATCATTAGAATAATTTCCTTGCATAAGTTATAAGGCACAATCATCCCTATGCATTATCTGAAAAGTATTAGTGTATTTTCATCAACAAGTAGATCTCACTAACTGCTTAGGGGCTCATTTACATTTGATGTCAATTTTATGACACGCCTCTCAGATGTAGCCGTATACGCCCACTTTACCGCTGCAAACATAGGGGATGCTTTCGCAATCTCCCTGAAATCCTTTTCCAAAAGTAGGCAAGTATGGTGTTCTATAAACTTATTTAATATATTTTATTCCTGCAGTTCCACAGCTTTTTCTTTTCACCCTAATGCGATAGCACAATTCCAAGGTAACATCTAATATCCTTATAAAGGCTTTCCCTTACGATAGAAGATAAGATCCTTCTGAATTGATGATATCACAACTCAACAATTATACAGATATTATCTCTAGGAAATTATTTTATACTGATACTGTCTATGGGTGCAGTATGACTAGCCACCAGTCAGAATGCCAACATGGACGTTATGCTGACATCCAATATTTTGACATACTATTAAGTTGAAATGTTCAGAATGTCGACATTTAATATGTCGATGCCAGAATGTCGACATATGTTTTTTTTTATTTAAGCCTAACCCTAAATCTGGGCCTGATTCAAAGTTGTACGCTGTTAGCATCCCTGCAGAGTCCCTACAACATCTTACCAGTTCTGTAAGCTGGCATGCGTGTGTGTGTTTGTGCACGTGCGTGCAGGGGCGCTGGTACTAATTACGTGCAGGGGGAGCGGGTACTAATTACCCGGGCTTGCTGGAGGGGCCCGGGTCCAATGCCACCGCCCTCCTTCCTCCCTGTCAGCTGAGCAGCCCAGCACACGCTGCTGTGTGCTGGGCTGCAGTGGCAGTCTCCCCTGCCTGTGAGGGAGATCAATCATCCTGGATTTGTGCTGGGCTGAGTGGCTCACAGCGCAGTGCACTCCCCAATGTGCGTGGCGCTGCAACTATGTATTTTTTTCCTTTTTATTTCATAAGGGTGTGTGGCCACGCCTCCCACGTATAGGCCATGCCCCCTTCACCCGGGCCCAGGCTGGCTCTCAGCAGCCCTGTGTGTGTGTGTGTGTGTGTGTGTGTGTGTGTGTTTTTATACAATTTAATTATTCCACACCTTGCACCAATTACTAGCGCAGTTTTTATATTCACTTGTTACACATCAAACCCTCGCTAGAGTTACACTAACTATAATAAACATGTAAATGTTGTAACATTTTTTGCACTTCATAGCCTACTTAAACAGTGTTTTGTTTGCTTCATCAGGAATTTATATCAATCATTTCCTAAACACTTCCAAGTGCCACAATGTTGCGCAGATTAAATCTTTATGTGTTATTTATCTCTCTTCTTGCCTCAAGAGCATTTCCCGGTACAGCTGCTACTGCTAAATAACATACTCTCCATACACCAACCTCACAGACTGACTCCTCTAACAAAGAGATAATATTTCCAGCATTGTGTGAAGCCAAACCACACAGCCCTTTGGTCAAATTCCATGCAGCTGTCCAGGAGGATTTCTTGCAGATTAGCAATCACAAACTGCCTGCTGTGCTTGTCTTGGCACCGGATACTTATGAACTGCAGACGGTTTGTGCCAACACAAACTCGCGGATAAATATGTTGTAGGATTTAACTTTTCTGGCTACTTCTGGCAGCATTGCCAACACAAAGTGCAGCCACAGAACTGCCAGTATCACCTCTCCATCATTCTAGGCTTGTCGCAGCGGATTGCTCAGATGCAAATTAGAGCAAGAATGCTGAGTGATATTGTAGATGTTACCTGGCAGCCTATTTGCATTATTTGTACTCCCAACATTTACAAAGTAAAACATTTGTAATGAGTATAATTGCTCTAAGATAGAATGTTTTCGTGCCACTATGGGGGTGATTCAGTTTAGGATGGAATTGCAAAGCTGCAAGCAGACAGCTTTGCCATTCCGTCCTTGCTAATACGCAAATGCTGCAGGAGGTATATTACACCCCCTTCTACATTTTGCAATACAAGCACTGCGGCTTCTTCCAAGGCCAGGAAACTGCGTCCGCAGCCCCTGGCCTTGCCTCTCTCAGAAAACGGGGCCGGCACGCCCCATTTCCGGGAACGCCAGCCATCCCAGCCACTAATGTCAATCAGGCAGATGCATAACAGGGCCCGTTCTGCACATTCGCAGAATGGGGCCTGTGCACGCGCAGATTCCCGGTAATCGAGAATCTGCGTTCAGCATTGCACGCTGATTCGGGTCCTATATACACTTTTACCTGTGCAATGGGGATAATGAGCTAAAGCTCTATGCACTGCAATCTGCAAACTCAAATCAAAACAATTATTCATTATTTATATTATTTTTCCTCCACACATTTCCCTTGTGATTTTGCTATTAAACAGATTTTAGTTGATTTCATTAAATAAACGTGAAGACCTGTGGGCATGTGTGTTTTTCTTCTCAGTTTAATGAAAACCTATTTATTTTTGTGTTCACTATTCCAATGTAAATCTAATTGCGCCTTTTAACCAAGGATTAAAGCAATCAAGAATGTCTGATGAGCAAGCTCAGAGGAAGAGCGAGGATATGGTTGTAGCTGCTGTAACTGATATACATTTCCTAAGAGGACTCATTACTGTACTCTTCCTGCGTTACTTTAAATGAGTAGTTTGCAGTTACGATCACGGATCCTTATGACTACAGACAAATTTCTCTGTCGGAACTTCCGCAAATTCAGTGATCAGCACCCAATGCAGTAGAGAATGGAGTCACCAACTGAAGAAGAAACATAACCTCGCAGTAACTGGGCCTGTTTCGAAGCCGCATGCAACTTCTCATGTGGCAGCATCTAGCGATTTTTCACATACTATGCATGTGTTGCGGGCTACATATGCACATTTGCAAACGTACGCATGATTCATAGCAGGGCAGCCTAAGGTCCAGTCCGGCTGAGCAGCTGCACAGGGATGCCACCCCATAGTGGGCACAGTACGACCGCCACAGGTGGGACCCACTTCCACCGCACTGCGTCCTTGTAGCCTGACTGGGCAGCACTGGGCTCTTCAAAGGAAGCGCAGTCCAGGCCAGACAAGACCCTACATATGGCAACGCGGCCGCGTGCCATCATAGGTTACTTCGCTGCATGCTGTCACCGTCTGTGAATAGTGAGTCCCTGATATTGAGACAGACTGCAGTGCTGAGAGGCTGAGAATGAGGATGGTGATAGAGGCTGAGAATTGTGCTGAGGGGATGAGGACAGTGATGAGGGCTGAGGACTGTGATAAGGGTTGAGGTGATGAGGGGCTAAGGACTGTGCTAAGGGGCTCAGGATAGTGCTGAAATGCTGAGGACTGTACTAAGGTGCTGAGGACTGTACTGAGAGGCAAAGGACTGTACTGAGAGCTGAGGACTGCGCTGAGGTGCTGAGGACTGTGCTGATGGGCTGAGGACTCTGCTGATTGGCTGAGGACAGTGATGAGGTGCTAAGGACAGTGATGAGGGCCTGAGGACAGTGATGAGGTGCTGAGGACAGTGATGAGGTGCTGAGGGCTGATGAGGGGATGAGGACTGTGTTGAGGTGCTGAGGGGATTAGGAGACTGATGAGGGCTGAGGTGATGAGGGGCTGAGGTAGTGCTAAGGGGCTCAGGACAGAGCTGAAGGGCTGATGACTTTACTAAGAGGCTGAGGACTGTACTGAGGAGCTAAGGACTGTACTGAGGGGCTGAGGATTGTGCTGATGAGCTGAGGACAGTGATGAGGGGCTGAGGAAAATGATGAGGGGCTCAGTACAGTGATGAGGTGCAGAGGACAGTGATGAGGTACTGAGGGGATTAGAACAGTGATGAGGACTGAGGACTGTGATGAGGGCTGAGGTGATGAGGGGCAGAGGCTGTGCTAAGGGGCTCAGGAGAGAGATGAAGGGCTGACAACTTTACTAAGGGGATGAGGACTGTACTGAGGGGCTGAGAACTGTGCTGATGGTCTGAGGACAGTGATGAGGGGCAGAGGCTGTGCTAAGGGGCTCAGGAGAGAGATGAAGGGCTGACAACTTTACTAAGGGGATGAGGACTGTACTGAGGGGCTGAGAACTGTGCTGATGGTCTGAGGACAGTGATGAGGGGCTGAGGACAATGATGAGGGGCTGAGTACAGTGATGAGGTGTTGAGGGCGGATGATATGTTGAGGACAGTGATGAGGTGCTGAAGACAGTGATGAGGGGCTGAGTACAGTGATGAGGGCCTGAGGACAGTGATGAGGTGCTGAGGGCTGATGATAGGTTGAGGACAGTGATGAGGTGCTGAAGACAGTGATGAGGGGCTGAGTACAGTGATGAAGTGCTGAGGACAGTGATGAGGTGCTGAGGACAGTGATGAGGTGCTGAGGGCTGATGATAGGTTGAGGACAGTGATGAGGTGCTGAAGACAGTGATGAGGGGCTGAGGACAGTGATGAGGTGCTGAGGGCTGATGAGGGATTGATGACAGTGATGAGGTGCTGGGGGCTGAGGACTGTGATGGGGACCTGGGTGAGGTAGGGAGTGGGACCAATTTCCCACCAACTGGTCTGGACTCTCTGGAAAGAGGCACTCACTGGTCTGTCGGGACTCTCTGTACATTTTTATAGTAAAATAAACAATGAAACTGCGGTTGGCCAACCCCAGAAACACTGACAAAACTTAACATAGGATTGGGAATCTTTGTATATCTACAGTTACTGGGGATTAATCATCACCAATAAATGAACAATAGTTTGCGCATATTTTAGTTACTGGGCCATTCATCATCAGGGGTCCGATAGGATCCCCTGATATTCAACAAACTCCGAAAACTGAAAGTTTTCAGAGTATGCTAGCAAGAACAGGCGCCATCTTCAGATGGCGCTTGTTCTCGGATACTTGCTCCTTCCTATGAGAAGGAGTTCCAGGGATGCGAAGAGGGATCTGAGCGGATCCCTCCACCGCCTTCTTACTACCTCCCTGGCGGCTTTGCGCATGCGTACGGGGAGGAGGTAAGTACCGCAGCTACTTTTGTAGCTGTGATACTAACCAAGGGGACAGCTGCTTTTCGGAGCAGCCTTTCCCGCACCAGAGAAATGATGAATTGCTCCGGTGTCAAGTTTTCCCCGCAGCTAGTTGAATACTTAAGTTTCCCTCGCAGCGAGACCATTACTTAATCATCGGGGACCATACGACCTCCGCGAATTAATAGCCCCACTGTTACAACTGTCGTAAAATAACATACCAAACGCAAGAAAAATGGGTCCTATAGTACTCCTTGGCCTTTTGCCCCTCCCAATGAAAATTTTCGTTCCTATGTGTATGTTTTTTTTTTCTTTTGTGGTGGGGCCAATGTGTGTCTGTTTTTTATTTCCTGGTGAGGACAATGTGTGTGTTTTTTTTCTGTGGGAGCTTTGTCTCCTTGGTCTTCCTTTGTTTCTCTTCTGGGGAGTAATTTGTTTAATTAAAAACCAGGAAATATATTTTTTGGTTAATAAAAGTATAAATCATGATTATAGTTGGATTGGGGGAGGGGGGGAATCGGGAGTCTCCTGCACCTTTTGGGATAGTAGGTAAGTATGGTATGTATTCTAGACTCCAAATTCATATGGATCTCCAATGCCTAGCATGGGTGGGGTATGTGGAAGTGCCGGTGATAAAGACAGTGACTGCCCTTGCTTACAGAAGCGTGGAGATACACATTATGATGTGCAGTGCCGTAACTAGACATTCTGGTGCCCTGTGCAAGAAAGAGTATCGTTGCCCCCCCCCACCCCCCGTCATTTTTATATATATGTTCATCAAATAAGATTCACATTAAACAAATAAAAAGGAAAATAGGGAAACAGGGATAGAGGCCCTGATTCAGAGCCGGACGGTCTGACAGAGCGCTCGCTCTGAATCAGGGCGTTGTTTTTTTAAAGAACCACCCCTCTCCCTACTCCCTGGAACTTCTATGTGACGCACACATATATCCCAAACACCCTCCCCTTCCTCTCTGGGGGGCCTATTCATCAGCACTAAAATTAAGTTTTTAAGGACATTTTCCTTAATTACCGTTATTTTAGTATTCATGAAGACACTTAACACAGGAGATATCACTGATATCTCCTCGTTAATTTCCCCTGCCATATTTTTCACACTCCCCATACATTAGTACATTAGTATGGGGATATGGAAATTATGATATTCATGAAATTCCGAAAATTACGTGTTTTCGAAATTTGATAGAGTTACTATTCGCCACTGTGAGGTGGCGTATAGTAGGTGATATTTACCTGTGTCAGTGTGGGCAGGTCCTCCTCCGATCCCTCCGGCGCTCCCTGGTCTCTCCTCTGGCTCCGGTGGTTGTTTTGACACTATGTCCTCCAGGCAGAACACAGTAAAGTTTAGAAAAAAAAAGGTTTTTTTCTTTCTAAACTTTACTGTGTTCTGCCTGGAGAACACAGTGTCAGTACAGCAGAGGGAGCCGGAGGTGGCTGCAGTGGGCAGGTAAGTCGGGGACGGGAGGGAGGTGAGCGGAGGAAGGGGGGGGTTGGGGGACACCCACAGAATTACCGCAGCTGTAGGCAGTGCTGTGCATGCGCTGCTTTTACAGATGTAACAGCGCATGCGCAGCACTGATTCCAGCTGCGGTAAGTTTAAAGCTATCTATTTCCCGAAAAGCTGTCATCGCAAAAATGACAGCTTTTCGGAATAGATAGTTATGGAGAGGAGGAATGATGAATTCCTCCGGTAATTAGGTAGAACTCCATGCGAGTTCTAAACCTAATTACCTCCAGAGAAAGTTTAGTTATGATGAATAGGCCCCTGGGTCTTAAATACACACACAGCACCCACCCGGCCGGCCAACATTGTCAAGAGACTCTGACTGACCTGACAGTCTCTCTGGTTTCTGCAGACAGAGTTGTAATAAGCCTCTCAGCGCTGTGCTGCCTTTCCACGCCCAATAGCTCCTCGATTCTCGCACTTGACTGTGGGAGTCACTGGAGAGACATCATGATGTCTCTCCCTACAGCCAGTGCACCAATCAGGAGCCGGGGGAGGTGGAGCTCACAGCGGTCAGGACAGCCGTGGTACCGCTGCTAATATACAAAGCAGCGCAGTTGGTGCCCAGCAAATAGAGATTACAGCCTGTGCTTTGTGCAGCGGCACCGGCCGCACCTCCCTAGTATGGCCCTGTTGATGTGTGTATAGTTGCAATAGCCATATATTTGCAATTCATTCACATTCCGTTTGCAGCAACAGTCTCCGGAGTTGGGTTTGTACAGAAGTGGTAGATGACTGCACATGTATGTATATATTTTTTTTTTCATGTTGCAAGATTAAAGCAAAGTTTATTGCAGCCATAAAGCTGTGTATTACTAATTGGATAAACCTAATGCTGTCCGGTGAAGTAGAGGGTGAGTGTCCCTGGGAAAAGGAGGTGGATGGCTTCTTGACCGTGGTTCATTTACAATGAGTCCTTTTTAACCAGGAACATACTACAATCGCTATCAGACCCGTCATATACCTGGGAACAGGTCTAAATGTGTGTACACACGGTACGATATCTATGAACGATAATGATATCGTTCAACGATATATCGTTCATATCGTTCATTTTTATGCAGTGAACAACCAATGATGCGTGTTCCCGCATGAACTATAACGATATCTATGCAGGCCAATCTGGACTATATCGTCAACTTTGCCTGTTCAGAGATATGGCAGGATGACTTCACTGAAAGATATCTTTGAAATCGTTGGTGGTAAGGTGCCCATCTACTTAAAGATCTCAAAACGACTGCATGATTACGACGTAATCGTGCAGTCGTTTGTCAGTCTGTGATGAGCCTGCACTGAACGAGCAGTCGTTCAGTGCAGGCACATGAATCATCTGAAAACATGCTGAACCTGACGATATCGTCAGGTTGTCCAGCATGTTTGCAAGATGATAGATTTCTAAACGACCAGCGGGCACACGCATCTCTGGTCATTTTAGACACTTTTGCAAACAATTTACAAACGATTTACAAACGATTTGCAAACGATCTATGAATGTTTGAACGACTTATCGTTCAGTCGCTCAACTTAAACGTCTAGTGGATGGGCACCTGTGCAGATCGTTCCGTGTGTACCCAGTATAAGGCCAGGAGGTTGTCTCACCCTCCTAACTGTAAACGGGGTCCTGTACAATAGTGCACTATTAACATACATAAAGCTTGCTGTCTGTACCTATGTATGAAGCCCATGCATACTAATTGTCACTCCAAAAACATATATAACATTATGCAATTATAACTATGTAAATATGATAATGAAGATACAAAAAGACAAACAGAATGCTCTTCTCCAAATGATTGTAATTAATTTATTAATACTTTTATTTGTAGCAGCTCACTCCATATCCTGTAACCCAGCTGTATCTACTGGGAGGAGAGGATAAGTGTCCCCATCTGTTCTGCAGCTAAATAATAGATGCATCAATTAGGAAATGAACAGTCATTTTTTTTTTATTTAGTTTCTCTACTAAAATACTAAACCAGTTATTCCCAAAGAATCAAAACGTAATTTGACAAAAATAAATAAATAAGATGTGCGATGTTTCTAGACATTAATACCATTCTCATTACCATGAGGCAAACATGAAACGTCAATTTAATGATAGGTTAGGCAATAAAAGTACTAATTTAATGGAGGTTTAAACAAAAAGCAAAAAAAAAAGTTAATTTTATTTTAAGTGGAATCCAGAATTGAGAGATAAGTTGTGCCGTAGCCAAGCAGTAAACACCTGCTGAGTGATGAGCCTTTTCCAATGTAT
Source organism: Taudactylus pleione (assembly GCA_031769625.1). Classification (NCBI taxonomy): domain Eukaryota; kingdom Metazoa; phylum Chordata; class Amphibia; order Anura; family Myobatrachidae; genus Taudactylus; species Taudactylus pleione. Next base: position 3,166,367 of record JAUIMM010000609.1, read on the forward strand.
TCACTTCTAATACAGGTTTTATTTTCAAGTGCTATGCAGCACAGCTGAGCGCCAGAGATAATCACAGCAACAGTCGTACATGGCGTTGTCATTGTCTCTGGTGTTATGTCACATTATTATTTGCAGAATAAACCCAGAGCCAATGATCCTTTTTATTATGTAGCATGAGCAGGAGGATTTGCGGGTGGAGATTTGCATGCAGGTGGTGTGGGAAAGGTTGGAGGTAACTGCTTTATTGCTGCAGTTAGCCTCCAAAGTCATGAAGGGGGCGGAGCCTGAGCCAGGAGTGACACTATCATGATGACTATGCAAAGCCGCTTGTCACCACTGCTAGGCTGCTCTGCAGCTATTCTTAACTGCCCGTGACCGTGGAGGCCGGGGGCAGTTGTGAAAGAGGGGGGTAGGGTGGGCAATAATGTTGTACCTGGGGGCAGCCTGACCCTTAAATCCACCTCTGATCCTGGGGAATAATTTACAATCTTCCCCTTTACTCACTTTGGTTAATAGAGAAATAACGTGTCAGTCCGATGTGACTCTTGCAAGTTCATATCACCGGTTAAAATTGCTGTGGAAATGTTAATGTGTTGAAATTATATATATATATATATATATATATATGTATATAAGTAACAATAGATGAAAATATGGCGCCAGTTAAAAGCCCACTCTAACAAGTGTGTGCAATAAATGCCTTAATGAATAGTATGGATGATTCAATAATCACCTTATAGCATTCCCCTATATCAAACGTTCAAATGTATTTTTAGTCTGTGTGAACCATCCTTGCACAGACATTCTAGGCCTTATTTAAAATAAATTGTGTTTTATATACAGTACATTATCCAGTACTGTGGTGGGGTTTTTTACGGAATTTTTTTTTTATATGCACCATGAAATAATTTTTGCACTGAAGACACTTTAAACTTTTATGTGGAAAACTGTATGCACTAGGACACTTGCACTCGCTGCTTATAAATTGTTTTTGGAAATTAATTAATTAAGCTTTTATGAGGGTTGTAAATAATATATTTATTATCACACATATGCACTTTCTTTATGCACCCGGTGTGCTGCAGTATACTGAGATTTGGAGTGCTGAACCCCTGCAATTGTATTATACAATATATATATATATATATATATATATATATATATATATATATATATATATATCAGGAATATAAATTAGGGATGTGCAGGCTCGGATAGGTTCGAGTTTGCACGTGGAGATCGGATTTTTCCCTCCAAAAAAACGGAACTCAGAAAGAGGCAAAACCTCATCTTGCACGGACGAACATCATCATTCCTGGACTTTTGTCCAGGAATGATGATGTTCGTCCATGCAAGATGACGTTTTGCCTCTTTCTGAGTTCCGTTTTTTTGGAGGGAAAAATCCGAACTCCACGTGCAAACTCGAACCTATCCGAGCCTGCACATCCCTAATATAAATACCTATATTGCGCTAGTAACTGCCAATCGTCAGATGGTATAAATTTCTGATAGTCAAAAAAGGCTGCTAATCTCCAAAAAGGTCCTTTGCCAGAAAGGGCCTGCGGAAATAACAATGATGTTGTTTTTTTGGGGATCGCCTAAACTGAATTATACAACTCCAATCCAATTCCCTGTTGATTGACAGCCACGCTGTTCACAACAAATCAGATGCCGCCCACAAGGTTTCCGTCATTTGCCAGGAAAGAGATGTATGTGGAAACACATACATCTCATCAATGGTAGGTTATTTAGCCACCAACAAAATTAACCCTAGTGTGTAGGTGTGTGAGCATGTTGTAGGGAACATAGATTGTAAGCTCTGCTGGGGCAGGGATGGATGTGAATGGCCAAATATTCTCTGTAAAGCGCTGCGGAATATGTGTGCACTATATAAATAACTGGTAATAATAATAATGTCCGTGGTCCATGTAAGTCGGTTTGTTGTTTTTGTATGGCTGGGACTCTAATGGAGAAGAGGACCAACCTGCACCAGGAGGTTTTTTTTAGGGATAATTACGGAATTCATGTACTTCCACAAGTACCAAAGAGCAGGCACGCTGGCACCTGTAGTGCCACTGTAAAAAACAATAGTAGCCATTAAATATTATCACTATTTTCCCTGCACCCACCGGACAGGGGTGCAGGGAAGAGCCGCGGGCTTCAGCGCAGGCCTGGGGTGCTCAGGAGAGGAGGGACTCCTTTATTGGTGGGGGTCCTCCCCTGGGATCCCCGCCTGGGTTGACTAGTTTGGGGTGTTAATGCTTTGGCTAGGGTGACCCAATGAAAAGGTCTCCTGGTTGTGGCAATATTCTCCAGCTAGTTTGAGCCTGGTGCTGGTTTTAAAAATACGGGGAACCACACGTAATTTTTTCCTTGTGTTTTTAAATCCAGGACCGACTCACAGAGCCCAGTGTTGGTTCATAAAATATGGAGGACCCCTACGCATTTTGTCCTCAGAACCCGGACTGGCTCATGGTGCCCGGGGCTGGTTATGCTTTTGGGGGGGAACCCCACGTAATTTTTCTCTTAACTTAACCATTTATTTAAACATTAATACACACAAGCAGCCTGCATGTATCTCACTGATATGTGTAGGCTGCTTGTTCGGGAGTGTTGGGCTAGGAGAACATGGGTAGGAACGATCACAAATACCATCGGAAAACACGATCCAGTTAAACACAGCAACTTCCTGGATGTCATTTCAACAAAAAACTCTTGTTTTCAATCGTTCCTATCCATGTTTAATCATGGGAACGGCAAGATTCTTAGTAAATTTAACCCAAAATGTCAGTCTATCAGCATACTACTCAGTTCACCAGTCATTTTTCTAAATATTTATATTATTCCACAAAAAGCTTTTTATTACAGTAATGGATGAATGACAATACTTTAGTCAATAAAGACATCTGTTAGTTCATTCCCAAAGGAGGAGATTGAAAATCACTGTTGGTGGGGGCATGGCCTGACCGTTAATGGAGGAAGCCACATCTCGTTAGAGCTCCGGGCCAGTGCAGAGGAAATTTAACCTCTATAGCCCCATCCCGGTCAGCGGACACCTCCAGACCCTTGCTTACCTTCCCCTGGTTTGTCACTGGCCCAGCGGGTGAAAGCTGCGGAATCGGGAGGCGCAATAGGCGCTTCCGCGGGTTGCAGCTGGCCTGCTGCCCTTTGAGCCGGGGACTGGAGCGCGCGGACTGGCGGCTGTGGACATCCGGCGGCGGCGGCATTTCTGTGGTGTGCGCCCGACGGAGTCCTCTCTGCCGCACATCGCGTGACCCCTCTCCGGCCCTCTAGCCTCGGCTGCCCTGCTGCTGTGTCAGGGCTGGTGTCCCTGCTTCTGGGGCCTCCCAGGAGACATCTTTGGGAGGAAGCCCCAGCGTTCTGAAGCCTCCGGTGGCCATCTTTGATTCTCTCCCACGCTGATGCTGCTGCTGGTTATTGCTGACGGGATACTGGCAGTGCAACCCCGCTTGCTGACAGGATTATCTGCTACCTGTGACTCCCTGGAGTAAGGGGAGGGTGGTGAGTCCCTGAGGGGAGATTATATTATATTGTATTTCTATATCCCACTGCTCCACCTGCTCCATTGTCACGTGACCTGTTGGCCCTTCTCTCTATGTCTGGAGCTCCTATATGACCACCTATACATATCCAGTTTATTTTTCACTAGCCTAACAGGTTCAAACCATATCAGCTACTTAGCTTGCTCTTTCCCTGACATTTTTTACTTTTGTGCTGGTGGATATTTGCCATTTACTCTACGCTGGCTCCCTCTTGTGGTCTTCTGTGATAATTACCTCAAGTACTATTTGCAGCCACAATTAGCGAACCTCCATGTGCTATTATATTTTCTGCCAGCCTTTCAAACTCTTTTTTCTGAGGCTGAAGTTCTCCTGGATGGTGCCTCTCTGGAGTTAAAGATGTTCGCTTAATATTATCACCAAACTTGCCTGGACTATTATTGTAGAGCCCTGTGTCTCACCTTTTATACCATAGTTTGTTTTGTTTTTTTTGTATTATATTACTATGTCGCAGAGAGGTAAGAAACCTCCACCATCCTCTGCAAATTTCTTCGGATCTAAATCCAAGGGTTCACAGAGTTCGTCATTACCCCCAGAATCCCCCTCCTCCCCTTGCTCATCCGAAGCTGGTATTGATCCTCAAATTCAAGCGGTTATGACTGGTTTGTTGGAGGGAGTTCAATCCGCATTCAAGCAAGAACTGTCAAAGGCTATAACAGAATTTAAATCAGAATTGACATCTCTTGGCAACAGAACGGACGCGCTGGAATCTAAATCGGACGACTTATGCCACTCCCAAAATCGTCTTGATAAAGAACTCTCTAGACTTCATGATGAGGTGAAGACACTCAAAGAAAGACAAGAGGACCAAGAGAATCATTCCCGTCGCAACAACTTACGTATCCGTAATATAGCAGAATCAGTCCTTGGTCCCTCCTTACCGTCATTTCTAAAAGACTTTTTTCAACACTTAGTTCCAGCCCTTACAAATGAAGATTGTTTATGTGATAGAGCCCATAGAGCACTCCGATCGAAGCCCTCTCCTACTCAACCTCCTAGAGACGTCATAGTTCGCCTGCACTATTTTCGTACAAAGGAACGGATCTTGTTAGCTACTCGAGACTCTCCAGTGATTCCTTTCCAAGATATGCAGTTACAAATCTTCCAGGACCTGGCTCCCTCTACTATTCAGAAACGGTGGGATCTTCAGCCAGTCACTAAGATTCTACGGCAGCATCAAATCCGATATCGCTGGGGATTCCCCTTTATGCTTTAGGTTTCAGCAAACAACACTGTACATAGTGTCAAGACTCTCACTCAAGGTCAAGATTTATTAGCCAAGCTTAATCTTTTTCCGACACCGACTTCTGATCCGGTGACTGATGCAGCCTCTCCCAAACCTCAACGCTCCCATCCTCCTTCACCGGACTGGACCAGGGTTTCCCGTCACCATGCTAAGGACTGTGACCCCACTTGAACTGTTCGGTCACTCCCTGGTGTATACTCTCTTTATAATAGGGTTTAAGCTCCCTACAATGTTCTTTTTGAATTTTGCTAGGAGGAACAGTCCTCCCCTCGTGGTTCTCTGCGACATAAATAGTTATTATTTGTATGAATATCCCGATGTTTAGATAATTTTTCTCTTTTCCCCTTGTCTTTCCCATTTTCCTTCTCCCTCCCTCCCCTTTTTTTTTTTTTTTTTGTTTTGTTTTGTTTTGTTTCTATATACTGACACAGGTTTATGAACCCTGTTTTACAGGGATTTTTGTTTGATTTGGTTTTAGCCGATCTTATATTTAAGGGTCCAGGCAGTCCTGATTCTATTGGACGGTCCTTTCACCACCCACCATGCTCCCTTTGATATTTTTGATTAATGTTATGTTGATTGATATTATTGCAGTCCTTGATTGGGACCCAATTTACCAGGGTTGTTACCCGAATGGGTTCTCTGTTTCTCTCCTTTTTTTGTGTGTCTTTCTTTCTCTGTGGCTCTCTTCTGTTTCTTTTTCCAATTTTTTTTTTTCTTCTTTCTGTCCCTAAGGGTGGCTCTTCTTGGGCCAAATTTTTGACTTATTATATCTGTGTGTTATGTCAGTAGCACCTCTTTATATCATTTTCCATGTCTCTTAAATTGCTATCAGTTAATGTAAACGGTCTTAATTCTCCTAAGAAGCGTACTGTTCTCTTGGGGGCTTGTAGGAGGGAGAAAGCCGATGTTGCATTTCTACAAGAGACGCATCTTACGGGCCCGCATTCTCAGCTCCGAGGTAGGTGGTTTGCCCAGACCTTCTTTGCTTCAGCGAATTGTAAAAAACGTGGGGTAGCCATTTTAATTAGGCGTAATATCCCTTTTGTCCACATTAAAACTGTGACAGACCCAGAGGGTCGATTTCTTATAGTGATCGGTACTCTCCGTACTGAGATTTTCACTCTGGTGTCAGTGTACGCTCCTAATCAAGAACAGCCCCAATTCTTTGATTCTCTGTTCAGGCGTATTAGCAGAGTTGCGCAGGGCCATATTATTTTATGTGGGGATTTTAATACCATTATTGACCCCCTGTTAGACAGATTGAACCCGCCTTCAAACTCCTCGGGGATGTCTCTTCCTAGAGCTTCTCGTACTCTCCTGGCCTCCCTTAAACATTATGGCCTTAGTGATACCTGGCATCTTAAACATCCTCACAGCAAAGACTATACTCATTTTTCAGCTCCACACCAACATTATTCCAGGATAGATATGATCCACATTTCCTCCACTATTACCTCTCTGGTTACGGAAGCCGGTATTTCCCCCTTTACATGGACAGACCATGCAGGTGTCTATATTCTTTTAGATGTACATCGCTCTCCTCGTAGGAGGCGTAACTGGCGTCTTGATGACTCCCTTTTACAACATCCCCCCGCTCTGCAAGAAATAAAATTGGCGATGACCCGCTATTTTGAGGAGAATACCTCCCCTGATATTTCCTCTAGTATCCTCTGGGAAGCCCATAAGGCTACTATACGGGGTTTTCTTATTTCTAAAACCTCAGCGGTTAGGAAAACGGCTGCACAAGAAATTACTTCCCTTGAGTCACAAATTTCAGTACTATTGATTCAGCATAAAACATCCCCTAGTGCCTCCGTGCTAACCCAAATTGAGAAACTACGAGGTCAGCTTAATGCCCTTCTGTCTCGTCGCGCTGCGCTTATCTTGCAAAAACTTCGTCAACGCTTTTATGATAAATCTGACAAAATTGATTCTTTGTTAGCCAATAAACTGCGTCGCAGACAAGCATTAGGTGCGATAGACAAACTACACTCTCCGTCTCCTGGTTCTCTAACTTATGATCCTGAGGTTATGGCTGAGGAGTTTCGAACCTTTTATAGTTCCCTTTATAACTTATCAGATTCTTCTTATCCCACTTCTGCTGGAGCCGAGGGGGTGCACTCATATTTGTCCTCTACTTTCCTTCCGAGGCTCTCAGAATCCCAATTATCTACTCTCAATGACCGTATTTCAGATGAAGAGACAATAGCTGCTATTAGATCAATGCGTTCCTCTGCCGCCCCAGGCCCTGATGAATTTACAGCCCAATATTATAAACTGTTTGCAAAGGAACTTGCCCCACATCTTACATCTCTATTTAATGATATTTTGGAGGGCGCTCCTTTTGCTCCTGATACAACTCGGGCCGACATTGTAGTGATCCCTAAACCTGATCGTGATCCTACTCATTGTATTAATTATAGACCGATTTCATTATTAAACGTCGACCTGAAAATTTATGCTAAAATCCTAGCGACTCGGTTAGCTCCTTTGCTTTCTTATTTGATACATCCGGATCAGGTCGGGTTTATACCTGGACGTCAGGCATCGGACAACACCAGACGGGCCATTGATCTGATACATTCTATTCATAAAAGGAAACTTCCTTCTCTGATTTTAGCTCTTGACGCGGAGAAGGCCTTCGATCGCATCTCCTGGCCCTTCATATTCGCTGTCTTAGACAAAATGGGATTTTCAGGCAAATTTTTAGATGGCGTTGCAGCACTTTACCGTTCCCCCTCAGCACGAGTTTCGGTTAATGGTGTCTATTCCTCTAGTTTTGGAATAACTAACGGTACTCGGCAGGGTTGTCCCCTCTCTCCCTTAATATTTGCTCTTATTATGGAACCCCTAGCGGCAAAGATCCGTTGTAATAGAGCTATCTCGGGAGTATCCACTGGCCCTTCGGAATATAAAATCGCATTATATGCCGACGATATTTTAGTCTCTCTCACTGACCCAGCTCGATCCCTAAATTCACTTCTAGAGGAAATAAATTCATATTCCCAACACTCGGGTTATAAAATTAATGTCACCAAGACTGAGGTTCTTGATTTCTATATCCCTGCTACCCTAAAGCAAACACTGGAGGCCATGCTCCCTTGTACCTGGCATAAAAAAAAGATTAAATATCTTGGTGTTTTCCTAACTCATCATCATCATCAGCTGTTTCAGGCAAATTTTCCCCGCCTTCTAGATTGTATTAAGTCTGATTTGTGTGACTGGTCCAATTATTTTATTTCTTGGATAGGTAGAATACATTCAGTTAAGATGAGCGTTCTCCCTCGGCTCTTGTATCTATTTCAGACCCTTCCGATCTACATCCCTCCATACGTGTTCAAATTCCTTCAGTACCAAACCTCATATTTCATATGGAACCGGAAACGCCCGCGGATCAGACTAAAGTTGCTTCAGCGGCCTTCTAGGGGTGGGGGTTTGGGAATTCCTGATTTTAAAAAATATTATTATGCTGCGCAGCTCTCTCATTGTGCTCAGTGGTGTAACTTCGGTGCGGGGAAGGTCTGGGCGGCTATCGAGGCCGAGGAGCTGGGACTGGCTACTGTATCCTCCCTCTTGTGGATCCCTAAGATTCATCGTCCCCGGACAGTCTCTTCTCATCCTGTAATTTCCCGTTCTTTAGCAATTTGGGATTTAACCAATAGATGTTTTAAGTTAGCTCCGGCCCCGTCCCCTTTGATACCTCTACTTCATAATCCATCTTTTCCTCCTGCTTTATGTAAGTCATCTTTTACTGCCTGGTCATCGAGCAATATCTATTATGTAAATGATATTACTATAGATACTAATTTCCCACAATTTTCTGACTTCCGGGATAGAGCAGCGGTTCCATCCAAAGATTTTTTTCGGTTCCTACAAATTAGACATTTCCACTCAAAAATTAGCTTGATTCTGATTAGCAGACCTTTGACTTCTTTTGAGTCCTTATGTTGGAGAAGACCCTCCACTAGGGGTCTTATTTCTACTATTTATTCCTTACTAGGGGAAGTAAGCTCTAATCGAGACCCTCATGAGTTAGCGTGGGAACGAGATTTGGGACACCCTATAGATGCTGAGGATTGGACGGAGATATGGGACAATGCTGCCACCAGCTCTATTTGCGTCAAAATTAAAGAAAATGTTTATAAATTGCTATACCGATGGTATTATGTACCATCGCGGCTACAAGCAATGTTTCCCGATGCTTCGGATAGATGTTGGAGGGGTTGCGGTGGAGAGGGCAGTTTTTTGCATATCTGGTGGACTTGTCCCAAACTATCTAGAATATGGCAGGAGGTTCTTGCTCTCCTCTCGCACCTCTTTGATATTACGATTCCCTCTGATCCTCGGCATTTTCTACTTCCCTTGGGTCTGCCTTCTCTGTCCCGGTGTCAGAATAGGTTATTCCGACATATAGTGTCTGCTATGACCTGCCAAATTGCAGCTGATTGGAAAAACCCTCATCCCTCTCCGATGCAGGCAATATTATCACGCATCTGGTATATATACAAGATGGAATATATGACAGCTTTATTACGTAATACATCCAAAACCTTTGATAAAATATGGTCTCCTTGGCTGACATACCAAAATGTTTCCTCTCCATTTAACAATTAATTTTTTCCTTTTATATTTTTTCTCTAATATGTTTAATCTGAAAGAAAGTGATCCTATATGGAGTCCGCCCACCCTCTTCTCCTCTTATTCTCCTTTGTCTTTCCTAAAGTCTTTCTTTTCCTTTTTCCTCTTTATTTTTTTCTCTATTTCTTAAACGGATTGCCACACCGTTGCTGCAAGATCTTTCTCTTGCTTCTGTATTCCTTCTCTTTTTTATAATGAGAAAATTTTCTACTATATCATATTATTATTCTGAAATAGTACAGTTCCCACTATAAAAGTATGTTATGTGTTAATCCTTATTTTTGAATATTGGAATGTACTGTTTTTTCTGTGATTTGCTCAATAAAAAGAGTTTACAAAAAAAAAAAAAAAATGAAAATCACTGTTGGTTTTGTCTTCCTTTTCTGCTTACTACATTTCTTATTAATTTAGGATTGATCAAATGTTAAAATCTATGTTGATTTAGGAGTATTTTATCTTTTGTGTTGATGTATTCTGTACAGGGGCGGATTGGGAGCTTAAAGTGGCCCTGGAAAAAATTCTGAGAGTGGCCTCATTGAAATTTAAACTGTAGGCACCCCAACACAAACGTAAGTGGTGCTGGCAAACAGCCACCTTGACAGGCATACAATACATCTTTGCACCTGTCATACAGCACAAAAAGCATCCCAGTCACGGGCGTAGCTATAGAAGGTGCAGAGAGTGTGGCTCCTGCGGGGCCCAGGCCGCCTCTGGGGTCCGACCCTGAGTTACACTGCCATCTCCTGAGTTACACTGCCATCTCCTGAGCCCCGGCTTTTATATTCTCACCAGAGTGCTGCTGCAGGGCATCTGGGTTCAGAGCTGATCTAAGCTACAGCCATCTCTAGCTGCTGCCTGCATGCATTGTGATGTCACAATGCAGGTCACAGCCCTATATAAAGGATGCCCAGCTACTGGCAGCCATTTTGTGGTGACATTTTGTCCTACATTGATACTCTGAGTAGTTCCTGCTTTATGTAGGCTACTTTGGATAGCAACTACTGATATGAACTTTGGATTATATCTTCCATTAAGATCCTGAACAGCAACATCTTCAGAAAAAGAATCTGAGTAACATCTCCAGGTAAGGACTTTATAACAAATTGTGGCCTGCGACCCTTACCCCTTCAGACACCTCTCTCCATTTTATCAGCAGTTTTTACTTTATAAACAATGGATAACGCAAATTATTTATCTGACATGACATTGCATGACTTAAGATGGATACACACATATCCACCACGTTGGGAATTGGTTTTGAATTAACACCTGAGTGGGCCATGTGGGATATTATGCCATCGTCTGGGCCATCCTCCCTCTAGAGGTGCCCGTCTGCTATTAGCAAAGATTGCAGCATTGCAGCAGCTGCAAAGAAAACCATCCTATCCCAATGGATCTCTGCTGACACTCTAACACTCATAAACCTTCTATCGGATGAGGTGTTGTCATGTGTGCAAACCACTTATCATACTAACATAAAATAAAGACACTGAGACGTGGATTTGGCAGATAACTTGATGGCGATTTATTGGAGAAATTAATATTATTTATTAATTCTTAAATTAATTAAGGATGTATGGTGGCAAAGAAAGGACGGCCAGATCTCAGCCAGATCTGCTATGCCCACACACAAACAACAAAAGACATAGCAGGCGTAGATCGCCCAGAGTGCATACACATAACCATGTAAACCATGTCAAACACAAAAGGTAACGCTCACCCTTTAACTTGACTACCCACCCGTTTAGGTGATGATACTGCCCCCCGTTAGGTTGGTACAGCCAACTACCAGTCAACGAAGGGAGCGCCCTTAACTCATAATTGCACCTGGACTGGTGAACTGCCGTTCTTTCCCGCCACTACATAATTAACTACAACAACCTGCCAATAATTGCAAAGGGAAGGGAGGGTGGGCAATCTGGAACCAAGAGGCTTTGGCCCTCACTTCTAGCCCCTTATATAATGTCTCTATTGAAAACCCGCCCCTGCTAACGATAGGCTAACTCTAAACAGTAATTTGCATACATGCCGGCCCCCATCCTAGAGGTTTAACACACCTCTTTTCTTATGCAATCTTTCGGTTTCACTAAACCTTCTATCGGATGAGGTGTTGTCATGTGTGCAAACCACTTATCATACTAACATAAAATAAAGACACTGAGACGTGGATTTGGCAGATAACTTGATGGCGATTTATTGGAGAAATTAATATTATTTATTAATTCTTAAATTAATTAAGGATGTATGGTGGCAAAGAAAGGACGGCCAGAAATCAGCCAGATCTGCTATGCCCACACACAAACAACAAAAGACATAGCAGGCGTAGATCGCCCAGAGTGCATACACATAACCATGTAAACCATGTCAAACACAAAAGGTAACGCTCACCCTCCAACTTGACTACCCACCCGTTTAGGTGATGATACTGCCCCCCGTTAGGTTGGTACAGCCAACTACCAGTCAATGAAGGGAGCGCCCTTAACTCATAATTGCACCTGGACTGGTGAACTGCCGTTCTTTCCCGCCACAGCAAGGTTCAGCTTATAGAACCGCCGCACCGCCACCATACCAAGTACTACCCCAATAACGCCAACTCCTCAAAAAGATCCCCAATAAACAATGACACACCCTCCTCTGTTAAATGAACTCCATCCGGTCTATACATATAACTAAATCGAAATTGAATGTTATTATGGTAAATGGAACGGCCATAATTGGCCATCACAAATTTGGCAACTGCGAAATTAAGTTTCTTCCTAGCTTCGTCATTAGCAGGAAAACTCCTAACCCCACGCCAGACCTGTCGAGGTACAATGCAAGACCAAATTAATTTACATTAGGGCCAGGCCGATAGCACCCTCGCCAAATCGTTGACAATATCAACTCGTAATTCTACAGTGGACCTCTGCCCTAAGTCGTTGCCTCCTAAATAAGCCACCAAAATACGTGGCCTACCAAAAAGCCTTGCATACTCTAACAGTTTAGGACAAAAGGAATGCCATCTCATACCTCTGGAACCTATCCAACGGACCCTAGCTGAATATTCAAAAATTGGAGCTTGATCTGAACTCAAACCTAGCAGCCCAGAAAATATATGAGTGGCCTATAACCCAAATGTCCTGCGTGTCAAAGAGCAATCCTAAAGGTGGAGGAAAGCAGTAAATAAAAAATTAGTAATTGTCATAAAACAATAAAATTTTATGGTGTATTAGTGGGATCTGATAGAACATAAGTGAGTATCTGCCAAAAAGAAAAATTTTCTATTGGTCGCCGACTTTACTATTTGAAGTGGCTGAGACAAACAGAAGACACAAAGGGGAAGAATGGGTGGGGGGGAATTGGGAAAAAACAGGTGAACTCGGCAAGAGGTAAAATAAAAACCTGCTGAGGGATGGACTATGGCCTAATTAAATGATTGAGAATAGCCGAATTGAATCCGTCAGTTCAGGTAAAAATTGTAAAATCCCTCAAGACTCCCATTGCCAGCAATGGCGAGTAGCTAATCCCGAGTAGGACGGACAGGGGTAACAGACAAGACAGGACAGTACATGAGACAAGACAAAAACCAGGCAAGCATAAAATATAAACGTAACCGGAACAGACTGTGAAATGACTTTAAACAAAGGGCCTTCATGCCTAGGTCGAATGTAACCTTTATAACTATCCGATTTCCAATGTCCTAGGGCCTTAATTTCTGATGCCGAGAAACCCGCAGCTGCCGCCGAAGTTGCGGCTCCGATCAGAAACGAGTGTGTACCAAAATCTTGAGGCGGGAGGCCTAAAACTGATACACACCTCTTCAAAAACCAACCAAACTGGTATTTGGTAAGCGGAGTCCTGTCCATATGCATGAGTCATGAACCAGGAACATCCGGCCGCAATAACTCATACCGCATAGCTAGTGCCACGGGGCAGATCTGTTCGTCCCTAGATGGACCCAACGAGATCCACCTACCCCTACCAGTCTGGTCGGTCTTCGACTGCCGAATCCTACAGAGAACAGACCTCTCACTGACCAGGATATCCGAGAGGAGCATGGCGGCATCAACCCATTTGGATGATGCCACCAGCTCCGATACCCTCAAGGTGCCGTGAAAAGCCTCCGAAAACACCACTTGAATCAGGACCGCCTCATACGCAGTAAGAGCCACTCCGAGAACCGCCCCTAATACTGCCGGAAGCAGATGAGCGTCCACAGGTCTCCTACGGTCAGCTACTGGCCGGGAGACCCGTGCCCAACCCTTTAAAGCCTTCACTATCAGAAAACTTTTAGTAAAGTCAGGTTGGCCCTTCAATTTACAATAAAATGCAATGCCCCCCAAAGAGCGCGCAACAGAAGCCCTGGATCTGCCAGCCAAACGGAGACTCCAAATAAAAGAAAGCATCGAACGATGCTGACTCTTACCTGCCTGTTTGCTGCTACGGGAATAATCTTCCCATTCATTCCATGCCTGCCGATATGCTCGCAACGTGGAGGGGGCTAAAGACTGTTCTGCTTAGCCCTCCATGCCGGCTCGATCACCTGCCAAACATAAGAGGGGCAAAGCACAACGTCAGCACCAGGGCCACAGATCGGGACCTAGCCCACTGGAAACGTGATAACGCATCGTCTATCTCATTCTCCACCCCAGGAACGTGTCTTGCCTTAAACATGATGTTACAGCGCAAACATGTGAGCACAGCTGCGCTAGCAAGCGCAAAACCAGCAGGGAAGCCGCATGTTGCTGATTGTATCGCATGGACCATGCCCAGGTTGTCACACCTGATAATGATGCTGCGATTGCGTAACCATTCCCCCCAGATTTCCAAGGAAACCATTATGGGAAAGAGTTTGAGAAGGAGTAAGTCCTTAGTCAAACCCTTTCCCACCCATTCTTCCAGCCAACAGCCAACGCACCAGGAGCCATCAAGGTAACATCCGAACCCCGTGGTGCCTGCTGCGTCGGTGAACAGCTGCAGCTGCAAATTGTCAGCGGCTGGAGACATCCACAACCGAACGCCATTAAAATCCCGAAGAAACGAGACCCAGACAGAGAGGTCCTGCTTAATCTCTGAGGATAAACGTAGCAAATGTCTCGGTTAGTGACACCAGCCGTGGCCCTTTCCAATTTACGTGAAAAAGCTCTGCCCATTGGAATTACTTTACAGGCCCAGGAGGGATTGCGCCTGCCGCAGGGTAATTCTACTGGAAGCCGTGCATTCCGCTATGGCATTACTTGACAGGCTTATCGAGAGGAATGCGACAAGAACCCACCGAGGTACAGATCTCGATACCCAGGAATGACAAGGGGAAGGGCCCTCCGTTTTGTCCATAGCAACGGGAACTCCAAATGAAAAAACAGCGCTCGTAAAGAAAACAAAAGATAACTGCATCTGCCTGAACCGGAAGGGCCGACACACAGAAAGTCATCGAGATAGTGGGCTATTCCATGACTACCGCAAAAATTAATAAATAAATTCCGCGCACCAGTGTAGGAAGGTGCTAACATGCTCGAAAAACGCACAGGACACAGAACACCCCACAGGCAAGCATTTGTCTATGCAATATCCGTTGTCCAAGCTAAAAACCCATAAACTGGAATGACTCTGGGTGCAAAGGAAGTAGACGAAAAGCTGACTCAACATCTATCTTAGCCATCAGTGCGCCCGGACCATAACACCTAATGACGTCCAAAGCATCGTCAAAAGACTGGTACACCACCGAGGAAACCTCAACTGGTATGGCATAATTTACTGACGAGCCTGGCGGATAAGACAGATGTTGCATGAGCCCTTATTTTCCTGGAATTTTCTTGGGAACCACTCCCACCGGGGAATTCACAAGATCCCTAATGGGGGTTCTGCAAAAGGCCCAGCAATGCGCCTGCGCTAACCTCGCCAGCCACTTTTTCCCTAAGAATGTGAGGCAATTCAAAGGCAGACTTCAAATTTCTAGGCGAATATGTGTCGACATCCCTGCAAATAGGTAAACGAAAACCAAAACTGAAGCCTTTTAACGAAAATTCTGCGTCCTGCAGAACCGGGTACCAACTCAACCATTTTGCTATCGCTGTGACACGGACAGGGGATGGAACTTTACTAGCACTTGTGCCTTTTGCTGGCTGTGCAGGCTGCTGCTGGGCACCCCCCTTGAAACACTTGGCAACTGGGTGATTGCCACCACATCGCAAGCAGAGGTGACGAAAACGACATTTTAATGTGGAATTATTAAAGGCGAAGCATTTTCCCCAGACGCCTGCTGTTAGCCCTGACGAACTGAACTAGCTGCTTTGCACGCGTTGTACCCCTCATAGGCAGGACGCGAAGGCTGCGTGACCTCCAGCAATGTATATTTGTCGAAGTAGGAGCATAGCTGAGAATGGAGCTTCCCGGTGATAGCTGCTTGGGGCAGTGATTGCAATAATAAGCTGTGCACCCTGTAGAAATTCACTGTAGCACATGTATTCTGTCTATTTTGTAAGTTAAATGCTCAGAATACAGTATATAATACAATCTCCTCTATTGGCTGATAATAATGATTCAAAGGAGATAAAAGCTAGATCTTAGGTGCTATAGATAAATAAAGCAGTGTCAAAGCCATTACCCCTTACTGTCATATAACGCATCACTAAAGCATTCTATTCCCCCCAATGATACCTCAATGCCCAGCATAATACTGACACTGTTTGCTGCAACTGTTTTCTACCATTAAGAGGGCATAATCAGCACTTAGACCATCTATAAAATACATCATACGAATGTACTGAATGATATAATTCTGGCATATACAGGACCAGCAAACACAGTAAGTAATTATATGTAGAAGTAGAGCCATCCTGTCTGAGCTGAATCTTTTTATTTCATGTGCCGGCTCCTTTACAGATCATATGAGCAAGTTGGGGAATCTGGGAGAGGGCAGAAAAAAAAACCATGCACTGTCCTGGAAACAGATGCACAGATTGGTCCCCCTATGTACTGGATGGTGTATTATCCAGTATTAATAATTGATCCAATAGGTGATCCAGATTGGTCCCCCTATGTACTGGATGGTGTATTATCCAGTATTAATAATTGATCCAATAGGTGATCCATATCAGTGCACCCCGTACAGTGCATGTTTTCCAGATCTAGTTGGTGCACAACAATATTCATTACTGGCTTTTTAACTTTTTCTACTGGCTGACACATTTAAAAGATCAACAGGGACTGTAGTGCTAGTTATTTCATTTGTGACACTGAGGGGATCCTAAAAAACATGCAACTTTAGTATTATATGCTATTTCTATTGTAGTCATCATGGTGTGGGCTGAGGGGGGGTTTAGGCAAGGCACTCATAAACCCCTCCTGCATTTGCCTATGGTGCTGGCCATTGCAGCCACAAAGATAATATTGACCAGGGGCATTAAGGACTAAAGGGAAGCACCCCTCCCCCGCACTGGCACACCTTCCACAAAGCTGCTGCAGCCTGAGGGGGGATAGAACTATCAATAGGGGAACCACACCTGCAGCTCCTAATAATATGGGGACACTGTGGAGCCAGGGACCAGGGTCTGGGGAGGCTCATTACTAGGCAGGACATAGCTACACCCACCCCCAGCAGAACAAGAAATCAGAAAAGACAGTGATTGAGGACAGAAAGGAAAAGTAAAAGCAATGATATGAAGTAAATGAAAAGAGACTAAATACAATAAGGAAAAGGAGGAGAGAAGAAGAGAAGAAGGAGAAGCACTAAGAGAGTTTTATTAAGGAAAATGACAACTGACAAAATGCACTTCCCTGTCCTGGAGCAATCTGGAACCAAGAGGCTTTGGCCCTCACTTCTAGCCCCTTATATAATGTCTCTATTGAAAACCCGCCCCTGCTAACGATAGGCTAACTCTAAACAGTAATTTGCATACATGCCGGCCCCCATCCTAGAGGTTTAACACACCTCTTTTCTTATGCAATCTTTCGGTTTCACAACTTCTACAACCTAGAATATCATACCTATTCAATATGGATTTGTTAGAATTATCTCTTGATGGTTTATTGCTGTACACCTACTGACGTGTTGCTAATTATTGACCGTTATGTTGTAATGTTGATTGCAGTCTTACAATAAAATATGTTTAAAAAAAAAAAAAGATAGATACACACTTGTCCAATCCTCTGTGGGTCCAACTCCAGACCAGACTGTGTAGACACACTCCTACTGAATGCAGATTCAACACCCAATATATGCCTATGCACCTGTCCAATTTTGCAGCAGATCTCAGTCAGTAGGTGCAGAGAATGGGGCTGCTATTCAGTGTTGCTGAAGGAAATACCATGTTACATAGTAAACATTTAGGATTAGGAAGACTAAATATTTTTTAATTTATATATTTTCTATATGGTAATCACCATTCATTTAATCCTACATGTCAGCTAATTAGGCAGATAGTGCAAATATTAGATAATTTACAATCATAAAGGATAAACTACAAAATAATATGCACCGTGGGAGGGCGGGGGTGGGCTTTGGAAACTTTGCTATGGGGCCCCAATAGGTCTTGCTGTGCCCCTGATCCCAGTGATCATCATACAGAAGGGCGAGTATCTCAATCACCGCCACAAGTATAGAGACCAGCTTGGTTACCACCATAAAGTACAGAGATCATTCCAGTGACTGCCACACATTACATTGAGCATCCTAGTGACAATACAGCACAAACAGCATCCTAATTACCACCCTACAGCAAAGATTGTATGCTATGATCATCATACAGCACTGACAGCATCACAGTGACTACCATAATGGACAAACAGCATTTCATTGAATGCCATATTGTACATAGAGCATCAAGGTAATGCCATACAGTACATCATAATGTACATAGCACCCCAGACTTGTAGCTTGATGACCTCTGGATGACAAGCTCATGGAACAGCATTCTGGCCATAGCCCGAGTCCCACAGACTGTGTGAAGACAGCGTAGGAAATCACCATGCCTGAGTGTCTGTGGACTTGCACCCTTGCTGCCCAATTCCTGTTACATGTTGGACAAAACATATTACATACATCTACCAGTGAAGCCTATGACCAATACGCCCTGCTGTTTAGGTGCGCATAGTGATTCTAGTCTACATCAGTATTTTAAGTAGGGGTGTGCACCGGCCACTTTTCGTGTTTTGTGTTTTGGTTTTGGATCTGGATCTTTCTTCGTGTTTTGGTTCTGGATTGGTTTTGCCAAAACCACCCTTCCGTGTTTTGGGTTCTGGGTTTTATGTTTTGGATCTGTATTTTTTTGAAAAAAAGCATAAAAACAGCTAAAATCACAGAATTTGTGGGTTTTTATGCTCCTATTCAATTCTTAACCTCAATAACCTTCATTTCCACTCATTTCCAGTCTATTCTGAACACCTCACACCTCACAATATTGTTTTTATGGCCAAAAGGTTGCACCGAGGTAGCTGGATGACTATGCTAAGCGACACTAGTGGGCGGCACAAACACGTGGCCCGTCTAGGAGTGACACTGCAGTGGCAGACAGGATGGCAGTTTGAAAAACTAGGCCCCAAACAGTACATACTGCAAAGAAAAAAAAGAGGTGCAAGATGGAATTGTCCTTGACCCTTATGTTGTATAAACAGGACATGCACACTCTAGCAAACCAATCATTTCAGCGCCAGGGTCTGCCACACGACTGTGGCTGAAATGATTGGTTCGTTTGGGCCCCTACAAAACAAGCTGGCAATTAATGTGTCCCTGCACAAACTGGCTCTACGGAGGCAAGATGTCGTCCTCATCCTCCTCATCCACCGATTCCTTGGATAAAACAGGAAAAAGGGATTTAGGTGTCCCTGGACTGCTGACGGTCTTAGCCAAAGTTTCTGAACTTGACAGTAACTTTTTATGAACGTGCTGCAGGTGCCGTATAAGGGAGGATGTTCCTAGGTGGTTAACGTCCCTACCCCTACTTATTTCACCTTTACATATGGTACATATGGCAAGACAGTTGTTGTCCGGATTTGGATAGAAATATTGCCAGACCAAAGAGGTGGAATGTTTGGTCTTCTGCCCAGGCATGACCGTGATGGGCTTTGTCATCCCACGGACAACAACTGTCTCCCCCGGAGCCTGATTTAAACAAATCACATCACCATCAGAATTCTCCTCGCCAACTTCCTCCTCAGCGCCAGCTACACCAGTATCCTCATCCTGTTGTACTTCAACAGTGACATCTTCAATTTGCATATCAGCAAGTGGACTGTGGGTGCTCCTTTCAGCACTTACAGGGGGTGTGCAAATGGTGGAAAGAGCCACCTCTTCCCGTCCAGTGCTGGGAAGGTCAGGCATCGCAACCGCCACCACACTTGGACTCTCCTTGGGGATTTGTGATATCTTCTTAGAACGCACAGTTCTTCGCTGTGCTTTTGCCAGCTTAACTCGTTTGACTTTTTTAGCGGGAGGAGGGCTTCCATCGTCATGTGAAGCTGAACCACTAGTCATGAACATAGGGAACGACCTTAGCCGTTCCTTGCCACTCCGTGTCATAAATGGCATATTGGCAAGTTTACGTTTCTCTTCAGATGATTTCAATGTTTTTTTTAAGGTCATTTTCCTGATCTTTGTCATTTGGGATTGTATGTGCCCTCTACTATGACATTGGGCATCGGCCTTGGCAGACGACGTTGATGGCATGTTATCGTCTATGTCATGACTAATGGCAGCAGCTTCAGCACTAGGAGGAAGTGGTTCTTGATCTTTCCCTATTTTATTTTTATCGGAGAAAGTTTGGTCCTCCATTTATGTTATATTGATTTGATATATACAAACAGAAAATATTTTTTTATTTTTGCTGGAGAGTAGTGCACTTTGTGGGTTACAACACCCTTTAAGAAATGAGCCAGCCGGCCCTTTACTTATGGGACACAGGCGCACGCTTGGCGCTGCTCCTTTGTTGATGCACGTGCAGCCACAGTGCACACAATTCACAAACACAGAAATTTTTTTTTTATTTTGTTTGGAGTGCCCTTTGGGGGTTACAGCACCCTTTAGCGGTCAATCCAGCCGGCCCTTTATTTATGGGACACAGGCGCATGCTTGGCACTACTTTGTTGATGCACGTGTGGCTACTGCGCACACAATTCACAAACACAAAAAAATATATTTTTTTATTTTGTTTGGAGTGCCCTTTGGGGGTTACAGCACCCTTTAACGGACAAGCCAGCTGGCCTTTTACTTATGGGACACAGGCGCACGCTTGGCACTGCACCTTTGTTGATGCACGTGCAGCCACAGTGCACACAATTCACAAACAGAATTGTGGACAGAGCACCCCCTGGACAAACCTACAGCACCCCTGCACAGGACACTGCACAGGACTTTGGAGTGGACACAGCCCCTATGGACAACTGACTGCACAACACAGTCCAGCCAGCCCCTATGGACTTCGAAGTAATGGACACAGCCCCTATGGACAACAGCAGCACAGCGCAGCACAGCACAACACTACTCTGCACTACACTACACTACACTACACAGCCCAGCCAGCCCTAACTCCAACCCTCCCTCTTCACTGTCCACAGCCGAGTGAGAAAATGGCGCCGACGCGGGTACCTTATATAGGATCCAAAATCCGCGAGACCCGGAAGGCGGGATGATGACGTTTTGCCTCAATTTCAGATCCGAGTCAGGCGGGAAAAGTCGAGCCTGACTCGGATCAGCCTCGGATCGGGGGGGCTCGGGGGGGTTCGGATTTCAGAAATCCGAACCCGCTCACCCCTAATTTTAAGTAATTGTTTCCTATATTTTAGTAAAATTAGCCATTATTTTGGTTGAAATTATTATATAGAGGTATGTTTTCTCATAACTTGCCACTAAATTAGTATTCTGCAGACTAGAGTATGAGAATGCCAAATTACAGTAAGTTGGTTTTATCACAATTGTACATTTACAGCCCCAGGCCCATGTAGCCCTTAATGCAGCCCTGCCTGTCGGCCATTGTTAGGAGAAGAAAGGCTGTTTCAGCTGCCCATTCTTCAAAGGGGACTGGGCAAGTGGTGGAAATTCACCTGGGGTGCCTGAAGGGGGCTAAGACATTTTACACAGTACACAATAAGTGCAGACTGTGTTATGCAGCCTATGTGAATGGCTACACACAGAGGATTTACAGCACTGGGCAGCATAAAAATATGATTTACACTATATACAAAATAAAAACACAAAGCAGCACACTGGGATTTACTGGTGAAGCTATGGCCAATCCGCCCATGCCCTCAGCTGTGAGTGTACAGGGGCCTAACCCCAGTGTAGTTACTCCCTCAGCAATTAAGGTGGGTACACACCTGAAAGATATATCTGCAGATCAAACGATCTGCAGATATATCTTTAGATGATGGTCGTTCATACACACTGAACGGCCATCATCTATTCGGCAGCCACAGATCTCGCTAGCAGGGGGGCAGGGCCGCCCCCTCCCCGTGGCTGCCTCTGTGTGTGTACTGGTGGTCTGCAGAAATATCTTCTGTACACACTGCCGACAGTCAGCAGATATATTGGCTGATCATTTGAATGGCCAATATATCGGCCAGTGTATACTCAGCATTACTGTCCAGTTTGCTGGCCCCAGTGTAGGTATCCCCTTTAGCAGTCAGTGCCCAGTGGGCCGAACGCAGTGTAGGTACCCCCTCAGCAGCCCAGGTGGCTGACTCCACTATAGGTACCACCTCAGCAGTGAGTGCCCATAGGGCTGCACCCAGTTACACTACCAAGAATCACAACTTCCGCACACGTGTGTTTGCAGGCACTACAGGAGTTGGATACACAGGAGTAGAGGGCACCCAGCTCCAGAGGTGCCTCAAAGTTTGACCAAGTCCTCTAAGGGCAGAGAGGCCTGTAATGCAATGCTATGAAAGATGCTGCAGCCCCCACAGACAACCAGGTGGGTAAACACCCTGCAGCAGCCCCCAGGTGCATGCACACCCGGGAATTCCACGGGGACACTTATCCAGTGGCAGGCATTGCTTGGTGTCCACTGCTGACTAACTCATGCCCACTGATGAATGAGAAGATGGTCCCCGGGGGTCTGCAGGCAGGGGAGGGAGAGTGTCAGGTGACCTCTGCCACAACGACCTGGAAGGGCAGCAGCAGCCAATCCCTGCATCTACAGAATAGAACCACAGGCAGACAGTGTGTGTGTGTGACCCTGGCTTTGAGACACTGCCTGTGCTGCTCACCTCACATCTCTACTTTCCAGCACTTGACGCCACCAGCGTGGGAGCCAAGAGAGGATGAGTAGTGGATCAGGAAGGGGTGGGCTGATCTGCTAAGCACAGCCATAGGTGGCTAGTCCCTGGGGAGAGGTCCACCGTCATGAACAAATCATGTTGGCTTCAGCCATTAATATGCCAGGGTCGACTCCCATTGGGTGGGTCGGGTCACATATTTAAAAAAAAAAAGAGGGCAACAACAGAAAAAATACACTGTTTTCATTGGCCCCAAAATAGTCCGGCCCACCGGGAAAACTCCCGTTGAGGTATATGGCCAATCTGCCCCTGCTTCTGTATATATTAAAGGATTTCTTTTTTTTTATTAATACTTTCTTTGGTACTTTTATTAGTGGTGTAGCCAGGAAGAGAGAAGAGACAGCGAATGCTTCCATTAACACAGTATTTCCCAAACTGTTTGCCATGACCCCCTGGGGCAGTGCAGTGCACACTCAGGGGTGCCACGAGTGCAGAGCTGGTCCTAGGCATAAGCAAACTAGGCAAATGTCTAGGGCATTTGGAATTCCTAGGGGCATGCATTCAAAACCTAGGGTCCGGCTCAGCTTGACAGCGGGCAGCAGCGGACGGTGATGGGTGAACGGTGCCTCTGCTCTTGTTGCGCTACAGCGATCGGAGCTCTCAGCTCAGCTCAGATTGGGCGGCAGCTCATACAGCTGGCGTGAACGGGGAGCAGAAACCATGGAGTGACAAAAATGACCGCCGGAGGTGGGCTTCTGCAAATTCCCAGCTGCAACAGCTCCTCCTCCCATAGACCTTTGCGGAGTCCAGGAGGCTGAGCCTGTCTGCAGGGATACCCACAGTGCCCAGCTGAGCTAATGGAGCATACACACGGTCAGATTTGAACGATGCGCGTTCCCGATGGTCAGATAACGATATTTGACATCTGATGTGTTTGCAGTCAGACTTGGACGATTCCATTCATTTTAATGCAGTCAAAAATCGTTCAATCGTTCAAATCATTCAAATCATTCAAATCTTTGGTAAAAGTGAAGAGCGCAAGCATGAAAGCTTCAATATCTGCAGAGTCCAGGCAGGCTGAGATGACAAGGTACCTACCTTCCTTACATAACGAAAAACTTACCCAGTTATACTCGAGGTAAAAATATTAGAGATCAACTGGTGAAATTGGATATTACGGGAATGGATAAAAGCAAAACATCCCATTTTCTTAGTCAAAAAACAGGATGCTATAGATGTCTGGGTGTGTTACTGTACCTGTCCTGCTCTTATGGTAGGTAATACCTTCAGTCATCCACATACAGGTAGGAGATATAGTATCAGTTTTGCAGTCAAGTGTACTACAACAACATATGTTATATACATGCTCACATGTCCTTGTGGATTAGCCTGTGTCGGCAAGACACAACAGCAGTTCAGGGAACAAATGGCGCTACATTGTGACCAACTAGTGGCTAGACATTGCCTTAGAGCCAAATACAATGTCGCTAGTATGCGAGCCATCATTATAGATCATGGGCCTGATTCAGACCCGCTCGCGAGTGCTGAGCGCTCTCAAGCGGGTCGATGGTGCCCTAGTACGCATGCGCACAACAGAGGGAGCTCCATCGTGCGCATGCACGAGACCCGCATAGTGATGGCCAAGCTGTCGCTATGGGTCTCGCACCAAAGGGGGCGTGCTGTCGATGGTGACTGACATGCTGTCGGCGTGCCGGGGGCATTGCTGCCCAGACGGAGGCGTTCCCATGGGAACACCTACCCTCTGGGGCTGGCCCCACTGACATCACTAGTGATGTCAGCGGGAGTGCTTTTGGCTCTGATAGACCCAAAAGCACTCCTGGGCTTGCGGCAGCGAGACCCTACCGCAGGGTCTTGTCGCAAGCCCGATGGTCGCGATGGTCTTGACCATAACGACCATCATTTTGGCCGCTCGCATAAGCTGTGGGTGGTACCCACAGCTATGCGAGCGGCCAGGAGGCCGCTCCAATTTTAGGTAGGAGGGCCCTGATTCAGAGCGAGCGCTCTTGTCAGAGCGTCCGGCTCTGAATCAGGCCCCATGTCCCCAGTAATATGAGAGGGGGAAATAGCAAAGATTGTACATTAAAAAGAATGCAGGTGGATTCATAAACCTAGTAGCCTGACTCCTAAAGAGTTAACTGAATCATTGGGCTTACAGGGTTTCTTGTAATTGTAAATGTATTAATTGTAGCTACATCATGTACAGTCATAGAAGTGGCACGTTTGACTTATTTGATATTGTGAGAATTATTTAGGTTATTTACAGTCACAGTGTTCCATCATCTCCTATCATGCTGGCCTTTGTAAATTACATGTTTTTATTTTGTCTGTTTATAGCATTATTACGGCTGCTTAGCAACCACCTCTGTGAATCATACAGCATGGCCTCCTATGCTTCGCTGTTGGATGGCGACATCGCGCTCGCTACAGCCTGATTCCAGCGCACGATTCTTTTGAAGTTTCAATTGTTAAGTGTCTTGTGGGTATATAAGTTAGTACTTGTGTTTGTTATTTGTACCACAGACACTGTATATGACAAATACACATTAACAATCTTGGGCCCTCATTCAGAGCCGTACGCTCTGAGCAGAGCGCACGCTCTGAATGAGGGCCGCCCTCCATAATTATGGAGCGTCCTCCTGGACGCTCGTATAGCTGTGGGTCACCACCCACAGCCTGTACGAGCGTGCAGTTTGATGGCCGCGATGGTCTTGACCATCGCGACCATTGAAACTGCGAGCCGGAGCCTGTGGTTGAGGTTTTCAACCGCAAGGCTCGGAGTGATTTTGGCTCTATCAGAGCCAAAATCACTCCCACTGACATCACTAGTGATGTCAGTGGGCCGGCTTCTGATGGTAGGCGTTCCTTTGGGAACGCCCCCGTCAGGGAGCCACGCCTCGTCGCGTCTTCGCTCGTCGCGTCTGGTGCATGCGCACGACGGAGCTCCCTCCGTCGGGCGCATGCTCAGTGCAGACCATCGACCCACTTGCGAGTGGACAGCCGCTCGCGAATGGGTCTGAATCAGGGCCTTGGTCTTTTGGCCCTTTTCTTACCATTTGATTTATATAATAAAGGCTATTGTTGGAATTATTTAGGTTATTTACAGTCACAGTGTTCGATCATCTATCATGCTGGCCTTTATAAATTACATGTTTTTATTTTGTCTGTTTATAGCATTATTACGTACACATTGGACGATATCCATGAATGATATGAACAATAACAATATAATTGAACGATATATCGTTCATATCGTCCATTGTGTATGCACTCACCGACGAATGATGCGCGCTCCCATTGGTCGTTAACGATATCCCCAGTCGGCTGTACATGCAGCTAAATCTGGGAATATCGTTAGCGATGCCATGCTGCCGAATGCAGCATGGCCCCGCTCCACCCCCCCTGCCGACAATCGTAGTTGCCAGCATCGCCAAGTGTGGATGCACTTAGCAATGCCGACACTCCTGCCGGGCCCGCCGCTGACCACATTGCCCCGTACACACATCGTCCAGTGTGTACGGGCCTTTCAGCGGCATATACACGTGCGATTTTTTGCACGATGTGGACAATTTTGATCAATCACAATGATCAATTGTGCACATCGTGTGTTGTTTCTGTGTGTTTACAATGCTGATGCGCATCCCCGCAGTCGTATAGATTGATTTTAGATCTTACAGCAAAAACCGTAAGATTATGATCCATTGTGTACAATGTGATACACTTGTATGCATCTTATCGTATGATTGTAACAATCAATCGTACACCATCTAACCACATCGTAGGGAGACTTTCAAGGGAGGAATTTCAAGGGCAATCGTACAACACATCTTACCAACTTATCATCGCACCGTGTATGGCCGGCATAAGACTACTGAAGCTGCAGGTTGGAATGTTAACAAACTGCTATTTTTCTAACAAGTTACTGTTTGTATCACTTTATAATAAAGTATATTGAATGGTTACTTTTATATGTATGAAATCAGCTGTAATATGTAACACGCATCAAGATATGTAATATGTTGTATGCGTATATTGGATTTTAATACGTTTATATGAATATATTGGTCATTCATCTGTGCATTTTATAGGTTTATGTCAGCATAGTGTTATCAGTTTTTCATGGCGCAAATATTATTTAATAAATATGCCCCTTATCTTTGTTTAAAGGGTCCAAATGAGTAAGAGTGACACTGACACATTTTTCTTACATTATAGTCTCAGCTGGTGGCAGGAGTGATATAATATAAGTATTCAGCCAGAATTTTAAAGAACAGAATTCAAGGGGTGCCATTTTCCTTTATTTACGCTGGGCGCCATCAACTCCTGGAGCGCTGGGTATGCCCGCAGCGTGACAAAAACGGAGAGGGGGGGGATGGCTCGAGGGCGTGGAATTTTATTCAAGTCCGTGACTACATTTTCAGGCCATGCCTACATTGGGCCACTTTAGGCAATTTTTCCATGGCCACTTTAATTCCCCAATCCACCCCTGGCGGTGACCAACCTGCGGCTCTCGAGTCGCATGCGGCTCTTTTGTTGTTGTGATGCGGCTCGGCAGTACAATGGCCCCCGCAGGCCTATACTGCAACTGTGAATGCTGGCCTCTGAAGCGGTCAGAGGCTAAAGAAGCCTCTGATCGCTTCAGAGGCCATTGTTCCCAGTGATGCAGTGCGCGGTTGATGTCATGATGTCACCCATGCATGTGCACAACTACAGGGGGCCCTGCATATGGGGCACAACTGCAGGGGGCCCTGCATAAAGGGGCACAACTACAGGGGGCACTGCATATGAAGCACAACTACAGGGGGCCCTGCATATGGGGCACAACTACAGGGGGCCCTGCATAAAGGGGCACAACTACAGGGGGCACTGCATATGAAGCACAACTACAGGGGGCCCTGCATATGAAGCACAACTACAGGGGGCCCTGCATATGGGGCACAACTACAGGGGGCACGGCATATGAAGCACAACTACAGGGGGCCCTGCATATGAAGCACAACTACAGGGGGCCCTGCATATGAAGCACAACTACAGGGGGCCCTGCACATGGGGCACAACTACAGGGGGCACTGCATATGAAGCACAACTACAGGGGGCACTGCATACAGAGCTCAACTACAGGGGGCCCTGCAAATGGGGCACAACTACAGGGGGCCCTGCATAAAGGGGCACAACTACAGGGGGCACTGCATATGAAGCACAACTACAGGGGGCCCTGCATATGAAGTACAACTACAGGGGGCCCTGCATATGAAGCACAACTACAGGGGGCCCTGCATATGGGGCACAACTACAGGGGGCACTGCATATGGGGCACAACTACAGGGGGCACTGCATATGAAGCACAACTACAGGGGGCACTGCATACAGGGCTCAACTACAGGAGGCATTGCATATGGGGCACAACTACTGGGGGCCATGCATAAAGGGCACAACTACAGGGGGCCATGCATAAAGGGCACAACTACAGGGGGCCCTGCATATGGGGCACAACTACAGGGGGCCCTGCATAAAGGGGCACAACTACAGGGGGCACTGCATATGAAGCACAACTACAGGGGGCCCTGCATATGGGGCACAACTACAGGGGGCCCTGCATAAAGGGGCACAACTACAGGGGGCACTGCATATGAAGCACAACTACAGGGGGCCCTGCATATGAAGCACAACTACAGGGGGCCCTGCATATGGGGCACAACTACAGGGGGCACGGCATATGAAGCACAACTACAGGGGGCCCTGCATATGAAGCACAACTACAGGAGGCCCTGCATATGAA
This sequence comes from Taudactylus pleione, assembly GCA_031769625.1. Taxonomy (NCBI): domain Eukaryota; kingdom Metazoa; phylum Chordata; class Amphibia; order Anura; family Myobatrachidae; genus Taudactylus; species Taudactylus pleione. Next base: position 3,194,811 of record JAUIMM010000609.1, read on the forward strand.
GCACAACTACAGGGGGCCCTGCACATGGGGCACAACTACAGGGGGCACTGCATATGAAGCACAACTACAGGGGGCACTGCATACAGAGCTCAACTACAGGGGGCCCTGCAAATGGGGCACAACTACAGGGGGCCCTGCATAAAGGGGCACAACTACAGGGGGCACTGCATATGAAGCACAACTACAGGGGGCCCTGCATATGAAGTACAACTACAGGGGGCCCTGCATATGAAGCACAACTACAGGGGGCCCTGCATATGGGGCACAACTACAGGGGGCACTGCATATGGGGCACAACTACAGGGGGCACTGCATATGAAGCACAACTACAGGGGGCACTGCATGCAGGGCTCAACTACAGGAGGCATTGCATATGGGGCACAACTACAGGGGGCCATGCATAAAGGGCACAACTACAGGGGGCCCTGCATATGGGGCACAACTAAAGGAGGCACTGCATATGGGGCACAACTACAGGGGGCCCTGCATATGAAGCACAACTACAGGGGGCCCTGCATATGAAGCACAACTACAGGGGGCACTGCATACAGGGCTCAACTACAGGAGGCATTGCATATGGGGCACAACTACAGCGGGCACTGCATAAAGGGCACAACTACAGGGGGCCCTGCATATGGGGCACAACTACAGGAGGCACTGCATATGGGGCACAACTACAGGGGGCCCTGCTTATGAAGCACAACTACAGGTGGCACTGCATATGGGGCACAACTACAGGGGGCCCTGCATATGGGGCACAACTACAGGGGGCCCTGCATACGAAGCACAACTACAGGGGGCACTGCATACGGGGCTCAACTACAGAAGGCATTGCATATGGGGCACAACTACAGGGGGCCCTGCATAAAGGGCACAACTACAGGGGGCCCTGCATATGGGGCACAACTACAGGAGGCACTGCATATGGGGCCCAACTACAGGGGGCCCTGCATATGGGGAACAACTACAGGGGGCCCTGCATATGAAGCACAACTACAGGGGGCCCTGCATATGGTGCACAACTACAGGGGGCCCTGCATATGGGGCACAACTACAGGGGGCCCAGCATATGGGGCACAACTACAGGGGGCACTGCATATGAAGCACAACTACAGGGGGCACTGCATATGAAGCACAACTACAGGGGGCCCTGCATATGGGGCACAACTACAGGGGGCCCGCCATATGAAGCACAACTACAGGGGGCCCTGCATATGAAGCACAACTACAGGGGGCACTGCATACAGGCTCAACTACTGGGGCACTGCATATGGGGCACAACTACAGGGGGCCCTGCATATGGGGCACAACTACAGGGGGCCCTGCATATGAAGCACAACTACAGGGGGCCCTGCATATGGGGCACAACTACAGGGGGCCCTGCATATGGGGCACAACTACAGGGGGCCCTGCATATGGGGCACAACTACAGGGGGCACTGCATATGAAGCATAACTACAGGGGGCACTGCATATGAAGCACAACTACAGGGGGCACTGCATACAGGGCTCAACTACAGGTGGCATTGCATATGGGGCACAACTACAGGGGGCCCTGCATAAAGGGCACAACTACAGGGGGCCCTGCATATGGGACACAACTACAGGAGGCACTGCATAAAGAGCACAACTACAAGGAGCACTGCATATGGGGAACAACTACAGGGAGCACTGCATATGGGGAACAACTACAGGGGGTACTGCATATGAAGCACAACTACAGGGGGCCCTGCATATGGGGCACAACTACAGGTGGCCCTGCATATGAGGCACAACTACAGGGGGCCCTGCATATGGGGAACAGCTACAGGGGGCCCTGCATATGGGGCACAACTATAGGAGGCACTGCATATGGGGCACAACTACAGGGGCCCTGCATAAAGGGCACAACTACAGGGGGCACTGCATATGGGGCACAACTACAGGGGGCCCTGCATTTGGGGAACAGCTACAGGGGGCCCTGCATATGGGACACAACTACAGGGGGCACTGCATATCGGGCAGAACTACAGGGGGCACTGCATAAAGGGCACAACTACAGGGAGCACTGCATATGGGGAACAACTACAGGGGGCACTGCATAGTGGGTTGCAACTACAGGGGGCACTGCATATGGGGCACAACTACAGGAGGCATTGCATATGAAGCACAACTACAGGGGGCCCTGCATAAAGGGCACAACTACAGGGAGCACTGCATATGGGGAACAACTACAGAGGGCACTGCATAGTGGGGCGCAACTACGGGGGGCACTGCATATGTGGCACAACTACAGGAGGCACTGCATATGGGGCACAACTACAGGAGGCACTGCATATGGAGCACAACTACAGGGGGCCCTGCATATGGGGAACAACTACAGGGGGCCCTGCATATGAAGCACAACTACAGGGGGCCCTGCATATGGGGCACAACTACAGGGGGCCCTGCATATGGGGCACAACTACAAGGGGCCCAGTGTATGAAGCACAACTACAGGGGGCACTGCATATGAAGCACAACTACAGGGGGCACTGCATATGAAGCACAACTACAGGGGGCCTTGCATATGGTGCAAAACTACAGGGGGCCCGCCATATGAAGCACAACTACAGGGGGCCCGGCATATGAAGCACAACTACAGGGGGCACTGCATGCAGGGCTCAACTACAGGCGCACTGCATATGGGACACAACTACAGGGGGCCCTGCATATGGGGCACAACTACAGGGGGCCCTGCATATGGGGCACAACTACAGGGGGCCCTGCATATGGGGCACAACTACAGGGGGCCCTGCATATGAAGCACAACTACAGGGGGCCCTGCATATGGGGCACAACTACAGGGGGCCCTGCATATGGGGCACAACTACAGGGGGCCCTGCGTATGGGGCACAACTACAGGGGCCCCTGCGTATGGGGCACAACTACAGGGGGCACTGCGTATGAAGCACAACTACAGGGGGCCCTGCATATGGGGCACAACTACAGGGGGCCCTCCATATGAAGCACAACTACAGGGGGCCCTGCATACGGGCACAACTACAGGGGGCACTGCATACGGGGCTCAACTACAGGGGCACTGCATATGGGACACAATTACAGGGGGCCCTGCATATGGGGCACAACTACAGGGGGCCCTGCATATGGGGCACAACTACAGGAGGCACTGCATATGGGGCACAACTACAGGGGGCACTGCATATGAGGCACAACTACAGGGGACCCTGCATATGGAGCACAACTACAGGGGGCACTGCATAAAGGGCACAACTACAGGGAGCATTGCATATGGGGAACAACTACAGGGGGCACTGCATAGTGGGGTGCAACTACAGGGGGGCACTGCATATGGGGCGCAACTACAGGAGGCATTGCATATGGAGCACAACTACAGGGGGCCCTGCATAAAGGGCACAACTACAGGGAGCACTGCATATGGGGAACAACTACAGGGGGCACTGCATAGTGGGGCGCGACTACGGGGGGCACTGCATATGGGGCACAACTACAGGAGGCACTGCATATGGGGCACAACTACAGGGGGCACTGCATATGGGGCACAACTACAGGGGGCCCTGCTTATGAAGCACAACTACAGGTGGCACTGCATATGGGGCACAACTACAGGGGGCACTGCATACGGGGCTCAACTACAGGAGGCATTGCATATGGGGCACAACTACAGGGGGCACTGCATAAAGGGCACAACTACAGGGGGCCCTGCATATGGGGCACAACTACAGGAGGCACTGCATATGGGGAACAACTACAGGGGGCCCTGCATATGAAGCACAACTACAGGGGGCCCTGCATATGGTGCACAACTACAGGGGGCACTGCATATGAAGCACAACTACAGGGGGCACAGCATATGAAGCACAACTACAGGGGGCCCTGCATAAAGGGCACAACTACAGGGAGCACTGCATATGGGGAACAACTACAGAGGGCACTGCATAGTGGGGCGCAACTACGGGGGGCACTGCATATGTGGCACAACTACAGGAGGCACTGCATATGGGGCACAACTACAGGAGGCACTGCATATGGAGCACAACTACAGGGGGCCCTGCATATGGGGAACAACTACAGGGGGCCCTGCATATGAAGCACAACTACAGGGGGCCCTGCATATGAGGCACAACTACAGGGGGCCCTGCATATGGGGCACAACTACAAGGGGCCCAGTGTATGAAGCACAACTACAGGGGGCACTGCATATGAAGCACAACTACAGGGGGCACTGCATATGAAGCACAACTACAGGGGGCCCTGCATATGGTGCAAAACTACAGGGGGCCCGCCATATGAAGCACAACTACAGGGGGCCCGGCATATGAAGCACAACTACAGGGGGCACTGCATGCAGGGCTCAACTACAGGGGCACTGCATATGGGACACAACTACAGGGGGCATTGCATATGGGGCACAACTACAGGGGGCCCTGCATATGGGGCACAACTACAGGGGGCATTGCATATGGAGCACAACTACAGGGGGCCCTGCATAAAGGGCACAACTACAGGGAGCACTGCATATGGGGAACAACTAGAGGGGGCACTGCATAGTGGGGCGCGACTACGGGGGGCACTGCATATGGGGCACAACTACAGGAGGCACTGCATATGGGGCACAACTACAGGGGGCACTGCATATGGGGCACAACTACAGGGGGCCCTGCTTATGAAGCACAACTACAGGTGGCACTGCATATGGGGCACAACTACAGGGGGCACTGCATACGGGGCTCAACTACAGGAGGCATTGCATATGGGGCACAACTACAGGGGGTACTGCATAAAGGGCACAACTACAGGGGGCCCTGCATATGGGGCACAACTACAGGAGGCACTGCATATGGGACACAACTACAGGGGGCCCTGAATATGGGGCACAACTACAGGAGGCACTGCATATGGGGCACAACTACAGGGGGCCCTGCATATGGGGAACAACTACAGGGGACCCTGCATATGAAGCACAACTACAGGGGGCCCTGCATATGGTGCACAACTACAGGGGGCCCTGCATATGGGGCACAACTACAGGGGGCTCAGCATATGGGGCACAACTACAGGGGGCACTGCATATGAAGCACAACTACAGGGGGCACAGCATATGAAGCACAACTACAGGGGGCACTGCATAAAGGGCACAACTACAGGGGGCCCTGCATATGGGGCACAACTACAGGAGGCCCTGCATATGGGACACAACTACAGGGGGCCCTGAATATGGGGCACAACTACAGGAGGCACTGCATATGGGGCACAACTACAGGGGGCCCTGCATATGGGGAACAACTACAGGGGGCCCTGCATATGAAGCACAACTACAGGGGGCCCTGCATATGGTGCACAACTACAGGGGGCCCTGCATATGGGGCACAACTACAGGGGGCCCAGCATATGGGGCACAACTACAGGGGGCACTGCATATGAAGCACAACTACAGGGGGCACAGCATATGAAGCACAACTACAGGGGGCCCTGCATATGGGGCACAACTACAGGGGGCCCGCCATATGAAGCACAACTACAGGGGGCCCTGCATATGAAGCACAACTACAGGGGGCACTGCATACAGGCTCAACTACAGGGGCACTGCATATGGGGCACAACTACAGTGGGCCCTGCATATGGGGCACAACTACAGGGGGCCCAGCATATGGGGCACAACTACAGGGGGCCCTGCATATGGGGAACAACTACAGGGGGCCCTGCATATGAAGCACAACTACAGGGGGCCCTGCATATGGTGCACAACTACAGGGGGCCCTGCATATGGGGCACAACTACAGGGGGCCCAGCATATGGGGCACAACTACAGGGGGCACTGCATATGAAGCACAACTACAGGGGGCACAGCATATGAAGCACAACTACAGGGGGCCCTGCATATGGGGCACAACTACAGGGGGCCCGCCATATGAAGCACAACTACAGGGGGCCCTGCATATGAAGCACAACTACAGGGGGCACTGCATACAGGCTCAACTACAGGGGCACTGCATATGGGGCACAACTACAGGGGGCCCTGCATATGGGGCACAACTACAGGGGGCCCTGCATATGAAGCACAACTACAGGGGGCCCTGCATATGGGGCACAACTACAGGGGGCCCTGCATATGGGGCACAACTACAGGGGGCCCTGCATATGGGGCACAACTACAGGGGGCACTGCATATGAAGCATATCTACAGGGGCACTGCATATGAAGCACAACTACAGGGGGCACTGCATACGGGGCTCAACTACAGGCAGCATTGCATATGGGGCACAACTACAGGGGGCCCTGCATAAAGGGCACAACTACAAGGGGCCCTGCATATGGGACACAACTACAGGAGGCACTGCATATGGGGCACAACTACAGGGGGTACTGCATAAAGAGCACAACTACAGGGAGCACTGGATATGGGGAACAACTACAAGGGGCACTGCATAGTGGGGTACAACTACAGGGGGCACTGCATATGGGGCACAACTACAGGAGGCATTGCATATGGGGCACAACTACAGGGGGCCCTGCATATGAAGCACAACTACAGGGGGCACTGCATATGGGGCACAACTACAGGAGGCATTGCATATGGGGCACAACTACAGGGGGCCCTGCATAAAGGGCACAACTACAGGGAGCACTGCATATGGGGAACAACTACAGGGGGCACTGCATAGTGGGTTTCAACTACAGGGGGCACTGCATATGGATCACAACTACAGGAGGCACTGCATATGGGGCACAACTACAGGGGGCACTGCATATGGGGCACAACTACAGGGGGCCCTGCATATGAAGCACAACTACAGGGAGCACTGCATATGGGGCACAACTACAGGGGGCCCTGCATATGGGGCACAACTACAGGGGGCCCTGCATATGAAGCACAACTACAGGGGGCACTGCATACAGGGCTGAACTACAGGAGGCATTGCATATGGGGCACAACTACAGGGGGCCCTGCATAAAGGGCACAACTACAGGGGGCCCTGCATATGAAGCACAACTACAGCGGGCACTGCATATGAAGCACAACTACAGGGGGCCCTGCATATGGGGCACAACTACAGGGGGCCCTCCATATGAAGCAAAACTACAGGGGGCACTGCACACAGGGCTCAACTACAGGGGCACTGCATATGGGGCACAACTACAGGGGGCCCTGCATATGGGGCACAACTACAGGGGGCCCTGCATATGAAGCACAACTACAGGGGGCCCTGCATAATTGGCACAACTACAGGGAGCCCTGCATATGGGGCACAACTAGAGGAGGCACTGCATATGGGGCACAAATACAGGGGGCCCTGCATATGAAGCACAACTACAGGGGGCCCTTCATATGGAGCACAACTACAGGGGGCCCTTCATATGGAGCACAACTACAGGGGGCACTGCATAAAGGGCACAACTACAGGGAGCACTGCATATGGGGAACAACTACAGGGGGTACTGCATAGTGGGGTGCAACTACATGGGGGCACTGCATATGAAGCACAACTACAGGAGGCACTGCATATGAAGCACAACTGCAGGGGGCCCTGCATATGTGGCACAACTACAGGTGGCCCTGCATATGAGGCACAACTACAGGGGGCCCTGCATATGGGGAACAGCTACAGGGGGCCCTGCATATGGGGCACAACTATAGGAGGCACTGCATATGGGGCACAACTACAGGGGCCCTGCATAAAGGGCACAACTACAGGGAGCACTGCATATGGGGAACAACTACAGGGGGCCCTGCATTTGGGGAACAGCTACAGGGGGCCCTGCATATGGGACACAACTACAGGGGGCACTGCATATGGGGCAGAACTACAGGGGGCACTGCATAAAGGGCACAACTACAGGGAGCACTGCATATGGGGAACAACTACAGGGGGCACTGCATAGTGGGTTGCAAGTACAGGGGGCACTGCATATGGGGCACAACTACAGGGGGCCCTGCATAAAGGGCACAACTACAAGGGGCCCTGCATATGGGACACAACTACAGGAGGCACTGCATATGGGGCACAACTACAGGGGGCACTGCATAAAGAGCACAACTACAGGGAGCACTGGATATGGGGAACAACTACAAGGGGCACTGCATAGTGGGGTACAACTACAGGGGGCACTGCATATGGGGCACAACTACAGGAGGCATTGCATATGGGGCACAACTACAGGGGGCCCTGCATATGAAGCACAACTACAGGGGGCACTGCATATGGGGCACAACTACAGGAGGCATTGCATATGGGGCACAACTACAGGGGGCCCTGCATAAAGGGCACAACTACAGGGAGCACTGCATATGGGGAACAACTACAGGGGGCACTGCATAGTGGGTTGCAACTACAGGGGGCACTGCATATGGATCACAACTACAGGAGGCACTGCATATGGGGCACAACTACAGGGGGCACTGCATATGGGGCACAACTACAGGGGGCCCTGCATATGAAGCACAACTACAGGGAGCACTGCATATGGGGCACAACTACAGGGGGCCCTGCATATGGGGCACAACTACAGGGGGCCCTGCATATGAAGCACAACTACAGGGGGCACTGCATACAGGGCTGAACTACAGGAGGCATTGCATATGGGGCACAACTACAGAGGGCCCTGCATAAAGGGCACAACTACAGCGGGCCCTGCATATGAAGCACAACTACAGCGGGCACTGCATATGAAGCACAACTACAGGGGGCCCTGCATATGGGGCACAACTACAGGGGGCCCTCCATATGAAGCAAAACTACAGGGGGCACTGCACACAGGGCTCAACTACAGGGGCACTGCATATGGGGCACAACTACAGGGGGCCCTGCATATGAAGCACAACTACAGGGGGCCCTGCATAATTGGCACAACTACAGGGAGCCCTGCATATGGGGCACAACTAGAGGAGGCACTGCATATGGGGCACAAATACAGGGGGCCCTGCATATGAAGCACAACTACAGGGGGCCCTTCATATGGAGCACAACTACAGGGGGCCCTTCATATGGAGCACAACTACAGGGGGCACTGCATAAAGGGCACAACTACAGGGAGCACTGCATATGGGGAACAACTACAGGGGGTACTGCATAGTGGGGTGCAACTACATGGGGGCACTGCATATGAAGCACAACTACAGGAGGCACTGCATATGAAGCACAACTGCAGGGGGCCCTGCATATGTGGCACAACTACAGGTGGCCCTGCATATGAGGCACAACTACAGGGGGCCCTGCATATGGGGAACAGCTACAGGGGGCCCTGCATATGGGGCACAACTATAGGAGGCACTGCATATGGGGCACAACTACAGGGGCCCTGCATAAAGGGCACAACTACAGGGAGCACTGCATATGGGGAACAACTACAGGGGGCCCTGCATTTGGGGAACAGCTACAGGGGGCCCTGCATATGGGACACAACTACAGGGGGCACTGCATATGGGGCAGAACTACAGGGGGCACTGCATAAAGGGCACAACTACAGGGAGCACTGCATATGGGGAACAACTACAGGGGGCACTGCATAGTGGGTTGCAAGTACAGGGGACACTGCATATGGGGCACAACTACAGGAAGCATTGCATATGGGGCACAACTACAGGGGGCCCTGCATAAAGGGCACAACTACAGGGAGCACTGCATATGGGGAACAACTACAGAGGGCACTGCATAGTGGGGCGCAACTACGGGGGGCACTGCATATGGGGCACAACTACAGGAGGCACTGCATATGGGGCACAACTACAGGAGGCACTGCATATGGAGCACAACTACAGGGGGCCCTGCATATGAAGCACAACTACAGGGGGCCCTGCATATGGGGCACAACTACAGGGGGCCCTGCATATGGGGAACAACTACAGGGGACCCTGCATATGAAGCACAACTACAGGGGGCCCTGCATATGGGGCACAACTACAGGAGGCACTGTATATGGGGAACAACTACAGGGGGCCCTGCATATGAAGCACAACTACAGGGGGCCCTGCATATGGGGCACAACTACAGGGGGCCATGCATATGGGGCACAACTACAGGGGGCCCAGTATATGACGCACAACTACAGGGGGCACTGCATATGAAGCACAACTACAGGGGGCACTGCATATGAAGCACAACTACAGGGGGCCCTGCATATGGTGCAAAACTACAGGGGGCCCGCCATATGAAGCACAACTACAGGGGGCCCTGCATATGAAGCACAACTACAGGGGGCCCTGTATATGAAGCACAACTACAGGGGGCACTGCATGCAGGGCTCAACTACAGGAGGCACTGCATATGGGGCACAACTACAGGGGGCCCTGCATATGGGGCACAACTACAAGGGGCCCTGCATATGAAGCACAACTACAGGGGGCCCTGCATATGGGGCACAACTACAGGGGGCCCTGCATATGGGGCACAACTACAGGGGGCCCTGCGTATGGGGCACAACTACAGGGGCCCCTGCGTATGGGGCACAACTACAGGGGGCACTGCGTATGAAGCACAACTACAGGGAGCATTGCATATGGGGAACAACTACAGGGGGCACTGCATAGTGGGGTGCAACTACAGGGGGCCCTGCATATGAAGCACAACTACAGGGGGCCCTGCAAATGGGGCACAACTACAAGGGGCCCTGCATATGGGGCACAACTACAGGGGGCCCTGCATAAAGGGCACAACTACAGGGGGCCCTGCATATGGGGCACAACTACAGGAGGCACTGCATATGGGGCACAACTACAGGGGGCCCTGCATATGAAGCACAACTACAGGAGGCACTGCATATGGGGCACAACTACAGGGGGCACTGCATAAAGGGCACAACTACAGGGAGCACTGCATATGGGGAACAACTACAGGGGGCACTGCATATGGGGCACAACTACATGGGGCACTGCATATGGGGCACAACTACAGGAGGAACTGCATATGGGGCACAACTACAGGGGGCACTGCATAATGGAGCACAACTACAGGGGGCCCTGCATATAGGGCACAACTACAGGGGGCCCTGCATATAGGGCACAACTACAGGAAGCACTGCATAATGTGGCACAACTATAGGGGGCATTGCATATGGTGCACAACTACATGGGGCACTGCATATGGGCACAACTACAGGGGGCATTGCATAATGGACACTAATACAGGGGGCACTGCATAAGGGGCCTTGTAAAATGATTGAAAACAAGAATTGTCAAAAGTCCCACTAATAAAATATTACAGCAAAGTAAATTATATTGGGAAGATTATGTGAATTGTGTATTTTCAGTGTGCTGGGCTCATCCCCAGTGTGACTAAAAACGGGGGGATGTCACAAGGTCATGCTACTGCAAATGTCATACCAATGGTGTGCTAACAAAAATGGGGCGTGCCCTTGTGACAGCTAGGCCATGCCCCATTTTTGCATGCATGAATGCTATCGGCTCTTTAACTTGACTACAGTAGCGGCTCCAGGCATGGGCAAGCCAGTCCGTCGCACGGAGCGCCATTGTATCCGGAGGGCATAGGAAACGTCCACTCTCCCTCCCGGCGGTAGAGGAAATATGTAAGCTCAGGGGGTGGGAGCGGAGGAGGGAAGGAGCGGCAACTCAATACGGCGCTGGGCGCAGCTCAGCCTAGCGTCGGCCCTGCTTGACTACAGATATTTTTGGGCTCTTTGCCTCTGACTGGTTGACCACCCCTGCATTAGATCATTTAATTATCACAAGTCAAACATGGTTGTATATTATGTATAAATAGAAGGGTTTTGTACAGTTAAGCCCAATGTCTATGTTGAGTTGACATATAACTATAATTATAGTTTTGTATAGTTTGCACTCCTCTATTGGGTTTACACAATCTTACTAGCAGGTGCTGAGAATGTTCTAAATCTAGTTTTTACTGAAAGTGTCTCTCAAGGTTGTCTACAGCATTTGTGGTTTTGTTAGGACACAGGTTCTCAAACTCGGTCCTCAGGACCCCAAACAGTGCATGTTTTCCAGGTCTCTTCACAGAATCACAAGTGAAATAATTAACTCCACCTGTGGATCTTTTAAAATGTGTCAGTGAGTAATGAACACACCTGTGCAAGTGCTAAGTGACCTGGAAAACAAATACTGTGTGGGGTCCTGAAGACATAGTTTGAGAACCACTGTTTTAGGAAATGGTGATTAGACATGTATTACCGCTTCATGAGGTCTTCAATTTAGCATGCCACCTTTCCCTTAGAGCTACATGTGGTTGTCATGAAAAGGACTAATAACCAGCAAACACACAGATCGTATAATGCTGGGTCAGGGTTGGCGGCAGATAAATATGTAATCAGAGACAGGTCAAGGTCAGAGAACAGTCACTCTACAGTGTATCATACTCCTTAGGGTGTTCCAAATAGGAGTCAGGTTGTATTCCAACTGCCCCAAATATACATCTCAGCACAGTATATTCTGGCATTGGTTATAGAAATGTGCTGTCATATCTAGGTATGGGTAAGTCCTGGGAGTAGGTATGGGATTGTATCCAAATCATCCTGTCAGCACTACCCCCATTGGACCCCAAGATCTGTCTGTTTGGGATCTCCTTACTGGAGTCTCTAATAAACCCTTGTACCATTATATATTTAATCTGACAATGCTGGTGAAGGTTTTTATTGGTCTTTCTGGTATAATTCTAGATTTGGGAGACAGTTGTTCAGAGTAACTAGGTAAGCTATGTGACCTCATTTTTCCCTTTCTGGCCTCCCCTTCCCATTTTTTCCCATTCCCTTCCCTCCCAATTACCGTGAGCACCTACATGCCTGCATATGCAATGTATTTTGCAGTGTACTTTGGAGCTGATTCAGACCCGCTCGCTAGAATGTGTTCACTCGTAGCTGGCCGATTGACGCTTTCTGCGCATGCATACGCATCGCAATGCGCATGCGCGAACCAGTGCGAGAGATGAAGAAGTGTTCGCTCGCTGCGCATAGACAGCCCACCAGAGTGAGTGACAGATGAAGCCATTTGTGGGTGGTGACAGGGGCTGGCCACTAGAAATGGGGGAATGGAGGTGCGAACACAGGCGTGCCTGAGCGTCTTAACACCGTTTAAGAGGCGTGCATACAGTAATTAACAGGCAGCATCATAGTACACGTCACCTGATTGTATTTCACACTGAAGTGATCGCAGTGCTTGCGGCAGGGTTTCATCAACGATGGTGCTCGATGTACCCAGAGCCGGCCACTAGAAAGCGCTTCTCGGTGCGCTTAACTACGGAGGGTGCAGGGGGTGCGGTTGCTATAGGCCCGGTGGCTTAAGGGTCCCACCGGTCCAGCGATCGCACCCCCTGCACCCTTCATTTGCAGGGCGCCCGCTAAGATTGTGTTACAGCCGGTGCCCGGCTTCTTCTCCCCCCCCCCAGCTCCAGTGGCAGCTGGAGGACGGAGCTCACTCCTGAGCTCTGGCTTCCGGGTCCCACAGTGCACTATGGGAGTGAAGTCATGATGTCACTCCCATAGTTCAGAGGAGTGGGCGCCGGGGACGGACGGCAGTGGGCACTAGGGCGTGGTTTAAGGTAAGTATTTTTTTTTGTGTATGTGTGCGCAGGGGGGGCTTACTACAGGGGGCACTACAGGGGCCTTACTACTGGGGCACTTCAAGGGGAATTACTACTGGGGCACTGCAGGGAGCATTACTATTGGGGGCAATACAAGGGCATTACTACTGGGGGCACTGCAGGGAGCATTACTACTGGGGGCACTGCAGGGAGCATTACTACTAGGGGGCACTGCAGAGAGCGTTACTGCTGGGAGCACTGCATTGTGAACCTTTGCCTAGGGCGCCCCGAAACCTTGCACCGGCTCTGGATGTACCAATGGTTTCATGCACTGCCTGGAGCAGATGTGCGCAAGTGGGCGTCTTAAGACAGGCTGGTGGGCGTCTGCATACACAAAGTGATCGTGCGCCAAGACATAGTGGGCGTGCTTATGCCTTGCCGCGCGTTCGATTTACTTACGCTGGGTGCGAGCGTACGCATCTAGTGAGCGGGTCTGAATGAGCTCCTTTGTTTCCATTTCAGACACTGGCTGCTGTTTATTAACTACCATGTTTGTCAAATTCGCACCATGGTGTTGTGCATGTTGTTTATTCTGGCTGTGACATTTGTATTTGAATGTATCTCATCGACTTTCTATTGTTTGTCTGTTGTTTGTTGTCTAGATTCTTAATTTGCTAAATTTTTATAAAAAATACCAGATTTAAAAAAAAGGAAAAAAGGAAACCGTGATAAACTGTACATATGACCTGGATGGTGTATGAAAACAGATCACCCCATTAGGAATAACATTATATACTGTAGCCCTCTCCTTCTGTATTACACACCAATTGCAGTACCACAAAATATAGGCAAACACAGGTAGGGGTTCAGGTTGCTGGGAAACCCCCCTCTCCAGCCCACACCATGGCCACAATAGGAATAGTAATATAATCAAATTTTACTATGTTCTTCTTATAATTCCCCACTACAGCCCAAATGTGCCCTTATGAGTGTCGCTACCTATATACATACATACATACATACATACATACATGTATGTGTCATCACTCTAGATATGCTATACAACTGTTGGATGTGTTAAAATGTATTTATTTACATAAATATAGCTTATAGGTATAGCAGTGTGTTAGGTATACATACATATTGCTAGTATGTTTATGCATGTATGTGAACCCCCTCACAGTGGGGAGGTTGGTATTGCCCAGCCAGCTGGGAACGTGATGACTTGCTGGGGCTCGTGGCAGGGACTCTCCCATCTCTGACAGGAACGGGGAGTCCTGACTGTGCTGTGTGTGCAGAGGGCAGTTGTCAGTTACAGTAGCGTGTGCAGTCAGCGGGAAACTGACTGGCATGGGACTGCAGGGTAGAAATAGGAGACCAGCACTGACCATTAGGCGGAGTCTCTTGAGGTAACAGCCTGAGAAGGCAGAGCTGCACCAGTGCTGACTTACTGAGGCAGCCATATCTTGTCAAGGAGAGCCAGAGCCAGTGTATGCGCCCTGCAGGGAAGCCAACATCCCGTTGCAGGAGACCAGGACATCCTGTATTGTACTGTAGGAGAGCTGTTTGAGAGCACTGTTGGAGGAGAGCTCTGGTGCCGCCCCTGCCCTGTTGAGTGACAGCTGAGACACTGCACAAAGGAGGGAGAGCTGTCGGAGCTTATAGTGGTGCTGATCGCAGATTCCTGCCCACGAGAAACAGGTCTGACAGCATACAGGTTACATCAGCACACCATCCAGCTATTGGAATAGGCACATTCATTAGTAGCCCATGTGCAGATTTCTTTTTATCCCTGTGGGACAGCTGTAGTGTACAAACCTTTGTTCTAAAATAGAAACTAACCAGGCTTATACCCCTTTTCCACTGCTGCAAAAACCTGGGTTATTGCCGTGTCAACCCAGGCCATGGCTCAGTGGAAAAGGGTCAGAGGAAAAAATCCCGGATTGATTGACCCTGTATTTCTTCCCGGGGCCCGAGCAGGGTGCTACACGTGTAAAACCCGGGTCTTGCTCAGTATAAATGGGTAACCCAGGTCATTCGACCTGGGACCCGTTTACAGCATGTTGACTGGATGAATTCAGAGGCTGTCTGTGACAGCTGTCTACGGGAAGGGAGATATTAAAGCTCTCCCAGCCCGTGTCCCCGGTGACAGCTGTGGCATCACACTCCCCCGATCGCCGTTCCACTCCGGTCTGGCGTTCAGGGGAGCGTGGGAGTTTCCAGCACTTGCTGATGACATCATCTCCAAGCGCATCATCTCCAAGCGCATGCACAGTGGAAACAGAGTAAATCCCGGGTCTGACCCGGCTTAGAACCGTGGGCCTGATTCAGACCCGCTCGCAAACGCTTGCGAGCAGGTCGATGTTAGGCCACTGCGCATGCGTACGCCGGAGCCGGCTCCGACGTGCACATGCGCGAGACCCGGCTAGTGACGTGTGCTCCGTCGCTCCGGGTCTCGCACCAAAAGGGGGCAGCTGTCGATCAAAATCGCACCATTTTGGAGGCGTGGCGTGGGGGTGGCTTCACAAACGGAGGCGTTCCCATGCGAACACCTGCCGTTTGTGGGTGACCCCACTGACATCACCAGTGATGTCAGTGGGAGAGCTTCCAGCTCTATTAGAGCCAGAAGCTCTCTGGGGCTTGCAGCCACGAGACCCTACCACAAGGTTCTCGTCGCAAGCCCGATGGTCGTGATGGTCTTGACCATCCTGGCCACTCGCAATAGCTGTGGAGGCCGCTCCAAAAAAAAAAACGCCCTGATTCAGAGCGAGCGCTCTTTCAGAGTGTCCGGCTCTGAATCAGGGCCCATGTTCCAATTCCCAGGTCAGACCCAGGATTTTTATCAAATAATTGAACAGTTTCATTGTGAAGTGCAGTGATTATCACCCAATTCTTCATAAACAACAAACCTGGGTTTGCACAATTCAAGTGTCATTTACAGCAACACATCGAGCCGCAGGATCATTATAACTGCCTTGTTCATTCAGCTATACACCGGGGGTAAATGTACTAAAGTTCGATTTGTGATTCATTTTTATGAATCACTGAAATCTCCTGAGATCGAATTAAACTCAAACAGCAAAATCCCTTAGCAAATCTCAAATTTACTAAGAATGGATTTTGCTTTCGATTTTCAACTCTATTTCGATTTTGTTTCAGTTTAAGAAGGGATTTGCTATTCGATTTTGCATATTGCTACCCAAATCGAACAGCAAATCCCCAAATGAATAAAACTGCTTCATGCTTTCGTTTTCAGCGTCAGCAGTTAGTTTTCACACAGATACATGCATACGTCAGTGAAATGCCTGCATGTATCTTATTGTAACAAGCTTGGAAAGAGTTACTGTTTAAAAAAAAATGACGTGGGGTCCCCCCAAATTACACAACCAGCCCCGAACTTTTCATAGCCAGTCCTGGTTGTGTAAGTACATATGGGTACTTCTGGTTCTCCAAGTACCAGCATGCAGGGGAGGCTTGCTGGGACCTGCAGTTCCACAGCAAAAGACAATATATAAAACTATTTCAAATGCACTACACCTACACTATCAACCCGACGGCCACCGCCCAGGGGTGGCGGGGATAACCCCAGCCTATCAGCTTAGGCTAGGGGTGCCCTGGAGAGGAGGACCCCTTTATTGTACTGGGCTGACTAGTGGTCAGGGCTGATGTGGTGGGTGGGGGGCCTGGTGAAAGGGCTCCCCTGGCTGTGGCATCAGCTCCCCGCTAGAAAGGATCAGGTGCTGGTTCTGGAGATTACAGGGGGACCCTACGTATTTTTTCCCCCTGTAATTCCAGAACCAGGACAGGATCTGAGCCCAGTGCTGGTTGTGATTAGTACAGTGGAACCCTACGCAATTTTTTCCCTGTACTTACACAGCCAGAACTGACTATGAAAAGTCCGGGGCTGGTTCTGTTTTAGGGGGGGACCCCACGTCATTTTTTTTAAAACATGAACTCTTTCCAAGCTTTTTACAGTAAGAGACATGCATGCATCTTACTGATGTAAGCATGTATATGTGTCAAATTGAACTGCTCATGCTGAAAACGAATGCATGAAGTTCTTCAATTCATTTGGGGATTTGCTGTTCAGAGTTTTAGTTTGTTTTTCATTCGATTTACAAATCGAATGTTAGTAAATGAAGGGATCCTATTGTCCTCTATGTGAAAAATTCGATATTTTTCAGAAATTCTATTTCATTTGAAATTCATCTTTCTGTTCGATTTGACATTCGATTTGGGCTTTAGTAAATCCTTTCATAAAAAATCGAACCAAAATGGAACCAAAATTGAATGCAAAATCGAACAGAAAACAAAATCGAACTTTAGTAAATTTACCCCAGGAGAGCATAAACCGTCCATACACAATGGTATCTGGCCAGCAGTTGTAAAGCATCTTTGGGAAATAATTATTATAGTAATATGTCTTATTAAGTTCTGGTATAAGTGGTAGGGACAAGTCAGGGCAATTCTTAGTGAGAAGCTATTTTATTACAGTTTTGTACATTTCTTAGGAAATTTAAAACTTGAAGTGGTGACCTCTTGTGTCAGTATAACCCTCCTTGCCTCCCTGACCTACCAAGGGAAGCACGAATCAAGGAAGCGGATTTCACCCACCTTAGTAAGAGTGAAATATACTTCTACATTCCTTTACTACGCTAATCAGGGTACTACATTCTCACTATCACAAATGAGGTAATTAGCACCACCTGTGGATTTTTTTACTGTCAGACAGTGATAAATACACCTGTGCACCAAAGAAGAGGTCTGGAGTTAATTATTAATACTGTACTATAATAACTACCATTCAGTGCATAAGGAGACCAATAATATGTACATATATGTTCAGAGCAGTGCTAGGTTCTTCTGCTGGTCCCCCAGACTCCCGGACTTGCTCCAATGCTCTGGAATGGTCCCCACATCTGATATAAAAACATTCAGCTTAGGTAGGATGGCCCTACTGCCGCATCTAATGGCTTACTATGATCGCTGGTCCTGTATATGCTGGAATTATGACACACACAATACACTTTGTATGATGCATATTTAAGCTGGTTAAGTGCTAATTAAGCCCCCTTCATGGACTGGCCACACTCACTCTATAATCAAGCTTCTGTAAACCACCCTCTAGATATCCTGCGTTTGCCACTGCAAATCTTTACAGGCAAGGTGCCATTTGCTATGAGCATATTGTGCACTTGTGTGAGCAGTATAAGTCCATGTGTGTTTCCAGCTCAGATTGCTGTTTCTCTGGGAACAATCTCCGAATATTTCTTGGATGCAGTGAGATGGATTCTGGCAGTAGGTGGAGCAATGCACCAAGGGAACCAAATTATCAAAAGAAATGTGCAAGCAACTTGTTTAATGAATATGTCCATTGCAGTCTAACTGGATTATTTTATTATTAATTGTTGCCCCATTTTATATTGTGAGCGTATTTCTGCTTACTAACAAGGACAGAACGCCGTTGGCTGATCTCTGGCTTATGGATAAATGTACACTCATGTAGCCTGTTTTTTACATTTGTAATGGTACAAGCACATTTGCTTCCTGCTGCCTCTTAGTGCTTAATATCCATTTTACAATAAAATATATTTACATCTTTTCTTGGGAGCCTATTAATATATGCCTGGGGAGTATTCCAGTACTGTGGCAAAGAGCGACTTCTGATTCCATACTGCTACAGGCTGATTACTAATCAGAATGCCCTTACCTAAAGGCACCGTAACCCTATTCTACATTCACTGTACATTCGTCTTTTCTAAATATTATTAGATGATGTGTGTATGTTTTTGTTATAGGAAAGTACCTATGTTTTATGAAGTTAATTAAACCTACTTGCTGGACTGTATTTACTGTAAGTTCTGTTCAGTGAGTGAGAGTTGACATTTGTCTCTTTCCCATAATGCCTTTGCCCCCTTCCAGTATCATATTGCAAGCTCCTTCATACAATAGCCATAATCCTTTCAGAAAACTTTAGGCAGGTACAGGGCTGTAGGGGTGCTGTAGATATTACCGCCGGACGCATGTCCGGCAGTGCAAATCCCGACAGCGGGCGATCGTCCCTAAGGTAAGTATCGCTAACCTAATTCCCCCCCCTAACCCTCCTTAGGGGTGCCTAACCCTAACCTCCCCCCCAAGTGCCTAACCCTAATCCCCCCTCTAAGTGCCTAAACCTAACCCCTTCCCCATCACCTAAACCTAAGTCCCCCGGAGGGGTGCCTAACCCTAACCTCCACCTGGGGGTACCAAACCCTAACCCCCCCTTCCCCTAGCCTAACCTTAGCCTCCCGGGAGGGTGCCTAACCCTAAGTCCCCCCCGGAGCCCTAAACCTAACCCTCCCACCCGCGGCTGTACACGCCCGGCATCACTTCGATCGGGATGCCGGGTGTTGGTCTTCTGGCGTCTGATTAATGACAGGCGTCTAGATTTAGACGCCTGTCATTAGTACCACGCCAGGATTAGAACATCTGGAAGCCGGCGGTTGGGATTTAGACCGTTGGCTTCCAAACTACATCCCGGCTGTAGCAGGGAGAAAATGCTTCCTGTCCTGGCTCCGCCACCCTGAGCACATGACATCATGACATCACAATGATGGGGCAGGGCTACTGGGTGCCCCCCGAAGTCGCCTAAGAATGCTCCAGGGAGCGGCTCTCCAGGCATCTTGCATGCCAAATACAGGTGCCACAGGACAGCAACAGTGTCGCTCCCTAGGAACTACTCCTTGGGTGGTATCACCGCTCGCCCACCTGACCAGGATTCTTGGTTTATTCACTAATGATATCAAGATAAAAAGCAGCTCAAGTACTCTTTGAAATCATGATGATCAAATATATACTGAAATGCTCAAGTGTACAGAAAAAATGCACTTACATATAAAAATGATGCCCTGCACTCACTGGGGCCTCATTTTGAGTCAATGTACTTCTAAGGTTTAACGCCGTTTAGCGTTTTTTTCCCCTACTGTGCATGCACCTAAGCCGCACTGCGTATGCGTCCAGAGTTTGTGCACACAGAGTCGCAGTTGCGATTGAGTAGCACGGTCTCAGACATGTCTTTAACATGTATTTGGCACCTTATTTCTTCCTCTATTAGGGAATATACACTTTCAGCATGGATTGGCCTCCGCTCCATTCACTTTATGGGCCTCAAATGGCCAAAATACGATTCGCCAACTTACAGATTCAACCACACATCGTGCATCTTTTTCTCAGGCTCATTCTCAATTCTCCACAATTTATCCATTTTAGAGGTGCAGCATTATACCTCAAAGGTAGTCTCCTTTCTTTCTCCCATGTACTGGAAGAACCAATTAGATATAACCCTTCAACACTCCATTGGCTCTAGCGGAGCTATTTGTCTATTCTATAAAATATTGCGGACTCCGTTTTATAGTGGTCACTATGCAGGCTTGCCTGCCCTCCTGATTTGGTCGGGAGCCTCCCGAATATCGGGTGCCGCTCCCGACTCCCTGGAAAGGCAGGCAAGCCTCCTGGCTGCCACCTGCCCCCCCGGACTACAACTAGAAACCCCCGCAGCGGGGAGCCCGATGACTTGATTAACGCTACATCGCGTCATTGTGGCTCCGCCCCTGCTTCACAATGACTTTATTTTCGGCATTGTGAAGAGGGTGCGGGGCCATGATGATGCGGTCGTGTGGTCACACCCTGGCCCCGCCCCCATGCAGAGTCAGTGCCCGGCCATGCCCCCCTCTGTATGCAGGCATTCAGCTCCCTCCCGGAAGGAGGGAGCTGAATGTCGGCAACTACAGTATGTCACTATGACACTGGTTGGCAGAAGCACTTTCCTGAACTTAATGAATCATCATTTTTAAAAGCACTGTTGTATTCCACTCTAGTTCTCTCGTTTATCACATACTGTATCAAGATATGTTCTTTAAAATTGTTTATAGGGGCTATTTGTCACCCTTGTGCTGTCACTTTATTGGACTTGCTCCCTCATCAAATTATCCAAAATGTGCTAGACTGGATGCTTCTCTCTACCACTGCCTGTGGAATTGTACTCCTATTAAAAAAAACTGGCTTCAAATCAAGCAACTTGCAATCTCGTAGTTGGTAAATTTTCTACCGCTGACCCCGGAGTACGCCATTATTGGCATATTGACAACTACCTCCAAAATTTTGCCAGGTTGTCGTAAATTACTTCTAATACTCTCAGCTGTAGCGAGGAAATGTATACTCCAGCAATGGATACATCCCTCTTCTCCCTTTATACCAATGTTTAAAGATATTAGGCAAAATTTACTAAGCAGCGGTTTGACGGTGGTTTCTATTCCATTCTAAACCCCGGCGGTTTGGTGGTGGGTTCTATTCTGTTCTAAACCCCAGGAGTTTGGTGGCGGTTTTGCAGCTGTTTCTAATACCCCTTTCAGATATACAACCCGGGAAATGTCCTGCTCAGACCCGGGAATTTCTCCTGTGCAAGATCCCGGGTATTTGGTCAAGACCCCACTTTCACACTTTCACACTGTCTACCCGGGACCCTTTCAGACAAGAGCAGGGATTTACATAGAAAAACAAGGTTTTGTCATTATAAGTGGATGTTATGCTAGCACACATTAATGAGGTCATGCAAAGGTGGGGATGTGGTATAAGGGGACTGGGAATTATTGTTATTGAAATAAATACAAAGACTTAATATTTGAAAGGTTAAAAAAATCTTTTATTTTAATAAAGGCCTTTGTTTTGCATACGAATTTTGAAAGCCTTACTTCCATATTTCTTCCAAAATACAACACAATTCAAAACCAAACAATAGTATAAAAAAAAAATAACAGTAAAGTGCACATTTACTTCAGAACATTGTTAAGTGCGCATATAGCTATGAGGCATTAAACAAGCCTTTAAAATAAAACAAATTGGTAGATCCTTGTTTACACCAACTCAATATCCTATGACAAAAGCAGTAACCATAATATTTTCAACATCGTCATATGGGATATGTCTAGTTAACATCAGTAGATATATTTGATCACCACAGTTAAATATTTCTGTAAATTGTAAGCTCTGGGTTTTTGTCAGGAGTACGTTCCTGTGACAGAGTATTAGCTGGCAAAGTATCTTTAAATTGACCTTCGAGTACATTATCTAATGTACTATCTGTAAATGTTGAGGATGACTGAGGTGTTTGCGGATGCTTGGATATATGGTCCCGGCAAAAACCCTGGTCGATTGCAGGGGCGGCTACCCGGGAACGTGTTCCCGGGTAGGTACCTTTCAGACAGAAGGGAATTTGTCTGAGGGAGACCAAATTCCCGGGATTCTCGATAAGTCTGAAAGGGGTATAAATGACAGCCCTGTTCTATTCTTTTCTAAAATGTGTTTTGACTGCGGTTTGGCGGCGGTTTTACTATCTGCAGATTTTTGTGCAACATTGTGGTATGAAACCAGAATATTTCAATCTGATCCTCCTATTCAAGTTGGTTAATGCAGAGCCGGATTTAGACCTCATGGGGCCCTAGGCAATTTAACGGTTTGGGGCCCCCCACCCTCAAACAGTTCTGTGCATATATTACAGTAGGTGTCGCTGGAGCAAGATACACACATCAAATTATATACACATATCATATATATATATGTGTTTAACTTGCTCCAGTGACACTACTGTATGTAATATATGCAATTATTTCTGT
The DNA here is from genome assembly GCA_031769625.1 of Taudactylus pleione. Taxonomy (NCBI): domain Eukaryota; kingdom Metazoa; phylum Chordata; class Amphibia; order Anura; family Myobatrachidae; genus Taudactylus; species Taudactylus pleione. The sequence continues at coordinate 3,217,947 of JAUIMM010000609.1, forward strand.
AATCAAATACACATGAGAGCAAGGCGAAAATATCAAATATGACACAGATGGGGGGGCAAACAGAGGTAGACGGGAGGAATTGGGGGACAAACAGAGGTAGACGGAAGGAATGGGGGTCAAACAGAGGTAGACGGGAGAAATGGGGTCAAACAGAGGTAGACGGGAGAAATGGGGGTCAAACAGAGGTAGACGGGAGAAATGGGGTCAAACAGAGGTAGACGGGAGAAATGGGGGTCAATCAGAGGTAGACGGGAGAAATGGGGTCAAACAGAGGTAGACTTGAGAAATGGGGGTCAAACAAATGTAGACGGGAGGAAAGGGGGACAAACAGGCAGACAGGAGTATAAGGGGGACAAATAAAGGGAGAAGGAAAAGGGGAAAGAACAGAGGTATACTCAGTGAATATATATATATATATATATATATATATATGTGTATGTACATGCACACATACAATATATACAGTATACATATACACATGCAGTGTGAATATATACATACACACACACACACACACACACACACACATGTACAGAGAGCTGGGCTATTTTACACCATACAAAAAAATGTCAGTTAAACTTACCCAGCTAGGTGATTGATGTCGGCGGAGGTTGTCTGCTTCACTGCAGGGAGGAGCGGCGGAAGGCTGCATTCCATACTCCGGAGGAGAAGGCTGCTTGCTATACTGCGGGGGGAGGGGAGCGGTGGAAGGCTGCAGTGCGGAGGGGGGAAAGCTGCCTCCTAAACTGTGGAGGGGGGCGGAAGGCCGCTTGCTATACTGCGAGGGTCGGGGGGATGGCTGCTCGCTATGTTTCGGGGTGGGGGGGGGAAGGCGGCAGTGCGGAGGGGGAAGGCTGCTTCCTATACTACGGAGTGGGGGGCGGAAGGCTGCTCGCTATGCCGCGGGTGGGGGGTGGGGAGGAGGCTGGCTACAGCAGTGTAGACTGCTTGGGGATTGGTTAGAAGGGGCTGGCTAGGGGTAAGGCCCGGGACCGTGATGCTGATGCTGCTTTGTGTGCCAGCAGCAGCAGTTCAACTTCAAACAAAGGTTTGCTCCAGGGCCGGATTTCGAAGGGTAGGGGGCCCCGGCAACGGGCCCCTTGACACCAGACGGGCCCTAGGCGGGTGCCTATGTTGGATAATGGTAAATCCGGCCCTGGGTTAATGTAGTGGATTGTATGTAGAAGGCACTGGCCTAATCCTTCCTCTCCTGCACCCTTTTTTTTTCTCTTTCCCTTCTTTCCTTTCCTTTTTCTTCCTTTTTCCTCCTTTCCTCCTCCTCCTCCTCTCACTCTTCTTTCTTAAGAGGATATAATTTAATGGTAATTTGTTGAAAAAAATTTTTTTGTACCACTGACATCTCTTTGCTAGTATATCAAATATTGTGCATACCTCTGTTATTATTATGTACTCTGTAACTAATACATTTAAAAATCCAAATAAAAATTATTATTAATAAAATAAATGTATTTGACATTTCTGGGAGGTGAGAGGGGGTTGGTTAGGCGGATGATCAGAGATGGTCCGTCTTATTGGCGTGTTATGGGAGCGTCTCAAGCGTGTCCATGAAGTGTTTGTGAACTCAAACACATAATCGCTCACTTTGGAGGCCATACCCAGATGAAAAATCTGCACCTAGCATGTGGCTAGTGCAACTTTCAATGGTGTGACCGATGGCAGGGCTGAAACTAGGAGTTTTGTCACCCTGGGCAAGGCAGTAATTTGCCCTCCCCTTATGCCATGTACAGCAATGCCCCTTACCCCAGTATGCCACACACAGGAATGCCCCTTCTACACAATGCCACATGCAATAATGCCCTTTATACATAATTCCACACACAGTAATGCCCTTTATACATAATTCCACATGCAGTAATGCCCCTTATACATAATGTCATGCAGTAATGCCCATTATACATTATGCCACACACAGTAATGCCCCTTATACATTCTGCCACACACAGTAATGCCCCTCACACCTGGCACAGTTGATTTAATTTCCCCTTCATCATGGCACACACAGTAATGCCACTTACACAATTATGGCCCCTATCCTGCAGGCTCTCACCTTGTCCCCCTCCTTTCACAGCAGCCCAGCGGGTGTTGATTTGAAGTCACACACCCGCCCCGCAACCAGCCGCCCACAGTATTTTCTTGAGAGAGACACAGGGCCCGCCACCATCATTCTAATGTGGCAGCAGTTGCGAGCCAATCGAAGATTGCGGACCGCAAGCCGCTGCTGATTCCTGCCAGTTCACAAGCTCCGACTGGCTTGCAACCAGCGCCACAAGCGGCCACATTATAACGACGGCAGAGGGCGGTGTGTCTCTAAGGGCTCCAGGTGCAGGGGTGCTGCTTCAAATCCACTCCTGCTTCCACCTGGCCCCAATCGGCGGCATGTGCACCCCCTTACATTCTTCACCCGAGCACGTGCCCCCTTAGCTCCCCCCCAGTTGCGGCCCTGCCGATGGTTGCTTATAAACACGCACCAAGCATGATATGAATAGTTGTGACCAATTTAGTGATCGTAATATCAAGAAAATTGATAGAGGTATTGTCCCAGTTTTATGTGATTTTATCTGGACTATCTGTTTTGTTTTCAATAGGTAATTTAGCTTTTATTGATATAAAAAAAAGGATTATTACAAAAAATTATCAAACAATATAGAAGGATCAAAAAATACAATATGAATGTCCCACGTAGGTACAAAGAAATATAAACAAGGTATAAAATCGCAGTGTAGGAAGCCCAGGTAATATTGGGCTCAAAACGTGTAGCCTCATCCAATAATGTTTCTACCTAAGTCAAATATCATAATCCAATATTAAGAAACTTGATGCTGCAGACAATAGGAATAACAAAAATAAAAAAGGCAAATGAATATAAAACACTCATGGACTAGTTCTATACATGGTAGATTGGATGATGCAATTTTATATTTGTATGTTTCTATACTGATTTTTTATATGTTCTTATGCCATTGTTATTAAATACATTTATTGTGCAAATTGTCCAGATTAGCGCTGTTATCTTTCTTTTATTCAGGCTTCTGTGAAATCTCTTGTTGATCCCCAACCAAGAGCGATAAATATCTATAAAAGACTGTTAGCGAATGGATGATGGATTAGCAGAGGAAGGGAAATGTAATAAAGCCGCAGGAGAATACGGGGCAAACATGGCTTGTTCAAGTTAGTATATATATATATATATATATATATATATATTAGGGGTGAGCGGGTTCGGATTTCTGAAATCCGAACCCCCCCGATCTGAGGCCGATCCGAGTCTGGCTCGACTTTTCCCGCCTGACTCGGATCTGAAATCGAGGCAAAACGTCATCATCCCGCCTTCCGGGTCTTGCGGGTGTTGGATTCTATATAAGGTACCCGCGTCAGCGCCATTTTCTCACTCGGTTGTGGACAGTGAAGAGGGAGGGTGGGAGTTAGGGCTGGCTGGGCTGTGTAGTGTAGTGTAGTGTAGTGCAGTGTAGTGTTGTGCTGTGCCGTGCTGCGCTGTCCTGCTGTTGTCCATAGGGGCTGTGTCCACTCCTCCAAAGTCCATAGGGGCTGGCTGTGTTGTGCTGTGCTGCTGTTGTCCATAGGGGCTGTGTCCACTCCTCCAAAGTCCATAGGGGCTGGCTGTACTGTGTTGTGCAGTCAGTTGTCCATAGGGGCTGTGTCCACTCCAAAGTCCTGTGCAGTGTCCCAGTCCTAAAGGGGTGCTGTAGTGTTGTCCAGGGGGTGCTCTGTCCATCAGGGGTGCTCCCCCCAAGTGCAAAAAAAAGAAATATTTTTTCTGTGTTTGTGAATTGTGTGCGCAGTAGCCGCACGTGCATCAACAAAGTAGTGCCAAGCGTGCGCCTGTGTCATAAGTAAAGGGCCGGCTGGCTTGACCATTAAAGGGTGCTGTAACCCCCAAAGGGCACTCCAAACCAAATAAAAAAATATTTTCTGTGTTTGTGAATTGTGTGCACTGTGGCTGCACGTGCATCAACAAAGTAGCGTCAAGCGTGCGCCTGTGTCATAGGTAAAGGGCCAGCTGGCTTGACCGTTAAAGGGTGCTGTAACCCCCAAAGTGCACTCCAAACAAAATAAAAAAATATTTTCTGTGTTTGTGAATTGTGTGCACTGTGGCTGTACGTGCATCAACAAAGGAGCAGCGCCAAGCGTGTGCCTGTGTCGCATAAGTAAAGGGCCGGCTGGCTCATTTCTTAAAGGGTGGTGTAACCCACAAAGTGCACTAGTGTCCAATAAAAATAAAAAATTATTTTCTGTGTTTGTGTGCGCCTTAGCCGCACGTATATATCAATATAACATAAGTGGAGGACCAAACTTTCTCCGATAAAAATAAAATAGGGAAAGATCAAGAACCACTTCCTCCTAGTGCTGTTGCTGCTGCTGGGAGTTGTTCATCATCCCAGAGAGGAAGTAGGAACACCACTACTTCTACTAAACAGTTGATCCTCCAACAGTCCTTAGCGAGGAGGATGAAGTACGACAGCAGTCATCCTGAAGCAAAACATATACCTGAGGCCTTGACTGCTATGTTGATGTTAGATGTGCGTCCGGTATCCGCCATTAGTGCAGTGGGATTTAGACAATTGATGGAGGTAGTGTGTCCCCGGTCCCAAATGCCATCTAGATTCCACCTGCATCCTCAAAGCAGCAGCGACAAGCGTGCGTCTGTCTGTTAAAGGGTGGTGTAACCCTCAAAGTGCGCTCCACAAACAATAAAAAAATTCTTTTTTTTTCTGTCCTTGTGAAATGTGTGGGCTGTAGCCGCAACTGCATCCTCAAAGCAGCAGCGACAAGCGTGCATCTGTCTGTTAAAGGGTGGTTAACACTCAAAGTGCGCTCCACAAACAATAAAAAAATTCTTCTTTTTTTTCTGTCTTTGTGAAATGTGTGGGCTGTAGCCGCACCTGCATCCTCAAAGCAGCAGCGACAAGCGTGCGTCTGTCTGTTAAAGGGTGGTGTAACCCCCAAAGTGCGTTCCAGCCAAAATAAAATAATCTTCTTCTTTTCTGTGTTTGTGTGTGAAATGTATGCGCAGTAGCCGCACCTGCATCCTCAAAGCAGCAGCGACAAGCGTGCGTCTGTCTGTTAAAGGGTGGTGTAACCCTCAAAGTACACTCCACAAAAAATAAAAAATTCTTTTTTTTTCTGTCTTTGTGAATTGTGTGGGCTGTAGCCGCACCTGCATCCTCAATGCAGCAGCAACAAGCGTGCATCTGTCTGTTAATGGATTACATCGGTGACAGCATCCAAGTAGGCATGTCAGACAGTCCGTACATATACTGGCAGGAAAAAGAGGCAATTTGTAGGCCCCTGTACAAACTGGCTCTATTTTACCTGAGTTGCCCCCCCTCCAGTGTGTACTCCGAAAGAGTGTTTAGTGCAGCCGGGAACCTTGTCAGCGAAAGGCGTAAGGAGGTTGCTTCCACAAAATGTGGAGAAGATGATGTTCATAAAAATGAATTATCAACTCTTCCAGGGAGACCAGCCTCCAGAACGTACAGAGGGACCTGTGGTGGTGGATTCCAGCGGGGACGAATTAATACTCTGTGAGGATGAGGATGTACACAACATTGAAGTGGGTGAGGAATCGGTGAATGAGGAGGATGAGAACGACATCTTGCCTCCGTAGAGCCAGTTTGTGCAGGGACAGATTAATTGCCAGCTTGTTTTGTGGGGCCCAGACGAACCAATCATTTCAGCCACAGTCATGTGGCAGACCCTGGTACTGAAATGATTGGTTTGTTAAAGTGTGCATGTCCTGTTTATACAACATAAGGGTGGGTGGGAGGGCCCAAGGACAATTCCATCTTGCACCTCTTTTTTTTCTTTGCATTATGTACTGTTTGGGGCCTAGTTTTTCAAACTGCCATCCTGTCTGCCACTGCAGTGCCACTCCTAGATGGGCCACGTGTTTGAGCCACCCACTCGTGTCGCTTAGCATAGTCATCCATCTACCTCGGTGCAACCTTTTGGACATAAAAACACTATTGTGAGGTGTGAGGTATTCAGAATAGACTGGAAATGAGTGGAAATTAAGGTTTTTGAGGTTAATAATAGCATAGGAGCAGAAAAATCAACACATTCTGTGATTTTAACAGTTTTTATGCTTTTTTAAAAAAAAATACAGATCCAAAACACAAAACCCAGAACCCAAAACACCGAATGGTGGTTTTGGCAAAACCAATCCAGGTCCAAAACACGAAGAAAGATCCAGATCCAAAACCAAAACACAAAACACGAAAAGTGGCCGGTGCACACCCATAATATATATATATATATATATACATATATACATATATATATATATATATATATATATATATATTCCAGAACCAATCCAGGATATAGCAGAAAATAAAAACACATTAGAAAAATCTGCAAGTCTGCCATCTCCAGACCACCCTGTCTCATACATGCCTACCCTCCCGGTTTTCGCGGGAGGCTCACGATTTTTCGGGTAACCCCCCGCACCCCCGGAAGGGTAGGCATTTCTCCCGCATTCTGCCCACTTCCTAGTGAAGTGGGCAGAATGAGGAGAGTACCCGCTGCGATCGTGGGTCTCCCGGTAGGGGGCGGGGCTTAAAATGTGATTCTGCATGAATCACGTCATTTGGCCCCGCCCCTATGCAAATTCTAGCCAATCGAGGCAATTTTACAGCGAGGGGGCGGGGCTTAATGACGTGAATCATCAGGCCCCGCCCCCCCATTGCCTCCCTCCTGCTTCTCTTACCCGGGCTTCTCCCGGGAAGAGATCTTCAAAGGTAGGCAACTCTGCCCTGTCTCCTAGTTAAATTAAGTTTTATAAGAGCAATTTTAGGCTTTTTCCCCACCACATATATTTGATAAATGGTTTATCATAGTTCTTACAATCGGAATTGGAGGGAGCGATGCGTAGCATTTTGATAGTATATGAAATTTTTTAAAAAATTACACTCTTTAATAAAGACACTGAGCCCATATATGCAATAACTATTATCTGTTTTATGATGATATAAGAGCAATTTTAGGCTTTTTCCCCACCACAAATATTTGATAAACGGTTTATCATACTTCTTACAATCGGAATTGGAGGGAGCGATGCGTAGCATTTTGATAGTATATGAAATTTTAAAAAAAATTACACTCTTTAATAAAGACACTGAGCCCATATATGCAATAACTATTATCTGTTTTATGATGCTCAATGATTGTAGATATTTCTTCCTTCATGCCCTGTCACATGATGAATAAATGACACTGGTCTGCGTTATTTTTGAGGTTAAGGTTTTTTTTGGTGATCTTTTATAATTAGTGCATGGGGAATTCAAAAATATAACTTATTTTGCTCAATCAGGTCAGGTTTATTTGCTCTATCAAGTTTCATAAAGTTCATATTTTATAAATAAATGATATAATAGTTTGGAAATTATAATGTTTATTGTTTCAAAGCATTCATATCAATTGTACAGTATATATAAGAAATGCTACACAAATAGTTATTCTTGAAGGAAGGACCTTTTCAAAAACTTTCATGTGTGCTTTGCACCTGGTACATCTCTTATGAGGCACCGGCAATAGTCCGCAAGCAAACTCACATCCTGACAGCACTCTCCTTGCTCCTCCAGATTAGCGAGTTGCTAAAACGATAAATGGCAACTCTGTACATGGAGAGAGAGAAAGGGGGGGGTTAAGGTGTACTGGTATATCGCTGCTCACTGCTCGCTGCTCCAGGTAGTTTGATTTGAGCTCACTGTGGGATCTAATCCTCAACATTAAAATACAATTTTTAAGGCCATTTTCCTTAATTAACGTTATTTTAGTATCCATGAAGTTACTTAGCACAGGAGATATCACTGATATCTCCTTGCTAAGTCCCCTGTGATAATTTCCACACTCCCCATACGGATGTGGAAATTATGGTATTCATCAAATTCCGAAAATTATAACGGCCCTTTACAATGGAACAGGACTCGTGTCTCCGTATTTCCGGATTTCGCTATGGATGTACAAAAAGATAGGACCCAATTTCTTACAATTAAAAGGTGGTTACGTGATCTTAATATTTCATACGCCATGATATACCCATCCAAGCTTTGTGTCATTGCTGATGGTGAGACAAATTCTTCTCGACTCCGAGGGAAGCGACACTGTGGCTGGACCGCCGCAGACCAGGCAGGGAAGCACTGGCTAATGATTGATATCCTGGTATCTTATTTTGAGTTTCACCAATTATATCTGGCTACAAGACTATTGTATAATGTACTCCCGCTGCAGTGTCTATGGTTCATGCTATAATGATGTTGATATGATGTTGACAAATCGTTATACTTACATAAGGGCCTGTTGCTGCTAACATTACATATCCACAGATTTATCATTTAACAATTAGGTAATGTGTTTCCGTGATTGTATTATTCTGTCCCATATGGGTAAATTGATATGTGTTTTCTTTCTTTTGTTCTCTTCTGGTTAGGCGTCGGATGATATATATTATATTTTATTTAAGACATGTTAATATTCCCGGGGGAAAACTCCTTGTTCGGAGGCTTCTATGTGTTTTGTTCTTTAGCCATTATATTTTTTGCTCCATCTATCGTTTGATAAGCAAGGTAAAATACTCTGTATTGCCTAGTTTAGTTTTGTAGTGTGGGATACGGGTGTTCAGGTACAAGGTATGTCTAGGTTGGGTCTGGTATGCAGGGTGGGGGGTGTTATAGGGGATGGGCCCATGCTAGTTGTATGGGATAGTTTGTTTATTTTTATTTTTTTTATTTTCAATTGTAGTGGTCTCTCTCTATTTTGTGTGGTGTCACATACTCATTCTTCATATGATTTCATGGATGTTTAAATATTTTTATAACTATCTGAATGACAGCTTCACACAATATTAATGTTCTCACTTGGAACGTGAGGGGCTTGAACGATAAGGTTAAGAGATCGCTGGTGTTCAGACAGGTAAATAAATACGCTTCAGATATAATTTGTCTAATGGAGACTCATTTGACGGGTGGAAAATTGTTGTCGTTAAAGAAGCCATGGATAGGATGGACTTATCACTCCTCACATACTTCAGCATCACGAGGTGTGTCTATTCTAGTGCGGAAATCTGTCCAGTTCCTTTTGGAAAAGGTGCAGTGTGATGCATGGGGTAGATACGTGTTCTTAAAATGTAAAATTAATTCTATATCCTTATTATTATTGGCGGTATATATCCCACCACTGTACTCCCATGATGTTCTCAAAAAGGTCGCCGAATTCTTGGCCGTATTCCCGGGAACACCTGCTCTATGCGTGGAGGACTTTAATAACATATTAGACCCTATATTAGATAGACATAGAATGTCTGCTCCAGCTACACAAGGGAGGGGAACAGGTTTCTTGAATATGGTTGGAGAAATGGGCCTAGTTGATGCCTGGAGGGTGAGGTATCCCTCTGCAAGACAATATTCCTGCTTCTCATACACACATTCAACATTTTCCAGGATTGATCTGGCTTTAACTACACCAGATTTGTTGCCCAGTATCCACAAGATAACATATGAGACATGGGGGATTTCTGACCACTCCCCAATAACAATCAGTCTAGACTTAGAGGGTCAGAGGGGCCAACAATTTTGGAAATTTAATCAGTTTTGGTTGTCACGTATGGGCACTGGAGCGGAGCTGGAGGCGGAGTGGAAAGAATTTTTGGAAAACAGTGGTACTGCATCTGTTTCAGTTTTATGGGACGCCTTTAAGTCATTTCTCAGAGGCTCTCTTTTTCGAAGAGTTGCTGGTTTGAAGTTTTTCTATAAAAAAGTTGAAATGGATTTAGAGGCTTCATGCAAATCCTTGAAGTTAGCCTATAATGCTGACGGTTCAGAATTAAATAAAAAAACATGGTGGGATGCCCAAAAATTGTGGAAGGATTGTTTGATGGACAAGGCCCAATATAAGTTACTTTTTAATTCACACTTGCAAAATGCATTAGGTGATAGACCTGGTTCTTATCTAGCTAACTTGGCCCGAATTGAACAAAAGTTACCCAATACAGTGATAAAATTAGTTGGGTCAGATAACGTTGAATATGTGCGCACCCCAGATATTGTGGAGGAATTCATTAAATATTACTGTGACCTTTACAAATCTAGGTTGGTCCATTCCCAACAGGAGGTGTGTGAATTTCTGTCTGCTGTATCACTCCCGTCACTCTCCCCGGAGGCAAGGAACTCTCTTGACTCTCCATTGACATTAGAGGAAGTAGAGGTGGCCCTAAAATCGTTTCCAAATGGTAAAGCCCCTGGCTTAGATGGGGTCCCGTGGAGTTATACAAAAAAACATAACAAAACATTTGTACCTCAACTATTGGAACTATTTAATCAAATTTATGAAAACAATATGTTGCCAAATTCCATATCTGAGACACTGATAGTTGTCTTACCTAAATCAGGTAAAGATCTTACCAGGAGTGAATCATACAGACCTATTTCTCTCCTCACTACAGATGTAAAAATCCTTGCAAAAATATTAGCATCCAGGATTAACCGGGTCATAACCCAATTGATTTACCCTGATCAGACAGGCTTTATGCCCGGTAAGTCCACAACAATAAATTTACGGCGGTTATTTACACACTTACAGATAAAACGTGGGGACCCTCAAACCTCTATTATCGTGTCACTGGATGCCAACAAGGCGTTTGATTCGATTGAATGGGTATTTCTCTGGGAGACTATGGAACGTTTTGGTAATGGCCCGGGTTTTATTAAGTGGATAAAGCTTTTATATATGGACCCTGTGGCGAGGGTGTCGGTGAACGGATTTATTTCCACATCCTTTACTCTGTATAGGGGAACAAGGCAGGGATGTCCCCTGTCACCTATCCTGTTCGCTATGGCCATTGAGCCCTTGGCTTGCATGATTAGAACTCACGCTGACATACATGGGTTTCAGCTAGGATCAAGGGAAGACAAAATTGCACTGTATGCGGATTACATACTACTTTTTGTCACGCACTTTGATACCTCTCTGCCTAGGGCTTTAGAAGTTATTTACTTATTTGGAAAATATTCTGGATTATTAATTAATTGGGATAAATCATGTATCCTTCCCTTCAGGAGTACCTGCCCTGACGTTCCTGTTATAAATCTTCCTTTAAAATGGGTGAATTAATTTACATATTTAGGAATATGGATCTCTAATACCCCTCAACAATATTTGTCACTGAATTTACTGCCGCAAATTGCTTATCTTAAGTCTCGTGTCCCAATTTGGAGTAAACTGCCACTAACTTTAACAGGAAGAGTGAACCTTGTTAAAATGGTACTCCAACCTAAAATCCTGTACATTCTATGTCATTTTCCGTTGTACATCCCTCAGAAATTTTTTAAACAGATTGATGGTTTTTTATCCTCTCTACTGTGGACCAACAAAAGAGTCAGGATCAAATTAGATACTTTAACTAGGCCTCGTGATTCTGGTGGCTTGGCATTACCCTTTTTTAAACTTTATTATTTTGCTGCACAGTTGACACATGTATGGGAATGGATTAATAACAAAACTGATAATTCCTTGCCTTCCCTTGTCCTGGCTCACTATAAGACAGGCCTATCTCCATTGCGACTATTGCTGAGTGATAATATACATATAGTTAATATGCCCTTAATTAGAAGGCCATCACTATCTGGAGACTGGTTTCACGTCTATTACAAGCAGAGGGCATAGATCCAGATACTCCTCTTGCTCATGCTAATTGTCTCAGTGAGCTCTCTGCTCTTCAGGTTGGTGAGGCCTGGAGCCAGTGGGGTATAGTGTCTATTGGGCAGATATTTCTTTACCAGTTGCGTCTAGAGTTTGACGTCCCCAACCATTTCTTCTTTACTTACCTCCAGCTTAGACATGCTATCAATGCCCAGTTCTATGAAGTTCCTCTATCTCTACAGGAGTCTCCCATTAAAACTTTATTGCAATCTGCTGGCTCTGGCCGCTTGATATCTGGGATTTACTCTAACTTGTTGAACAAGCATCATAAGTCTGAGTTATTATCTTTAAAACTGCAGTGGGAAAATGATGTTGGAGTAATGGAGGAGGATGATTGGAGAGCAGCTTTTGCTAGCCTTCGTTTTGCTACCACGTCCGTCAGATACCAGCAGATACAATACTTTATAATACACAGAGTATACATGACACCCGCCCGATTAATGAGAATAGGGGGCAGGTCGGACTCGAAATGTCCTAAATGTAACTCATCTGAGGGGAACTTTTGGCATTTAATATGGTCATGTCCTCAGGTGAATTCCTTTTGGCAGGGGGTACTCCATGTTATTTATTCTACGGGTATACCTCAAGATATCCTTACCCCTATGACATGCATTTTGGCTATGATTGATGCAGACACAATTGATAAATATTCCATACGATACACTACTAATCTCTGTACGCTTGCCAAAGTATGCATAGCAAGGGAGTGGATGGCAACTTCTGGGCCAAACCTGGGAACATGGTTATCCTTGGTTGGGGCAGTTGCTGCACATGAAAAGTATGTTTATACCGCCAGAAACGCAGTGCAGAAATATTATGCTACCTGGGAAAGATGGCTCGATTCTCCACATAGTTGTTCAAGGATGACTGTGCCTAACCTGTTCAATGCTTAGTTCCAAGGAGTTACGTTACCAAAATACGCAAATATTGTTGTGTGAAAAGGCATCGTCGTATACTTAAATGTCAAATTATATATTTGTTGTTTGCAATTCATGTGAAGGAAGGAATATAATTCATTGGTTATTTAAATGTTGTGACATGAGACCACACACATTTATTTTTTTTGATTTATGTACTTAGCTCTTTATTGTATTATGTACAATGTTTTTATAATGTAATTTATTATGCATTTAAAACTCAATAAAAAATTATTGGATTAAAAAAAAAAATTCAGAAAATTATGTATTTTCGGAATTTGATTGAGTTACTATTCACCACTGTGAGGTGGTGAATAGCAGTTAACACTTACCTGTGTCTGCGTGTGCATGGTCCCCCGGCGTCTTCCTCCGGCGCTCTGGCTCCGGAGGCTGGTTTGACAAATGTTCTCCCAGCAGTTTTTTCTAAACTACTGTGTTCAGCTGGGAGAACACGTGACAGCACAGCTACTGGAGCCGGAGGCGCTGCGGCGGGCAGGTAAGTGCAGGGACGGAGGGGAGGTGAGCGGGGGGGGGAGTGGTTGGGGGGCTACACAAAATTACCGCAGCTGGAGGTAGTGCTGTACATGCGCTGGTTTTACGAATGTAACAGCGCATGCGCAGCACGGATTACAGCTGTGGTAAGGTAGAGTAGAGAGGGATAACTATCTATTTCCTGAAAAGCTGTCATCGCAAAAATGACAGCTTTTCTAAATAGATAGTTATGGAGAGGAGGAATGATTAATTCCTCTGGTAATTAGGAAGAACTCCATGCGAGTTCTAAACCTAATTACCTCCAGAGAAAGTTTAGGTATAATGAATAGGCCCCTGAGTGAATTGTTTAACAAAAAGAATACAAAGTGCAAGAATCACCCAAACAGGTTTTGCTACATCTGTGATCTAGTCACCATGTCAGATCGGCAGTCAAAAATAACTCCATTTGTGAGGAAAATGTATCACACATCGAGGAACTCCTGCAGAGCTTCCAGCTCTTGGTGCACGTATCTCCATAAAGATGAATTTCTTAGCCCGCATTCAGACTACTTTCCTGAAAACTGCGGATATCCAGTGAGGAGCCAGGAGAGCACTTTCATCAAGACATTCGAGTGATGGAAGAGAGGTACCAGGGCCGTCGGGATGTAAATACGCTTGCAGACTATTGCTGGTACCTCAATAGAGATGTTCCAGGTGCAAAACACACACAAAAGTCTTTGAAAAGGTAATTTCTTCCAGAATAACTGTATTTGTGTACCATTTCACATATATATTGTACATTTGATGCAAATGTAAGTCTGCTTTGAAACATTAAACATTATAATTTCCAAACTATTATAGAATTTATTTACAAAATATCCACTAAATATAAAAGATCATCTATGAAAATCTTGACCTCAGGAAAAAAAAATTAAATCGCAGACCAGTGTTATCATTGTCCCATGTGTACATCATAATCTTATCACGTACATTAGATGTCCTATAGCATTCCAAACATAAATGTGTTGCCAATGATATTAGGCGGGATGCATCTTACATGGCATTTTGCATGCAATGCATCCCGCCACTCATTGCATGCATCCTGGCGATAATATCACCGGTATGCAAGAAGAAAATTGCAAAGGACAGCTCTCCCGATAAGAGCTGTCTTTTGCGATAGAGGGACTTCCATGGTTTATGACCCAGAAGTGCGTCTGGCGTCCTTCTGTGCATGCCTTGTATGACGTGCACACCACAGGGGACACTGGGAGGACAAGATTGGATTCCTCTCAGTTCAGAATGCGATAAAAAGTCCATAGGCTTCTATCGGGCAACGTCATCTGAAGATGGCGTTGCCCACCGTCTCCAAGCTATGGAAAAGTTTGGTGCATATGAGAAATGCGTCAGTCCCTCGAAAATGGTATTTTCAAGGGTTTGACTGCATAATAGAGGATAGTGCATCCCGTCCAAGGTCACAATATACCCCATAACCCATCCGGTCATATGTAAAAATATTGCCAATGTAATAGAGTAGTTGCTTTTTGTAATAAGAGTTCAGCGATCCATGAATAAATCAATAGCCGGTCTCTTATAGGGGCCTATTCATCATCACTTAATTTTTACAAAAGCAGGTGAAAATTAACATTTTCACCTGCAATTGTAAAAGTTACTTTTTTGGGCCATTCATCAAGATGGTAAAGCAGGGAATATCACAGATATCTCCTGCTTACGTTCCTCTGGCGGAATGACCCGCTGTCCCCATACACTAGTATCACAGATATTTCCTGCTTACCTTCCTCTGGCGAAATGGCCCGCTGTCCCCATACACTAGTATCACAGATAACTCCTGCTTACCTTCCTCTGGTGGAATGGCCCACTGTCCCCATACACTAGTATCACAGATATCTCCTGCTTACCTTCCTTTGGCGGAATGACTCGCTGTTCCCATACACTAGTATCACATATATCTCCTGCTTACCTTCCTCTGGCGAAATGGCCCATTGTCCCCATACACTAGTATCACAGATATCGCCTGCTTACCTTCCTCTGGATGAATGGCCCGCTGTCCCCATACACTAGTATCACAGATAACTCCTGCTTACCTTCCTCTGGGGGAAAGGCCCACTGTCCCCATACACTAGTATCACAGATATCTCCTGCTTACCTTCCTTTGGCGGAATGACTCGCTGTTCCCATACACTAGTATCACAGATATCTCCTGCTTACCTTCCTCTGGTGAAATGGCCCATTGTCCCCATACACTAGTATCACAGATATATCGCCTGCTTACCTTCCTCTGGATGAATGGCCCGCTGTCCCCATACACTAGTATCACAGATAACTCCTGCTTACCTTCCTCTGGGGGAAAGGCCCACTGTCCCCATACACTAGTATCACAGATATCTCCTGCTTACCTTCCTTTGGCGGAATGACTCGCTGTTCCCATACACTAGTATCACAGATATCTCCTGCTTACCTTCCTCTGGCGAAATGGCCCATTGTCCCCATACACTAGTATCACAGATATCGCCTGCTTACCTTCCTCTGGATGAATGGCCCGCTGTCCCCATACACTAGTATCACAGATAACTCCTGCTTACCTTCCTCTGGGGGAAAGGCCCACTGTCCCCATACACTAGTATCACAGATATCGCCTGCTTACCTTCCTCTGGATGAATGGCCCGCTGTCCCCATACACTAGTATCACAGATAACTCCTGCTTACCTTCCTCTGGGGGAAAGGCCCACTGTCCCCATACACTAGTATCACAGATATCTCCTGCTTACCTTCCTTTGGCGGAATGACTCACTGTTCCCATACACTAGTATCACAGATATCTCCTGCTTACCTTCCTCTGGCGAAATGACCCATTGTCCCCATACACTAGTATCACAGATATCGCCTGCTTACCTTCCTCTGGATGAATGGCCCGCTGTCCCCATACACTAGTATCACAGATATCTCCTGCTTACCTTCCTCTGGTGAAATGGCCCATTGTCCCCATACACTAGTATCACAGATATCGCCTGCTTACCTTTCTCTGGATGAATGGCCCGCTGTCCCCATACACTAGTATCACAGATATCTCCTGCTTACCTTCCTTTGGCGGAATGACTCGCTGTTCCCATACACTAGTATCACAGATATCTCCTGCTTACCTTCCTCTGGCGAAATGGCCCATTGTCCCCATACACTAGTATCACAGATATCGCCTGCTTACCTTCCTCTGGCTGAATGGGCCGCTGTCCCCATACACTAGTATCACAGATATCTCCTGCTTACCTTCCTCTGGTGAAATGGCCCATTGTCCCCATACACTAGTATCACAGATATCTCCTGCTTAGCTTCCTCTGGTGAAATGACCTGCTGTCCCCATACACTAGTATCACAGATATCTCCTGCTTACCTTCCTCTGGTGAAATGGCCCATTGTCCCCATACACTAGTATCACAGATATCGCCTGCTTACCTTCCTCTGGTGAAATGGCCCATTGTCCCCATACACTAGTATCACAGATATCGCTTGCTTACCTTCCTCTGGCGGAATGGCCCGCTGTTCCCATACACTAGTATCACAGATATCTCCTGTTTACCTTCCTCTGGCGGAATGGCCCGCTGTTCCCATACAATAGTATCACAGATATCTCCTGTTTACCTTCCTCTGGCGGAATGGACAGAATTCATCTAGCTCCGAAAATACAATATTTTCGGAGCTTGACTGCTGGAGCATTCTCCATCTTCAGATGGCGAATGCAGTGAAGCTGCTCGCGGGGACAGCTGATTTCACATCAGCTGTCACTGTGCCGAAGCACTGATTAATTGCTACGTATTCCGCGGTGAGTTAGAATGTTAATTATCAGGGTCCGAACGGACCTCGATAATTAACATCATGAATAGGCCCCATAGTGTACTTTGTAAATTTCTTATAGCTTTCAGGCTACAAACATCAACTGTACACAATACTAAGAATTCTGGTATAGTAGAAGACTGCTGTAAGTAAAAAGGACATATCTTTCAGACTTGTGCCATGTTGTCACCACTGGTGATGGTATTAAAGTAGATTGCAATATAATCACAGTCAGCTTTAAAAAATCCACCCAAAGAGGTTTATTCATTAAAGATATAGAGGGGCAAATGTAATAGGTAGTCTGTTTTAGTAACAGTACAAACTCGCACTTTCTCGCACTTTTAAAAAGTGCGAGTTTGTACTGAAACTCGCAAATTCAATAGCCTGCGAACTTTTCAGCTCGAGGCTACTGCATTTGCGAGTTTAGGCAAGTTTAGGACTATATAAACTGACACCTTTTAATGCGAGTAGCATTAAAGGGTGCGAGTTTTAGAGAAGCCATCACAGGTCAGTGAGATCCGTGATGGCTTCTGTGTGTGTGTAAAAAAAACCAACCTGCACCCCCTCCCCAAAAGCATAACCAGCCCCGGGCTTTATAAAGCCTGTTCTGGTTTTAAAAATACAGGGGCCAAAATGCGTAGGGGGCTCCTGTATATTAAGAACCAGCACAGGGCTTTGTTGAGCTGGTCCTGGTTCTGGAAAATCAGGGGACAAAACGAGTAGGGGTCTCCTGAAGATTCCAGAACCAGCACCAAACTCTTTCTAGCAGGGGGATAATGCCACAGCCAGGGAAAACCTTTCACCGGTTTCCCCGGCCAAAGCATTATCCCTGACCGCTAGTCAGTCCAGGCCGGGGATCCCTGGGGAGTTGAGGACCCCCCCAATAAAGGGGTCCCCCTCTCCAGGGCACCCCAGGCCTAGACTGATAGCCCGGGGCTATCCCCGGCACCCTATACCCGTGGGTGCCGGGTTGATAGTGTTAGTGTAAAAATAAAGTTTCCATATTGTCTGTAGTTGTAGAACCACAAGTACCTGCAAGCCTCCCCTGCATGCTGGTATTTGGAGAACCACAAATACCAGCATGCGGGGCATTACGGGCCCGCTGGCACTTGTAGTTCCACAACTAAAGAAATACGTAAATAAACAAACATACACCGTGAAAGTAAAATTTTAATAAAACATACATGCACACTCACACATACGCACCTAGTATCCGAAGTAATCCATAGGGGTGTACCTGAAAAAAAAAAAAACATACTCACCTCTCCTATGCGTAGATCGCGTCCACTTCTCCAAGTAGGCAATCCAGGGGTTAAAATAAAAAAACGCAAAAAACCCGATCCATGCCGGACTGAGCAAAGGTATGTGTGTACACATACCTTTGCTCCGCGTAAATGACCGGGGCACATGTGTGCCCCGTCAGTGAAGGGGCCGCCAGCCAATCAGGGAGCATCTCCGTTGGAGCAGCTCCCTGATTAGCTGAATGCGGCCAGCCTGTGTCTCCCATAGACGTCTATGGTGAGAAATCCCCATTGAAGTCTATGGTGGGAACCAGTGGCGGGCTGGGCCGGGGGGCAGGGTGCCATATGCCCCCCGGGCCGGTAGACTTTTGCCTCAGTGAGGGCCGGTATCACTAGTGCACAGGCATGACTGACGGCCGGGTGACAGACAGAAAGTGCTCTCAGTCGCTCCGACTATAGCAGCATCACAGCGGCTGGGCAGCATTCTCTGCCTGTTACCGGGCTGTCTGTCACCCTATGTAGCTTGTGGCTGCACACTGAGCAGCACTCCTTCCGAGGCCGCTCCGCTGCAGGGGCTGTGCACCTACTTCTGTGTCCTCTGTCCCTTCCCCGGGCTCCTTCCTCTCCCCGGCTAAGGCTCCGCCCTCTCTCCGGGAGGCCCCGCCCCTCTCTTACCCTGTCTGACTATATTAATCTATCTCCTCCTGTCCCTGCTGAAGACCCCGCCCCCTCACCCCGAGTCTCAGCCCTTTCTTTAGTCTATCCTGTCTGTGTCATCTCTTCCTGTACCCTGGAGCTCCGCAGGGACCAGACACAGAACAGCCTTCCAGGCAGGTAAGTGCCAGTAGAGGACTACATGTTTACATGACATTTGAGAGGGAAGGGGGGGGCGGGTGTTGGAATACTTATGCAATGGGGGGCTGTAGTTATTTTTATCTTTGGGGGGATGGGGTGTTTTAATACTGTCGGTGCTGGAGGTGATGTAATAATGTGTGTGAATGTGGGGGGGGTATTATTATTGTGTGTGAGGGCTACTGTATACCTGTGTTATATGTGGGTCACTGATGATTTCTGCATAATCTGGTGATTACTGCGTTATCTGGCAGCCATTACAACACTCCCTGATCAGGTGGTCACTGAGAACGTCCCTGCATTATATGGCAGTCACTGCGACGCTCCCTGATCTGATGGTCCTTGCGAACCTCTCTGCATTATATGGCAGTCACTGCGACGCTCCCTGATCTGATGGTCCTTGCGAACCTCTCTGCATTATATGGCAGTCACTGCGACACTCCGTGATCTGATGGTCCTTGCGAACCTCTCTGCATTATATGGCAGTCACTGCGACACTCCCTGATCTGATGGTCCTTGTGAACCTCTCTGCATTATATGGCAGTCACTGCGATGCTCCCTAATCTGGCTGTCACTGCAAACCTCTCTACATTATTTAAAGCACACCCACATTAGGCACACCTAATTAGCTATTATAATGTGTCTTTTCTCCATTGCAATGCGCTGGTGGAGAAATCGGGCCACTTACTTGTGTCTGCCCCCCAGGCCAAAAGTTGCCAGCCAGCCCCTGGTGGGAACCGCTACATCGTAGCCGCAAGATTAATTGAGGTTAATCTTGTGGTTACATCAATGATACAATGTCGCGTCAATGGGGATTTCTCACCATAGACGTCTATGGAAGACACAGGCTGGCCGCATTCAGCTAATCAGGGAGCTGCTCCGACGGAGATGCTCCCTGATTGGCTGGCGGCCCCTTCACTGATGGGGCACACATGTGCCCCGGTCATTTACTCGGAGCAAAGGTATGTGTACACACATACCTTTGCTCAGTCCGGCATGGATCGGGTTTTTTGCGTTTTTTTATTTTAATCCCTGGATTGCCTACTTGGAGAAGTGGATGCGATCTACGCATAGGAGAGGTGAGTATGTTTTTTTTTTTTTCAGGTACACCCCTATGGATTACTTCGGATACTAGGTGAGTATGTGTGAGTGTGAGTGTGCATGTATGTTTTATTAAAATTTTACTTTCACGGTGTATGTTTGTTTATTTACGTATTTCTTTAGTTGTGGAACTACAAGTGCCAGTGGGCCCGTAATGCCCCGCATGCTGGTATTTGTGGTTCTCCAAATACCAGCATGCAGGGGAGGCTTGCTGGTACTTGTGGTTCTACAACTAAAGACAATATGGAAACTTTATTTTTACACTTTACGCTAACACTATCAACCCGGCACCCACGGGCATAGGGTGCCGGGGATAGCCCCGGGCTATCAGTCTAGGCCTGGGGTGCCCTGGAGAGGGGAACCCCTTTATTGGGGGGGTCCTCAACTCCCCAGGGATCCCCGGCCTGGACTGACTAGCGGTCAGGGATAATGCTTTGACCG
The DNA here is from genome assembly GCA_031769625.1 of Taudactylus pleione. Taxonomy (NCBI): domain Eukaryota; kingdom Metazoa; phylum Chordata; class Amphibia; order Anura; family Myobatrachidae; genus Taudactylus; species Taudactylus pleione. The sequence goes on from JAUIMM010000609.1 coordinate 3,238,552, forward strand.
GGGAAACCGGTGAAAGGTTTTCCCTGGCTGTGGCATTATCCCCCTGCTAGAAAGAGTTCGGTGCTGGTTCTGGAATTTTCAGGAGACCCCTACTCGTTTTGTCCCCTGATTTTCCAGAACCAGGACCAGCTCAACAAAGCCCTGTGCTGGTTCTTAATATACAGGGCCCCCTACACATTTTGGCCCATGTATTTTTAGAACCAGAACAGGCTTTATAAAGCCCGGGGATGTTTATGCTTTTGGGGAGGGGGTGCACGTCATTTTTTTTTTATTTAAAAACATTTTACATAAGTACACACAGAAACATGTACATATCTCATGGATATGTGCATGTTTCTGTGTTAATCTGACCTGCTCAGGATGTACTCGCTAGCCTGAAGCAGGTCTATTATTTGGGGACTTTTGGTAATCTTTTTTTTGCGAGTCTGAAACACTCTATTACATTGAGCGAGTTGATTGTTTTCAATGTGAAAACATCTGGATGCGAGTTTGAGAATGGAGAGTTTTAGTAACTCTGAAAAATGCGAGTTTTAGTGAACAGACACCCTATTACATTGGAGAGTTGTGAGAAATTGCGAGTTTAGCACCAAACTCGCAATTTACCAAAACAGACACCCTATTACATTTGGCCCAGAGACTTTATTTAGGATATTTCGCTATAGCTGTACATTTCTTACTAATTCAATCACAAATTACTTACGGGCATATTTATTTATTTTTACTAAAATTATATTAAAGCAGGTGGTTTTCAAACCCATTTTCATATTATTTTAGTATTCCCTAAATGTACTAAAGAGCAAGTGCTCCAGATTCCTCAAACACCGACTGATAGGTTAACAGGCTTCTGACAAAAATTTTTTGCCGTAGTCTGCATGTGTTTCCAAATGGTTGGGAATATGGGCCCTCATTCAGAGCCGTACGCTCTGAGCAGAGCGCACGCTCTGAATGAGGGCCGGGCTCCATTTTCATGGAGCGTCCGCTCGTATAGCTGTGGGTCACCACCCACAGGCTATACGAGCGTGCTTTGTGATGGCCGCGATGGTCGAGACCATCGCGACCATTGAATTTGCGAGCCGGAGCCTGCGGTTGAGGTTTTCAACCGCAAGCTCCGGAGTGATTTTGGCTCTATCAGAGCCAAAATCACTCCCACTGACATCACTAGTGATGTCAGTGAGCCGGCTTCTGACGGGAGGCGTTCCCGTGGGAACGCCCCCGTCAGGGAGGCAGGCCCCCGGCACGCCCACCAAAGGGGGCATGCTGTCAATCAACATTGACAGCACGCCCCCTTTGATCGGACACAACGAGCGAAGGACTTTCCTTCGCTCGTCGCGTCTGGCGCATGCGCACGACGGAGCTCCCTCTGTCGTGCGCATGCTCAGTGCATAACATCGACCCACTTGCGAGCGGACAGCCGCTCGCGAGTGGGTCTGAATCAGGCCCATAGATTGTAAGCTCCACTGAGGCAGGGACTGACGTGTGTGACTAAAATATTATCTATAAAAGCGCTACGTAATATGTGTGCACTACATAAATAGGATACATATGTCTTGTTGGCATTCGGAGTTTAGATAGCGGTATGAAGACTCTGGATTGCAAGCACCGGGAAATCGATAACTGTGAAATGACACTTAAAGCATTTCACCGATGCCGGCACTACAACTTATAAAGAAGATGCTTAACCATTGTTTGGAAGCCAAATAACATGGCACACGCTGCAACGGAGGCGGCTAGATTGTGGGCCTGATTCGGACCCGGACGCTATTTGCGGCTGCTTGCTCTCAAAAAGGGTCCGTCTATGCAAAACATGCGCTCGCTCTTTGCGGTGTAAGGACGCCTCTATGTCTTAGCAGGCGAGGGCTTATTCCGCTCGCAAGTGTTTAAGGACGCCCCAAACATCATCTCCGGGAAAAGTAGGATTAATCGGGACCATTGGGAGCCATCGGAGCTGCTCGCAGCACTTAAGGTAGATCTAGCCTCCCACAAGCAGTGCGAGCAGTTCAGGGAAAAATCATCCAAGTCACATGTTCAATGACACTACTTTGCTAATTATGCATACCCATTAAACTCCGTCGGTCGGGCACGCCTGCGTTTGCAGCACTATTCCCCCGTTCGCAAGCACCTTCCCCTGTTACCACCCACAAACGGCACTATCTGTCACTCAAAGTAGCGCTCACTCATTGTTTTATGAGCGTACGAATTCACATCGCACAGACTGGTTGACGCATGTGTATTTAGAACCGTACGCATTCGCAGACGGAAAAACATTGCTCAGAGTGAGCGAGCGGACATCGACAACAAGAAGAAGGGTAAGTTGTTGGACCAGAGGGCACGGGACGCCACCCCTCCAGAATTAATTCCGTCTGCACTATACATCATTTAATTTTTTCATATATTTAAAGGACATTGGCCCTCATTCAGAGCCGCTCGTAAGCGGCAGTACGCTCGTTCCGAGCGATATTTGCACATCCGCGCATGCGTACGGTTTTTAGTACGCATGCGCGAACCAGTCAGTGCGGCCGAAAATCGTTTGTTCGCTATATAGCGAGTGCCTGCTAATTTGAGTGACAGAATGAGGCGTATGTGGGTGGTAACAGGGGAAGGTGCTTGAAAAGGGGGAGTGGAGATCAGAACGCAGGCGTGCTTAAAGGTCAAAGCGGGCGTTTTATGGGTGTGCATAATTAATACAGCAGCGTCATTCACCACGTCACTGGGTTATTTTATAGTCAGAACTGCTCGCAATATTGTGGTTGAAAAAACCAACCACAAGAATAGCGAGCAGTTCATACGCTGTTCGATGTACTCGATTAATCTAATAAATAGCGGACATGACGTATGATGCGAGCGGCCAGGGGGCGTTTTTATCAAATAAACGAGCGTATGTTTTGCTCGCTCGTTCAGACATGGAGGCGGCAACAGACCGCAAAGAGCGAACGGTTCATTTGAATAGCCACCCCCTTTTTATGAACGAGCGAGCGTTAATTGCGAGCGGCTCTGAATGAGGGCCATTGTTCACTATTTTATCCCCCCCATTTATTCTACGTTCATTTGACCATATACTACTATACACTACCCATTCCCTGTACCATATCCTGCGTACATTACTCCTCAAATTAGAGAGCTAATTTGAGGAGTAATGTACTGTAAATTGTGACTTCTCAATTGATTTGTTGTAGTATTTACTGGATCCATTAAAACCACCCAACTATTATCCCTGTGTACTTAGTATTATTAGATCTACATATACAGTACATAGTAAATGTCACATTGGGCACCTATAGAATTCCGCAAACTAGCGCAGGCACTACAACTGTATATATCTTATCACAGAAGTCTACAGTCATTATGCAGTGAGTTTGTCTGGAATGGTAGGAGGCCCCAATGGGCCCCATCCATCTGCGATGGTGTGGCGCGATCCCGTGATGCTGCAACCCGGGATCGCGGGATCGCAGAAATCCAACATGTTGGATTTTGCCGATTTGATGATCGCGATCAAAAAATGATCGCGATCGTCAAATCGCCGACATTTAATATGGCAAATGTCTGCGATCCGGCGGTGGATCGCAGAACATCGATGGTGGCCGATCGGAAGTTTCCGATGGGCGATCGGAAATTTCTGATCGCATCCCAGCATCGCGACGATGTATGGCCAGTCATACTTGTTTAGCTAATCAACCTCAGCTGTTGGGTTGGGTTTCCTGCTCTTTGAATCATATTACAAATGTACAGTAACTTAGTCACGTACTTTCCTGGCATATCCACCCACATAGGGGAAAAATGGGTAGGCACTGATGGTGCCTCTGTTTCCGGGTAAGGCAGTAAGCTTCCTTCCATGGCTCACTCAGTCACTAATTTCGGTCTGTGTATTTCCGTTTATCAATTCCAACCTCACGTTGGGATACATTGAACAGATGCCTGAGTTTGACATCATACCCCTCTCTACTCACCCCTATTTGGAAACACCCTGTATTTCCTGTGAGGTCCTCGTCGCAAAGTATTTCCCTGTGGCTTAATGTTGGAGTTACTCAATTTCTGCATATAATAGGTAAGTTTGTTCTGGACTTTCAAGATACCTTTTTTTTCCCCAGTTTTTTCATTTTTATTACATCCAGAATAAGGGATTCATTCAATCACAGATTAAGTCATCTGTTCTGAGGGCTCTGTGACAGGCTGAGCACACAGGGGGCTATATCTCTCATATACCATGTTGTACTTGTGAATCATCCGGGCTGTGCAGAATGTTTTGAGCTGGCCAGAGAGAGTGACACGGGGGGACTCAGGTGGTCAATCAGACCCGCTCGCAAGCGCAGGACGCTCGCAAGCGGGCCGATGTTGCCCCACTGCGCATGGGCACGACGGAGGGAGCTCCATCGCGCGCATGCGCGAGACCCGGATAGCGACGGGCTCTCCATCGCTCCGGGTCTCGCACTAAAGGGGGCGTGCTGTCGATGTTGATTGACATGGGAACGCCTACCGTCTGAAGCCGGCCCCACTGAAATCACTAGTGATGTCAGTGGGAGTGATTTTGGCTCTGATAGAGCCAAAATCACTCCAGGGCTTGCGGCAGCGAGACCCTACCGCAGGGACTCCGTCGCAAGCCCGATGGTCGCGATGGTCTTGACCATCGCGACCATCATCATGGACGCTCGCATAAGCTGTGGGTGGTCACCCACAGCTATGCGAGCGTCCAGGAGGACGCTACATTTTCATGGAGGAGGGCCCTGATTCAGAGCGAGCACTCTGGTCAGAGCTTTCAGCTCTGAATCAGGCCCTCGGTGTATAGGGAGGAATGGTCGATGGTCCGCCAACGATTTGCCAAATCATCCATCAATGCAGTCATTAAAGGCTACTCTTATAAGACTTATTCCCATTGCTACATGGCACTGACTAGGCCATTTACTCCCATCTGATTTCAATGGTTATTCATATCTGGTTAGACTCTCTGTGCCTTTCAGCATTTTCAATTAAGTTCTATCCCTCATCATAAAGCTCATTTCCATTCACCTCACGTCTGACCCCTTGTTAATTTAGTTGAGTAAACCTGTCCCTGGGGCTGATGAAGCTTCAGATAAATTGGTCAGACACATGTGCAGTGCAGCCACGGTGCAGCTGGTTAGGGCCTGGAAGAATCCTGCTCCCCAGTGATAACAGCGGTTATCAACAAAATTTGGTTTGCAGCTGCCATGGAATACATGTCTAGCTTGCGTCATCATAACACTCCTTCCATGAGGTCTGGAATCCATGGTATTTATATTATAACCTATCTATGCCTGGAGCTTCTTGATACTTGTCCCATCCTATCTTTTCTGCTCCCCCCATGCTGGCTAATCTCCCCTCACTTTTATTCCTCTCTCCCACTCTTTCGACCCTGTTATCCGCCTCTGAAACCTTGCTTTCCCTATACAGCCTATCCAGACCTGTTCCCTTCTCCCTGCCCAGGTTTTATTATAGTAATTACAGTTACATGGTTGACATTGCTTATTGTGTTCCTATACTGGTTTGTATATAATGCTTCTCTTTTTAAATCAATGTAACACCTTGTTATATTGTTGTTTATCAGCTTGTATCATTGGCGGCTCAAGGCACGGCTATCAGGGCCATCGCCTGGAGCGCCATAGCTTAAAGGGTGCAGCCCTACGCCCTGCCTAACATTATTTTAGAGACGCTCACCACCACCCGTCTCCAGAAAAACCTGCCCTCAACCAACCCGCTGGTGTTATTGATATACGCTCAGAGGGAGGGAAAGGGCGACACTGCAGGACAGGACGGCGCTGGACGCTGAGAAACCTAGCGCCAGCCCTGGCTTGTGTAGTTTATGTTCCATTGTAATCTGCAACAAAAATACAATCTTTTCTTTTTATAAATGTGTCCTTTGTAATTGTATTTGTAATTTGTAAATATATGACCAATTTTATTTACCTAGTGCACCCTTGTTCAGTATTCAAATTATAAAAGGATTACCCACTATATGCAGTGCTAAAGATTAGGCATCAGATTGCAAATTACTAAACAAAATTGCAGCAAAAGACCTGATAATGAAACATGGGTGCCCTGTCACCTGGCAAGATAAAAAGTTGATATCTCTAACCTAAATATTCTCTTTGCTTATCGTTATTTAGTACAAGATACAACGTATGCAAGTTATAAGTTAATATAACCATGTTGTACCAGTTACAATGGCATATCTATAATGGGTGCATGGTGTGCAGTGCACACGGGCCCATGGGTCCAGGGGCATACCCTGCATCCAGGACCAACTAATATGTCTCCTATGCAGCGTACCAGCACTCTATGCTTCTCGCGTGGTGCTATCTTGTTAGTGCTGTATATAGAAAGATGGTACCGCCCTGGAGCTAGCAGAGACTCTGGCAATGTGCCAGAGTCTTAGCTCTCTTCTGCACATACACAATTTTTTAAATTTATCATCGGAAAGATGGTGCCACAGGAGAAAAGAGGCTGCTCACCGTGCGGGAACCAAATTTCATCGAGTACATGGGAGGTGGGGGCCTGTTTCATGGTTGGGAGGGAGCACTGCACCCCCCCCCCTCACAGTTCTTAATGCGACCCTGGCCAGCTATGAGCCAAATTGGGGATTTCTGACTGTCTACCCTTGGATCTCAATTCTGGACCCATTGTACCATGAGTAGCACACACAAATAAAATTGGTGTGGGGACTTTGGTGGAGATAAGGGAATTAGTGATAAAGATTATGACAATGGCACAATACTGAGCAGTAAATATTTAAAGACGTCAATACATTTATCGGTTACATTCTCATGTATATTTATTAGGCCAATAAAATTGCAGCTTCAGCATTGGATAGCTGATGGGTATTTAATATATGTTTAATTTAATATCTCATTAATAACAGTCCCATTTTGTTAGGGCAATACTGGTAGAAAGTTAATAAGCTCCCTAGAATTGCTTTTCATCTTTAGCAAGCTGCCATTCCCATTGAGCTCAATTTGCTTACTGGAGCTTGGATGCCCTTAGCTTTTCAAATCCTGAGAGTAGGAACCTTTTAACACAAGGTTCTGCAAGTGGTATTTTAGATGCACAGAATACTTCAGGGGAGATGTATCAAACCTTGGAGAGAGTGGAAAAGTTGCCCACATCAACCAATCAGCTTTTGTCATTTATCTAGCACAGTCTATAAAATGAAAGAAGCTGATTGGTTGCTTTGGAAAACTTCTCTACGTTAGCTCTCAAAGTTTTTATACATCTCCCTCTGAAGAAGGTCCACATGGTGTTAGAATAGATACACCAGGTGCAGGATACTGGAGGACAGAAAACAGCAAATGAAATATAGAACAGTCAAGGGAACAGGCCCACATTAGGGCTGGTGGCAAACAAGGCAAGGCCAGCAGAATCCAAGGTCAGGGCAGCATGCAAGAGAGAGTCCAGAAGATAAGCCAGGGTCAGAACCAAAGAATTGAACTCAGGAATACAGGTTCAGGAACTGGGTAAGCATTAGGGATGTGCGCCGGACCATTTTTGCTGGATTTGGCTCTGATTCGTTGTCCGGCTTTGGACTTGGATTTGGATTTGCCAAACCGCCGTGACTGGTTTTCGATTTGGATTTTTTTTAAAAATTGACAAAAAAAGCTAAAATCACATCATTTGGGCTTTTTTTTGTTCCTAGAGTATTATTAACCCCCAAAACATTAATTTCCAGTAATTTACAGTCATTTTAGACCCTCTCACAGCTCACAATTTTGTTTTTACCATTATTGGCCAAAGGCTGTACTTAGCTGGCTGGTTACTAAGCGACAGAGCAGCGGCACAGACACTGCAGTTTAAAGCACATCTATGAAACATTGCCACACAGCAGTGGCAGAAATGAAAGGTAGTTCAAGATGGAATTGTCCTTTAGCCCTCCCACACACCATTATGTTGTATATTAAAAAGAACATGCAAACTTTAACAAACCAAGCACTTCAGTGACAGGGACTGCCACTTTTGTGGCTGAAGTGCTTGGTTTGATTGGGCCCCGGAAAAATGAGCTACCAATCGGCTTAAGGAAACAGCTCTACAGTGGCAATATGTCACCATCATTGCCATCCTCACCCTCATCAGTGTGTACATCATCCTCACACAATATTAATTCATCCCCACTGGAATCCACCATTACAGAAGTCTCTGTACTGTGACGTAATTGCTGGAAAAGGTCTTCCTCGTGGAATTTCCAGTTCATTTTGATGAACATCATCTTTTCCACATTTTGAGAAAGTAGCCTCGTACACCGTTCACTGACAAGGTTCCCAGCTGTGCTGAAAACTCTCAGAGTACACACTGGAGGGTGGGCAGCTTAAGTAATGCAAAGCCAGTTCATACAATGGCCTCCAAATTGCCTTTTTTGTTCCTTCCAGTACTCGAAGGGACTCTGTGACATGTCTATTTTAATGGTGTCATGAAAATAATCCTCCACCGTTCTTTGGATGGTGATCGTATCAGATGGAGTTACGGTAGAGGTGTCACTATTGTTGGGCAATTCTTTTAGACCCGACCAGATGTCAAATGCAAAGCCAGTTTGTACAAGCAGTGGCGTCACAAGGGGAGTGTGGGTGTGCGGTCCGCACCCGCGTGTCACCTGCCGAGGGGTGACACTAAGGTGCAGACTCCCCCTCACTGACAGGAGCTGGGTGCATTAGGTGCAGCAGTCAACTCCTGACAGAGGGAGCCGGCTAGCACTCCACACAGGTACCTCCTGCACCCCCTGCTCTCCCAAGTAATGGCACGGGGGTTCAGGCCGCTAGGCCATGCCCCCTGCCCATATGTCCATGCTGCCTGCCCATGTGGCCATGCCCCCTTTTTGGCGGCCCTCCCCTCACTGGGTGACACCTCGGGGAGGGACGCCACTGTGTACGAAGGCCACCAAATGCCTTTTTTTCCTTCCAGTACTCAAAGGGACTCTGTGACATGTCTATTTGTCTATTTTTATGGTGTCATGAAAATAATCCTTGACCATTCTTTGGATGGTGATCATTTCAGATGGAGTTATGGTAGAGTTGTCACTAATGTTGGGCAATTCTTTTAGACCTGACCAGATGTCAAAATGTTGAGTTGACTTATCTCCATCACCACTGGGTCTTTTGGGAAAGCTGAATTTTTTCTAGCTGCTGCTGAAGAAACTGAATTTCTGAGGAGACATAGTAGTGACATGTGTCACTTAAGCTGCCAACTTGGTCACCAGGAGCTCATTGCATCTTTTAAGATCTGGGTCAGTTGGAAAGAAAGACACAGCATACGACTTAAACCTAGGATCAAGCACTGTTGCTAAAATGTAGTGATCAAATTTCAAGATATTGGCTACACGTGGATTCTGGCAAAGTGAATAAAGGACTTGATCTACAACTTTCATTGTCATGAGAGGCAGAAGATGCCTCACTGACAGTTGCAGAACCACCAATCAGAAATAAAGGCCAAGCAGGGGCGTATCTATAATGGGTGCAGGGTGTGCAGGGCACATGGGCCCCTGGGTCCAGGGGGGCCCCGCAACGCACACCATGCGCCCACAGTATTATTTACCTCTCTGGAGTCCCACATCAGCGCGGGGGTCCGGTGCATTAAAAACTGGAAAATGGCCGCATGCGCAGTACAGTGCCCAGAGTCAATAACTCCAGCGCTGGCCACGCACAGTGGGCTGCCAGCTGCCAGACAGAAAGGAGGGGGCCCATGTTGGAGACTGCACATGGGCCCTTTCCTCTCTAGAAATGCCCCTGAGGCCAAGACCTGAGACTTTCTTTGCCACTGCGTGTGGTGAATGGTATGTTGCCAATTTTCTGTTTTTCTGCACTAACCTTTAAAGATTTTTTGTCTTTACCCCTGTATAATCTCGATTTTTTTATTTCAGATACCCTAATTTTTTAAAGCCTCTACACCCTTGAGCATCAGCTTTAGATGATAGTGAAGGGCTAGTATCGTCATCGTGACTGGTTCCAACAGCTGCAGTGCTAGTGGGCTAAGGCCCAAGGAGGTACGGTGCTTGTATACACAGAGGGCTACGTCCCAAGGAGTCACAGTGCTTGTATACTGTGCATAGTGGGATACAGCACAAAAAAACAGTTTTTTTTAAACATTAATTTTTGTACTTTTTTAAAAAAATATTATATTACCTTTTTTTTACACTGGAGCAGATGGGTGTTAGTACAGCGCAGCATACATCAGCATGCCTTGTCCACACAGCTACTTGTGAGTCTGGACACAACCACTTTAATCAGCAAAGAAGCGCAGCATACATCAGCATGCCGTGCAGTGTGCCCCCCTATACACAGTCAATTAACAGCACAGCCACTTGGGAGTCTGGAGTCTGGAGTCGGACACAGGCTACAGCAACTTTAATCAGCAGAGTAGCGCAGCATACATCAGCATGCAGTGTGCCCCCTATACACAGTCACTTAACAGCACAGCCACTTGTGATTCTGGAGTCTGGACACAGACTACTGCAGCCACTGATTAGCAGAGTAGCGCAGCATACATAAGGGTGCAGTGTGCACTTAACAGCACAGCCACTAGTCTGGAGTCTGGACACAGCCACCTTATTGCAGAGCAGTGTGCAGCGTGCCGAGTAAAAATGGTGCAAAGTTCCGGTCGCAGCGCCTTATAAAGAACCAAGTCTCGTGAGAATCCGACGTTGGGTGGATGACGTTCGGCCTCCGAGTCAGACGGGAACACCCAAACCACAGAATCCGAACCGCTCATCTCTAGTTAGCATGAACCATCAACAGCACAGGTGAGTAAGGTAGGAGGCTATTTAGGGCCAAGGAAGTCAATGGAGTGAGGTTTAGGGAACCAGGCCAGTCCCCTCCTAACTCACTGCAGCACCTGTAATTGATCTCATGAGAAAGTGTGGCAACACAAACTGCGGGAAGAGAGGTGGTGTAGACAGCAGGAAGCAACTGCAGTGGTCTCATCTTCTGTGATTTTATCAGCTGTTTCTCAAAAGCTTTCTTTTTAAGCCCGTAAAATTTTAGTTCACACTTAGTTCACACTTAAGGTGCACATCCACTAGGTGATATTAATGAGTGATTGAACGATAATGATATCGTTATCGTTCAATCACTCATTAATCGTGCATGAGTCATGCATTAAAATGTCGGAAACAACCAGCGATGCGCGCTCCTGCTGATCGTTTCCGACATCAATCTGCCGATAATGACAGATTGGCCATGTTTGGGGATAATGGAGGTTGCCTACACTGAACGACATATCGTACAGTGTAGGCACTGCACAGTACAATGAGCGACTGAACGATAACAATATAGTTATCATTCAGTCTTTTCATTGTCGCCTAGTGGCAGGGGCGGATCTAGACTGTTCTATTAGGGGGGCTATTAAATTATTGATTATAATAATTTATATATGTTTATGTATTTACTATGTGTGAATAGTGAATACACAAAGTTTTAGCACCAGCAGACATCTCTCTGCTCCCCCCTTCCCCTCCCTTTGTCCGGGGGCAGAAGGCAATCTCCCTGCTCCCTCTCCCTTGCTCTGTCCGGGGGCAGAAGCGGTCATCTCCCTGCTAACCCTCCCTCTGTTTGGAGGCAGAAGCAGCCATCTCCCTATTCCCCTCCGTCAGGAGGCAAAAGCGGTCATCTCCCTGCTCCCCCTCCATCCCTCTGTTCGGGGGCAAAAGTGGTCGTCTACCTGCTCCCCCTCCCTCGGCAATCTCCCTGCTCCGCTACTGTGCAGGGATGACAGCTTAGAATCAGTCCAGTCAGCAGCAGCAGAGTGCGGGAAGCCGGCTGTAATTTCTCCCTCCGCAGCTCGTCACTGACACACACCCCGCGCGAGGACACGCTTACAAGGTTCCTCAGCAACAGAGGTCGCTGCAGTCAGCTGGTTTGATCCGGAGGAAGAATGGACTGTGCTGGGGGGGGCGATTGCTCCAATCGCCCCCCACTGGTTCCGCCACTGCCTAGTGGATGTGCCCCTTACTGAAAATTCAGATACTAGAGCATATTTATCAACAATCGAGTTTCAAACCCGATAATTGTAATTTCTTATGCCACTATTCGTAGTTATAAGAAATTATATATCGCCCTAATGTATTAATATTCACATACAGGGACATGGGCTCCAAAAGGAACCTGTCCCTGCGATGCGACATGAGTGAAATGATCGCAGCCCTGACCACACATGTGCAGCGATCATTGCCGAGGAGGCTTCAGGAGGAATCCTCCCCCACTGATTTGGGGGTGGGGGCTGCTTTTGGAAATAGACGGGCCGTGACAGATATGGAGAGATCTGCTGAGGCCCCCATGTTACATTTGGGATATACAAAACGGGTGTTTTGGGGAAATATCCCTCAAGTATTATTTGATAAATAGGCCCCTTTGTCCTATCTCTTTATTTCACTATTTTCGCAGGAGACTATGGAACACTATGGGGCAGTGGCGTAACTTCATCCCAGGTGCCCGGAGGCAAGATAAATGTTGGTGCCCACCCCCCAAATTAAAATGTACCACCCCCAGCACCTATCCCAGCCCCAGCTGCCACCACCTCCCTATGCGGTTCCTTTTATACAATGCCCCAGTAGTGCCCGCCTATGTAATGCCCCCCCAGTAATGGTCCCCCTATGCAGTGCCTCCAGTAGTGGTCCTCCTATGCAGTGCCCCCAGAAGTAAGGTCCCTGTAGTGCCCCCAATAGTAAGGCCCCTGTAATGCCACCAATAGAAAGGCCCCTGTAGTGCCCCCATATGATGTCCCCAGTAGTAATGCCGCTGTAGTGCCCCCATATGATGCCCCAGTAATATTGCCCCTGTAATGCCCCCTGTAGTGCCCCAAGTAGTAAGCCCTCTGTAGTGCCCCCAGTAGTAAGCCCCCTGTAATGCCCCCAGTAGTAAGCCCCCTGTAGTGCCCCCAGTAGTAAGCCCCCTGTAGTGCCCCCAGTAGTAAGCCCCCTGTAATGCACCCAGTAGTAAGCCCCCTGTAATGCCCCCTGTAATAAGCCCCCGGTAGTAAGTCCCTTGTAGTAAGCTCCCTGCAGTGCCTCCAGTAGTAAGCCCCTTGTAATACCCCCAGTAGTAAGCCCCCTGTAATAAGCCCCCTGTAGTGCCCCCCCCCCGGCGTGCACACACACACATACAAAAAAACCCCAATACTTACCTTAAACCCTGCTCCAGTGCCGGCTGCTGTCCGCCCCCGGCGCCCGCTCCTCGGAACTATGGGAGTGCACTGCGGGAGCCAGAAGCAAGAGCTCAGGAGTGAGCTACGTCCTCCGGCTGCCACCGGGGGGGACAGAGGAGAGAAGGAGCCAGGCGCCCGCTTGTAACACACTCGCGCCCGGCAAATGGAGGGTGCAGGAGGTGCGACCGCACCCCCTACACCCTCCATAGTTACGCCACTGGAGGTAGAGCGCCGATCAGCGGTGCTCCTTCTCCATGCAGCTCCTCCTCAGCAGTGTCCGGAACGGCCGGATGACAAAGGAGCAAGGTGCCCCCTTCAGGGCTGGTGCCCGGCGGCAAATGGCTCCATTGTCTCCGGGAGTTCCACCACTGCTATGGGGTCTATTTACTAAGCAGTGTTAGGAGACAGAGTGGAAAGTGATAAGGTACCAGCCAATCAGCTCCCAACTGTCATTTTTCAAACACAGCCTGTGAGATGGCAGTTAGGAGCAGATTGGCTGGTACCTTATCACTTTTCACTGTGTCTCCTAACACTGCTTAGTAAATAGACCCCTATGTCCCAAATACAAAATCACTGCATTTTAGATGACATTTAATTCCAGAATAAGATATATGTCACTTTCACTAGCTATTTCCTATACACAATAAGTAGGCTTCATCTCAAGTCAGCATACATTTGAAGATAAAATACTGGAAACAATTAAGAGGCAATAGAAAATGGCCAGCCATATATCAGCCCATTCAGCGGGATGACAAATGTCTGCTGCCTGCCAGATTCTTTTCTAGAGAAAATTCATGACGTTTAGGAACAAATTATAAGACTCTTATTTAATCACATTTCAAAACGAATGATCTTTCCTTTCTATTATACCACAGCAAATGGTGAATGCATTAATATATATTTAGCTTGAGTTAGATTTTCCCCCCTTTATTTTCTACGTCTTTTTATTTGGAATATTTTGCCAACTTCCCTCCCAGATTTATTCTGTACATTTATCACTTAGCCGATGCTTTGGCTTTATATACAGCCTCACCTTATTACCTCAGGGGACATTTTTCTATCTGAATGAATAAAGAAATATACTGAGGGGACAGATATGATTTTTTTTTTTTTTTTTAAATAGAGGCATTTTGTGTCCAATATTTCCAGGTGTAATACAGTAATTGATAGTTAGTTGTACTGTAATTCCCCATTTCCTCATTTCATTCTGGAAACGTTTACATTTCGCCATATTGCTCTCCTCTCCTGAGGCCTCTGCACGATGTTAGACCCATTATGAAGTCACTGCTATTTTTCCTATATTAATAATAGGGTACTTTCATTGCTGGCATTGACTGTAGCAGTTTCCCTCGTAAACGGAAAAATTCCACAGCTGAAATTGCCCCTGCAGACCTTATTCTATAATCATATATGAGAACTTGAAGATTTCCCATTAAATATTTAATAGTAATTTAATAATTTAATAAAATGATACTCCCTTATATTTTAATGGCGATGGATCTCTTTAAAGTATATTAGCTTTAAGGTGCTCATTACTCTATAGACGGTGGATGCAGCGTCGGATCAACAAATATACTCAAGAATGTAGCTGAACCAATACTGTCGAAATCGACAGCTGCAGCTGTCAGAACAGTCGGTGCCACTGACCATTCATACATTGGGTGGCACGCACGCTATCTTGTAGATAACAGTGCCCATAATGACAGCAGTGCCGTGTGGGCCTTAGTTACCTCTCTCTCCTGTGTGTCAGCCCGCAGCAGTGCGCATCTCCCTCTGGTGTATATTTGGGGCCCACTCTCTTTGAAGGAAACTAATGTCCAGCTGTGGAACTGCTGGTAAACAATAATGGGGATGTTTCCACACAGGAGCGTAGCAAGACCTACGAAGGCCCCATCGCAAAATTTCCGGAGGGCCCCTCCTGTGCAAATTATTTTGCAGTTTATCCGTTTTGATTGTAAATGATCTAATATCTGCACTATCTGCCTACTGAGCTGACATGCAGGATTAACTAAATGGTGATTATAAATGAAAAAAAAAAAAAATAATAATAATAATTATATAGTCTCCCTAATCCTAAAATCATGATATAATGTGGTATATAAGAAGGCTATGATTCACTAATAAATCAGTCATACCCCTTTTACACCTAAAACCTGGGTCCAGCCCGTGTCACGGAACACAGTTTCAAGCCGTGTCACAGCGGCTTGAGACCCGTTTACACCGTAGGCTAGTCCCGGGTTATTGCCGGGGCTTCTCCTCTGCCGGCGCTTGGAGATGATGTCAACTCTCCACAGGATGTTAATGGGACCCAGGTCCTCCATTCACACTGCAGGGTTCCATAGGTCGCTCCCATGTTAAACCCTGCTCACTACCAGGTTGGATTGCCAGGTCACTCCACCCGGGAATCCAACCCTGACCCCTTTTACACTGAGCAGCGACCCGGGTTTACACGGCAATAACCCGGGTTATTTGGCCAACTGTAAAAGGTACCAGTGAGGAGAGACGGAGGCGGAGCTGGCTGGGCCAGTGACATCAGCAACTCTCAGAGGCTCATACTGTCTTAGATCTGCTGCAAAATTGGACAGGTCTCCAGTAGGATTGTGTCAACAGTCTGGTCTGGAGTTGGATCTTCAGAGTTATGTGTGTACCCACCTTAAGTCCTCATAAAGCATTATATCAGATAAGTAATTTGCTTTATCCATTGTTTCTACATTAAAAACTGCAGATATATAACGTAAGGAGGTATATGAAGGGGTCAGGGTGACAGGCCAAAACTTGTTATATAGGGGCCTATTCATTATAACTAATATGGTAACCATGCAGAAATGCTAATTTTCATATATTTAATGGGCCATTCCTCATCAGGAGTCTGATAGGACCAGCTGATATTCAGCAAACCCAGAAAACTTAACGTTTTCGGTATTTGCCTGTGGGAACAAACACCATCTTCAGAGGGCGCTTGTTCTTGTAACCCAGCAACTTTACATGGGAAGGAGTTCTGGGGATGCAAAGAGGTCCGTCGCCTCCCCGGCAGCTTTTCACATGTCTTACCTCAGGTCACACAAGCACAGAAGCCCGCGCTGGAAGAGGTAAGTAACGCTGATACTTCTGTAGTAGTGCTATTAATTGTGGGTACAGCTGCTTTTTGAAGCAGCTGTCCCCGCACAGGAGCAATGATGAACTGCTCCAATGATAAGTAATCCCCCGCGGTGAGGTGGGTACTTAAGTATTCCTTGCGGTGAGGTGGATAAACAGCATGGGCCTTACAGCCCCCGATGATGAATAGGCAGGGGTCCCGGGGGGAGGAAGAGCAGTTACTAATTACCCAGGCTTGTTGGAGAGGCCTGCAGGGGGTCCAGGTCCAACGCCACCCCCCTCCAGCACATGCTGCTGTGTGCTGAGCTGCAGTGGGAGACTGATCGCTGCTGCTGAGCAGTCTCCTATGCCTGAGAGGGGAGTGATCACACTAATCGCGTCCCCCTTGGATTTTTGACTGACTGAGCGCCCCCCTCCCCAACATGCAGTGCAGAAAGGTCCCTCCCCCTGAAAGGGGTGTGGTCACGCCTCCCACGATTAGGCCACACACTCTTCCCCTAACCGGATCTCTACACCCGTGTCCTTACCTGAAGATGTTATGCAGATTTTTTGTCTGAAGATGTTGCTGTACAGGTCCTCATTGGAAGATGTAATCCAAAAGTACATATCAGTAGTCGTTATCCAAAGTCACTTAAATAAAGCAGGAACTACTTAGTCAATGTATCAATGTAGAACAAAATGTCACCACAAAATGGCTGCCAGTAGCTGGGCATCCTTTATATAGGGCTGTGACCTGCATTGTGACATCACAATGCATGCAGGCATCAGCTAGAGATGGCTGTAGCTTAGATCAGCTCTGGGTCCAAATGTCCTGCAGCAACACTCTGGTTAGAATACAAAAGCCGGGGCTCAGGAGATGGCAGTGTAACTCAGTGCAGGGAGACGGCCGGTCCCCAGAGGCGGCCGGTGCCCTGCTCTCTGCACCTGCTACAGCTACGCCCTTGTTTCCACGTATCCACTTTATCTGCCGTCAAGCAACCTCCTCCTTTGACAATGTGGTGGTGGTGGTTGTTGGCACAGCCGTAACTAGACTTTTTTGGTTCCCTGTGCCAGAAAGAGCATAGGGACACGCATACAAAAAAGGGCCATAGCCTCATGGGGAAGGGCCAGGGAAGAGATAGGGAAGGCCAGGAGATGCTGGGGATAAAAGAAAAAGAAGCTACAAGTGAGAATGATAATAAACAGAAAAGTGACAGGCCCAAACAGCGCCCCCTGCCCTGCGGTGCCCTGCGCCATGGTACAGGTCGCACCACCCCAGTTACGGCCCTGGTTGTTGGTAACAATTTTTTATATAAAATCAGAGTGGCAAATGCGGATCCTTACCTATTGCAGTTTGAGCAGAAGGAGTCTGTGCACAGAGATATGGCTGCATCTACAAATGCGTAGTACTCTGTATATGGGTGAATGAAGGCATTTCTATTTCATATATACTTAGGCCAGATTACTTTGCAACTATGCACCAGGCCCATATTATTATTTTTTTTTATGGTTCCAAATACTCACAGCCAGATGTACCAAGCTCTGAAAGTGATAAACTGGAGACTGATAAACCACCAGCCAATCAGCTACTAACTATCACTTTTCAAACACAGCCTGGAACATGACAGTTGGGAGCTGAGTGGCTGGTCGTTTATCACTCTCCACTTTATCACTTTCAGAGCTTAGTACATCTGGCCCATAATGTTCTGTAACCCATATTGGGGGTGAGGGTGTGGGTATGTATTACAAATACCTACAAAGAATGTGTTGAAGTCGACAGCAGAACAATCCTGTTTGCTTTGATTTTTGTAAACTATTCCAGAAAATCTGACTGGCTGCTGTGTTCTGTGCAGTATTAGACTATTGCAATAATCATTGTTTAATTTGTTAGTACAAAAATAACTAAGGGGCCACTGAAAGTGCTGTAACTGCATTAGTGTGTGTTCCTGCACAAATTACACCCCCGCCAATAATTATTAATGTATGTAGTACACTATTTTAAAGAGGAGATATGTGACTGAAATTGTTGCAAATGTACAACTTAATATGGCCATTTATAATTTGACTTTAAGATATACAACCAAAGTATAGAACATTGCCTCAATGTGTTAGGTAATATACATGATTATGGATATATATCTTTCAGTGCAAACCCACCAGCGGACTATTGAAGTAAATCAGAAAAATAACTTTATGAGTTTTTTGGTGATTTAATTTCTCAGCTCTCCCAAGCTCCCACCTGTGCTGCAGATTATTGGATTTCAATGCTTTAGGGCTGTTGATCATCGGGAAGTTCTCTCAGTGTAAATCACAAGATTTGTCATAAACGCTCCAGCGGCTGATGACAGCTTCTGCTCCGAATGCATAATGAGTAATCATTAGACCTAAACACTATATGAATAACAATATATATATATATAATTATATATATAATATATACTGTATATATATTATAATAATAAGTAATGACATGCATGTGCCGATTGCCCTAACAATAATGGCAGAAAGGTGAGAAGTCTCCGACTTTCATTCCAATAATATATACAAAGCCCACCCGACCAGGTGGAGCTGCTGACCCCCCAGTTGGGTGAATCAGCCTACCCAGTGTACTGAAGGGGAGCGTACCTCAGTAATACAGCATTGGACTGACGTTCTTTCCCACCCGCCACTCACAAAGCAGACAAAATGACATTACAAAAATGGGATGGAGGGTATTTCAAGAAACAAAGAGGCAGATCACAAGCCAACCACCCACGTAAGGGGGAGATTTAGCAAAGCTTGGATTATATCACCGGTATGTACCTAGAAAATTGCAAAGGACAACTCTGAAGATGGCGTTACCGACTGGGACAAAGCACCGGAATGCATCATATTCTGGTGCTTAGTACATATGGGAAATGCAATTTTGAAATGCAAAAAAAATGCATTTTGGGGGGGTTTATCGCATTTTTCAGCTTATTACATCCTGCCCAGACTGTAAACTTACAAATAGAAGCTGATTGGTTGGTACTTTATTTCCTCCAGTTTTCTCTCTCCAAGCTTTGATAAATCTCACCCTAAATCCAGGGGTAAATTTACTAAAGTGAGAGTTTTTAGAAGTGGAGATGTTGCCCATAGCAACCAAACAGATTCTACTTAACATTTAACTAACACCTTCTAAAAGATAATAGCTAGAATCTGATTGGTTGCTATGGGCAACATCTCCACACTGCTATAAGATGATCAATATGTCACAACACTATTATCCCAAAAATGTAAAGGACATTTTACACACAACCTGTGCCAGCCTTGAGGTTTATAGGTCATCACGCTTACTTGAATGTTTTTACTGAGCATACCTTATAAATCAGAACTTAAGTTACAGAAAATAATATAAGTGACGTATAATAAAAACATACGTAACAAAACATTGTAACATATTATACACTTCTATTTGTCTTCCAGATATATACCTTACTAGCATGAGTTTTGAAATAATCAATGGTGGAACTTCCTTCCCATCACCTAGAGGCAAGATTTCCCATCCCCCCAACGTTAGTCACCAACTCATAGATAGAAGCACCATCTGTTGAGGCCACTTATTCTCTATGTAGTGTGTGAGAGGAAGTGAGGTGCAGTACAGGTCTGACATGCTGTGTGAATGGCTTCACTGCCTCTTTAACGCTCCAGGCAGCGCATCACAGACTACAAATATGTAGGACCAAGACCCGGTTCCCTAGGCTGACACCCCTACACACACCTGCTGCTCAGAGGCAAACGCCACAGTTAAGGTCATGTAGGCTATGTAGCCCATATCCAGAGCAGCAGCAGCATTTAGAGCACAGCACAAATTTTTTTTAGTCTGATTTAGAGTTGGATACAATTGTACAATTCCATTGTGTTACTGCGCAGCCTTCATGTTGTTCCTTCGGGTAAGTATCTTTCCTATTACCAAGATGGCCACCGTTTGGTCTCCTGTGCATGCGCGGCACCATATTGTAAGGGCACCACTGTGGAACACAGAAATAATCCACATAGCCCCAGAGAGACCCTGCCGTTTAGGCCTCTAAAAGTTCCAAAAGGGCACAACCGCTGTTTATCCTTGCACCGCTGCCCTCATACATTCATCAGCTGCTGATGTGTATGCTCCACTCAAGCTCCCCTCCATACAAGACTCTGGGGTCTATTTACTAAGCAGTGTTAGGAGACAGAGTGAAAAGTGATAAGTCAGTGATAAGGTACCAGCCAATCAACTCCCAACTGTCATTTTTCAAACACAGCCTGTGAGATGACAGTTGGGAGCGGATTGGCTGGCACCTTATCACTGACTTATCACTTTTCACTCAGGGCCTGATTCAGACCCGGTCGCGAGCGCTGAGCGCTCGCAACCGGGTCGATGTTTCGCCACTGGGCATGCGCACGACGGAGCCGGCTCCGTCGTGCGCATGCGCGAGTCCCGGCTAGCAACGGGTGCTCCGTCGCTCCGGGTTTCGCACCAAAGGGGGCGAGCTGTCGATGCTGATTGACAGCTCACCCCGTTTGGCAGGCGTGGCCGGGGTGTGGCTTCATAAACTGAGGCGTTCCCAAGCGAACGCCTGCCATTTGTGGGTAGCCCCACTGACATCACCAGTGATGTCAGTGGGAGAGCTTCCGGCTCTATTAGAGCCAGAAGCTCTCTGGGGCTTGCGGCCACGAGACCCTATCACAAGGGTCTCATCGCAAGCCCGATGGTCGCGATGGTCTTGACCATCGCGACCATCAACCTGGCCGCTCGCTATAGCTGTGGTTGGTCACCCACAGCTATGTGAGCGGCCAGGAGGCCGCTCCAAAAAAAATAAAAACCGCCCTGATTCAGAGCGAGCGCTCTTTCAGAGCATCCGTCTCTGAATCAGGCCCTCTGTCTCCTAACACTGCTTAGTAAATAGACCCCTCTGACTGTATATAGTTGGGAGTACGGCTGTACAAACATACCACTATACAATAAACCAAAGTCCTGGTTTAGTCCTTAGTTGGTTAATGCAATCAGTGGAACTGCTGGTGTTTACAATTTACTCTGCAGGACATGAAAATACATTTATCTGCACCGCGCATGAGCAAAATACATCTATATTTAGAGTCGCTTGCACTTGTCGCCCCCTAAATATGGCGAGGCCGATTGTACATGTACAGACAGTTGTGCTGGGTTTTCCTGGCTCAAACACTGGTAGACATTGCTTATCGCAAAAAATACTCTGAGAGTGTGACCGTGCATTTACCGCCTGCTACCCCCCTTCCTTTCCCGTGATTTCCCCCTATCAGCCAACACTTACCTGCATGGCAATCGGTGATCCATTGAGCTGATTGCCAGAATCCTGCTCTGTGCTGTAAATCTCAGTTTACAGCAAAGAGCAGCTGACCAGGGTTACAGAGTAGGATCCCGGCAATCAGCTGACTGGAATCACAGAGGAGTTCACCGGATTACCAGTCACCGATCCTCTGAGTGCAGATAAGTGGGTTTCTTTCTTAATTTTTTTTTTTTTTTTTACTGTACTTAGCTTGTCTATTTAGACTGACAAGGCTGATCACAGCATACTTACCTACCTTTTGCTTCTCCTCCCCGGGAGATGCCTGGGGAGGAGAAGCAGGTGGGCTGTGACAGGGGCGGGGTCTGATGGTTAGCATCATTAAACCCCACCACTTTGTGGAAAATTTCTGTGATAGGCTTAAATTTAAAAAGGGGCGGGGCTAAATTATGCAATTCATTGAGAATCGCGTCATTAAGCCCTGCCTCCTACACGGGAACCAGCGATCGCCACAGAAATTCTCCCCGTTCTGCCCACTTCACTAGGAAGTGGACAGAATGCGGGAGAAGTGCCTACCCTTCCGGGGGCGCGGGGGGTTACCCGTAAAATCAGGAGGGTAGGCATGTATGGATCACAGGCGCTGGCTCCCAGCTCTGCTCTCATAACAGGAGTTGGTGAAACAGGGGAAAGCCCTAATAACGCCATCTCCAGATGGCGCTATTATCACAGAGCTTCACCCATTATTTTTTACAATTCAAGTTTAATAAATCGGAGCAGATCGCATTTTCCATTGCTATTATGGGAAATGCGATCTGCTTACTAAAAAAAAAATTGCAATAATTAGGGTTCGAAGGAGAATTTCACGAATTCTCCTAAAATTGCCCTTTAGTACATTTAGGTGAAACTAAAATAATGTGAAAAGGGTGTGAAAACACTTGTTTTCACAATATTTAAGTAGAAATAATATTAATAAATATGCCCGTATGAGTCTGAGGCCTGCTTCATAGGAGCCGTCGCAATTATAACACAAATATGTCAAAGATATTTTTGTCACTAAAATTGTTCTGAGTCTGACCTTATTTCCATTATCAAGCTGGGAAAAAAACCCAGCAATCATACATTCTAAAAGCCTGGAGATGTCGGGAGCTGCTGAAGCATTTGTGTATCAGGATTGTAGCGTTGTGGGTTATTTTGTTGTTATTAATTGTTATTACCCAGTCTGGGGAAATGGACTCAATACATACTATGGAGCAGCATGTCAAGTTCAGTGCACAGTACTGTAATATCACCGCAAAGTATTCTCATGAATCAGACCAATAACTATAAAAAGAATAGTGATAAAAA
Organism: Taudactylus pleione; assembly: GCA_031769625.1. Taxonomy (NCBI): domain Eukaryota; kingdom Metazoa; phylum Chordata; class Amphibia; order Anura; family Myobatrachidae; genus Taudactylus; species Taudactylus pleione. The sequence continues at coordinate 3,261,360 of JAUIMM010000609.1, forward strand.
TATATAGTACACACTAAAAGGAAAGAAAAAAAATGGAATGGTAAAACAAAATATTATCAGGCTATGTATTAATATTAATCATCCTATTAAACATTACTTAGCAATTTTCTACAGACATTAGCAGTAAAATGATTCACCCCTTCTACCTGTAAGTGGGTGGTCTCACAATCACAAATGATATGTAAAGTGCTTACTGTGATCAGTTGTAACATGACTGTGGTACTGATTCAGAGATGCACGCTAATGCCATAGCAACTGCGATCCCAACACGCAGCTGCTGTGCGGATTTATGCAAATGCTGTAGCCGGCTGCAAATCCAAGCAACCACGTACACATATGGGAGCTTATTCAGAGGCCTCGATGTTTTGCCCGGCTCCCTCGTGCGCATGCGTGAGACCCGCTACGACCGACAGCGCTGGTCGTAGCTGGTCTCTTTCCAAAGGGGGCGAGCTGTCGATGTTGATTGACAGCTCGCCCCGTTTGGAAGGCGGGCCGGGGGGGTGGCAGCCCAAACGGAGGCGTTCCTATGGGAACGCCTGCCATTTGGGGGAGGCCCCACTGACATCACTAGTGATGTCAGTGGAGAGCTTCCGGCTCAGACAGAGCCAGAAGCTCTCCGGGGCTTACGACAAGTGAGACCCTACCCTAGGCTCTCGTTGTAAGCCCCGATGGTCGCGATGGTCTCTGACCATCGTGACCATCACCCGAGCGGTCGTTAGAGCTGTGGGTGTTAACGACCGCAACAGAGGCGGGCGGTCAGGATGCAAGTGGCCGCCCAGTTTCTGAGCGACCGCTTGCATCCTCCGACCGCCTCTGAATGAGGCCCATGGAGCCGTCGCAGATCATTCGATAATCGGCCATCTGAGTAGCCCTATGATCATGCAGAATGGCCGTCTGATCCGAGACCACTTTATCTGCATACAAGATCGCAGTTGTAGGCTGTGACACCCCCTGACCTGTGGTGCCCTGTTCGATGGCACCGGCCGCACTACCCTAGCTACGGCCCTGAAACCATGCATACAGTATGCTTACACACATAGGTCCTCATTCAGAGCCACTCGCTAGCGGCAGTACGCTCGTTCCGAGCGATGTTCGCACATCTGCGCATGCGTACGGATCGTTATACGCATGCGCGAACCAGTCAGTGCGGCCGAAATTCATGTGCTCGCAATATAGCGAATGCCTGCTATTTTGAGTGACAGAATGAGGCGTATGTGGGTGGTAACAGGGGAAGGTGCTTGAAAATGGGGAGTGGAGATCCGAACGCAGGCGTGCTTAAAGGTCAAAACGGGCGTTTTATGGGTGTGCATAATTAATCCAGCAGCGTCATTGACCACGTCAGAACTCAGAACTGCTCGCAAAATACTGGTTGAAAAAACCAACCACAAGAATAGCGAGCAGTTCATACGCTGGTCGATGTACTCGATTAATCTAATAAATAGCGGACATGACGTATGGTGCGAGGGGCCAGGGGGCGTTTTTAACAAATAAACGAGCGTATGTTTTGCTCGCTCGTTCAGACTTAGAGGTGTGAACAGACTGCAATTTGCGAACGGATCATTTGAATAGCCACCCCTTGTTTTTGAACGAACGACCGCAAATAGCGAACGGGTCTGAATCAGGCCCATAATTCCTTGCAAGATAGCAAGAATTGCTATAGTATTTATCTACTGCATTTGTAAAAATAAAATAAAATATTAAATAAGACACAAGCAAACGTTTGGGCACATTCAGTGCTTTGCACTTATTTCTTGTAGTCAGATATGAGGTTTATTTCCCCGACTCTTCCTTGCAGAATTCCCCAAGCTAAAAAACATCCTTTGGATGACTTGTATGCACTGCATGTCTGTGATTCATCATCTCCCCACATATTTTCAATCACGTTTAGGTGTGGGGACTGTGGAGGACACTCCAAAATCTTCATCTTTTATTCCTATACTACCCGGGTGCCTTTGAGGTATGTTTTGGATTGTGGGTTTGTTGAAATATCCTGCGTCTTTTCAACTTCAGTTTCTTCACCGACTCGCCGGCATCCGCTTCTAGGATTGGTTGATGATATCTATCTTACACTCAGTTCTATCAGTTCAGCTTTACAGATCTTGACTTCAACAGTTCTCCTTAACTTCCATTCCTTAATGATGTTTCTGACAGAGGAAATGCCATAAGTCACCCATTTGTTTTACCATTCTTTTTGTTAACTTATCTTAACCTAAGCCTAGAAATGAACACACTGACAAATGTAATGCAATTAAAGAGGTCACAGCCAGAATTTATTGATCGAATTGAAATTAGAAATAGGTGGCAGGAAGAAAGCAGTGCTCCGAGGCCACAGCCCTATGGAAATCAATAATAAATAACAGGGGCGGATCCCCGCCCTGCGCAGCCCGACCTGAGGAAGTACCATCCCACCTTAATTGGCACAGCCTCGGCCCTTCCCTTGGACAGGGACCAGGTCCCCCCTTTGGGCGGTGACCAACTTGCCGCTCTCAAAGGAAAGAATGCTCCCCAGGCACTCCTGCGCTAAATAATAGGCCGCCCAGGAGCACTGCTTCCCGCCAGGCTGCACTTCTACCTGTTGGAAGAAAACACTGAAATGTACAATCCAACAAAACAAAAAAGCATACAAACCAGCTTAGTCGGGTGGGTGGGTGGGTGGGTGTTTGCAGAAACTGGAAAAGAGGAAAATGGCTCCTCTGACCAGGCTATTTATATGGGTACCCTGAACACTCCCACAAATCCTACGATAGGCCTATCTCCCCCAAATGACCACTACCATAACCACACCTTCGCCCAAGCCTTAACCCTTAACTAACTAACAAAACTAAATATCAAACAGGGTGCTTATCTATCCTCAAACTTAATTAAGTATTCGGATGCATTAAGTCACCCATTTGTTTTACCATTCTTTTTGTTAACTTATCTTAACCTAAGCCTAGAAATGAACACACTGACAAATGTAATGCAATTAAAGAGGTCACAGCCAGAATTTATTGATCGAATTGAAATTAGAAATAGGTGGCAGGAAGAAAGCAGTGCTCCGAGGCCACAGCCCTATGGAAATCAATAATAAATAACAGGGGCGGATCCCCGCCCTGCGCAGCCCGACCTGAGGAAGTACCATCCCACCTTAATTGGCACAGCCTCGGCCCTTCCCTTGGACAGGGACCAGGTCCCCCCTTTGGGCGGTGACCAACTTGCCGCTCTCAAAGGAAAGAATGCTCCCCAGGCACTCCTGCGCTAAATAATAGGCCGCCCAGGAGCACTGCTTCCCGCCAAAGCCCGGTTCATAGAACCAGGCCCGCCACCAAACTGTGACCCTTTGAGACCTACAGGAAACTGCAGAGGTCGCTGATAAAGAGCTCTAGCCCCACTCCCGTGAGGTGTACCCCGTCAGGCCTAAAGAAGCTCTCCTCGTAACGCAACGTATGACGCGGCCCCCCATGCTAAGGACAAAACGGCCAATTGCCATATTGACCTTTCCGCGAACTCCATCCAATGCCTTGCCTGTCTGGGGTCCACGCCAAAATCGACATGGGACAATGTCCGACCATGTGACGCTGACGTTGGGCTAACGGTTAACAAGCACTTGCAAGTCATTCCTAATAGAGTGTATCAGCTCAATGCCCTTGCACGTGCCCAAATCGCTCCCCCCCAATTGAATGACCACCCAGTCATCTTCTGCCATCCATAAGGCATCCAGCAGGCGCTTACGGCGCATACCACGAAACCCAGCCAATGGACGTCACTTGCACCCAACAAATGCGGGCCTGCAATGCTAAGGGGTGCCCAAAATTTGAATGACCACACCCGACAGTTAGCATTCCTGGGCAACCCTGCAAGAAAAGTTACCCAGCCAGAAATTAATTCTTACATAATAACACTACCAGAAATTAATTCTTACATAATAATAAACTAACCCGCGGGAAGGGAAACAAATAGTTGGGTGACCCATCTGAAGATGAAAAACAGCAAAACCTCTTTGAGGGCAAAAAGCTGAAAATCCTTTCAGAATCCCTAGCGGCAGTAGGCATAAGGCCCCTGGGTTTCCCAACAAACTCGCAAGAAGCGCAGCTACTTAAGCAACTTATCCCCCCATAAATAAGTTTTATAAGCTGATGACTTCCACCGACCCAACTTTTGTAAGGTGTCGACCGAAGCACCATCAACCGCTGCGCAAGTTGCTGCCCCTATCCTACATGAATGCGTCCCAAAATGTTCTGTGGGCAAGCCTAAAGCGAATAAGACAATTCTGAAACAGCCTTGTAAACTGAAACCTGGACAAAGGTGTAAGATTAACATGGATAAGTCACTGCGCACCCCCTGGCGGGCGAAGAGTATTAATCGCCCCGCCAGACCAACTGGACAAATTACTACATCTGAATGTTCTGTGATAGAAATCCAACGCCCCCCACCAAATTGATCTGTCTTGAACCTATGTATTTTACGCAATATCAATGTCGGCTTAATTACCACGTGTTTAAACATTAGACCCGTCGATGTGGAAGTTTTATTAGATGCCACGAGCTCACCGATTCTAAACGCCCCAAAATATGCTAATGAAAATTCTAAACTAAAAAGGGGGCGATTCATATTCGCCTAACGCAACCCCCGATACTGCCACAATCAAATCTTTAAGTAGGGCCGGGTCAACTGGTCTACGTGCATCGCCTGTGCTAGGGTGTTCCCTCGCCCACCCCTTCATCGCCTTGATTAGAAGGAACGAATTTGTGGGATCTGCCATACCATGCCACTTAGAAAAGTAAGCGATACCAGATAGCGCTGCAGACATAGCCGCCTTAGAACGACCCCCTTCCTGCCAGTTCCAAATAAACTCTGCCATACAGTCATCAAACCGTCTTACCTCCCCCACGCTTGGAAGCCAAGAAACCCTGCCAAGCGTCCCAAGCCGCTTTGTAGGTCTTTAATGTGCCAGGGGCCAGAGACCTCAGTGCGAAGACTCTGATGCCGGCACAACAATCTGCCCGACATGGGAGGGGCAGGTTAAACCATGAAGAGAAGCGTAAGGAGCTAGCGAACGAAACCTGTCCCACTGTAAACGAGATAAGGAATCTGCTATCTCATTAGAAACACCCGGAACATGCTGCGCCCTAAACTCAATGTTCCTTCGCAGGCAAAGAAGTGTCAAGTGCCTCAACAACTTCAAAGCCAACAACGATTCCGCCCTCTGATTATTCACCGCCTGAACCACGCCCAAATTCGCACCAAAAAAGGATCTGCCTATTACAAAGCCTGTGGGCCCACAGCTCAACAGACACCACAATAGGGAACAGCCAGAAGCAGAATGTTCCTAGTAAGGCCTAAACCCCCCCCAAGCTTCCGGCCAAGGCTCCACGCACCAGTCCCCTTCGAAAAAGGCGCCAAACCCGACGGAACCGGACGCGTCCATAAATAGTTGAAGCTCGGAATAAGCTACAGGGGCCTGGGCCATATCCGAAAGCCATTGAAATTACACAGGAACAGCAACCAAATGCGAAGGTCCTCCCTCAGATCTTGGGATATGCGAACGAGGTGATGGGACTTCTTAACCCCCTCCATGGCTCTTTCCAGCCGCCTACAAGAAACCCATCCCATAGGAATGACTCTACATGCGAAATTAAGGAGGCCTAGCAAGGACTGCAACTGCTTCAGTGAGACCTTTTTCGCTAAAACAAATGCTTTCAGCAACTCTCCCAAACGTCGCGCCTTCTCAATCGGCAAACTGCATAAACCTAGCACGGTGTCTATTTCTATACCCAAATACGATAAGCGTGTAACCGGACCCTCCGTCTTGTCCTTGGCAACAGGAACACCTACCACTGCGAACAAGGCCTGCAAGGAAAACAGCAAATCCTCGCAAACCTGGGTATCCGCTGGCCCCACCAACAGAAAATCATCTAGGTAGTGGGACACACCAGCTTGCTCTGTACCTGCCTGTAAGCACTATTGCAAAAAGGAGCTAAAACATTCAAAAAAGGAACACGAGATGGAACATCCCATCGGCAAACCTCTATCAACATAATAGAGCCCCGCAACTCTAAAACTCATGTACTTAAAAGATTCGGGGTGAAGGGGCAACAGCCGAAAAGCGGACTCGATATCCACCTTGGTTAATAAAGTGCTCCTACCAAAAATCTGTACTATATCTAGAGCCTACTCAAAGGATTGATAAACGACCCGGCAATCCAATAGATCTAGCGCGTCGTTGACCGACCCTCTCTCTGGGTAAGAAAGATGCTGTATCAGCCTGAACTTAGCCGGTTCCTTCTTTGGTACAACCCCTAAAGGCGATACGCACCAACCCTCCAAAGGGGGGGGAAGAAAAAGGGGCCACAACCTGCGCCCCAACCCGACCTCGGCTTCAATCTTAGCTCGGACTACGTCCGGGTGGACGCGGGCCGTCTTAAGATTTCTCTTAGCAACAACTGAGATGTCCTGTGTCAAAGGCAATCTAAAACCCTTACTAAACGCATGTAACAAAAAGGCCTCCCTGAGAGGATAACGACCCAACCAACTCTTCAAAGCCCCTAGGACGACCGGCGAAGGTGTTTTACTTAACACCGCCTCGCGGCTCATCGCGCTGATCGCCCCGACTCTCCGTAGTACCACCGAGTTGCCCACAATCTTTAGCCGGGTGCCCACTCCCACAGAGCTTGCATATGTGCCTATACCGACAGCCCGATCCTTTATTACATTGGGCATTATTAAATGCATAGCATTTCCCTCTGCCGGCTCTGGCACCACCTGTACGGGCCAGAAAGGGCTGCTTGCGTACCGCCGAAGGCTCCGAAGGCGCGCCAGGCAGTTGGTTTACTTCGAGCCAAACTTCTACGTCATTGAAGCCGCATTGAAAAAACTGCCTGTCCTTCCTGTGTTTTACGAAATGTCTCGTCGTAATGCCTCCAAGCTGTACTCTTGCCTGACGAGTGCATACCACGCACCATATGCATACACTTGAGGACATTCATGTACTCCCCCGGGCGTGATTCAAGGTAGCAAGCTGCGAAAACAAACATCCCTGCTCCCAATTTTGGAACGAATGGAAGTTTCCCTCAGCGCCTCTCCCTAACCTTAGACCGCAAACCCCTAAGGATGGCCGTGTTTGCGCAGTGTACCATATCCCCCGTAGCATCTGGAACCTTAGCTGCCGACACTGTGCTGGCCCTCTTGGGACTTCGTTTTCCCTTAATCTTGTGCGCTACGTATCGCATAAGCTTACGCGGCCTCTCTGATGAACTTGCAGAATCGCTATAACCAGTGGAAAATGAGTGTGTGCTGTGCAACATGGAAAAACATGCTCACCGGAAACTGCTGCCAAAGGACCGGCCACTTCCTCCTGAGTGTTCGCCAACAGTCCCTCGCTGCGCGGTGCGCCCACCACGACTTGACTCGTTGATGCCACCTCACCGTCCGTCCTCTGCATCTCAACAACCCGACTGGAATGAACAGAAGCTGCGACCTGGGGACTTGACACAATCACTGGTGACTCAGACCGCACAGCAACTCCTTCCGTGGAACGAGGGGCATGGGGGAGTGCGGGTGGCAGGGGTGTATGGACAGTTGCAGGTGGCTGGGGGAGCAGGGGGGGCGGAATGGAAAGGGGGAGGGGGGGTATGCATGGACTGGGTATGTGCAGCCGAAGTGGCCAGGGGAAGGTAAAAAGGTGGCGACAGGACTTGGTAATATGGCCTGAACCCTTGCGAAAGGGGGCGGGCCCGGGGGTTGTTGCGGGGGGGGCATACTGGAACATAGTGGGTGTATTTGAAAATTGGGGGGGGGGAGGATGGGGAGGATGGGGGCCAGGGGCATAGAAATATGGGGACCAGCTGGGCTGCTGCGCTGCTAAAGAGTTGAAAGGGGGGGGGGTTGCTGCACATTAACACCCTCCCAAGGCGAAGGGGTAGGACCCCCGCTCCTAGATGCAGGGGGGGGCATCGGGAAATAATGCGCTGGGAGGGACACTTAGGGCCCTAGATATAATGGACCCTGCAGCTGATCCTACACTACTGGGGGAACCCTGGTGGCTGGAAAGTAATGGTGAGGGTTGAGGAGGAGGAGGCCCCACTGCTACTGAAGTAGTGGGGGCGGAGGGGGGTGATGCAGGGATGTGCAGGGCTCCCTGTGCGGTGTACGGGGCTAAAATGGCCGCCACGACCGTGGGCGGGGCCAACTGCCGATACAGGGCGCGGGCTGGCTGTGAACTGTGGGGGGAAAGGCGCTGAGTTGCGGCCGCCCGCGGTGCCGCCGGAGAGCCGGGCGGCCATCAGCTGTGGAGAGGCAGCAGGGGAGGACAGGGAGGGGGGGCCGGCGGAGGGCGCGCGTACATGCACGCGAGCGGGTGCGGGATCGCGGCCTGCAGCATGGCGCGACCCGCGCCAGGCTGGGGGAGAGGCCGCGAATGTGAGCGGCCTGGAAGCCTACATAAAGCGGCGAGGGGGTGGCGCTGAACGGCGAGCCTGGGCACAATGCAATGCAGGGATGAGGGAGGGGGAGTTGGACAGGGGGGGGATAAAACAAAGCAGGGATGAGGTGAAAAAAAAAAAAAAGGGGGGGGGGAGTGGAAAGGAGCTGAAAGGAAAGAAGTAAGGGAAAGAGAAGAATAAAAAGATAGATAGGATGTGAAATAAAAAGAAGAATTGGACAAAAGAAATAAAGCTATATAAGAAACTGTGTGATACTTAGCCAGCCTGTTTGCAGAAACTGGAAAAGAGGAAAATGGCTCCTCTGACCAGGCTATTTATATGGGTACCCTGAACACTCCCACAAATCCTACGATAGGCCTATCTCCCCCAAATGACCACTACCATAACCACACCTTCGCCCAAGCCTTAACCCTTAACTAACTAACAAAACTAAATATCAAACAGGGTGCTTATCTATCCTCAAACTTAATTAAGTATTCGGATGCATAACTGGAAGTCTGTAAGTATGTTATATAACCTTGTGCAGCGTTGTAACTGTCAATTATCTTTATTTTCCAGTCTTCAGTCCGTTGATTAGAGGAGCCCATGGTTTATGAGTAATCTCAGCATCCTGAGAAATTAGAGGGGTCAGATTATTTATTCACCTCCTGAATTGTCTTCACCTGGTTTATTTCAAGGCCTAACAAGTCGATCAAGCTTTGTATGCTGCAGGCATTGTGAACATTCCGATATATTACTTTGTATTCACTTTAGAGGTCCAAACAAACTGACAATTTGGCCAGATGTGTAAATTAATTCTAGGGGAAATGTAATGAATATCGATTTTTTTTATTTCAAAATTAATATTTTTGGTAATTTTTGCAGTGGGATGTAAAGCAGCAATTTTTTTAATGACACAATTAGTCTGGTTTTCCTGTCTAAGAAATTGCCACTTTTAATCTTGCCGAAAATTGGGAATTTTAACAAATAGCTATTCACTACCTTTCTCCCCTAGTGTCAAAATTATGCAGATTTTGTGTGGGTAAAATTGCATACTTTGTGCTGTATTAATATTGGATTTTCAAATATTTTTGTTATTGATGTTTCTGAGGGGCAAATTCAGCAAAAAAAAATTTTTGGAGCCTATCTGCAAATAATAAGCATCCTGAGGATGTACGTAGAGGGGACCACAGCAGATATTGGAGATATTTGCTGCAATCCCCCGCTTTTCACCACAAAAGTAGCCTTCATACAATTCAGATGATGTTAGCCATTGTAGCCTCTCTGGCAATGGCCGCTCGCACAAGTGCAGTCTGTAGCATGGCCAAGTCCTGAACTCGGAAGTAATCGAATTAGCGATCACTTTACTTCTAAAACATCATAGGGATGGACTATCGGAGGCCCTGTCCAAAGATGTGATTAATGATACATCCTGGCAATACTTAGGGCTCTATTTATTAATCTTTGTTTTACTAAATTAAAGTGAAAACGGATGTTTTTCACACCCTTTTCACATTATTCTAGTTCACTGATATGTATTAAAGGGCTTTTGGAGCAGTTTTCGTAAAAAACAACTCCAAGCCCTTTAATTCTCATTTCTTAGCAAGCAGATCGCATTTCCCATACTTATAATGGGAAATGCGATCTGCTTGAAATGTACTAAGGGCAAATTGTGAAAAAATACTGCGTGGGATACCTGCTATAACAACGCCATTTGGAGATGGTGTTAAGCAGGATTCCCTACAGTTGCACTAACACCTGCTCCAAGTGCAGTCTGTGTTAATTTTTATATATATATATATATATATATATGTACAAAAGGGTTAAAGTGGGCCGGAATGGGGCGGAACTGCCCACCTCAGCCCGGCGCCACAGGGAGGCTCCATTTGCCCAGTGCCCGCTGAGATTTTGTTACCAGTAGGCACCGGGCCCGTTCCCCGCAGCGGTAGCGGCAGCCAGAGGCTGGAGCTCACTACTGAGCTCCGGCTTCCGGCTCCCCTCACGGCCACTAAGGGAGAGACATCATGACATCTCTCCCATAGTTCCGAGGAGCAGCCAGTCAGATGGCCGCGGACGCAGGAGCGGGGCTTAAGGTAAGTATTGTGGATTTTTTGGGGTATGCGGCACTACTACAAGGGGCATTATTATTGGGGGCATTACTATTGGGACAATACTACTGGGGGCATTACTATTAGGGGAACTACTACTGGGGACATTACTATTGGGGGCAATACTACTGGGGGCATTATTACAGGAGGCATTACTATTAAGGGCACTACTACTGGGGACATTACTATTGGGGACAATACTACTGGGGACATTACTATTGGGGGCAATACTACTGGGGGCATTACTATAGGAGGCATTACTATTAAGGTCACTACTACTGGGGGCATTACTACTAGGGGCATTACTACAGGGAGCATTACTATTAGGGCACTACTACTGGGGGCATTACTACAGGGAGCATTATTATTAGGGGCACTACTACTGGGGGCATTACTATTGGAGCAATACTACAGGGGGCATTACTATTGGAGGCACTACAACATGGGGCATTACTATTGGGGGCACTACTCCAGGGAGTATTACTATTGTAGGCATTACTCCTGGGGCATTGCTATTGAGGGCATTACTACAGGGAGCATTACTATTGGGGGCACTACTACAGGGGCACTACTACTGGGGCATTGCATAGTGGAAACTGCATAAGGGTCACCACTCCTGGGGGCTCTGCATAAGGGGCACTACTACTGGGGGTACTGCATAAGGGACACTACCACTGTGGGAAATTCATAAGGGGCACTACTGCTGTGGCAATTGTATAAGCAGCACTACTACTGTGGGCATTATATGTATTAGAGGCACTACTACTGTTGGCATTGTGTAAAAGGGTCTCTACTTGTGTCATAACATGAATAAGGGACACTAATGCATGGCGTAATTTGAATTGGGAATACTATTGTGTGACCACGCCCCTTTCTTTTGAGATCATGCCCCCTTTTTCGGCACGCTCTGTCCCTTCATTGAAAAAGAGCTGGGAGGGGGAGAGGTGAGTTCCACCACTTCTTTAGGACCACTTTAAGCACTGTGTATATATATATATATATATATATATATATATATACATATATGTATATACATATACAGTACATATATATATATATATATATATGTATAGGCCCTGTCTCTACCTGCCTCAGTTCCTTTACTCCTCCTTCTTCACTTACCTCATTATATTTAACTCCCTTACCCCAACTCCGTGTTGCCCATCTGTACCTCTCCCTCTTTTTCTGCCTATAGTGCTTTCTCCTCCATTTACACTAGGATCTATATTTTCACCAGTCCCTCTTTACCTGGTGACTTCCCCCCCTCTTTCCTCTCACCACCATTCTTTACCTCACTCATTCCCTTCACCTGCCCAATTCCATTCTTTCACCCTCTTTAACAGCATCGTAGTTTTAGCTTCCCCGCATGTGCCTGCTTCATTCCCTTCAATCCTCCCCCATTCCTTTCACCTCCATCGTCCATGCCTCTTTCCTGCCGGTTAGGTCTAAAGTGAAGTAGGCTACAGGACCTCTGACTTCACAACCATGTGACTTGCGACAATAGAGGAAGGAGCAAGGGTCAGAACAGGGGGCCAAAAGTGTAACCTGACGGGCTCACTTCGCTCACCACATATTTATATTCCCCCTATATGCCCACGTGGATAGTAAAAGTGGTAGCTGACCGGCCCTGCCGTAGCGGTCACAAGGTTGTGACGTCAGATGTCCTTCTACCAACTTGGATCTAGTATCAACCCTTTCCAGCCCCCTCCAACTTTAACCCATCGTCTGCAAGTAAGGGGGCTGGGCATTAACCAAAATTAGATACTTAAAAATAAATCTCTCTTTTTATTACATAAACTACAGTGCTGTATAAAAATCAAATTATAGTCCTTATATAGGTGTTCCAAATGCATTTCATTCCTCCTTCTGGCTAGTATGTCTGCTCTCATCTAAATTTGGTTTAATGCCCAGCCCCCTTACTTGCACACAACCCCCCGTGGGAGTGCAGAATGGCGGAGACCTAACGGACCAGTAGGCAACTTTTTGGTAAGTACCATCCATCTTACCTTATATCTGCACATTTGTGTCCACACCACTCTGATACTCCACCAATTATTCCCGAGGTATCCATGGGCTGACACAGAGACAGACACCCGCTTCAGACATATATGAGGTCGGAGTGTATAAAGAAGGGATACATAGCATCTATTTTGCTAAGGATGGTTGTGTAAAACAGTTGAGATCAAATCCTGCCAACAGTTTTTGCCCACCTGACTATAAGGAAATGTTTACTGGACTGAACATTTATACCTATAACTTGTGACATCCTGCCAACAGTGATTGCCGTCATTTTCATAATTACCTCTACAAAAAAATGTGCAATCAAATGTTTATCTTCCAACATTTCAACTGGGTGGACCGGGACAGGGAGTGTGGACATAACACAATGGGAGCAAAATCTATTTTACCCTTATACCCCTCCTTTCTTCTGCAACTACACATTCATTGCTATGAGCACAGCAATCATTCAATGGGACATACTTCCCGCAGGGATGGCCATCGGTGGGTTAAACATTGGTTGTCACCATTGATGGTGCCATTGGTAATTAACTTCAATGGAATGAAACCATCGTTGGTGACTCATTGATGGCTAGCCTTCTGTGAAGCATGGCAGGCCATGGGCCAATCAGGCTCTGAGCTTAGTGGCGCAACACAGGGAGGAGGGCAGGGCTAAGCTCTTTGCCTCCTGCGTCAGGAATAACAAACCCAAACCATTGATGACAGGCAGCCATCAATGGAGGATCTCTGCCATCGACCGCAAAACCTCGACCATCAGTGGCAAACTATCGATGGTCAATGGCCATCCCTAACGTCCCATACTGCTCTAACGGGAGGGTGGGACAGAGTCTTAGCTTCCACACTGTCCTGACTTAGGGCATCATTTATCATAACAACGAGTTTTATCATACACCATGAGTTTTCACTCTTGTTTCGTATAATAAATGTTGCTCAAGCCAATCAGCTCCCAAGGGACATTTTTCAAACAGATGACAGTTAGGAGCTGATTGGCTGGAGAACCATTATCATATGCAATGAGTTTTAAAATTTGTTGTGTACAGTATGATTAAACGCGTTGATAAATGGGCCCCTTAGTCTGAACAGAAAATTGAAACTATGGGGCCTATTCATCAACACTAAAAAATTGATGGAGGTAATTAGGTTTAGAACTCGCATGGAGTGCTACCTAATTACCGGAGGAATTCATCATTCCTCCTCTCCATAACTATCTATTCCGAAAAGCTGTCATTTTTGCGATGACAGCTTTTCAGGAAGTAGACAGTTATCTCTATCTACCCTAACTTACCGCAGCTGTAATCAGTACTGCGCATGCGCTGTTACATTCACGAAATTGGCGCATGTGCAGCACTGCCTACAGCTGCGGTAATTCTGTTTCCCCCCCACAACCCCCCCCCTCTTCCCCCCCCCTCTGCTCACCTCCCTGTCCCCCACCTACCTGGCCGCTGCAGTTGTGGACCCCGATCTCCCTTCTGAAGAGGAGAAAACAGTAAAGTTTAAATATATACATATATATAAACTTTACTGTGTTCTGCCGTGAGAACAACAGTCAGAGCAGCAGCCGGAGCCCAGAGGAGGGACGAGGGAATGATGGAGCGAGCCGAAGAAGACCTGCCCAACTGAAAGCAGGGAAGTGTAACCCGCTATATGCCACCTGAGAGTGGCATATAGTAACACCATTAAATTCCAAAAATACATAGTTTAATTTTCAGAATTTGATTAATAGCCTAATTTCTACATCCCCAAACTAATGTATGGGGAGTGTGGAAATTAACGCAGACAGACTTAATCAGGAGAGATCAGTGATATCTCCTATGTTAAGTGTGTTAATGAATACTAAAATAACGGCAATTAAGGAAAATGTCCTTAAAACCAATATTTTAGTGTTGATGAATAGGCCCCTATACCTGGGTATGAAAGGTTTGACAAGTGTGGATATAAATATGAAAGATTTACTGTGCACAAGATGAGACAAGTAGATCACTGCATTCAGAGAAAATATCTTTATATACAGTATTTGTATTTATAGTGCAGTATTGGAAAACATGTCGTCTCATTACAGAATGAGTCCTACTGCTTCACATCGCATTTCTGCAGGACTAGAGAATGATTCCGCAGAGATCAGCGAGATATACTGTATGTACCTTTCTAGTGCTTTCTCCTTTGATCATATCTGGAGGTTTTTCCTGTGTTGGTTTTCAAAATGTACAATTAAAAGTCAGTAATTTCCATCATCTATTTTATATACGCAAAGGACTCAATTTGCAAAAAGGTCACTTACACTCTATTAGTGCTAAAACGCCCAGAACACATACAGACATGTCTGACTAGTTCTTATCGTGTGTCTTCATGGGTGATTTCAGGAATAGCTTATCAGATGCTTGAAGACAGGAAATCACAGATAGGAAAATGATTAAAACAAAAAAATTCCCGGTCGTTTCAATACACCAGATGGCCACATTTTTCAGCACAACCTAATTTAATGAGAGAAATGTACTAAGTTAATTAGGAAGTGGATTGCTAGCACCTGTTAATTCCACATTTATCTTCTTTTTACATTTGTGACAGCTCAGAAGCCATCTGATTATGGTCAGTTTTTGGACAAATTTGAGATTCCAAAAAGCAAAAAAATAAAATAAAAAGCAAGACTGGCAGGGGGAGAGAGCGATGGACAGAGATAAAGGACCTCATTCAGCGCCGCCAGCAATGCCGATATTCACAGCCTTGAGCAATTTGTTTGTTAAAATCCCTAAAAACATGTACGGCGCATGCCTTGCATATTGTGTATGCACGGAGGGGCTGTTGGGATTGAGACGCTGAGGCACTGTTGGGATTGAGACGCTGAGGCGCTGTTGGGAATGAGACGCTGAGGCGCTGTTGGGATTGAGACGCTGAGGCGCTGTTGGGATTGAGATGCTGAGGCACTGTTGGGAATGAGACGCTGAGGCGCTGTTGGGATTGAGACACTGAGGCGCTGTTGGGATTGAGACACTGAGGCGCTGTTGGGATTGAGACGCTGTTGGGATTGAGACGCTGAGGCACTGTTGGGATTGAGATGCTGAGGCGCTGTTGGGATTGAGACGCTGAGGCACTGTTGGGATTGAGACGCTGTTGGGATTGAGACGCTGAGGCACTGTTGGGATTGAGATGCTGAGGCGCTGTTGGGATTGAGACGCTGAGGCACTGTTGGGATTGAGACGCTGAGGCGCTGTTGGGATTGAGATGCTGAGGCACTGTTGGGATTGAGACGCACTGTATCAGAGGTGTCTCTGGAAATTGTGCATTCCTGGGCGGTGACAGGGAGGCATCTAAATAGAGGCACAGAATCTTATGGGAGTGTTACAGGAGTGTCATTGGCATGTTGTTGAAGTGGTTGCAAACACACATGCTCAATCGTTCACATTGGAGGCCATATTCAGACAGAACATCAGCCAAGTATCGATGATGCAACCAACGGTGGCGTCTAAAGGCTCCCCAGACTGCATTACAACTCAAAGTGAGCATCTCAGTCCTTGTACAATCATACACACAGGTGTATACCGGGGAAGGACTTTGTAGTGGCATTTGCAGTCGCAGGTGGGCACCTGTCAAAAGCATCCACCAGGCCCAAAATGAGAGAGCGATATACATGTTATGTAGGGGAGACACTAGAGGCTGCATATATATATAGATAGAGAGAGAGAGAGAGAGAGAGAGAGAGAGAGAGAGAGAGAGAGAAGCAGGGCAGTGTCACTCTCCGGACTTGAAAAAGAACCATAATGCAGGCGTCAAAACATTAACGTTTCAAGTTTAATAACAACTCGTCATCAGGACATGTATGTCCTGATGACGAGTTATTAAACTCGAAACGTTAATGTATTGACGCCTGCATTATGGTTCTTTTTCAAGTCCGGAGAGGGACACTGCCCTGCTTCTCTGTTCATCTCCCATTGTGAGCACCACGGCCAGATACTTGTGAACAGGAGTGCCTGCAACTACGGAACTGTATATATATATATATATATATATATATTTATTTATATACACAATACAAAGGTGAACAATAAAACGATACATACTGTGGTGAGAGGGAATGTCTCTCACCTGAGTTGCTCACATTCTGGTGGAATAGGCTCTCTCCAAGGGAGGCTGGAGTGAAACCTGTGCGTTCTGCATTAGCAGTGGAGGTGTGAAATTCCAGGTTTTCACATTTACACAGACCCAGCTGGAATAATCACTGGAGCACAGGAAGGGTTTGAAACTCTCACATACCTAATGCTCGTTGCCCTGATGCTGAGTAGCAGCCAGGAAGTAGGGACACAGTGTTGTAGTGCCAGGGTCCAAGGGCTGTGCTGGGAGAGCATGCCCAAATTGTGGCTGCAAGCCACTGCTGACTGATTAGATCAAGGAGTTTTGAGACATTTACTTTTATGTTGTTTGCTTATTTTCTGTTATGTGCCTGTTTGTGTCCAGGCCCAAGCTCACATATGCTAAGGTGCAGTGTCTGTTACCATTAAAAAGACACTGCTTCACCAAGTATCTGCCTGTCTGGAGTCCTGATTTCAATACCCCATGTTACATGTGGTGGCCTGTATGGGAACCTATGCACTGGTGGGTCGCAGCACAATCACTAGACGCCTATGGCGTAGTAAAGGAATTGACAAGGCAAAATGTTTGGTATACGTGAGTATGGTTGGTGAATCAGAAAAAACGCAGTTATATTAAGAACACTAGATGTTGCTATGCATTGTGCAAAAGCTGTTTATGTGTACTGAGAAAAAAAAGTTACTTTGCTTTGTTTTTACTAAGGTGCTTGAGATATAACAAATGCTGATTAGTATCTTCACCAGCTAGTATACTGTATAATTAAGTTCACCTGTTGACTGAACAAGAGCAAGACACACATATAACTGAGGTCTAATTAAGCACTGCAGTGCTGGGAGAGAAAAAGACAGGTTTTTTTTAATGTGTTCTGTTTAACCCCTGCATTGCTGGAGGAAAAAAATGCAATGTATTCTTTTTCTGTGTTAAATGTGAATTACAATTGCTTTGCTGAAACAGATATATTTATTTGTGTAAACTGGCTTGTCATTGCTCTTATATATAAAAGCTGCTAAGTACTTACCTACACCTCCTACTGTAAAAATGGAGGAAGTTTTTCGCACTATAGTAACTTTGTTGGCCTCTCATTAAAAGACAGAGGAACAAATGTTGCAGCTGCTGACCCAGTCAGCAGGCACAACAGGTGCAGGGCATCTGAATAAAATGACTGCCTCAGATGACCCAGAGGCATATTTACTGATATTTGAAAGGTTGGAACAGCATTTAAAATGGCCAGCGGATACTTGGGTTGATATACTTGCCCCCTATCTCACTGGTGAGGCTCAGAAAGCCTATGCTGATTTGTCCTCTGCTGATGCAGAGAAATATGAACTAGTCAAAAGTGCTATACTGGCCAGGTCAGGTCTTACTCCTTCTGGGAAAATGCAGTGCTTCCATGAATGGGCCCTATTACCAGGGGTCCCTATTCGGAAGCAGGTTGCATAACTTGCCAGACAGGTGTGCAGCTGGCTCCAGCCAGAAGACTGCACTGCCGCTCATATTGTAGAGATGGTGGTTGTTGACCAGTGTATAAGAATCCTAGGGCAGAATAAGCAGCACTGGGTCATACACGCTGATCCTCAAAATCTAGAGGATTTAAGTACAGTGTTGGAGTGGTATGAGACCGCAGGAAATATGACAAAAATGGCAGAAAAGAAAGCAGGGAATGGGCAACCCATTAAGATGGCACCCCATTGGACTATGACCCCAACTGTCACCCTTCTTCAAGGAAACGCCACTGGAGATGCCAGGGTTGTTTGCTATGAGTGCAGGGCCAGATCATATAAGACGGGACTGTCCCAGAAAAACAGAGCCTATGGAGTGTGGGGTTGCTAGTATGGGCGCTACGTACCACGCTTTTTGCACAATGGTAACCCTGGATTCCAGACCCCCGTTAATGTGGGAAACTGTGTTGCTGAATGGCCAAGAACTCCCAGCTATTATAGACTCAGGGAGTGAGCTAAACCTGATCTCAGAGGCTGTCCTGCCCAGGGCAGTGGAAAAGGTGCCAGGGTTAGTTGAAGTAATCTGCATTCATGGGTCCACAGTAAACTTTTCCCAAGTGCGAGTGGGCCTCACCATAAAGGGGGATACTTATGAGGTGGTCACCGTGGTTGGTCCTAAGCTCCCCTATCCTATCATATTAGGATGCAATTCCCAGGATTTGTTGAGCTCGTAAAGGAACCACAGAGATAACTACAATGTAAAGTCTCCAAGGCCCTACCTCGGAAAAGGAAGAAGAGTGGAAAAGCATGGCCAGCCCTCTTTGGAGAGAGAACCTCTGCGCAACTAATGTCTAAGGAGAGAAATCCGCAACACTTTGTCCGGTTATGGCCAGAGAAAAATATTTGCAGAGGTGTCATACCCAATACAGATGTTGCCATGGATGTGCTGGAAACCGCCACCCCTCAGGTTCCTAGGGGCCGCTCTAGTTTTGTCAGCAAAACAGCGCAAAGGAGCGGAAGCCTTAGTTCGCCATAATCAGGGTGTGTTTTCTTCCCTGCTGGGACGCACTACCTTGGTGGAACACAATATAAATATACCTGGAGGAGTGGATATAAAGCAGCGACCGCTCCAGATTCATGAGGCACGGCGAGAAGCTATCCGGCAAGAAGAAAGTCCGGTCCATGTACTTCTCGGTAGACCGCTCGGATGTCGCACTGACTCTTTGATGCATACTTTGTCTGCGGGGCAGTGGAAAAGAGTAGAATCCGGTGTCCGCAAGAAAAGAAGGATGGTTGCTCCTCTGCCAGGACACACCATTTTCAGGGGGTATAAAGAATACACCTGGAAAGGTAGTTCGGAAGGCTGAACGGTCTTGGTTGTCGCAAAAGGAAAAGTGCGCTTCCCCAAGCTTGGAAAAGCAAAAGGGGAGGATGTGTGGTGAGAGGGGATGTCTCTCACCTGAATTGTCCACATTCTGGTGGAATCAGGTCCCTCCTAGGGAGGCTGGAGTGAAACCTGTGCATTCTGCATTAGCAGTGGAGGTGTGGAAATCCAGGTTTTCACATTTACACAGACCCAACTGGAATAATCACTGGAGCACAGGAAGGGTTTAAAACTCTCACATACCTGATGCTCGTTGCCCTGATGCTGAGTAGCAGCTAGGAAGCAGGGACACAGTGTTGTAGTGCCAGGGTCCAAGGGCCGTGCTGGGAGAGCATGCCCAAATTGTGGCTGCAAGCCACTGCCGACTGATTAGATCAAGGAGTGCTGAGACATTTACTTTTATGCTGTTTGCTTATTTTCTGTTATGTGCCTGTGTGTGTCCAGACCTATGCTCACGTATGCTAAGGTGCAGTGTCTGCTACCATTAAAAAGACACTGCTTCACCAAGTACCTGCCTGTCTGGAGTCCTCATTTCAATACCCCGTGTATCTAGTAAAAATGACATGTACTTTAGAGGCTGCAAGGGGGCTGAATAATTAGTGACTTTTGTAGGTTGTTCATTATTAATATTCTTTATTTCATGGCCAAGTAGATGAGCTAATATTTCCTGACCCACGTTGTGAGGCCCAATGAACAGGATATTGGGCCTAATTAAGACCCGCTCGCAAGCGGATCGATGTTGGCCAAGTGCACATGCGCACGACGGAGGCGGCTCCGTCGTGCACATGCGCGAGACCCAAATAACGACGGCCAAGCCGTTGTTATGGGTCTCTCGCCAAAGGGGGCGTGCTGTCGATGGTGATTGACAGCACGCCCCCTTTGGTGGGCGTGCCGGGGGCGTGGCTGCCCAGACGGAGGCGTTCCCATGGGAATTCCCATGGGAATCACTAGTGATGTCAGTGGGAGTGCTTTTGGCTCTGATAGAGCCAAAAGCACTCCAGGGCTTGCAGCAACAAGACCCTACCGCAAGGGTCTCGTCGCAAGCACGATGGTCGCGATGTTCTTGACCATTGTGACCATCATTTTGGCCGCTCGCTATAGCTGTGGGTGGTCACCCATAACTATGTGAGCGGCCAGGAGGCCGCTATTAAATTCAGAGGGACGGCCCTGATTCAGAGCGAGCGCTCTGTCAGAGCGTCTGGCTCTGAATCAGGGTCATAGTTGGATCACCCTATTGTAAGGGGTGTACATAAAAATATATAGTTCCCATAACTACAGAATAGAAACAGATATTGAACTATGAGTTATACATAAAGAACAGGCAAAAATTATAATTAGGTCAGTTTGGAAAACACAGCCATTCTGTTAACAATATAATTCCACATAAAAATATGAAGAAGCAAAAGAAAATGCAATAGTGTAGTATTTTTAAATAACCTAAAGCTCAGCACTTGAAATGTATAGACATGCCTCTGATAAAATTCGGTGTACAAATGTAATGCATGTACTAACAACAGAGGGGAGCCTGATGCAGAGTGGACCACCAATAGAGAGATTTCCATTTTGGCTCTGTGTTCTTCCCTGGGGCACCATAACAAGCAATACTAAAAGCTACGGCTTTATACACCTTTTCTTCATTTCAACCATGTGAGAGCAATACTAAGATAAGGTGCAGATCTCCCTTTAATTATATGTATTTCACTTTACAATAGGAAAGGGTGGTGAAAAAAACACATCCTATACATTTCAAGCACTGGGTATTGGATTATTAGACAATACTACACTAATGGATTTTCTTCTGCTTCTTCATATTTTCATGTGGTAAGAACGCATAGAAAAAGGTGTTCAATCAATTTATATTCTCTCCAGGACACTATGAAAGTGAAAATTCATGTTTTAATTTAAGTATACTTTTTTTTATTTCATTCATTATATATACTATGGGCTCAATCCAATTAGGTGCAAACTCTCACTGTGAATTTCATTTGCAATCCAATTGCAAACTTGCATTGATTTTTCAGAGGAAATTAGCATTTTTTTTGTGTGCACCCCCCTCAGCAGGTGAGAAGGTAGAGAAAATCTTTATTTTAAGGTAAAAATGGCAGGACAGGTATGTGGAGGTGTAAATAATGTGGGACAGGTATGTGGAGGTGTAAATAATGTGGGACAAGTATATGGAGGTATAAATAATGTGGGACAGGTATGTGGAGGTATAAATAATGTAAGGACAGGTATGTGGAGGTGTATATAATGTGGGACAGGTATGTGGAGGTGTAAATAATGCGGGACAGGTATGTGAAGGTGTAAATAATGCGGGACAGGTATGTGGAGGTGTAAATAATGTGGGACAGGTATGTGGAGGTATAAATGATGTAAGGACAGGTATGTGGAGGTGTAAATAATGCAGGACAGGTATGTGGAGGTGTAAATAATGTGGGACAGGTATGTGGAGGTGTAAATAATGCGGGACAGTTAGGAGGTGTAAATGATGCGGGACAGGTATGTGGAGGTGTAAATAATGTGGGACAGGTATGTGGAGGTGTAAATAATGTGGGACAGGTATGTGGAGGTGTAAATGATGTAAGGACAGGTATGTAGAGGTGTAAATAATGCGGGACAGGTATGTGGAGGTGTAAATAATGCGGGACAGGTATGTGGAGGTGTAAATAATATGGGACAGGTATGTGGAGGTGTAAATGATGTAAGGACAGGTATGTGGAGGTGTAAATAATGCGGGACAGGTATGTCGAGGTGTAAATAATGCGGAACAGGTATGTTGAGGTGTAAATAATGTGGGACATGTATGTGGAGGTGTAAATAAAGTGGGACAGGTATGTGTAGGTATAAATGATGTAAGGACAGGTATGTGGAGGTGTAAATAATGCAGGACAGGTATGTGGAGGTGTAAATAATGTGGGACAGGTATGTGGAGGTGTAAATGATGTAAGGAAAGGTATGTGGAGATGTAAATGCGGGACAGGTATGTGGAGGTGTAAATAATGTGGGACAGGTATGTGGAGGAGTAAATAATGTGGGACAGGTATGTGGAGGTGTAAATGATGTAAGGACAGGTATGTGGAGGTGTAAATGCGGGACAGGTATGTGAAGGTGTAAATAATGTGGGACAGGTATGTTGAGGTGTAAAAATTGTGGGACAGGTATGTGGAGGTGTAAATAATTCGGGACAGGTATGTGGAGGTGTAAATAATGCGGGACAGGTATGTGGAGGTGTAAATAATGTGGGACAGGTATGTGGAGGTATAAATGATGTAAGGACAGGTATGTGGAGGTGTAAATAATGTGGGACAGGTATGTGGAGGTGTAAATAATGTGGGACAGGTATGTGGAGGTGTAAATAATGTGGGACAGGTATGTGGAGGTGTAAATAATGTGGGACAGGTATGTGGAGGTGTAAATAATGTGGGACAGGTATGTGGAGGTATAAATAATGTGGGACAGGTATGTGGAGGTGTAAGTGATGTAAGGACAGGTATGTGGAGGTGTAAATAATGTGGGACAGGTATGTGGAGGTGTAAATAATGTGGGACAGGTATGTGGAGGTGTAAATAATGTGGGACAGGTATGTGGAGGTGTAAATAATGTGGGACAGGTATGTGGAGGTGTAAATAATGTGGGACAGGTATGTGGAGGTGTAAATAATGTGGGACAGGTATGTGGAGGTGTAAATAATGTGGGACAGGTATGTGGAGGTGTAAATAATGTGGGACAGGTATGTGGAGGTATAAATGATGTAAGGACAGGTATGTGGAGGTGTAAATAATGTGGGACAGGTATGTGGAGGTGTAAATAATGTGGGACAGGTATATGGAGGTATAAATAATGTGGGACAGGTATGTGGAGGTATAAATAATGTAAGGACAGGTATGTGGAGGTGTATATAATGCGGGACAGGTATGTGGAGGTGTAAATAATGCGGGACAGGTATGTGAAGGTGTACATAATGCGGGACAGGTATGTTGAGGTGTAAATAATGTGGGACAGGTATGTGGAGGTATAAATGATGTAAGGACAGGTATGTGGAGGTGTAAATAATGCAGGACAGGTATGTGGAGGTGTAAATAATGTGGGACAGGTATGTGGAGGTGTAAATAATGCGGGACAGTTATGAGGAGGTGTAAATGATGCGGGACAGGTATGTGGAGGTGTAAATAATGCGGGACAGGTATGTGGAGGTGTAAATAATGTGGAACAGGTATGTGGAGGTGTAAATAATGTGGGACAGGTATGTGGAGGTGTAAATAATGTGGGACAGGTATGTGGAGGTGTAAATGATGTAAGGACAGGTATGTGGAGGTGTAAATAATGCGGGACAGGTATGTGGAGGAGTAAATATTGCGGGACAGGTATGTGGAGGTGTAAATAATATGGGACAGGTATGTGGAGGTGTAAATGATGTAAGGACAGGTATGTGGAGGTGTAAATAATGCGGGATAGGTATGTCGAGGTGTAAATAATGCGGGACAGGTATGTTGAGGTGTAAATAATGTGGGACATGTATGTGGAGGTGTAAATAAAGTGGGACAGGTATGTGTAGGTATAAATGATGTAAGGACAGGTATGTGGAGGTGTAAATAATGCAGGACAGGTATGTGGAGGTGTAAATAATGTGGGACAGGTATGTGGAGGTGTAAATGATGTAAGGACAGGTATGTGGAGATGTAAATGCGGGACAGGTATGTGGAGGTGTAAATAATGTGGGACAGGTATGTGGAGGTGTAAATAATGTGGGACAGGTATGTGGAGGTGTAAATGATGTAAGGACAGGTATGTGGAGGTGTAAATGCGGGACAGGTATGTGGAGGTGTAAATAATGCGGGACAGGTATGTTGAGGTGTAAATAATGTGGGACAGGTATGTGGAGGTGTAAATAATGTGGGACAGGTATGTTGAGGTGTAAATAATGTGGGACACGTATGTGGATGTGTAAACTATGTAGGACAGGTATGTGGAGGTGTAAATAATGTGGGACCGGAATGTGGAGGTATAAATGATGTAAGGACAGGTATGTGGAGGTGTAAATAATGTGGGACAGGTATGTGGAGGTGTAAATAATGTGGGACAGGTATGTGGAGGTATAAATGATGTGGGACAGGTATGTGGAGGTGTAAATAATGTGGGACAGGTATGTGGAGGTATAAATGATGTAAGGACAGGTATGTGGAGGTGTAAATAATGTGGGACAGGTATATGGAGGTGTAAATAATGCGGGACAGGTATGTGGAGGTGTAAATAATGCGGGACAGGTATGTGGAGGTGTAACTAATGCGGGACAGGTATGTGGAGGTGTAAATAATGTGGGACAGGTATGTGGAGGTGTAAATAATGCGTGACAGGTATGTGGAGGTGTAAATAATGTGGGACAGGTATGTGGAGGTATAAAGGATGTGGGACAGGTATGTGGAGGTGTAAATAATGCGGGACAGGTATGTGGAGGTGTAAATAATGTGGGACAGGTATGTGGAGGTGTAAATAATGTGGGACAGGTATGTGGAGGTATAAATGATGTGGGACAGGTATGTGGAGGTGTAAATAATGTGGGACAGGTATGTGGAGGTATAAATGATGTAAGGACAGGTATGTGTAGGTGTAAATAATGTGGGACAGGAATATGGAGGTATAAATAATGCGGGACAGGTATGTGGAGGTATAAATAATGTATCGACAAGTATGTGGAGGTGTAAATAATGCGGGACAGGTAAATAATGTGGGACATGTATGTGGAGGTGTAAATAATGTGGGACAGGTATGTGGAGGCATAAATGATGTGGGACAGGTATGTGGAGGCGTAAATAATGTGGGACAGGTATGTGGAGGTGTAAATAATGTGGGACATGTATGTGGAGGTGTAAATAATGTGGACAGGTATGTGGAGGTGTAAATGATGTGGGACAGGTATGTGGAGGTGTAAATAATGTGGGACAGGTATGTGGAGGTATAAATGATGTAAGGACAGGTATATGGAGGTGTAAATAATGCGGGACAGGTATGTGGAGGTGTAAATAATGCGGGACAGGTATGTGGAGGTGTAAATAATGTGGGACATGTATGTAGAGGTGTAAATAATGCGTGACAGGTATGTGGAGGTGTAAATAATGTGGGACAGGTATGTGGAGGTCTAAATAATGCGGGACAGGTTTGTGGAGGTGTAAATAATATGGGACAGGTATGTGGAGGTGTAAATGATGTAAGGACAGGTATGTGGAGGTGTAAATAATGCTGGACAGGTATGTCGAGGTGTAAATAATGCGGGACAGGTATGTTGAGGTGTAAATAATGTGGGACATGTATGTGGAGGTGTAAATAATGTGGGACAGGTATGTGTAGGTATAAATGATGTAAGGACAGGTATGTGGAGGTGTAAATAATGCGTGACAAGTATGTGGAGGTGTAAATAATGTGGGACAGGTATGTGGAGGTGTAAATAATGTGTGACAGGTATGTGGAGGAGTAAATAATGCGGAACAGGTATGTGGAGGTGTAAATAATGTGTGACAGGTATGTGGAGGTGTAAATAATGCGGTACAGGTATGTGGAGGTGTAAATAATGCGTGACAGGTATGTGGAGGTGTAAATAATGTGGGACAGGTATGTGGAGGTATAAATGATGTAAGGACAGGTATGTGGAGGTGTAAATAATGCGGGACAGGTATGTGGAGGTGTAAATAATGTGGGACAGGTATGTGGAGGTGTATATAATGTGGGACAGGTATGTGGAGGTATAAATGATGTAAGGACAAGTATGTTGAGGTATAAATGATGTAAGGACAGGTATGTGGAGGTTTAAATAATGTGGGTTAGGTATGTGGAGGTGTAAATAATGTGGGACAGGTATGTGGAGGTGTAAATAATGCGGGACAGGTATGTGGAGGTGTAAATAATGTGGGACAGGTATGTGGAGGTGTAAATAATGTGGGACAGGTATGTTGAGGTGTAAATGATGTAAGGACAGGTATGTTGAGGTGTAAATGATGGGGGACAGGTATGTGGAGGTGTAAATGATGTAAGGACAGGTATGTTGAGGTGTAAATAATGTGGGACAGGTATGTGGAGGTGTAAATAATGTGGGACAGGTATGTGGAGGTGTAAATAATGTGGGACAGGTATGTGGAGGTGTAAGTAATGCGGGACAGGTATGTGGAGGTGTAAATAATGTTGGACAGGTATGTGGAGGTGTATTGAAGGGAGAGGGGCTGTAGAACTTGCAGATGAGAGGTAACAGTGTTTATTTTAACTTTTTACAAACGTGTATAAAAACAGTGAAAAACTGCTATACGGACATTTTTCTGTACCCCAAAATGCTGGAAAGACTTCAGTGAAAAACACTTACTTGCTATAATTTTCCACAATTAATAAAGCATGAAAAATTCAGCCATTTGACACCTTTTAAAATTATCCAGTAGTTTCCTTGTGGCCACTAACAGCATTCTATATGTTCCAGCTATCTCAGTTGTCACTTTTTTGAGGTCCAGGATGGTTTCCCCACTTGTTCATGCACTTCTCCCAGTTTGCTTTTTGTTGAATAAATCGTACAACCTCCCCCAAGTACCGCCAATGCCTTTTCTAACTGGATCTTCCATGTCTCGGGTGCACGCATTCATGCAATGTATGTGAGTTTCATGATGCAGACTCGCAGCTAATTGGATTGTCCCCAATATTGTTGCTTTTGGAGTTAGGTGATATTCTGAGGTTGATTTCAGTCTAGGCAGCTATGGACGCACTAAGGGGGTATAATAACCATTATAGCACAACCAAAGCAAAGCCCATTCTGGTGACCAGTATAACATATGGGCCAGATATGGTGACATGAGGGGGCGGGTACAGAGAAATGGTCTAACCTCCCCCCCACACACACTCTAGAGCTGACAGCAAAAGTAAATAAGGTTACTTGGGTTTATTAGTTTATACTCATTTCTTCATATTATCACTTTTGAAAATGTACAGTAACGTTTTTCCACCACTCTTTAACTATGAATTTTCATTGTCTTTATGTTACTTTTATTTGTCATCACCATAATTTTCTTTCAACACCTTCAATGTTTTTAGATTTATATTCTTTCCATAACACTTACAAATGTAACAGTTTAACTTTCATTTAAGGCTGCATCATCTTATTTTCTTGTTGATACTCCAGTAATTAATAAGTTGATTACATTTATTTTTTTAAATAATTTGTCATCTCAACTTGTTTATTAGTTTATCTCTTTGTTTATTAGTTTTTCTCCTACCCTTTTATTTTCATACTATTATTCCTGGCAATTTGCTGCCATTGGCTGACACATGGCTTAACTCATCGTCCGCATATGTACTAAAACTGTGGAGGACAAATATCAAGTGCCTGCAAAACTGGGGGCTCCCTCATTTGAAAGAGATGAGTCCCATCCCCCATAGAAGATACTGTAAGGAGGTAAATTTAATCACCAGAAAAAAAAACATACACTACAGAAACTTAAGGAAGTCCAGGCATTGGGATCCTGTTTTCCATTAACTCAAGGACAGACAGTTTCGAAAGACAGGAGTTCTCTCTTTCAAATGATCTAGTCCACTAATTATTATCTGGTGACTACATTAATCAGTCACTAGTATTAGTGGTGATGGTGACTCACTACACTCACTCCTGCAGTGAGCAGCCAGTGACCGAAGTATCTGAATGTTAGCTATGTCCAAGTAGAACTCCCACTGACATCTTGGCCTCAGCGCAGTCAATGTCATCCAGGCAATGTGAAGCATACTTGCCAACTCTCCCAGAAGGTCTGGGAGAGTCCCAAAATTAGGGGGGAAGGGCTCTCCCAGCCTTCCCACAGAGTTCCCCACATCCCGTTGCAGTCCACATTTGACCGTGGCCCCCCACTGTAAAATGCTGCAAATAACAGCTTTGAATAGTGGGGATGGGGTCCTTCTCATTAGCGGGTTGCCTCTTCTTGGACTCCCCCTGGAGGTGCTTTTACAGAAGTCTGCAAATATACCCTGGAGTGAGGGGAGCTATGCCAGCGCAACAAGGTGAGAATGTCATATGGCTCTTTTTGAATTCTACTGAGGATTCTAAAGGGTCTCATAGGTTAATTAATAGGAAATGCTTTTCATTAAGAAGATGTATTATGTAGCCGCTGGTAGTGGAGGTGAGTGGTGACTGAGTATTCTCCCCGGGGCCTGCTAGGTCTTCCATGCATGCGTCCTGGTTCCCGGGGTGCCGGGGATGGGCGCAGCCATGTTGGTCCATATCACCTGACTAGTCTCTCCCAATGGTAGTCCTGCAGTCACTCAACTGATCCCCTATTCAGCTACCTAAGGGTATTTAAGTCTGACTCCAGAAATAGGAAACTGCTGTTCAACTTCGCTGTTCCAGTGATTGTTATGGTCTCCGGTGTTTTCCACGACGTATCTCCAGTGTGTTGTATGAGCCCTCACGCTGACCCCCAGTGTTACTTGTATTAGCTCCCATGCTAACTCTCAGCGTGTTACTTGAGGTCTCTCACAGAACTCCAGTATTTCATGTAACAGTTCCTGTGTTGTCTATCACTGTGCTGCTCAGCTCCCAAGCTGCCTTTCTGTGTTACATGTGTCAGTCTTCAAGCTGACTACTAATTTAGCTGTCTAGCTGCATCCCTGTGTTTACTTCGCTCCTATAGTGGATTCTACTGTGACTGCATCTCAAACTCCACAGTGTTCCTTCCCAGTGAACCCTCTTCGTGACTACCACCGCTGTTCAGCTATTCATACCTAGTGCTGACTAGAATCGGTTCTCAGTATTTCATATCAAGTACTGACTACCATTGATTCCAAGTGTTTCATATCAAGTGCTGGTTACCATCGCCATTCAGCATCTCATACCAAGTATCGATTACCATCAATTCTCAGTGTCTCATTCCAAGTGCTGATTACCATCGATTCTCAGTGTCTCATTCCAAGTGCTAATTACCATCGATTCTCTGTGTCTCATTCCAAGTGCTGATTACCATCAATTCTCAGTGTCTCATTCCAAGTGCCAAGTACCATCTTATGATATCATCTTCCAGTGACAAGTGCTACGATTAAAACCACAGTGTGTGTACTTTGTATCTTCATCAAGTATGATCTTATGATATCATCTTCCAGTGACAAGTGCTACGATTAAAACCACAGTGTGTGTACTTTGTATCTTCATCAAGTATGATCTTATGATACCATCTTCCAGTTACAATTGCTGCAATTAAAACCACATTGTGTGTACTTTGTACTCTCATCTAGTATCATCTCATACCATTCCTTTGTGACTGTGCTGCATCTAAATCCGCAGACTGTGTACTCTGTACCCTCATCTAGTACCATCTTGTGAAACCATTCCTCTGTGACTGTGCTGCGTCTGAGTACCTGTATAGTTACTGTATTCCGTGACTGGATCTACTGAGTGTCTTTACACTACTTTGTGTCCAGATCTTCCGAGTTACCTAAAGCATACCAGTGTTTCATTCCACTCATTATTGCAGTGACATTTCCTAGTCTCCTCGTCACTCCCAGGTACCTAACCAGGGGGCCGCGCTGCTCACTCGGTTCAGCGAAACCCATATCCGAACAGGAGGGGTCATTGGTAAAGACCACCAAGTGGGTTAGACTCCGCACCTCTAGTTAGGTCTAGCCAGCACCTGGGACTGATCTTTATTGAGGACACTAGTACTGTCACCCCCCTCGCTGCTTCCTAGTCATCCTAACCCCCCAGCTGCCTGTCCTCCTCAGAGGAATTTCTTGCCTCAGATCGCGACAACATCCTTACATCATACAGTTTATTCTTGCATATTTACTCAATGTATTCCCAATCAGTAATGAAAGAAATGTTAGAACATTTAGAGGCCTGATTCAGGGGTGGATGTTAATGCCACCACGATTTTTAACGTAGCACGACAGCATCTATGCTAATGCTGCAGCCGATGGAATTGGTCCAGAGACACCCGATAGCTGTGGCACAAATTCGTTGCACCATCAAACTTTGCACCAGCTCTATGGAGGCGCAGAATGTCTATCTGAACATAGTTGCTGGAATCAGTGCAACTGTGGAATACTCTTGCCACGCGCCAGCATCTGGCCAGTCACCCACCATGATGGCTGTAACCATCGGATGCATGGCGCAGACTGAAAACATTGGCCGCTTGTGTCCAACATCAACACTGCGCCCACCTCTGTATCAGTTCCAGTCTGTCAAACCAGTTAGACTTCCAAAAAAATCAGTCTTCCTGTACTGTATGTGACGCTGTACATCCTATGGAGGAGCTGAGTATTTTACCTGATAATCAACAAATTCTATCTCTGCTCAACCTTATTTTATTCTTCAGAAGTGAAAGACATCACAGAAAGAGCTGTTCAGTCAACATTAAAAAGAAAATGAAAATGGATATTGTCAAGATGTTTTTTACACCTCTTGTTCTCTCAGCGACTTTCTTATTCACCTATAAAGCATCTGGCTGTTATGTGCAATTCCCGTCTACCGTCAGGACACATTTATTTCACTCCAATTCTTTTTCATGTAAAAGTCTATAATATTCTGTACGGTTGTGTTTGTGTTATTATAAAGTACATGCAAAGTACTTTGGTGGAAGGGAAACGAGTTGGTGGAACACCCTGTTTAAGGCACCTGCACCATGTCTTTTGTATATGTTGACAGAATGTCAGCAGGTTCAGTCAGAATTTCAACATGTTCATTATGTCAACATTCAACTGTCGACATTCACGGTGTCAACATTGACAAAGTTGCAAAATTTGATTGCAAATGTATTTATATATAATTGATTTACAAACAAGAAAAAAGAAAAGATAAATGTCTGGTGCACATAGGGTTGTAATATATACTTCAATAATTTCTCTGGTTACATAATAAAATATAACTTTTATTGGCTTTATTTAAAAGGATTATTCTAGGTCCAAATATAGAGAAGAAAGGCGAAATATTTAAAATAAAGAAATAGATTAAGATGTGTGTAAATATATAAGATAAGGTGATTTAAAATATCACCTGCCGTCGGTCTATCACACGTGTGTTATCACGATACCTGGGACTTCAAAATGAATAAACTCTTTAGTAGATTAGGATATTTATTTGATATATTCAAATCTGGGAATGTGTATTGCCAATATGGGTTCGATGTTTCCAAAATTGTTAAATACAGTCACATAATCCTAGGGTTTTGATCACATAAATATAAATGTATCATAGTTGTATATTAATTGATTTATCAATTTTCTGTCGCACCAAGCAGCATAGATTATATAATGGTAACTAAATATAGCAGTTCTGGGACAGACTGTATAGCGAGTCCTGTGATAGAGAGAACTATTATTGTTATTAGAACACTGTCAGAGACACAGTATCTTATATTGCCAGTTGTAATGGAGAACTAACAAGTGAGAGAAAGATATATCTAGAACATACTCGCTATACAGTCTGTCCCAGAACTGCTATATTTAGTTACCATTATATAATCTATGCCGCTTGGTGCGACAGAAAATTGATAAATCAATTAATATAAAACTATGATACATTTATATTTATGTGATCAAAACCCTAGGATTATGTGACTGTATTAACAATTTTGGAAACATCGAACCCATATTGGCAATACACATTCCCAGATTTGAATATATCAAATAAATATCCTAATCTACTAAAGAGTTTATTCATTTTGAAGTCCCAGGTATCGTGATAACACACGTGTGATAGACCGACGGCAGGTGATATTTTAAATCACCTTTTCTTATATATTTACACACATCTTATTCTATTTCTTTATTTTAATTATTTCGCCTTTCTTCTCTATATTTGGACCTAGAATAATCCTTTTAAATAAAGCCAATAAAAGTTATATTTTATTATGTAACCAGAGAAATTATTGAAGTATATATTACAACCCTATGTGCACCAGACATTTATCTTTTCTTTTTTCTTGTTTGTAAATCATGTTAATCTTAAGATTGTCAGGTAGCACCTTCATTTGACCTATCGTGATATTTATGAAGTATTAGGGTAACAAAGAATAATTTCAATATTCACGCTCTGGAGTAGAGAGACACATAAGAAAAACTGTATAGTGTTGGTGCGGGACCATTTTTTGCTTGTTTGTTTCTTCGTATTTATATATAATTAGTAATTTGGAGTTGTGCACCTGTGATCTGTTTGTTTCTGTGCCTACAATAAAAGTCTCACACAGTTAGCACCTCCCATTATATATATTCAGGGTTTGCAGTCCAGGAATCTTTCCTAAACACTGTCAAAGTGTTGACATGTTCAAAATATCGACATTTTAAATAAAACAATTTCCATCCTTCCTCAACTGCCACTCATGGATGATAAAACCACAAAACAGTAATTGTATGTGACATCTTTTCTACATGATGGTCAAGTACTTATACAGTACATCAATGTATCAAGCAGAATGATATAGTAGCTCCCAGAAAACATTACAAGTGAGGGCAGTCACAGCGGAACAAAGGATGCAGAAGCCGATTGCTGAGAATTGAGAAGGAAAAGCAAGACAGGTGCTTTTACACAAGTTACTCATGTAGTTTGGACTGGAGGCAAAGTGGTAGAGACAAAAAATAGGGTAGTAGTTGAATAGAGGAGAGAGACGGGTTCTTTAGGATTGGTTAGATGAGAGTATGATTAAAGGCAGATGGGCATGGAGTGAGGGGGATGGCAGCTGAGAGGCTCATAGGGATTTTTAATACAAAATGACAGGTTTTGTAACAGGATGTGGTGGGTGCAGACATTTCCTCCTAGGTCACAGAGGAGAAAGCACTATGAGTTGATTGGGGAGAACAGGAGAAGGTGTGTTCAGTGTTCAAGGTCTTGTATAATGACGTCTATTTTGTCTTTAAATGTAGGAGGGGCTGTGAGAGAGAAAGGGGTAGGTGGTACAGCAGTGCAGAGAATAAAGTTGATCTTACAAAGAGACATCAGGTATTGGGTGTAAGTAAGAGAAATTAAGTATGGTATGTTTGCTTGGAGAGTGAAAGAACAGTGTTGTTATATGAAAGGATGATCT
The DNA here is from genome assembly GCA_031769625.1 of Taudactylus pleione. Classification (NCBI taxonomy): domain Eukaryota; kingdom Metazoa; phylum Chordata; class Amphibia; order Anura; family Myobatrachidae; genus Taudactylus; species Taudactylus pleione. Next base: position 3,294,819 of record JAUIMM010000609.1, read on the forward strand.
TAAAGGAAGTCAGCGACATATTCTCCAGTGATGCTCAGCAGTGTGAGAGGACTTTTGCAGGTATGTTTGATGTGCCATGGTTGAGGGTTGGATAATCAGGGACTGAGAGGGAGATGTATCAAACCTTCCAAAGAGGACAGGTGGAGTAGTTGGCCATTGCAACAAATCAGATTATACAGTAGCTATTATTTTACAAAATGTTCTAGATAAATGATAGTTAGCAACTTCTCCATTAGACCATGTATGTGATGGCTGGAGCTGCTTTGCTTAGGGCTGAAGTGAGTGTGCTGATGCAGACAGAGGTAATCAGATCAAGGCAGGTTAAGGTAGATATAGGAGAGAGGAGTAAAAAGTGTACTAGGTCAGCATCACTTAGGTGTCATTACATATACTGCATGTGAGGTTATAGTGCAGGATGGCCAGGATGGATTGTAGAGCAGGATGGCCAGGCTGGATTGTAGTGCAGGATGACCAGGCTGGATTGTAGTGCTGGATTATAGGGCAGGATGACATGGCTGGATTGTAAAGCAGGATGGCCAGGCTGGATTATAGGGCAGGATGGACATGCTGGATTGTAGTGCATAATGACCAGGCTGGGTTGTGGTGCAGGATGACCAGGCTGGATTGTAGAGCAGGATGGCCAGGCTGGATTGTAGAGCAGGATGGCCAGGCTGAATTGTAGGACAGGATGGCCAGTCTGGATTGTAGTGCAGGATGGACAGGCTGGATTGTAGAGCAGGATGGACAGGCTGGATTGTAGGGCAGGGTGGCCAGGCTGGATTATAGGGCAGGGTGGCCAGGCTGGATTGTAGAGCAGGGTGGCCAGGCTGGATTGTAGTGCAAGATGACCAGGCTGGATTGTAGTGCAGGATGGCCAGGCTGGATTGTAGTGCAGGATGACCAGGCTGGATTATTGGGCAGGATGGCCAGGTTGGATTGTAGAGCAGGATCGACAGGCTGGATTGTAGAGCAGGATGGACAGGCTGGCTTGTAATGCAGGATGGCCAGGCTGGATTGTAGGGCATGATGGCCAGGCTGATTGTAGTGCAGGATGGCCAGGCTGGATTGTAGGGCATGATGGCCAGGCTGGATTGTAGAGCAGGATGGCCAGGCTGGATTGTAGTGCAGGATGACCAGGCTGGATTGTAGTGCTGGATTATAGGGCAGGATGACATGGCTGGATTGTAAAGCAGGATGGCCAGGCTGGATTATAGGGCAGGATGGACATGCTGGATTGTAGTGCATAATGACCAGGCTGGGTTGTGGTGCAGGATGACCAGGCTGGATTGTAGAGCAGGATGGCCAGGCTGGATTGTAGAGCAGGATGGCCAGGCTGGATTGTAGAGCAGGATGGCCAGGCTGAATTGTAGGACAGGATGGCCAGGCTGGATTATAGGGCAGGGTGGCCAGGCTGGATTGTAGAGCAGGGTGGCCAGGCTGGATTGTAGTGCAAGATGACCAGGCTGGATTGTAGTGCAGGATGGCCAGGCTGGATTGTAGTGCAGGATGACCAGGCTGGATTATAGGGCAGGATGGCCAGGTTGGATTGTAGAGCAGGATCGACAGGATGGATTATAGGGCAGGATGGCCAGGCTGGATTGTAGAGCAGGATCGACAGGCTGGATTGTAGAGCAGGATGGGCAGGCTGGCTTGTAGTGCAGGATGGCCAGGCTGTATTGTAGGGCATGATGGCCAGGCTGATTGTAGTGCAGGATGGCCAGGCTGGATTGTAGTTCAGGATGGCCAGGCTGGATTCTAGTGCAGGATGACCAGGCTGGATTGTAGAGCAGGATGGCCAGGCTGGAGTGTAGAGGAGGATGACCAGGCTGTATTGTTGTGCAGGATGACAAGGTTGGATTGTGGTGCAAGATTGCCAGGCTGGATTATAGGGCATGATGGCCAAGCTGTATTGTTGTACAGGATGACAAGGTTGGATTGTGGTGCAAGATTGCCAGGCTGGATTATAGGGCATGATGGCCAAGCTGGATTGTAGAGCAGGATGGCCAGGCTGGATTGTAGAGCAGGATGGCCATGCTGGATTATAGGACAGGATGGCCAAACTGGATTGCAGGGCAGGATGGCCAAACTGGATTGTAGTGCAAGATTGCCAGTCTGGATTATAGGGCAGGATGGCCTGTCTGGATTTTAGTGCAGGATGGCCAAGATGGATTATAGTGCAGGATGGCCAGGCTGGATTATAGTGCAGGATGGCCAGGCTGTATAAACTAAACACACCCATACTGTAACTACTCTCACAGTATAATATGAATCAGGTCTGACTCATCCACATGAGGGGTTCACTCCGTACTGCATTAGCGATTCATCCCCAGCACCCTGACATCCATTAAAATATCAGTACTTAGATACTTAGACCTGTAAATAACACCACTAAATAATACTCAATATACGGTATGTTACAACATAATAAAACGTGGGAAATTCTTACAGTAGTGAATGATTGCTTTACTGTACGAACATCATAAATTTTTAAACTTCTTTAAAAAAATATATATAAATTAGTATTGTAATCCACAAAGAATAAATACAATGTAAAATCAATGTTTTAATATGACATGCTATAAAAAGAGACTGATCTGCTAAATACAGTACCAGTACAAAACATGTACAGCTTGTGTGCTACATTCTGTATCTCAGGGAGTATAGCACATGTGAAGCCGTCTGTTAGCATAATACACAACGGCTGGGCTTATTCTTTCCATGTTTCATGTTGGCAATTTACTTGCTGTAAGTGAAAGCACTCCACAAGGTCAGAATACTGCGCCATTATACGATAAACTGTTTATTCAGAGTGAACTGTAATTATCAATGTAGATTTAGTCAGTCTTTGTTAAGGGATATTGATTAACAGCTAGTTCATTAAGTCGGTGCTCTGTCTTTTCATGGAAAGTACAAAAGGAAGGGTGTGCAAGTGTGATAGAGGTAGTTTGTAATTTAAAGCTTTTTCTCGACTATTTTTAACACTGTCAATAAAAGGTAGTAATTTTTTTAAGGCCCCTACACACTAAATGATATTGTGAGCGATTTGGCCGATTCCAAAGCATCAGAACGACAAATCGATCATATTGTCCAGTGTATACACTCTATCACGATCCCGATGCGCGCTCCCGCTGGTCGTTGGTCGCATCTTCAGATCTTTTGTGCATGCAGGCAGATCTGTCAATCTGGTTAACGATTCCCCTCTTATCGTGCAGTGTGTACGCACTACCAAACGACAAACTATATGTCGTTCAGTCCTGCACAATGCGCAGTTACTTGAAACTGGCATTCCCACTTCCCTCCTATTACCTGCTTCAGACACAAATGCATGCAGTTCAGTGAGATCCGTGCATACATCTGTGTAAAAAGCTTGTAAAGTGTAAAATAAAAATAAAAAATGACGTGGGGTCCCCCCATAAAAGCCCAACCAGCTCCGGACTTTACAGAGCCAGTCCTGGTTATGAAAATACGGAGGACAAAATATGTAGGGGTCCCCTGTATTTAGTACAACTAGCACCAGACTCTTTCTAGCGGGGGTGTAATACCACAGCCAGGGGAACCCTTTCACTGGGTCCCCCGGCCAAAGCATTACACCTGACTGTTAGTCAGCCCAGACTGGGGATCCTTTGGATTGGGGGGGACCCCCTCTCCAGGGCACACCGGGCCTGGGCTGATAGCCTGTGGGTGCCGGGATGATTGTGTATAGTGTGTGTAAAAAAAAATAGATTAACTAATATTGTCTTTTGCTGGAGAATTAAAGGTCCCAGCAAGCTTCCCCCGCATGCTGGTACTTGGAGAACCACAAGTACCAGCATGTGGGTCATTAAGGGCCTGTGGGTACCTGTAGTTCACCATGACAGTATAATTTTATTAAAACATACATGCACACTCACATTTACACTCACACATAGTCACCTAGAATCCCTGTAGCCATTCACGTCCCCTTGTCCAATAAAATCCACAACACTTGTAAAAAAAAAAGTCCATACTCACCTAATCCTAGCATAGATCACTTTCTCTTTGGTCCATCTAGGCATCCATCATCTTCTTAAAACATAAAAGTGGCAAGTCCCGATTCCACGAACATAAGTACCTGTAGGACGGTACTTCCCGAATAACAGCTCAGCATTTCTCTATAGAAATGCCGGGACTAAGCATTCATGGCTGAGGGAGGTGAGTCTCCACCTCTCTCAGCCAGTGAGCAGTTCTCACCCTTGACTTTAATGGTGAGAACCGCTAGGTAATGTTTAGTAACCTAGCTGTTCTCACCACTGAAGTCATTGCTCAGCCGCGGCATTTATATAGGAAATGCAGCAGCTGAGCTGTCATTTGGGAAGTACCGTCCTTACTTCGTAGGTCAGGACTGTTCATAGGTCAGGACTTGACATTTTTTTGTTTTAAGAAGACAGTGGATGCCTACATGGAGAAGAGGACATGTCTAGGATTGTAGGTGAGTATGTGTGAGTGTGCATGTATGTTTTAATAAAATTATACTGTCACGGTGTGTGTCTTGTGAACTACAGATACCAGCGGGTCCTTAATGCCCCACATACTGGTACTTGTGGTTCTCCAAGTACCAGCATACGGGGGAGTACCAGCGTGCAGGGGTTTGTGTATGGCGACACCCTGAAGCTAGGTGACGCATACAGTGGTGAGACACAGATGGAAATCGATTCAGTACTTAGTGATCCTATACCCAATATGAGGCTGAGCATACTGATTCAGTAGTGGACGGAATAGCAAAGCTGCACACAAGCAGCTTTGCAATTATGTTAATGCGGCAGTAAGCGTCATGACTTCTTTAAGCATTAATGATCTGAGCTGCATCCACGGACACAGCATTGGGTCATCTGCATGATACCTGGCTGGCTGCGTGACCATGGGGTCAAGCATGACCGTCCATCGCAGATGAGGGAAAGAGGCCAGGAAATCTCCATCAGCCGACGGAGATCCTGGCCTCTTCTCTCTCCCCTCCAACGGCGGCGACAAGCCTCCGTTTTGGGAAACGGAGGCCATCACCGCTCCTCCCATCCCATCCCCAAATGGCAGCAGACTGTCAATCACTGACAGTTTGCTGTGGCTCTGCGTGCGATCATGTCTGGCGCCTGCGCAAACTCTTGGTTATCGGGAATCTGCATGCACTGCTGAATGATGCCCTATAATTATATCAAGAGATAGCTCATAAACACAAAATAAACTTGCAAGCAGAGAGCCTGATGGCATGGCCTTAGAATGAATGGGGCATATTAGAAAGACAATCTACTGCCACTAAAATTACTGAAGTCGTTAGAAGGCTGATGATCCAAAGACACAACGAAAGGAATTTATTTTAATTTTTTTAATCAAGCAATGGGTTTCCCTGCGCTAAAAATCAGAATCTGCATTTAACACAGTATCCTGCCTCCGGGGATTAGCGTGCCGGGTTCCCGCAGCTAACTGAATTGGGCAGCGCAATCAATTAGCATTGAATTCCCCCCACATTATTCTGCGTTCCTATTCTGCTTTATACCAATACTTGTTTTTCATCCATAAACCTATGTTCTGTAACACATATTTATTGGTACAGTCTCAAACAGTACACACTTATTACATTCATTCTACCATAGAAGTCAGCTCTGTGTGTGTATCATGGGCACCACCAGTGGGTGCAGCCTCTTGCCATGCATGTAATTTTTTTAGTGATATGGGAGTAACGAGAGTACCCCCACCTATTTTTAGAAGTTGGCTCCTATGCATTCTACTGTCACAATTTGTCACTGCTCAAGTTATAAACAAAAGCTCAAATTACTGTAAACATTTCAAAATCCCATAAAACCAGTCAGGTTCAATTAATTCAAAGTTTTGGTCAAAATAATCTAAAGATTATTGAAATAATAATTTTTTGGTTCAACCACCATGGTGTGTATTTTATAACCGCTAAACTGTTCATTTCACTTTGAAGTTCTCATTTGCAGCTAAAGGTGCCACATGTGGTCCTCTGCGCCATACATGAGGGCATACAATAAGATCTTGTACCCATTAGTAAGGGCACAAACTAGCAGGTTTAGAGTCGCTGAATGAGGCGGGAATGCAGAAGAAGTAGGTAGTGAGAACAGGAGATAGGAGGGCCCCGCTGATAGGAGCTAACAATCTAAAGGGAACGGGGGAGACAAACGAATAACAAAAGTAAGGAGGGTGAGGTAGGCTACATGGCAACAGGGTTATGTGGTAGCTGGATATGCTTTAATGAACAGATGGGTTTTCAACACCCGTTTGAAGTTATTCAGGATAGGGGATAGTCTAATAGAGCAAGGAAGGTTGTTCCAGTCATGGGGTGCAGCACAGGAGAAATCTTGGATTCGGGAGGAAGATGTGGTAACCAAAGTTACCTACCTGGCAGCCTGGACCCCGACAGGCTGCAGCAGTGGATCCCGACCTCCTGCCCAGCTTGCTGAAGATTTTTTTTTTTTTTAAACTTTATTTTTTTAACTTTACTGTGTCCTGCCAGGAGAACATAGTCAGAGCAGCAGCCAGAGCTGGAGGAGGGACCAGGGAGTGACGGAGGGAGTCTGCAGAGGACCTGCCCAGCTGAAAGCAGGTAAGTGTAACCCGCTATACGCCACCTGACAGTGGCGGATAGTAACACCATCAAATTCCGAAAATGCATAATTTTCGGAATTTAATGAATAGCCTAATTTCTACATCCCCTTACTAATGTATGGGGAGTGTGGAAATTAACGCAGACGGACTTAACCAGGAGATATCAGTGATATCTCCTGTGTTAAGTGTGTTAATGAATACCAAAAAACAGTAATAAAGGAAAATGTCCTTAAAACCGTTATTTTAGTGTTGACGAATAGGCCCCATAGGGAGCAGTGGAGTTGGAGAGGGCCTTGGACGTGGGGATGAGGAGTTTGAAGAGGGTTCTGTAGGGAAGGAGGCGCCAATGCAGGACTTACGGAGAGGGAAAGCAGATGTGGAGCTGAGTGATAGGAAAATGAGTTTAGTTGCAGTGGTGAGTACAGATTGTAGAGGAGTGAGATGGGAGCAGGGGAAGCCAGTGAAGAGAAGGTTGCAGTAGTCATGATGAGAAATGATCAGGGAGTGGACAATGGTTTTGGTGGCATTCTGAGGGAAGAATGGTCTGATGTGAGCAATGTTGCCTTTACTGTCTGTTCGATCTTAATTGCTGCACTTTATTACTTTTTTAATTTGTACAGTAAATGTTCTTGCTAGACTTCAATTTCTCCATTAGCATTTAAAAACTTTTAAAATATTATACCAAGTAGACATTTAAGCTAAAAAAAATTAATGTATTGTCGAACCTGTTCGCTTTGCTCAAATTTGGTTCAAATTTGTTAGAGGTTTTACATGATGTATTATAAATGATTTCATATAAATACCAAACCTATTTGCTTCCATACTATATCTCAAAAGTTCTTGGTGAACTTTAATAACTTAATTACAGTAAAATGAATCATAGCCACAAAAAAAAAAAGAAAATAATAAGATTCTTACTATAGTGGAACTGTACTGTACTGTACTGTATATTTTTATGATTTATACATTTTCTGAAAATCAGCTACTGTATCTCAGTAACCTAGCTAATAGTCACCTTAACTCAGAGCTGCTTTACCAGCTCTCTGCTTTGCAGATGGGATAATGTTTTGAAAGAACTTCTTTTACAGTGAAAGTGTTGGAGATATGTGTATACAGGTGCGGCGGTATGGCAGAGTTATGTACACAGCAGCGGATGCCTTATCATTACTTACAGCCCAGCTGCCATATGGCTAGTTTATATGGTGTTAAATGTTATACAGCCTCACTCACTGTGATTCACTGGTTGAGATGGAGCAAAGCTTGAGCAGGGCAGGGTTTGATACATCTTACCAGCCGGTGAGTGTATACTGCAATCAGATAGCGGTGCTGAGTGCTGGAACAGTGGTAATATTGGTATTTCAGGTCCCTGTTGGAACTAATTGGGAGACATCCATCTCCCACTGTGTCACTCTTACGCAGTAACAAGATGGCGCCTCGCATGCACAATACAGATCTTGTTGGCCATCTTGGATCAGGGAATGAAGCCTCCCTGGAGGTACTTTATGCATTGAGTCTCCACAGTAGAGCACTCCACTATCAGCAGAAAGCAATTCCCATTGGAATGTCCCATTTCTTGCCTGTATACGTAGGGTATCGTATATGTTGGGTATCAGTGCCCCATGCCATTATCTGTGAACTCACTCATATCAGATCTATCAATCAATGCTGCAGCTCTACATGGTTCTAGCCCCCACTGCATTCCTTATGTATTACATAAGTACATTAGATCATACTGTATATCCTGTGTTGTGCACAAGCTTATATGCTTTTGTCCTCGCCAATAAATTATTAAATGTATACAGATAACAGAGTGCCAGCTGTTGTAACTCAACTGGCAAAACACATGTCTACAATGCAAGAGGTCACAAGATCAAGTCCCAAGGGGAGCGTCATCGTCTCCTCTTGCGCAGTTGTGATATACTATACCTATGGGAGGGCAGATTTGTCCCAGACAGGCTAGGAGGTTGGGAGATACGTAACATTCCCTGTTGCTTTGCTTAGAACTAGGGATGGCCATCGACCATCGATGATTCAAAATCATCAATGGTTTATGGCCGATGTGTAATACTTTTACCATCGATGGCTAAGAGCCAATGGTTCTAAGCCATCGTTGAAAGAGTGGGAGCCGATGTTTTTTTTTTTCAGGACGGGATGAAGCTTAGCCCCGCCCAGCCACATGCAAATACCCAGCCCTGATTTTGATTGGCCCGTGGCCAGCTGTTCTCCCCCGCAATAGTGGCCATTAAGGGGTGCAAACCATCGATTGTTCACCATAGATGTTTTTAAGTGCCATGGATGGTAACCACCGATGGGCCTATCGATAGTAACCATCAATGGACACCCCACCGATGGCCATCCCTACTTAGAACAGCAGAGGTAAATAAATGCCATGGTGAGCTCAGCACTGAAAGGGTCCTTTTAGGGGAAGGGAACAGATCATGCCCTTCTACTGCTCCTCATCCTGGGAGAGGGCTTAAATATATCCTGGAGCTATGTGTAAGTGCCAAACGTAAGGTTATTCGTACACTGCATACAGTCACAGGCCCAGGTATCCTAACTTTACAGAGATTGGCGGCTAGCTCAAGGCTCTGAAAATGGAAACCGCAGGGGGAGCATCTATCCGTCCAACCCGCCCCTGTTTATGAGTCTCTGGTTCTTAGCAAACTGCTACAATTTCATACACATTAGTTTAGCCTGCAAAATGAGCAGCTGCTTACAAAAATAAAACTGGGGCACGGTGTGCCAGATAATCTGTCCAGCACATATCAGCTGAAACATGTCTGAAAATGTCAGAATCTGTTTGCCTCTGGTTCAAACTGTTTAGTCCACGTGAAGTTTGAAAATATATTTTACTTTTTATAAATATATTTGTTTCTAGAAAAAAAATATATATATATAATTTAGAAGTTCTTGGTGAAACTTTGGTGTAGTTACAGTAAAGTGAATCATACTCACAACAAAATATGAAGATATGATCAGATTCTTACTTTAGTGGAACAAACACTGTATATTTTTATGAATTATTGATGTCCTGGAAAGCAGCTCTCTCTGTAAAGCTAATAAACGCAATCCTTAACTCAATACTGATTTTCTGCTTGGCAGAAGGAATAATGTTTGGAAAGTACTTGTTATAGGTACTGCACAAAATTTCCCATTCCCGTAGTTGTGTGGGGAGGCAGATAAAATCCAACCTGCGGACACTTTATGGATGGTATTAAAAGTCTAGGACAAGACACAATGGCCCTCATTCAGAGGTGCTCGCAAAATGCGAGCGCTCGTTCTGAATGTGGGCGGCCGCTTGTATTTTGAAGTGCAGCCTCCTGGTCGCTAGCTAAGCTGTGGGTTACCACCCACAGCTTTAGCGACCGACCAGGTTGATGGTCGCGATGGTCTTGACCATCGCGACCATCGGGGCTTGCGACAAGACCCTAAGGTTGGGTCTCGGCAACCGCAAGCCCCAGGTAGCTTCCTGCTCTGATCGAGCAGGAAGCTCCCCACTGACATCACTGCTAATGTCAGTGCGGCCGCCCACAAAACGGCAGGCGTTCCTTAAGGAACGCCTCCATTTGTGAAACCACCCCCCCACCACGCCTACAAAACGGGGCAAGCTGTCGATCTACATCGACAGCCGCCCCTTTTGTAGTGAGCTTCAGAGCGAGAGAATTTCTCTCTCGCTCCGGGGCTTGTGCACGCGCAGAGCGGTCGCTGCGCACGCGCAGGGCCTAAACATCGACCCACTTGCGAACGCTCAGCGCTTGCGAGCAGGTCTGAATGAAGTCCAATGTCCAATGGCTCAGAGATGGGGTGAACTTCAAGTCGTTTGCCCTCTCCGCCTTTATATCTCAACTAAATATTCTCACTCCACCATGTGGATAGACACTGGGATGTATGCTGTTGTAAGTAGGATGCTTCAAGTACACAGTCTCCAGATGCTGACTCACCTCTATTAAGATTTTTTGCCTCCCTTCCTTGATTTTATTTGCAAAAAAAAAAAGTTCAAATGAAAAAAAGTTTTCACATACTGCATTGTAACCAAAAACTTTTTCACACACTTTGAATTCTCTGTGCCTCCATGCAAATGTCTGTGTGACCCTTTGTGGGACTATAGCCATGGGCTTATCTATAATGAGTACAGAGTGTGTGGTGTACACAGGCTCCTGGATCCAGAGAGGCCCAACCCGCACCCTGCACACATATATTATACTAACCACTCCAGAGTCCAGCACCAGTGCTGCAGAAATCACCAGGAAAATGATGCGTCTGACATTTTCCCGGAGATTTGTGCAAGCACAGTAGAGAATCACTGGGGACATAGCTTGGACACCATGTTCCCAGAGACCTGTGTTTGCCCAGTAGACTATGGCACAGTATCAGAGTCTACTCTGCAACGGCAAGAGTAAGGGGGTATACCCTGGGGAGGCGGGACACGGGTTCCATCCTCTCTTAAACCTCCCCTAATAGGACTCTACAACACAAAAAAAGTAAAAGTAACTTTAAAATTCTGCATACAAAAGTATACTTAGATCAAGTAATAATAAAATACTGAATCATTTTCTCTACTGCTTGTTGGAGTTCCACTTATGGAAGCATTATGCCATTTATATTGCTTTCTGCAGAAAAGTGGTTGCATGCAGGTATGTGTGATTCTGATACCTGGATAGGCAGCATGGGGCATACTAACACTGAGCCTGATTCAGAGCCGCTCGTAAGCGGCCGTTCGTTCGCTCCGAGCGATGGTCGCACAACTGCGCATGCATATGGGTTGTAATAATACGCATGCGCGAACCAGTCATTGCGGTCGGAAATTGTGAGCTCGCAAAATAGCGAATGCCTGATAATTTGAGTGACAGAAAGAGGCGTATGTGGGTGGTAACAGGGGAAGGTGCTTGAAAACGGGGAGTGGAGATCCGATCGCAGGCGTGCTTAAAGGTCAAAACGGGCGTTTTATGGGTGTGCATAATTAAAACAGCAGCGTCATTGACCACGTCACTTGGTTATTTTATAGCCAGAACTGCTCGCAAAATTGTGGTAGCAAAAACCAACCACAAGAATAGCGAGCAGCTCATACCCTGGTCGATGTACTCGATTAATCTAATAAATAGCGGACATGACGTAGGATGCGAGCGGCCAAGGGGCGTAGTTTCCCAATAAACTACCGCAAGTTTTGTTCGCTCATTCAGACCTAGAGGCGTGAACAGACCGCAAAGAGCGAACGGTTCATTTGAATAGCCACCCCTTTTTTTTTAACGAACGACCGCAAATAGCGACCGGCTCTGAATCAGGCCCATAGTCCAAGTACAGTAACAGTTCATTTACCAGCACATGCAGATAAGGACAGATACATATTAACTGTATCTTCTTTCTTTCTTGTTCCAACATAATCCATATCGGAATCTCCAGTGAGCCTGTATAGTTAATAACAGCCAGGCAGCCAATCAGGGGTACTCTTACATCCCTCTGCCAATCACAGAGAGTCTATTCATTCAATGGGGCTTCAATCGTGTTGTATTTTGTTCCCTTCTCCCATATAGATTACCTTATTTCCATGTGGATTAGTATTTATTATGGGTGCAGCTGGCAGTTTGAAAGCCTCTCATATAAAAATTGGGATGGCGGTTTTAAACAATGCGATTTAAGATTATGCACTTTGGACGTTGACCTTAAATTGCATGGTTCACAGACCACAAATCAGAGTGCAGGAGAACCTGCAGATCACATGTTGCAAGTAAGTGATTCTCCCCTTTTTCTCTTATACCTAGGTATTACAAAATGAATCCCATTGAAATTAATGACAGACATAATGTATCCAGTACCTTAGAGGATGTCGATGAATCAAGCATTTTATGTAGTTAAGCTTTGGTGGGCACCTGCATGCAAAAAACAAATTTGCTGTTTTTTGTTTGCTCCCAACTCAGAATGAGCCCCTAAGGGCTGTTTGGTTAAATATTTAAATATTTATTACCAGTTATTTATATAGCGCACACATATTCCGCAGCGCTTTACAGAGACTATTTGTCCATTCGCATCACTTCCTGACCCAGTGAAGCTTACAATCTATGGCCCTGATTCAGAGACGGACTCTCTGACAGAGTGCTCTCTCTGAATCAGGGCCGACATTCTCTTTTTTTAGAGCGGCCTCCCAGCCGCTCGCATAGCTGTGGGTGACCACCCACAGCTATAGTGAGCGGCCAAAAAGATGGTTGCGATGGTCAAGACCATCGCGACCATCGAGCTTGTGACGAGACCCTTGTGGTAGGGTCTCATGGCCGCAAGCCCTGGAGTGCTTTCGGCTCTATAAGAGCCGAGAGCACTCCTACTGGAGGACATCAGATTACCTACATGCAGCATTGAGGCGAAATACATCTGTTTATACTTTTCTGTAAGAGTGACTGTATGTGTGTATGTGTATGTATGTATATATATATATATATATGTATGTGTGTGTGTGTATATATATACCCAACCCAAGTAAAGTGTTCTGAAACGTTGACATTACCTTTTGGGGTCCATTGCATTTCTTTAAGATGCCAGAGTGCTGCCTTGTTGTCTATATTTTGTGCTTTTCCATCCCTTTTTGAGGGTTGATAATTCAGGAGGGCACCGGTGCATGATACTCAGGAGTATGTGAGTGCCGGCTTTTTCTTTTCTTTTATATATATATATATATATATATATATATACATATATATATATATATATATATAAAGAGATACACAAACACCTGAAGAAGTCAGATTAACTATATACAGCATTGAGGGGAAATGCATTTGGTTATACTTTTCTGTAAGAGTGACTGTATGTGGATGCTTTTGCTTGAATCAATCATGGTAGATATAGGAGAATTGTTTCAACTATATTCAGATAAATTATTAACTTTGAATTCTTGGACGTACTTTTCTTATGTTTTGGAATAAAATGTGCTTTATTTAAACACACTATAATATACTATACCCTACCTGTATCTCCTTTTGAGATTTATTTTGGATGACAAAGAAGTTCATTGGGGATTTCTGTATTTCAGATAAGCTCATTTTTATTTGCACATGGTACAGTATAGGGCATAATCACTGTGTCTGAGTGAAGTGAGTTTTTATTTGTCATACCTATTGCACTAGGAGGCGTCCTTGTTCCTACCCTTGTTTCAGATACTCACCTTGGCTTTATACATAGTTGGCTGCCACTTTGGTGTAGGGTATATGCTACCACTGCTTGGTATATGTAAACCAGAATCAACATATTCACATGGACGAAAAGAAAAAAATACATTTACAGGAGTTAACAAATGAAAAATATATAATATTACCCCAGCAGTCTAAACCTTACTCTGTATGCTCTAACACTTCCCTATTCACTCCAGTACAGAGCAGTATGTACTTTCTAACTTCTCCAATATGCCCTGTCTGGAGAACCAACAGTCATGGGCACCAGGGTAAGAAACAGACCTGGATCTAGCAAGTAATAAATAAAGTAATATTTGCATGTGGTCAAGTGTCATTAATGTTCTGGCATGGAAATATTACTGAGGAGCACAGACAGAGAAGTCCTCAGTGCTCCTGCACTAGCATTTTGCCCCAGAGGCTGAAAAACAACCCCGACCCCTAGACAACAAGAAACTATGGCATCTAATGTTACCTATTCCACCCTGTGAAGCAATCCTCATTGTCAGTGTCTCCTCCGCTACCTTTCATTTTATCATTCTTGTGTAAAGGCAGATTTATCGAGTTAATGCCTTGTTGCTGAAACTTCCATTACAATTTGCTGAGTACAGTATATCAGTCACTTCTATCTATTCAGTGGCATATGGAGTTGTATGTAACCATCTACACTGGCAATTGAAGGTCACTTTGTGACAGGCTAAATGTAACTCATCTTGCTCAATCTTCATGGACAGCAATTGAATTTGTAACAAAGCTCATCTATTGAGCTTAATGGTGAATGTGACGTATACCTAATCACTACAACACTGGGATATGTTTGGGTTTTTTTAAAACAAAATTGAAATGTACATTGTACCCAGATGTTTACAGTTGTATCCAAAAATGTGATGTTACATGTGACATTACTAGTACAAAACTAAAGACATTAAAGAAAAGAAAACATACTGCATATAAAAATATTGCTAATGCAGACCATCCCAATCTGTAGTTGTGGAATAAGTTGATATTTGTTTTTGTTTTTATATTTTTTAAATAAACATAAATGTTATAAAAATACATGTATTATTTTGTACCTTGCATGCATTGTTTTTTTGGCGATTTCATCAATCTAGATAGTTCCACTGAAGTGGCAGAGGTCACTGCATAATGGAAACATCAGAATTCTCTCCAATTTTTTTTTTTATTTTTGTATATTGGCCATGAATTGAATCGCAATCAAACAATAGCAATTGTGGTACCAATATTATTATTATTATTATTATCCTTTATTTATATGGCGCCACAAAGGTTCCGCAGCGCCTTACACAGTACATAAATGAGCACACAAGAAAAACAGTTAATAGTAATACAAAACAATGCAGGACAAGGACAAGGTTATAAACTCAGCTGCAAAACACAAGCAGCAGGACATGAGCAACCAGGTGGTAGGTGCCATTGTAGGGAGTTAGGAGTAAATTATACTATAAGTAGGGGGAGGAGAAGCACGTGAGGATGAGGGCCCTGCTCGTGAGAGCTTACATTCTAAAGGGGAAGGGCAGACAGACAGGGGCGACACAGAGGGGTAGATAGTGAAGAAGGAGCATGGAGCAGTGGGTTAGGATATGTGCTGCGGAATGTGTGTGTATAAGACGACCTGATGTTATGTAAAAATTAAGTCCTTCATACATCTATCTCTATGATAGAAAATAGATTGTTTGTGTTATTTACATGAGAGATGTACAAAGTAAAGTAGAAGCACTTTAATTTGTGTGTTACATTTTAGCATCTATATACAGCCTGACAAGAAATGCAGCTATTATGGGACTGTCCCGCCATCCTAATACAGTAGTGACTACTTTAGTTCCAGCTGCTGGGTGCTATGCCATGCTCCTGTGAGTGGGTGCATCTCACATGCTAGACCCACTCACAAATGGGTGCAGCCATACATGATGTGGTCCCACAGGATGTTGCAGTACCCGGGCCCAGAATTTCTCTTGGCAGCCCTGGAGGTGACAGACAGAACGAGGAGGGAATGGGGCTTAGTAGTGGGGTAACAAGACCATGGAGGGAGGTGGTTGAGAGTGGAGGTATAGGAGAAGTGGGGGAAAGAAGCAGAGGGTTGGAAGCAGACTGATGAGAGAAAAAAAGGAAGAACAGCAAGTGGAGGAAACAGGAGGGGGAAGAGAGGGACGGATAAAGTAGAGGATTATGTGGACATAGAATATGGGGGTTGTGTGAAGTAAGGGTGTTCATGCTGTGGACAAGGTAATAATTGAGATGTAAACTGGAGTGGAGGCTGTGTGATGTAGAGACAGTGAGATATAGAGTCAGTGTGGATTAAAGTTGTTAAATGTTCAAAAATACATGTAAAGAACAGTGCTGCTAATGTATGAGCGCAGCTCCAAAAGTGATATATAAAGGAGAGGTATGTGAGTAGTGGGTGCAGGAATTAGTTTATAAACAAATGATTAATGTGGATAGATGTGACACAATTGGAAAAGGCAATACAAAATGAATGAGGACAAAATTACAATGTACCCGAGCTGATCCAGTCCAAAGTGTTCTGTTCAACAAAGATCAATCAACAAGAGCAGCACACAGACAGGGGAGCACTTGCAGTGTCCAAGCAGTGAGTGCAGTAAGTAGTTGCCTGGATACAGCAGAAGATGTTGATTTTGTTCATTCACATAAGTATGTTGCTTCTTGTTGTTCAGAAAGTGTTCTGGTTTTGAGTTTCGTTTTCCTCCAGTTTAACTCCAGCGTAACTCCGACTTAGTTATCAAATTGTATTTACACTTATAATCAGAACACTTTGAATCTTAACACAGACTATGGCAGCCTCCGGCTATGCAGCCTGTGGGAGCAGTAATATCTAAAGTTACAAACATGTGTCTCTGTGCTCACTGATTGGGACCCCACCCCAAAAGCTCTAACACACACTAAATTGGGATGCAATAAAGTCTAAGATAAACAATTTGTGAGAAGGGGGAGGCCAACACAGATTCACAATACATTCCTAACTTCCTTTAGATAAATTGCTCTTAGTATAGCAGTAGTTGTAATTTACCCAGTATAAATTTTCAAAACTGTGCTGAGGCAATCACTAAAACAGCATCTGATGGGAGCAGTAGTTGTAATTTACCCAGTATAAATTTTCAAAACTGTGCTGAGGCAATCACTAAAACAGCATCTGATGGGAGCAGTAGTTGTAATTTACCCAGTATAAATTTTCAAAACTGTGCTGAGGCAATCACTAAAACAGCATCTGATGGGAGCAGTAGTTGTAATTTACCCAGTATAAATTTTCAAAACTGTGCTGAGGCAATCACTAAAACAGCATCTGATGGGAGCAGTAGTTGTAATTTACCCAGTATAAATTTTCAAAACTGTGCTGAGGCAATCACTAAAACAGCATCTGATGGGAGCAGTAGTTGTAATTTACCTGTGGAATGCAGAGAAGAAGTCACATCAGTCTTTGCATGGTGCGCATATGACAAATAAGATCTGCAGCGTAACTCCGACTTAGTTATCAAATTGTATTTACACTTATAATCAGAACACTTTGAATCTTAACACAGACTATGGCAGCCTCCGGCTATGCAGCCTGTGGGAGCAGTAATATCTAAAATATGAAACTTCTGTATCAGTTTTCACAACATAGTAAAAGCACTATAAGACACGGACAAATTCACCCACCGTTCTACTGTTCTGGTTCTCTGTGATTCACTTGCAATGTCATTGAAGGAGAGGCATCCTTTCCTCCCCCACAATACAGAGGCCTTTCCTCTCTCCACAATACAGAGGGTGTCATTTTTTTATTATGTGAAAGAAAGAAACAGGTGGGTGGTCCACAGATTCTGTCCCCTTCTCTCACTCTCTGAAGATAGGAGCTGACTATAACTCCAGCGTACGGCCCGTACCACTTCTTTGGTAACTTCGGGAGAGCAGACTGGTTTGAATGCAGCTGCCCCACTTGGCCACTCCACTACTAAAAGAGAAGGGAGCAACTGGACAGAAGGAAAGTTACAAAACTTACAATGGGGTATATGTATGAAAGGGTGGGTACGGGATGCCAGCGGACAAAATCCAGGTATCCTGACTTGGTTACAATCCAGACACATAGAGGTAAGTAGTCCTAAGCTAACCCTCCCTCCCTAGTGCCTAAACCTCCCTCCCTAGTGCCTAACCCTCCCCCCTAGTGCCTAAACCTCCCTAGTGCCTAACCCAAACTCCTAACCCTCCCCTTAACTCTAATACTTACCGTCAGTTTGCCGGCGGCCGGTATTCCGGCACCAGTATTCTAAGCGCCAGGGTCCAGTTTATCATTATAATGACTACAGTACATTCGTATGAAGCAGTGAAAAGAGCGGAGAAGTGTGCCGGTGGAGAAGTTACCCAAGGGTGGCAACCAAACAGCTTCTACCTATCATTTTATAGAATGTACTTTATAATAGGCAATCTTAAAGCTGATGGGTTGCCAAGGGCAACTTCTCCACTTGTACACTTCACTCTTTTTACTGCTTCATACATCTACCCCACTGCTATAGAATAATGCTGCAAGGATAACCAGGGCCTCTATGAAACTTTTGGCCTCAGTACTTAGTGGGGTGTTGCCAAATGGTGTGAGGCATGCCAGAACCCTTTCTGAAAACTGGGCCTCCCTACAGTGCAAAGGGCATTTTTTCACGACGTTGGGGGCGTAGCTATGCCGCCCTGGCAGACCAAAGCCAATGTCCAAAGTTTCTTGCTCTTTTTTTTTTATTTACTCCCAAATCAGAATCAAACCCTTATTGACAATCAGCACTGTCTCTTTACTGACACGTAATTTGTGCAATATGGAATAAAATGAAGTGATTAGTATTACTGGGGAAACAGGATCTCAGGCATTGAAAGCAATGTATGTGTAACACAACTCTTCTGACAGGGGAAAGAGTGTCGCAGTTCTTGGGGCTGATTCTGAGTCGCACCCATGCCGAAAACCCGTACTGACTACTGATTTTACGCTGGCGACCAAAACCATCATCATTAGTATCAACACTTGCGCCAGCCCCATGCCAGGTGCACCTAATCTCTGTAGATGGAAGAATAGCTATGTAACTTTCCCAGACATTGTTCTAACCCTGGACTCAGTGACCAAAGATGCCTCCAACCAATCTAATCCTAAATAAATAAAATAGTTTTTCCTTGACTAGAGAGAAATAAGACGTCCCGGGCTGAATCCAGACTTGGAATATGTGTTATTAATAATAATAATAATTTTATTTATATAGCGCTTTTCTTCCATAGGACTCAAAGTCACTTACAGACATCAGAAACCTAGAGAGCACAGTAAGCATATTGCAGGGTTGTGCAGACATTTTGGGAAATAGCTTCCATGGATTTTATATTCCATCCACAAAGGTACCAAATGAGACAGCCGTCTTGGGAGCACTACGTAGGATTACACTGGGTGGAATAGGTTACGCCTAGAAGAGATGAAACAAAATGGGTGGTTGCAGCATCCTGATGCTAGGAGTAGGGTCCCAACATAATAGTCAGGTCCATGTATTTTTCATCCCATCATTACCAGGTGAGGCAGCCATGGTGGGCGCACTACGAAGGTTACACTGTGGGTGATAAACCATACAAGGACCCAAGGAATATATGGGGAAACTGATACGTGTGGCAGTATAATATACCCTTTGTGAATAGATCCACATGAAGTACATCCTGCCCATGGAGGATGCCCTTCAGTGGAGGTATAGTACACCAGTATAGCATACAGTGGATGTATAGCACACCAGTATAGCATACAGTGGGATGGAAGCACATTTTACAAAACAGCGGTTAGTAAATACAGCAAACAGTGCTGCAGTTCGGGCATGAGATTTACGGGTGACTGAAACATTTGAAAAATGAAATGCACTAAATTAATAGATCCACGTGTTTGTTCATCCTGCACAAGAATGAACCATCCGAGGCAGCTATCTGGGGCGCACTGCGTAGGTTACATCTGGCAGGGTGTGCAAGTAGCGGAAGTATAAAGTCCAGGTGGAGAAAAAAATAAAAAAGAATAAATGGTGACCGCATTTTAAGTTAAAACCATGTTAAACTTAATCAGAAATTAAAAAATTATAGTGATCTGCAAAAACCACAGCGTCTCCTTTGCTTGAGTGTGTGGGTTTGTCGCATCCAGCAGTTTGTGGAGATCGATTTGGCTGCAGTATGAGACAGCAGCCGATCCCAGTCTCAGGGGAGTGTAAATGAAGGTGGAGTGGCAGCATTCCTGTGTGTTCGTGAAATTGTTTAAATTTTGGTTAGAAAGTAGTCAAAAGTCCAAATCCAGTTCGAACTCCGGTTCTAACTCCATGCTTCAGATGGCATGCTTAAGATGCAGGCTACAGTGGCAGGCAAGTCTGTGTGTGCAGGCTTTAAAATTAGTCCCTTTTGCAGGAGAGGCTAGGTCAGCTGGTACAGTGGGAGGGAATGTTTGAGCAGTTTGTTCAGAAAGCTAATTAATGGGGAGAAGACGCAGCCTCACACTTGGAAAACAAACTTTCAAAACAGACTATTCTTTCAGTGAAAGGCATCAGATATGGAAGATGGCATTAGTTTACCTGGAAAGAGATGAAAGATGGTATTAAAACTCATCTCCGGTTCTAACTCCATGCTTCAGATGGCATGCTTAAGGTACTCAGAGAGTTTTCTTGTAAACAGACAAGAGTTCTGTGAACAAAAGAACAAAAAGGGAGAAAAACCCTTCTTGGGGGCACAACTTATAAAAAATATAACAATATTAAAAATGTACTTTTAATAGATATAGATAAAAACATTTTTTATAGACATAAGGAGCAAGAAAGAAAGGTTATATTTTGTAGATTTTTCTTCATAAATAAATGAATAGGAAACATCAATACTCTGAAAGCATTCCCTCATAATTGGTGATTCCTGATGGGGTGAAAATATTCACAGAATTTATCCTACTTACATTAGTATATTTATTATCAAGGTTAGGAGAGAATTGATAATGAGATTAATAAACAATCTGATATAAGATATAATGGCAACAAGTGTCAAGATAGATAATGATATTTAAAAATATTCATAAATCCAATACTCATGCGTCTTATTGTATGTTATCCAGACACAACAAATAAACAAAAAAATGTGTATAGACTTTCATAGCAGCAATGATTCTGTATCTTGTAGAAAAGCGAAACACTGATTCCCAGTAATTCAGATCAAATTGAGTGATCACAAATAACTTTTTCCTATAAAAAGTGGAAACATTGATCTAATTTAGCGTGGTATATATATGTGTGCACACTCTAGCAACCCAGATTGTCATACTCAAAATGAAATGGTTAATGGTCACATTCCAACATAAATTCAATTAATGCAGTGAGATAATCCATAGCACTGAGAAAATGAAAAATATATGAAGTATTTAATAATCAGAAAACACCTCAGGTAGGGATAAACACTCCAAAATTGATAAATTCATTAAGACCATGCGGGGACAAAGCTCCCAATTTGAATGTCCAGAGACTCTCCTTCTTGAGTTCTGTAGTAATATCTCCCCCTCTTATGCCCAAATGTATCTTCTCTAGGCCAAAAATCTTCATGTCCTTGTAGGTATTTTTATGACAAAAATGAAAGTGTCTTGCTACAGTAGTCAATTGATTTTAGAGAGATCTGTAGCTGCATTTTTAATGGAACGAACATGTTCCAATGTTCTAATCTTAAGCATACGAGTCGTCATCCCTACATATACTTTTGGACAGTCACAAGATATACAATATATGACATTGTTGGTACGGCAATTAAAAAAATGCCGTATATCAATATTATTGCCATATTTGTCCATGACTGAATTTTTCTTAAGTATATGGTCACAGGCTTTGCACATTCCACACGGATATGTGCCTGTTTTCAGTGATTTTTTGGGGGTACTTTTCGTATAATGGCTATGAACAAGTTGGTCCCTAAGGTTGGGGGATCTCCTCCAACTCATAGCCACTCGTTTCTCAAGATGTTGTTCCAAATCTGGATCCAATAAGAGAATGGGCCAATGAGTTTGGATAATATTCTGTATATTCTTCCATTCTCTACAGAAGTCTCCTACAAATCTAATTTCTTGTCTTTGGCTTACTTTTTGTTGTTGTCTAAAAATCAAAGATTCTCTTTCTATTTTATCTGTCACCTTTTTAGCTTTTTTAATAATCCTCCCACTATATCCTCGTTCTTTCACATTTTTAATAGGTTCAATGCTTTTTGTTTTATAGGTGTCATCAGTAGAACAATTCCTTCTCAGCCTAAGGAATTCACCTTTAGGGATGTTCTTCAAGGTGGAGGGTAGATGTGAGCTAGAAAAATGGAACAGGCTATTGGTGGGCGTGTCTTTTTTAAACAAAGAAGTTTCTATTGTATTGTTTTCTCCTCTGTATATCAGAAGGTCCAAATAAGAGATCCTCTCTTTGTTGATTTCAAAGGTAAATCTTAAATTCAAATCATTATCACTCAGAATATTCACAAAATTGGAGAATGAGTCTAAATCACCTTTCCAAATCAGGAACATGTCATCTATGTATCTGATCCACGTGATTATGTTCTGTGTAAAGATTTCATTCTTAACACAGAACACGTATTCTCTTTCCCACCAACCTAAGACTAAATTTGCATAGGTTGGTGCACATGTGGCTCCCATAGCCATGCCCTGGTTCTGAACATAGTACTTATCATCAAAGGCAAAATAATTACAATGTAATACAAAGTTTAATAGTTCCAAAAGGAACTCCTGGAATTCACCAAAACCTTCCATAGTTAGGAAGTACCTGATGGCATTAATGCCATGGCAATGATTGATGCTCGTATAAAGAGCCTCAACATCAAAGCTAACCAAAAATTGGTCATTTGTCAAATTGACATCATTAATTTTTCTCAAGACATCAGCTGTGTCCTGTATATATGAGGGAAGTTCTAAAACATGCTGTCGTAAGTGAATATCAAGGAAATTGCTTGCTTTTTCTAAAAGTCCTCCAATCCCCGAAACGATTGGTCTACCTGGTGGTTCATGCAGGTTCTTATGGACCTTAGGTAGAAGATAAAAGATAGGTACCTTAGGGTTGGTGACTTTCAGAAATTCATGTTCAGATTTATTGATAACTCCTTCGTTCAAACCTCTGTCTATTATTCTTGTGTACTGTGTTACAAAGTTATCAGTCGGGTTAAGGAGGATTCTCTTATAACAATTATTATCATTGAGTTGTTTGAAAACCTCCTTCAGATAAAGGTCTTTGGGCCAAACCACAATATTTCCTCCCTTATCTGAAGGTTTCAAAACAACATCTTCCCAGCTCCTAATTTCCTCTAATGCTTTTTTCTCTTTGAGGTTCACATTACTTATCTTACGATTCCCACTTTTATTTCTCACATACATTTTATCAAGATCATTAGATACTAAGTTCATGAAAACACAAACCTCAGGGCACAATGTATCTTGAGGAAAAAAATTTGATCTCTTTTTGCATATAGGTCTTTTACCAGGTCCCCCTGGGATTTGATGAGTAATATCCTGCAATTCTTCCAGAACGTCTATTGCTTCTTGGTCCTCATCTGTTAGTTCAATATCATGGGTATTGGAGATGTCATCAACATTTTCCAGGGTCAGGGTACTGACCTCTGTTTGCTGAAGCTCCATCTCTTGTTTCCGTCTGTTGGCATGATATTTGGTTAAAAGAATTTTTTTTGTGATTTAAATTTTGATTTTTGATCAAATATCTATATATTTAAATTGTGGTCCTGTTGCAGGTTGTTTTCTTGTTTTTGTACGGCATGCTTAAGATGCGGCTACAGTGGCAGGCCAAGCCTGTGTCTTTAACAGCTGCACTCAGAGCAAGCAAATGTTTTGACAACCACCAGACATCCACTGACCCTGTGGTAGAACCCTAGTATGGCCCAAGCTGAGTCAAAGGGTAAAAATTAACCAAACGGTCCATTGGCTAACCATCGGACCTGAGGCCAGAAGGCTCTAACTAGGGGACAAGACCAAAAACAATGATAAAGATCTACATTATCTTTCTGACACTGGGGACATCTATGGGAGGAAGATGAACCCATTAGAAATTTACGGTCTGGCCAAAAATAGCTCTCTATAGCTGGAGGTGATGGGGTGACAAGAGTCTGCTAGGGCTCTAAGCTCAATGTCAATTGTCAGGGCTCAAAAATAAAGCAACCACTGAGGCAGTCCCATCCTACTTTTTTTAATTTAATTTGGCTCGTAGGAAAGTGTAATGAAAGAAAATTGCCTTACAACCAGGTGGGGGTTGAGACATGAGTGTATCTAAGAAGTCAATCAAACAACGTATAGACCCATAGTGTGTCTATGGATTGCCCCACGCGTTAAATGCAGAGTCTGCATTTTAATGCAGATTTTTCCATGCGGCTCTGGGGCTTAGCGCGCGGGGTTCCCACAGCTATGTGAATCTCCCCCATCTGGTGTATCACCAAACAATAATTACTAAAGGTGAACATTGGGCCTGATTCAGAGATTTACGTAAATTTCATAATTATGTAAATTTCCGATGTTTAATGGTCTGCGCATGTGCCTGAGCCGAACTGCGTATGTGAAGATCTGGTCCTACGACGTCGGTTGCAGGGACCCAAAAGCCGCAGCATGACTGACAGTGCTGCTGGTGTTTGAGAGCAGCGACAGGCAGCATTCCAGGATGTGCCGGAACAAGCAGCTTCATCCTTGGACAGCTTCACTGGCCCTGGCAGGTTACTCAGATGTCCAATGTTCACGCAGTTGATTCGATGTTGCATGTTTGGACGCAGCAGCAGATGAGAGGAGCCAGCACTGGGGGCGTCTTTTTAATAAAGACACCTCCTGCGGCTTTTGCATATTTCAGGCTTTAGCACAGTCACTGCGTACAAAGGGCCTAATTCAGATGTGAACGGTATCACACAGCCGCAAGGAAGAGGTTGTGCACTACCGTTCAACTAAAATGCAAATGCAGCAGGAGGATTGATGTCTGGTGATCACACCGATCAACCAAACATTGACTTCTATGGTGCCCACCTAGTTTAAAACAAGGATGACACCATCTCTTTAGGTGCCAGGATAGAGGGCGTTATAGTGACCTATAAGCCCTTTACCCATTCCGCGGCATTATTATTTATTTATTAAGTTTCTTATATAGCGCAGCATGTGCCGTTGCGCTTTGCAAATCGAAAGAACATTAATAGAACAAAACTGGGTAGTAACAGACAGACATAAAGGTAAGAGGACCCTGCTCAAAGCTTACAATCTAGAATCAGTATGTTATACCGCCAGCCGCATAGCCGGCGGTTCAAATCCCGACAGTGGAAGGCCGGCAGGGGTGAAGATCCCAATAGTGGATTGAGGTAAGTACCCCTAATCCTAACCTCCCCCTAACCCTCCCTTAGGGATGCCTAACCCTAACCTCCCCCCGTAGTGCCTAACCCCCCCTAAGTGCCTAACCCTAACCCCCCCATCCCCGCAGCCTAAACCTAAGTCTCCCTTAGGAGTGCCTAACCCTAACCTCCCCCCGGGGGTGCCTAACCCTCCCTTCCCCTAGCCTAAACCTAACCCTCCCGGGGTAGGTGCCTAACCCTAAGTCCCCCCGGGAGCCCTAAAACCTAACTCACCCAAACCTGCGGCTATCCGTGCCCGGCTTACTTTCGTTCTGTATGCCGGGCGTCGGGCTCCCGGCGTAGGTATAATGACAGGCATTGGGATATCTACGCCTGTCATTAGTACCCTGCCGGGATTTGACAGTCGGGAAGCCGGCGGTCGGCATTTTGACCATCGGCTTCCTGACTGCATCCCTACAATCTATACATACGCGAGCACTTCACTTATCAGTCCTCTGCCCTCCTCCCCTTCTTGCTGCAAATCTCCACTGGTAATCAGTCCCAGTGGGGAGAGGGTAATTTTTTTCTTTATTTTTAAATGGTCCCCGTTGCTTCGAACGATGTGTAGATGTCATCTGCAGTTTTAATGTATATGTAGACAATGAGTCTCACTTGTCGTCTGCAGCGAAGAGGTTAAAGGGAAGCTGGAGAGATACATTTTATATTGTGTAAAATAAACTTTCTTTGAGCACTGTGGTATATCTTATTGTACTCCTTACATGTATTGTTTTATTATTTATCTCTCAGCTCCCCTTGATCAGGTACTCCCTCACTGCACTCTTTCCCCCTAGGCAATTGTGAAATTGTAAAAGAGTTCTGAAACATGTACTGTTTAATGCGGTCAAGGATCGTCCATGCCCCTGGGTAGGCACTGCACCCCCAACCGCGGTAAATATCAGAACATGAGTCTGGATACATTGAATTGTTAACAACTTGACCATGTGAATGTAAGTACAAGAATATAACATCAACCTATGTCTGCCCCATTTTCAGAATTCTTAATTTAAAGGTTACCAGATGTCCCCATCACACATTTTTGAGGATCTGTCTCTGGCAAGATTATGGCCCTCATTCAGAGCGCTCATAAGCGGCCGTACGCTCGTAGCGGTCCGATGTTGTCAAACCATGCATGCGTCGGTGTAACAGTGCGCATGTGCGTACGGCTGATTGCGATCATTTTTCCAGTCATTCATCGAATAGCGAACAGGAAGTGACATATCAAATGTGATTGACAGAACAGTCCTTTTGGGGCGGTGACGGGGGTGGAGATGGGAAAACGCAGGCGTGTCGAGGCGTTTTTTGGGCGTACATAAATTATCTCATGTGAACGGCCAATGTGAACGGAAAAAGTCATACGTCACTGTCTGATCCACTTTCCATTCAAACTGCTCGCTCAGCTTGTGGTCTGGTATTCTCTACCACAATGGCGATGGTCTCTTCGTCCCTCCTGAGTCTCATCGATGGTTTTCCGATTTATCAATTGAGACCACAAAAACAATCAACTTAGAATTGCAAACAAGCTTGTAATGTGTTTAGCAAATCGTTTCTTTTTTCTAGCACAAAACCGTACGCAGGTGAACTACTCAGCTGCTAATTTCTGGATTAGACAATCAATTAGCTTACCAATTTTTGTGTTAAATATGTGTTTTGTTTTTTTTTTTCTGTTTTTTTTTATGCAACAATATTGTCAGCATGTTTAGGTTATTGCTTCATTTTTAAGGGGCCAAGAAAAATGTTTTTTTTTTTAGGTTTGCAAAGTGTTCTTTAAAACTCCTAAATAGATTTTAACCCTTTGGTTTCGAAATCCAAAATAATGTTTAGATTTCCCTTCTATTGTTTTTGAATTTTTATGCAGGATTACCTATTAACCAGTTTTGGAAAAATTTCACAATACAATTGAGCAGATTTTACAGATGTTTTATTTTTGATACACATTTTGTTTTTAATGTGTAAATTGCATATTTCACATCTGAATAACGTAAATAAAGATAAAAAATAATAACAAAACACACAAACACAAATAGTGGCAGTTGGCCAACACAAAATAACACAAATTAAAAACAATTCACAAGAAAGGAGAGGGAAGTTTTGGCCCTTAAGGAATATGGGGCAAGCACAGAAGGATTGTGGGAAAATTAGCCAGTGCTGTCAGCGCCTTTTGCCACGTTTGGCCGGGGTAGGGAGGGAGCCTGACTGTGTCCGGGAGGTCCTTCGGCTGGCCTGTCCAGAGGCAGATGTTGTGGCCTCTGGACTAGGCATAGGGCTAGGCACATTTGGAGGGATGGCTGTTGTTGTGCCCGAGGGGGAGGGTCCTGATGTTCCGGCAGGAAGGGAGGCCGGCTCCAACATGTGCTGGCGACGAGCTGCTCCAGGGCATTTGCAATCCTGATGTTAGCCCCAGCATTGTCGGCCAGGGCCTGAGCAATGGTCACGCTGGCCGCAGCATTTTGCTCCATGGCCTCCGCCACCCGTAGCAGACTGGCGTCCATCCTCTGCAGAATCTCTGTGTGGTGATCCGATATAAAATTGAGATCCGTGAGGAGGGCCACTGCCTGCGAGGGGGATTGCCCTGGACTGGCTTCTGCAGGGTCCCCAGCCGAATCTACTGCTTCCTCCCCTGCAGAGCCAGCAGAAATTCTGCGGCCAACGCTCCCCTCTGGAGCAGACTCATCCGCCTGTGTCTCTGTTGGAAAAATGAGAAAAGAGTAACATTACAATCTACATAGTGTCACAAACACACTTCTGAGTTGTTAACATTACAACATTTACCTGGGACAACATGAGGAGCCGCAAAGTCTGGCATGTCCGTATCCATGTTGGACACGCCAAATACCTCAGCCTGCACACACCCCTGTGCCAGCTCTTCCAAATCATTAAGCTCCAATGACACAGGGGTGGGACCCCCACCTGTCCCCCTTGCCTAGCCCTATCAGACAGTTTTTGCTTCAGCCGATATTTGAAGTCGCTCCATCTGTGGGTGACAAAGTTGGCGTTATTCCTGCAGTATTCGGCCCTGTAACCACTTTTTTTTTAATGTCGTTTGACCTCCGGGGTTGTACGGACCAACTCACCCACCCTATTGACAGCACTGGCTATATCATCCCACATTTTCCACTTTTGGCTTGCACCCATATTCCTATCGGCCTGTGGCAGGATGTCAGTGCACATTTGGACTAAAACCTCCATCTCCTTTCTTGTGAATTGTGGCTGCCTTTTTTTTTTGGTAGCTTTTGTTGGCCTACTAGGCCCAGCAGCCTCTGACATGGCATCCTCCACTCCTTGTGTATAAAACATATTTTAATTTGTGATGTCAAACGTTCACAAAAGTAAGGTTTAAAATAATCCTTTTACCCCAAAAATCCAAATACTTACCGTGCACCTCTTGGCCTGTGCTTTGCTGCTCATTAGACATTTTTGTTTTTCAAGTCTCACTACAGCAGACCATTTTGGGATTTCCCTGACGTATTTATACCTGCGTCCGCATTACTCGTCCGTAACATTGATTGTGTGCTCCTATTGTCCGTCCTTAATTTGAGCGGGAAAATAAACACTATTTATGGCTTTGGGTGACTCGAGTCGTGGTGGCGGGTGGCGAATGGTGGATTGTGGTTGGGGATTTCGGAGTATTTGGCGTTATTTGGAGTTTGTTGGCGAAGTTTTGGAGGTTTTTTTTGTTTATTTTGGGACAGTTTATTTTTCTTTCCGTACGCTTTTTGCTTTTGGATTTTCATTTTTGTTTCTTATTTGAGTAAGTATTTTCTAAAAACTCCTTTAAAACTAATCGTATTTGTTTTTGAAATGTTAGTACTTATGTTTTTTTTTTTTTTCTTTTACCAGTTATTTTGGCATTGCCCCGTGAAGTTTTTGGACTTTGGGTTATTTGTAATTTTTTGGTAAGTCATTTTTAATGCCTGAAGTTACAGTTTCGATGTGTTGGTGTTCGCATATGTTTGGCTAAGTAATTTGTAATTGTTTCTTTATCCAATCCTGTCTTAACACAAAATATAGCGTACTTTTTGGCGTAATATTGTTTGAGTTGTATGTAATTTTGACCTCCTTAAAAAATTAACGCACTAATGTCTCCTTATTCCCCATGCAAAAATGCAAACTATTTAGCGCACTAATGTCTCCTTATTCCCCATGCAAAAATGCGAACTATTTAGCGCACTAATGTCTCCTTATTCCTCATGTAAAAATGCGAACTATTTAGCGCACTAATGTGTATTTGGCTTAAAAATTGGACAGTCTTGTTTGTCCACTAAATGTAGCGTGCATTTCCTAACTAATGTGTGCTCCCTTCTATCTTTTAATGCATTTAAAAAAGTGTTTGGATTCAAATCTGACAAACAAAATTTCTAAAACTAATTTCTATTTTTGAAATGTAGGTTGTTGGACTCATGACAATAGCCCGGCCTGTAAGCATCTTTGGATTTTTGGCAAAAGATAAGTAGATTTTTTGTTTACCATTTGACTCAAACATTAACTACCTGGCTTACCATTTCAGGTTGATGTTGGTCGTATTATCTTGGCCATGCTTCCGGAACCCGACCAACCTCAACCTCATCCTAGGCGTAGGCATCGTAGGCGTGCAAGGCCCCAGATATATAGAACACGTGTCACCCTTTTTGGACTGCCCGATGATGAGGTTTTAAGACGATACCGTCTTCCTCCACAAATCATCATAGACACTCTCTCATTAATAGAGAGTGATCTTGAATGGCAAATTGACAGTCCTACAGCAATACCACCACTTACGCAATTAATGTCGGTGTTACATTTCTGTGCCTCAGGATCCTTTCAAACCACGGTGGGAATAGTTGCCGGAATATCCCAATCCTCCTTTTCAAGGATCCTGAGGGCAGTGATGGAGGCCCTTTTCAAACACCTCCATCATTTTATTAAAATGCCACTGGATATGGGTTCGCTTAGTGTGGCGAAGGCCAATTTTTACCAAATAGCTGGCTTCCCACACATCATAGGGGTTGTGGATGGCACTCACATACCACTTCAGCCTCCAGCAAGGCTGGAGGCTATATTTAGGAACCGCAAGCACTATCATTCACTGAATGTAATGGTGGTATGTGATGCCTCCCTCCAGATCCTGTCCCTGAATGCCAAATTCCCCGGGAGTGCACATGATTCCTTCGTCATCCGGCAATCAGGGATTTGGCCTAAATTAGACAACCTACAAGCTGGTGATGCGTGGCTTCTGGGTAAGTGGACACCTTTAGTTGAAACCAATGCAAAGCTTGATACACAATGATCCTGATTGTTGTATTTGTTTTTTCACAGGAGACAGTGGTTACCCTTGCACGCCCTGGCTGCTCACTCCTTATTTGGCTCCCACACCAGGGCCACAAAGTGAGTATAATTTCACACTTACAGCCACCAGGCAGGTGGTGGAGCGCTGTATCGGCCTTTTAAAAGGCCGATTCAGATGCCTCCACCGCTCTGGTGGCGAACTCATGTATTTGCCGGATATGGTTTCGAAAATAGTGGTCCTGTGTGGGATATTTCACAACATCGCCATAAGGAGTGGTGTCCTAATGCAGCCAGAGGATGCCTTGCCTGAGGATGGCCCCCCCGAGGTTGGTCGGAGATCAGTATGTGGGGGGGCCATACGCGATGATGTGGTGGCCAGATACTTCAGGTAATTATTGTCAAACATTTACTTAATTGACACAATGTCGACATGTACGATTGTAATGTGCCTTTTTAATATTTTGATACTTTTTTTTTCTTGTCTTCCTTTAAAATCCACCAAAAACCGATGCCTACTACCTGCTCCACTAAATTGTGTACATGTGGCCACATTGGATCAAACTTTGGGAACAATTATTTCATCGCCTCATTTGTGGATTTATGTTGGCCTGCTACTTATTTCAACAGTTCTTGATTGTTTCTTTTGTTGTTTGCTTTTGGTGTTGGTTGTTTTTTGTAGTGTCTTTTCACTGTGTGAATTGTTTGTCACAATTCACTTTCTGTATGTGTTTGGTGTGTATTAAGTTTTTGTTTGCCGTTAAAAATACTGTTTTTTATAAAATTACAAGCACGTGTAACCTGGCACAAAAAATGCCACCTTTCGTAATGCCTAATCCTGTAAAGTGTGAAATGGTTAAGTCTTTGAACATGCTTTGTGTCTTTCAAAAAACAACAAAGGTATTATGTTGAATCAGTAGTTTTTCAAACTACGCCTAAGCAGGTTTCATTTTCTATTTACATTACCCACCCAAAGAAAAACAACAAAATGTTTGAATTTCTACAAAACTATTGGTATGGTGAGGTGTTTAATGTGGCAGCTTACATACTTACTAGCGCTTTGTACAATCTAATTTACCTTACTTTAAAGAACATGATCAAATAGTCGACTTATGGAAGGTTAAACAATGTAATATTTTCAGACAAGGAATGAGAATCGATAAAATACAACGCAATTTTATTTTCAAAAAACAGTTTGGGCATAA
The DNA here is from genome assembly GCA_031769625.1 of Taudactylus pleione. Classification (NCBI taxonomy): domain Eukaryota; kingdom Metazoa; phylum Chordata; class Amphibia; order Anura; family Myobatrachidae; genus Taudactylus; species Taudactylus pleione. The sequence goes on from JAUIMM010000609.1 coordinate 3,326,410, forward strand.
TACAAAATTAAAAAAAATTCAGCTCCGAAGGACCGCAGCCATGTGGTCAAGGACCACTAGCATCCCTATGACGTGGCCACGCAAGGCGGCCAATCCCTCCTGCATAGAATGCAGCCGCCTCTGGTCCTCTGTTGGAAAAAAAAAGGGATCCTTAATAAAATGACACCTTACATTAGAAGTTTACAAAACAAACTAAACAAAAAAATCTAGTTTAAACAAAGATCCAGTTGTGCTGAAAAAAACAAAGTACTGGCAAATGCAAAGATGGTATAAATACTAAATTAAAAATGAACATACAAAAAGGCGACCACAAAAAGGACTAAGGCCCTCATTTAGAGCCGTACGCTCTGAGCAGAGCGCATGCTCTGAATGAGGGCCGCCCTCCATAAAAATGGAGCGTCCTCCTGGACGCTCGTATAGCTGTGGGTCACCACCCACAGCCTATACGAGTGTGCAGTTTGATGGCCGCGATGGTCGTGACCATCGCGACCATCGAAACTGCGAGCCGGAGCCTGCGGTTGAGGTTTTCAACCGCAAGCCCCGGAGTGATTTTGGCTCTATCAGAGCCAAAATCACTCCCACTGACATCACTAGTGATGTCAGTGGGCCGGCTTCTGACGGGAGGCGTTCCCTTGGGAACGCCCCCGTCAGGGAGGCACGCCCCCGGCACGCCCACCAAAGGGGGTGTGCTGTCAATCAACATCGACAGCACGCCCCCTTTGATCAGACACAACGAGCGAAGGACTTTCCTTCGCTCGTCGCGTCTGGCGCATGCGCACGACGGAGCTCCCTCCATCGTGCGCATGCTCAGTGCAGACCATCGACCCACTTGCGAGCGGACAGCCGCTTGCGAGTGGGTCTGAATCAGGGCCTAAGTACCCTTGGTAGGGTAAACAATAAATACCCAAGTATGAGTGTTTGGACATGTGTGATATGTATCAGTGGAAAATATCCAAGACATTGTCTATCAAAATACAAATGTCTCCAAAAAAAAACCAAACAACTTTTAAAGGGAAACATACCGGTCATTGGGATTGTGGGTCTTTGAGGCCCTCCATCCTCCTCCTCCTCGGAGGTGGGCCAGTGCTGGTGGTTAGACGGAGGGGAGATTTCCGATATGGTGGACGGTGATGAAAAGCGCCGGGGGGGAGGGGAGGGTGAAGAAAAGAGGGGGGGGGGAGTGGAGGGTGAATTTTGGGGGTGGTGCAAATTGGGAGAGGGAGGGGCCTCAGGTAGTGGCCGGTCAGGGGTGGAGGGGGAATTGGGGGAAGGTTGGGGAGATGCGTTTGAGCTTGGAGTCGGCGTCAGGGAACGAGCCCGGCGTCTTATTCGGCGGCGAGCCCGGATTCTGCGTTCAGCCCCGAAATGATGTTTGAAAAATGTTTAGTCTTTTTTTGGGCGGGGGGTTTGGCCACAAATTTGGAACTCCAAAAATGTAAAAACATTCAAAAAAAGGAAAACATGCACACGCAGGCCTGTCCAAAAACAACAAACAGGGCTAGACTGAAAACATGCACACGCAGATAGGGCCACAATAAACAAACAGGGCTAGACTGAAAACATGCACACGCAGGCCTGTCCAAAAACAACAAACAGGGCTAGACTGAAAACATGCACACGCAGAGAGGTCCACAATAAACAAACAGGGCTAGACTGAAAACAAGCTCACGCAGATAGGGCCGCAAAAACCCCCCAGAAAATACCAAAAGAAAAACTTACTTGCAGCGATCCGCAGCCGCAAACAGGCCAGCAAGCGTGGCGTGCGGCGGCGCAGATCCGAACACCTGCGCTCTAGCTGCCCAATATTTTGGCGTGAGCCGAAGGAGCGCAGGCGACGGCGAACCTCCGCATAGGCCGTTCGTTTCTGGCGGTTGCTGATGGGGGGAGGCTGGCTGGTGATCCGCCGGTCCATCACCTCCGTTAGGACCAAAAGCTCCCGCCTGGTAAACGCGGAGGCTCTCATGATGGCAATGATTTATTTTACACCAAACAGTTTTAATAAAGGCCAAAGAAAAAATTTGATTGGCTAATGTACTTGGTAAATTAACAGGAAACATGCTATTGGTTATTGTATGAGTCATGTGTCCTCCAGCCTCAAAAATATAATGTGAGTTATGATAGGCTTGATGCAGTGACATGCGTAAGCTAATTAAAATAAAGAAATGAAAAAACTAAAATATGCCGATCACAAACACAGGAAACCAATATGATCATTGGTTAAAACATGTATTTTTGATAAAGTAAACCATTGGTGAAACCGTACGTATTCTGCGGGAAAAATGACACACACGGACAAGAATAAAGTTTATTGAAAATTGAAAAAAAAAAACGGATTGCAAACATGTGAAGAGCAATTAAGCTAATTAATATATTGATTGGCATGAAACGATTAAAGTATGTATGCAGAATGAACGAGCAGGTAATCGAAATCTGACAGGTCCACTTCCAGAATTGACTTGTGCGAGCATCCAAAGCAACCAAAGAGGAGACGAACGGTCGCTATTTTGAACGGTCGCAAGCTAGAGGAGGGGTTGGGAGAATATGGGGCGGAAGGTTAGCTACGAGCGAACATACGAGCGAGCACTTAAATTTAAATTTTTTCGCTCTTACGGCGGACGAGCGAACGGCCACTTGCGTCCGGGTCTGAATCAGGCCCTATGTCCCATGAATATTTCCTGTTGCTGCAGCTAAATTTTGCATAATAGTGAGCGTGCTTTCAAAAGAATATGTAAGCACAAATATATTGAAAACTCTTTTGAATGATTCGTGTGTACAGATATCTGCATATAGTATCATTTCTCTTTTACTCAGGTGCACCCATCTGGCAGGCAGATGTGCTGAGGGGGAGAGCGGACACAAATTATCTGGGCCTCCGTTGCGGCTAGGAGTGCAGTGGAGGCATAACCATGCTCCCCTGCGATTCCATTATTCGTGCTGACGCTTCGCACACCTTGGGTGTGTACACCTTGACGTGGCATAGCTGCGCCTCCTCCAGTGGCAAAACCCCCCTATCCCCCTCACCCTACATTACCCGGGCCTGCCCAATGTCTTGGTGGCACTAATGGGAGGGAGTCTAATGCATGTTGGTAATTAGGGATGTGCAGGCTCGGATAGGTTCGAGTTTGCACGCCGTGTTCGGATTTTTCCCTCCAAAAAAACGGAACTCAGAAAGAGGCAAAACGTCATCTTGCATGGACAAGTTCCGTTTTTTTTGGAGGGAAAAATCCGAACTCGGCGTGCAAACTCGAACCTATCCGAGCCTGCACATCCCTATTGGTAATACTGATATACCCTCCTCCGGGCCCAACAATGGTTAGCATGAGTCCAATTTGTTAACCGACACGCATGCGCAGAAGGCAACGATCGACTGATTGCGTGCATAATAGCAACTAAGCTTAATCAGGCCCACAGTAAACAACCCCCCCCCCCCAGAAAACATTGTTCTGAGGACAGAGAACCTGATTCAGACCCGGACGCTATTTGCGGACGGTCGTTCCAAAAAAGGGGCCGGCTATTTAAATTGAGCGCTTGCTCTTTGCGGTTTGTTGACGCCTCTATGTCTGAGCGAGCGAACGAAAAATGTGCTCGCTATTTTGTAAAGACGCCCCTTTGCCGTTCGCATCACACGTCATCTCCGGTATTTATTAGATTAATCGGGTACATCGAAAGGCGTATGAACTGCTCGCAGTGCTTGTGGTAGGTTTTTCATACCGCTATCACTGCGAGCAGTTCAGGCTAAAAGACAACCAAGTGACGTGGTCAATGACGCTCCTTTACTAATTATGCACTCCCATTATATGCCGTTTTCACCGTTAGGCACGCCTGCGTTAGGATCTCCACTCCCCCGTTTTCAAGCACCTTCCCCTGTTACCACCCACAAACGGTACATTCTGTCAATCAAATTAGCAGCCCCACGCTGTTTTGCGAGCCCACGATTTCCGATCGCAATGACTTGTTTGCGCATGCGCAGTTGTGCGAACATCGCTCAGAGCGAACGAGCGGCCGCTTACAAGCGGCTCTGAATCAGGCCCAGAAGCCAACTGACCCAGTTTTATATCTATGCAACAGACTCTGGCCCTCATTCAGAGCCGCTCGTTAGCGGCAGTACGCTCGTTCCGAGCGATGTTTGCACATCTGCGCATGCGTACGGTTTTTAGTACGCATGCGCGAACCAGTCAGTGCGGCCAAAAATCGTTGTGCCTGCTATTTTGAATGACAGAATGAGGCGTATGTGGGTGGTAACAGGGGAAGGTGCTTGAAAACGGGGAGTGGAGATCCGAACGCAGGCGTGCTTAAAGGTCAAAACGGGCGTTTTATGGGTGTGTATATTTAAAACAGCAGCGTCATTGTTCACGTCACTGGGTTATTTTATAGCCAGAACTGCTCGCAAATTTGTGGTAGCAAACACCAACCACAAGAATAGCGAGCAGTTCATACGCTGGTCGATGTACTCGATTAATCTAATAAATAGCGGACATGACGTAGGATGCGAGCGGCCAGGGGGCGTTTTTAACAAATAAACGAGCGTATGTTTTGCTCGCTCGTTCAGACTTAGAGGTGTGAACAGACTACAATGTGCGTACGGATCATTTGAATAGCCACCCCTTGTTTTTAAACGAACGACCGCAAATAGCGAACGGCTCTGAATGAGGGCCTCTGAATGTTTATCTCGGGTTTACAGAACTGAGTCTTGTCTTCATTGTATAATCTAGGTATGTGGCAATCTCAGATGTAAAGATCATGTGGGCAGTGTCCCAACTCACTACATCTCTAATCTGCTCAGTGAGATCGGCTTTCACCTGTCTCTGTAAGTGACTTATCACAGTTATTTCCCAAGCAGTTCATTTATCAATGGGGAATAAAAGCATTCGGAACGGTTTGATCTTTCTCAGTTAGATAAATCACAGCATTTAGCAGAAATGGCAGTGTGGCTGTAGAAATCAAAATCAATCCCCTGAAATACACTTGTTTCACTTAATATACTGTTCAATAATTTTACATTGCAATAATTGAATTTTGGTACAACAGTGGCTTATTATAGTAGTGCAATGTGATGGGTTTCTCCTTTGTTTGGTTTTTATGTTAGATTTCATCTGAATCTCATATGTGGAGCAAATATTGGGCCTAATTCAGAGTTATGCCCTAATGCCGTCACGGCTGCGATTTTGTACGCATCTGTGCAAAAATATGCAAATGTCATAGGCGCCGGTAGATGTATTGAGACGCCCACTTAAGGCTTTTCCCATCCAAGCATCTGCATGAAATGTCGCAGTATCTGCGTACAAAGATGCAGCTTTGGTTGCAGATCATTGGATTGTTGCTGCCATAAGTGAGTCTATGGTCCCGCAGAATGGATTTAGGAATTGAGACACCGGAGAGATATTCCTTGATTACAAGATCAGTCGCTTGGTGTGATGCCCCCGAAACAACTGCAACACGCCTGCGTTCTCGCCGTTAACTCCCCCAAACGACTGTCAACCACACTGCGAGTAAAAAGATGCAGCGACTATGGTGATGTACCTTGACTCATGCGCCGTGTGACTTAGACGCGTGCGCCGGTTGCCAATGATTGCTCAACTGCGAAAACATTGGCATAGCGTACAACTCTGAATCAGGCCTATTGGCAACAACCATGATTTTAAACTAGGTATACACTGTGCAACACACGGGACAAATGTGGCTGCTCGTTATGATTATTGCACAGTGAGTACGCACCACCCAGGGCCGATCATTTTTAAAAACCTGTCGGATCTGCTCACCTAACCCAGTCTGCTGCATGGCATTTGTATTAGTTACATGATCTGTCTGACATTTCTGCCCAATAGCTCATTTAAAACATCACCTTTGATGATCTTTGGGACAGAAGGTCATTCAGATAGGAACAATGATTATTATTAATTTATTATTATCCTTTATTTATATGGCACCACAAGGGTTTCCCAGCGTCTTACAAAGTACATAAACAAATGAGCACACAAGAAAAACAGTTGTTAACAGTACAAACAGTACAAACAATGCAGGACAAATACATGATATATAAACATTGCTGCATGACACTTAAATAAGCAGCAGGGCGTCAGCAACCATGTGTTAGGTGCTGTTGTAAATGAAAGTATAAGTAAGGGAAGGAGAAGCATGTGAGGGAAGAGGGCCCTGCTCGTGAGAGCTTACATTCTAAAGGGGAGGGGCAGACAAACGGGTGACACAGATGGGCTGGATTGTGAGGAAGGAACATGGAGTAGTGTGTTAGGATGAGCCTGAGGATAAGAAAGGGGCCTAAGAGCCCATTTGAAGATTAGGAGCCAGGAAGCAAAGTTATCAAGGAATTTTGAGCTAAGGCCAGGGGGACGTAAAAAGACAGCTACTCGAAGAAGTTGGAAGAGGTGAACATAATGAGCATTGAATGAAAAGAATGAAATGGAGAGTTTAAGGTAAGAGTTGGTGGGAGTGATCAGACGATAGAAGTACCCCAACACCAACATCGTGGCAACTCCAGCGCAGGGAGTTTGAAAGAATGTGAGGCCCCCAAGCTGCAGGAGAAGTGGTGTCAGATGGGTAAATCCAGGATTTGGTGATGGCTAGGAGATTCAAGGTGTTTTAGATGAAGCTGTCATGGACGGGGACCAGTTGATTATTGACAGAACTGGTGTTACAGAGGACACAGGAGAGGGACAGAGTTAGAAGAAGAGAGAAGCAGAAGATTGTTAGGGTTGCTGTAGTGTGGGGTTGAGGGTGAGATTGATTTAAAGCAGGGGGTTGATTTAGAGCATAAGGGCAGTGTGGGTATGTGGTGGGCTTCTGAATGAGGAAGGGTGATGGGCAAGGTGGAGGTTTAGTGTGGTGTGGGTGGAGAAGAGGAGAGGTAACTTGGAGAAAAGGGAGGGTGCAGGGCTTAGTGGTGGTTTAGCAGGACCATGGTGGAATAGGAGTAAATAATAAGGGAGACAGAGGAGAGGAAGGAAGGCGAGGAGACTATGGAGGGAGGAAAGAGATGGGAACTGGTAGAGAATTATGTAGCTGCTGAGTGAGGGGGCGAAGCAGAAGAAAAGAGAGACATATAGGGGAATTCAATATGGGTGAGAAAACTCAGTTTTTGTGTTAATATCGCACCTATGACGTCATTATCGCAGGTTTTAGTTTTACACTGTATTCAATTTCAAAGACTTTTTGCAGGTTCGAAAAGTCTTTGAAAAAAAACGGGGATAACTTTTCACCACTGAATAGGTGGCGAGAAAAAGTGCAGAATTGGGGTTTAGGGGTGCAGGCTTAAAAAAACTAGCCTGCACCCCTGGGAATGACATTTTAAAAAGAACTGTGTAAAAAAAATAAAAAATAAAAAAATAGGGACACCCCAAAAAATTATTTTAAAAATTGGGGTGAAAAAAAAAAAAATAGGAAAAAAGTGTTTAACAATAGGGAAATAGGTTCAGGGCTGCAAGTATGCAGCAGGTGTATTCTAGAATAGGCTATTAGCGGCAGGTGCATAGTTGCAGAATTTTTAAAAACTTACTTTAGGGACATAAAAATATCCTAGTACCCATTTTCATGTACCCCAAATTTGATGGGACCACTTAAAAAAATGAAAAAAATAACCTAAGTGCTCTTCTGCAACACTTTTTCAATGTCGGAAAAAAAACACCTGCTGCGGCTATTTAAATCCCCGACTTTCATTTACAGGCTAAAACGGGGGTACCCATAGTGATCCCCCATGTTTTTACAACTTTAGTGGGGTCCTACAATTATTTTAAGGAAAATTTCGTAACTTTACGCAAATCCCACTTCGCCAGGTCCCGTTATCGACAGCGAAGTTTACGTTTCATACTGAATTCCCCTCATAGTGTAGATGAGGGAATTGGGAGAGAAACGGCATTAGTAGTGATGAGCGTGAGATACAGGAACAGTACAGTTAAAATGTCTAAAAATCAGAAGGAAGAACAAGGCTGGTAGCTGTAAAGGCACAACTACAATGTTAAAGTTGCATGACTTTAAATTTAGGATAAAGTATTCTTAAAGATGTATAGGTGTTAAACAATGGTAGATACTACAGTGGTATAGAGATACATTGAAAGTGGTACAGGAATGAATTAAACAGTGTACAGTCAAAAAACTAACATACAAAAATTAAAGTGTAGCAAACTAACTATTCAAAGTGTTGGCAAAAGGTGTGCCCAGGTTATAATGAACTGGTGGCTGAGTTGCAGGGTATTCACAAGCTCATTTTGAATTGTTTCCAAGTTGTAAAGAGTTATTTTTAAATGTTGTCCTCATGTGTTCCTCCTGTTTACCTCCTGTCTTACTCTTTTAATTATGCTGTGCATGTAATACCACTTAGAAAAAAACACTTTGAAATAAAAACCTATGCAGACTTGAAACAGGCCTGCAGCCTGTACCCTACTAAATATATAGTTAAGCATACATGTGTAGTAACTGATTGCACCCCACCCCCCTGTAACCTCACCCACATCAAATGCAAGTAATACAATTCTAAAACAAAGACCCTAAACAGCATCCCATGTATCTAGGAGTTAATATATAGTTATATAGCCAGACCTCAAGTCACTCTGGATTTTGCAGATATTAATTAATGACAATATACCTAGAAAATCAGTATATTCAAACAGCACTGGCATTTCTATATCAGATGACTGGTGCCAAAAGATTTTTTACCTTGAAAATCAGTATATTCAAACATAACTGGTATTTCTATATCAGATGACTGGTGCCAATATATTGTTTACCTGCAAGGTGAGAAGAGGAAAATCAGTCATATCATCATCCCTCACTGATCGCAGAGTATAAAGCTAAGTAAGATCTCGTAACTCAGTGGTTCCCAAACTGTTTTGAATCGCGGCGCCCTAGTGCATCAGACTTTTTTCACGGCTCCCCTAAGCCAAAAGATTGTTATTGAGAAATTCAGAAAAAAATGTAGTGAAGTAGTACAGTGATGTAAATTGTGCTGACCTGTCAGCCTTAGGTTCATTTATGTAGTGGGTGACAGGTTTGTGCTTCTGTTTGTCCACATATTTACATTACATTGGCCATAAATAATTTGATTTGGTGCTGGACCACCAACCTGAGGCACCTCTGCGAGCGTCCCGAGGCACCCCAGGGTGCCACGGCACACAGTTGGGGAACCACTGTCCTAATTCTATAAATTAAGGCTGTGCATGGAATACCACTTAGAAAAAATACACTTTGAAATAATAACCTATGCAGCCTTGTAACAGGCCTGTACCTAATGATAATTCAGCAATGTGTACAGTGGAGATCGGATGTTGTGGAGATCGTTTCTTCGCTCAGAAAACCGTCTATTCAGGGCCTGATTAAGAGATAGACCTGATGCCGATGGTTTTGCAGTTGAGCGTTTATCGGTGGTCTGCACATACGTCCGAGTCGCATTGCGCATGCATCAAGCTTCATTACCAATGCTGCTCGCAGTGAAGACTTATTCACAAAGTGATTGACAGTCAGGGACCATTTGGGGGAGGTAACAGGGAGGTGGCTGTGTACAAATTCCCAGCCGCAGTGGCTTTAGCGTCTCTGAATCAGGCCCTTAGTAGGAAGAGAGTCAAATCTTTTAGCTGTGTGCTGTACCCAGCTTTGGCCTTGGATACGTTACAGATGATGCTAAATAATTACGCAACTGGCCGTAACAGGTCGTCAGCATTTAAGTCATCAAAAAATGAGGAATTATGATGAGACCTCATTGTAATAAAATAACAAAATGCACAAGTACTTAGTAAACATGCTACATTTGTGTTTGTCTCACCGTAATAATAAGGCTCGCATATCCTATTTATGTATATAACCGTAAAGATGCATACACACACAACGATTTAGTTAATGAACGATTTTAGTAAACGATTTTCTACCTTGAAAAAATTAACTAAAATCGTTTACTAAAGTTGTTAATTTACTATATTCATTTAAATGTAATGAACGATTTTTATGAACTACAAACGATTTTTGCATATTAACTTAATGAAAATCCTTGAGTTGACAAATCTGACTGAACTACAAACTACAAAAGTGAATGCGCATGAACAATAATCGTTCATCGTTTGACTCAGAAAGTGAACGATTTTTTCAAACGATTATCGTTAAACGATATCGTTTAACGATAATCCTACAAAAAATCGTTGTGTGTATGCACCTTTACACATTGTCGTTGCACAAACTGCAAATCACAGTGTCACACTGTCCACATAAATTTATTACATGCATTTAAAGTGTTTATTAAACAGTTCCAGAAAATCAGGATATTCTGAAAGGGTCATGTGCACTGTTACATATACCACACATTAATCAGCTGCTAATGAAATAATTATCATTCTAAAAACTAAATTAAGATTTTATATGAAGGCTTTCCATTTGTATTCATAGTTGATGCTACAGGAGCCCCAAAACACCTAATTTATACATCCAATATATTTTTAGTTGAAGTAATTGTTTGTTAAAATTACCTCCCTTGTAAATGCAGTAAAGTGTGTGTGGGTGGGTGTGTGAGAGAGGAGAGGGCAGAGGTTTTTGTTTTAGTACTTATATACCCTGCCCAATCCATGTGCGCTGTGTCCCTACTCCTCATTACAGTGAGTCTCTCATGTCCATAATAATCCAACAAGGGCTTCAATAAAGATACACTGTGTATTTGTTTGATCACCCACAAATGTGCCCTATTTACTACAATCTGCATTTCAAATGCGGTTGTAGTGTTATATTTTCACCTAAATTTGCATTGTGAATTTAGGAAATATCACAGGAATTTATCAATCATCCATTGCAGGGACAGAGCTTGCGATAAAGCTCTGCCCCTGTGAATCCCCTCCCCAGTCTTCTCACAGTATTTTCTCCCAAAATACAGTGAGGTGTTCGCGCATGTGCCGCCGCACCCCCACCGTGCTCACTTACACTTACCTCGGTGATCCGGGGAAGTCCTCCTCCCTCTGGGGCTCCAGTCAGCTGGTCTCCCGGCTCCTGAACTGTTACCCCGGCACCAGGGTCACAGTGCAGGAGCCTGGAGACCAGCTGACCACAGCCCCAGAGGACCTCAGCGGAGCACCAAATTTTTTCTCCAGTGATCAGCCTGTGGTCTATGTAGACCAGTGTTCGCAAATACGCGCTATAGCACGTATTTTACTCGGAAATGGACACAGGGGACTCACTTTTTCAAAAGGGGTGGGTCCCCGGGGAAGCGCTCCACCGGGATTGGCTACTTGTAAATTGATTGACAGCTCCCTGGCCCAGCAGCAGGGACTCCCTATTGCTGATGGGCGGGGTTGACGAGCGGAGTCTGGTAACCCCAGGGAGGAGCAGAACGCGGGCGGCAGACAGTAGTCCGCAGCCGTTGCCACGTCCGCGCTGCCCCCCTGCTATTCCCCTAGCTGCAAGAAGCCTTCAGAGGTTCAGCAGCTGAGCTGGAGCAAAGCCAAGGTGGCACTCTTCTCTTCAGGAGATTCCACCAAGCGGGCGGCTGAGGTATGGCCTTTGTCCCCGGGCAGGCAGCAGCATAGCGGGAATGCGGTGCCAGGGAAGAGGAGAGCGGGGAGTGTGCCAGAGTGCAAGCCGGGGAGCTGGGCGATGCCAGAGCAGGAGAACCTGCTGCAGCCCGCTGAGGTGAGAAAGGGGAGGGAGCTGCCAGTGCTGGGACCAGGGCTCCATGGTACCCCCCTCTAACCCCCGGCCGGTCTTTGAATTGAAACACTCGCAAAAGGAGCAGCCAATCAGAGGCGGGAGCGTAACAGGCTGTGTGTACATGTGACCACCTACCCTGTGCAGCAGCAGCCAGTAACCTCAGCTTGCTGGCCCAGGGGCCGGTGTGACCCCTCCGGCAGAGATGTGATCATGGAGTCTGGGACTGCAGGAGGACAGTGCCCGGGAGGAACCAATAACCAGGTGACTGATACCGTGTGCTGCCATAATATACTTCTGTACCAGCTGTGCCCCCCCCTCCTAGGAAGACCAGGAGGTTCACCACGATGCTTCCCTCACCCCCTGCAGTGCCAGGCTGTGCCCCACTCGTGCCCAGCAATGCCAGGCTGTGTCTCTCACCCCCCTGTGATGCTAGGCAGTGCACTACTCAACCCCTCCTCCCTTACCTGTGATGCAAGGTTGTGCACCACTACACCTTATCCCCATCCTATCCCCAGCACTGCATGCCGCTAATACCCTCCTTGCCCCGTAGTACTGCCCCATCTGCTATCTACACTTATCCCCTCCCTACTTCCAGTACTGCCTGCCCCTAACCTCTTCCTTACCCCATAGTACTGCCCCAGCTATCTACCCTCATCCCCATCCTATCCCCACCACTACATGCCCCTAAACCCCTCTTTGGCCCCTAGTACTGCCCCAGCTATCTACACTTATCCCCACGCTATCCCCAGCATGGCGTGCCCCTAACTCCCTCTTTGCCCCCCAGTACTGATCCAACTGCTATCTACACTTAACCCCTTTCCTACTGCAACATGCTTGTACCCCCCTCTACCCCCTCCCTGCACCAACTGCTCCCTGCCCTTACACCCCTCTACTCAAACTGTTGTGCCCAGCACTGTTCCAACTGCTTCCTGCCCTCACCCCCTCCCTACCCACAGCACTGTCTGCCCTTAACCCCCTCTACCTCCCAGCTCTATCACAACTGCTTCCTACACTTAACCTCCTCTACCCCAACTGATACCTGCCCCCAGTACTGTTTCAACTGCTGCCTCCCTCACCCCCTCTCTGCCCACAGCACTGCACCTGTTGGCCATGTAAGATCAAGGCAATGTAATTATAAGCTTTATCCGTACTGTAATATGAGTGACTTCCCATGATCTATGTGTAGGGCATGTGGGGTGGTCTGATGCTACTGTATATGGCGAGCTCAAAAGCAAAATATGTGATGGGACCCAGAAACTCTGGAGTAGGACCCCAATTTGTGAAAGTGAGGGGTCCCTGGGACCCACAATTTTTTTAGCTGAGCGCGATCACTGTAGACCATGCAGGTGATCACAGGGGGCCGGCTCTGCCTGGCCTGCAGACCAGGGGAAAAGCCCTGATAATGCCATCAGGGCTTTCCTGCTTAAGTTTTTACAATATATTTTTAGTGAATCTCATTCAGATCACATTTTCCATTACAAGTATGGGAAATGCGATCTGCATACTAAAAATATGCGAATTAAAAGGCATGAAAACTACTCTAATTGTCCTTTAATAAATTTATGTGATACTAAAATAATGTGAAAAGGGTGTAAACCCTCTGAGGTGGTTTTATCTGATCCAGCCCCAGCTCACAAAATTCTGGCACCGTCACAAGGGTGGCGCCATTTTATTAGGCTCTGGCAACACAGAAGGATGAACCACATTACAGGGGGTGCCATGTGTACACAGCTGAAACATATACATATTTTATTTAATAAATAAAATTCTATAATGGTTCTCACCTAAACTGCTGGAGGTCCTGTGGCCAGGTTAGTGTCTCCCCGGTCTATTAAGTAGCTGGAATTGACTAGTCTGGTAATACAAGTTCTACGAATTAGTGTTAAAATTAATAGTGGCTACTTTTTGGCTGACCCTCGAGGAGGGGACAGCCAGGGCAGTGGTGATGTGGGGGTGGAGTCGGCTAGCGATAGGTGCGGGGAGCGTGCTTTAGCAATTACATCGAGGCCCCAACGCCCTCTATGGAATGCCGCAATTACAGACAGGGCCACAATGATGCGTTTCGGCAAGAAGTATGTAATCAAGCTGCCCAGCAGTTGGCACGGGCATCCTCTGAGAGACTTGCCTAACCTTGTGAGCACCGGGGAGAGGCACCCGAGATTTAGAAGTCTCCCGGAAGTACGATTATTACCAATGTTGGAAGTAGATCTTCCAATTTCCAGAATAAAAGTGCCATTTAAAGAATACAAATTCTACTAGGTTTTGAGATGTATATTGTCTTCAGGACAACTAATATTGATGCAACCAAAGTCCACGTTGCGAAAACGTCCAATAATCATAGCATTGACTTATATCTATCCTTACACTAAAAAGACTTCACATAAAACAGAGTTAAAAAATATTCATCAAGTTCTTCTTCCTAGTGGATTGTTTGATTCAGGTGAAATCCCACCGTGTGTAATATTTTTTCCCTGTGACATTTGAGGAAGCCTAAAAAAGGCGCAAAATGAAACCTTACCAGCAAATAAATAACAATAATTCCTGTAAATAATGTACCTTCGAGAACAACTACTCTGAGTGAATTAACTAGACAACGTGACATGTCAGCATCCTTTCAACACAATCCGTTTTAACGAGAGTTCTATGTTCCACAGACCTGGCATTTTAATAGCACATCACTGGTTTTATAACAGAAACTCAGAAAGTTAGTGAAACTCCAAATCATTGAGACTCACTGTAAATCAATAAGCCTTGGCTTGTTGGAGGACAAGGATGATGGACTATTTGGAACATGTGCTTGACAGTTATTTATTTTTATCTCAGCCCCAAGTGCGTTTTGAGTTATCCTGGCAATAATGAATGCAAGGTAGAGTACAAGAAGGGATATTATACCCGCTTTGAGAATTGTTATTACAGGTTGAGTCTCCCATATCCAAATATTCCGAAATACGGAATATTCCGAAATACGGAATATTTTCCGCATGACTGAGATAGTGAAAACTTTGATTTTTGATGGTTCAATGCACACAAACTTTGTTTAAGGCACAAAATTATTAAAACTGAAGTATAAAATGACCTATAGGCTGTGTGTATAAGGTGTATATGACACATAAATGAATTTCATGTATGTACACACACTTTGTTTGAGGCACAAAATTACTGAAAATATTGTATAAAATTACCTTCAGGCTGTGTGTATAAGGTGTATATAAATCATAAATGCATTCTGTGTTTAGATTTGGGGCCTATACCTAAAACATTTCAATATGGTATGCAATTATTCCAAAATACGGAATATTCCGATATCCAAAATACCCCTGGTCCCAAGCATTTTGGATATGGGAGACTCAACCTGTATTAGGAAGTAGTAAGAGGGCTATGGATATACAATATATAGGGGGTGCTACCACAAATAAAAATTCAGTACTCTTAATTTTTCGGTATTCTCCATTTTTCAACTTGTAGTGATGTTGTTCTGTTTATTATTCAATATCTGCAAAAATAAAAGACAAATTGTGCTGTCATTTTTCACAGCGTACTACCAAGACCTCTAGAAGATACTGTACATACAGAAAATCAATATGGGGCGACATCTACTACATCAGGACACGCAGTTCTGGTCCACCCTTGTATAAATATATATATATATATATGTACAGTGTATATATGTATAACAATAAAAACCTGAGGGCGTTATAAGCAATCAAGTTGAACATTACTTTATAAACAACCAGTAACTGGATTTGAATGGTTCATATCTTGAAGGTAATTAAAGTTCTTCCTTAAAAATTATATGATTCCATAGATCAGTGTATAGACGTTTTCTTCACTGATCAAATCAAATAAAGTGTCCTGTAAGTCCTGGGCACGCCCCCAAGTGTGACAAATTGACATGCCCCTCCCAGCCGGCCACACCCCCTCTTCACCTTCATCGTGCGCATACACTCCCTGCCGGCACCCCCATCCCTGCCCGCACTCTAGCAGGAACACTAAAAAAGTCTGCCACCTTTCTTCAGTCTATGTGGATGGACTGTCTAGAAGGACAATTTTACATGCTGTGCATATACTCAAGGGTGTACATCTATATTTATTTGGACCTAAAGGGTTGAATGTATTGCAGATTATCTTCTGATGTAGAACAGATCATATTTCCAGACTCACCTTGATTTAAATGCTCTTCAAAAATAGAAACCATATAGGAAGGACCTGCAGGACTGGAGTAAGCCTGACCAATTGGAGCTGTCCTCGGCCTAATAAAGATAGTTTGTGTTTGTTAAGGTTTCTTATCCACTGGCTATATTTCTGTAAATTCCACAATCTGCGTATGTGGTAACTGTATAATGTTTGGGGTGCACTAGTGTGGCTGGCGACCTCTTTCACTATCCAACCTCCTGATCATAAATACAAGTCCAAGCGGTCTGCTTGAGAAGCTACTGCTCCAATGAGGTGCAGGACCCAGCACTGGTCCCCTGGCGTGACGGTTGTGCTCCCAAATTTTGTCTCTCAGAGGCCTCTTAAAAGCCAGCCACCTGTTAATATGAACAAAATACATCAGTACAGTGACCAACTGTGACACTAAAGCTCAAGTCGGCCTAGAACACACCTGTCACTCCAATTTGTCCCAGAAGTTCTCAATGGGGTTAAGATCTGGACTCTGAGCTGGCCAGTCCATCCGGGTTATTGAATTTTCTATATACCAGTCCAGCATCGCCATAGAAAAATGACAGGTGGCACTGTCGTTCTGATAAAAACATTTGTCGTTTCCGTAGAACTGCAAGTGCATGGACCTCCCTACGATGTGTTCTTGTTGAAACCGTCACATTAGTGGCCATTTGGAACTTGTATGCAATGGTATTCATGGTAAGAACATCGATTGCGTGGGGGTATCATATATATATATATATATATATATTAGGGGTGTGCACCGGCCACTTTTCGTGTTTTGTGTTTTGGTTTTGGATCTGGATCTTTCTTCGTGTTTTGGATCTGGATTGGTTTTGCCAAAACCACCCTTCCGTGTTTTGGGTTCTGGGTTTTGTGTTTTGGATCTGTATTTTTTTTTGAAAAAGCATAAAAACAGCTAAAATCACAGAATTTGTTGGTTTCTCTGCTCCTATGCTATTATTAACCTCAATAACCTTAATTTCCACTCATTTCCAGTCTATTCTGAACACCTCACACCTCACAATAGTGTTTTCATGTCCAAAAGGTTGCACCGAGGTAGCTGGATGACTTATGCTAAGCGACACGAGTGGGCGGCACAAACACGTGACCCATCTAGGAGTGACACTGCAGTGGCAGACAGGATGGCAGTTAGAAAAACTAGGCCCCAAACTGTACATAATGCAAAGAAAAAAAAGAAGTGCAAGATGGAATTGTCCTTGGGCCCTCCCACCCACCCTTATGTTGTATAAACAGGACATGCACACTTTAACAAATCAATCATTTCAGCGCCAGGGTCTGCCACACAACTGTGGCTGAAATGATTGGTTCGTTTGGGCCCCCACAAAACAAGCTGGCAATTAATGTGTCCCTGCACAAACTGGCTCTACGGAGGCAAGATGTCATCCTCATCCTCCTCATCCACCGATTCCTCACCCTCTTCAGTGTGTACATCCTCATCCTCACAAAGTATTAACTCGTCCCCACTTGAATCCACCACCACAGGTCCCTCTGTACCTTCTGGAGGCTGGTCTCCCTGGAAGAGCTGATAATTCATTTTGATGAACATCATCTTCTCCACTGTGGAAGCAACCTCCTACGCCTTTCGCTGACAAGGTTCCCGGCTGCACTAAACACTCTTTCGGAGTACACACTGGAGGGGGGGCAACTCAGGTAAAATAGAGCCAGCTTGTACAGGGGCCTCCAAATTGCCTCTTTTTCCTGACAGTACAGGTATGGACTGTCTGACATGCCTACTTGGATGCTGTCACCGATGTAATCCTCCACCATTCTGTCAATGGTGACAGTATCATATGCAGTGACAGTAGACATGTCAGAAATTGTTGCCAGGTCCTTCAGTCCGGACCAGATGTCCAAACTTGGTCCTGCCTGCCCTGCATCACCGCCAGCGGGTTGCTTAGGATACCTAAGTTTTTTCCTGGCAGCCCCAGTTGCGGGAGAAAATGAAGAAGGAGCCGTTGACGTGTCACGTTCCGCTTCAGCTGACAGTGTGTTCACCAGCAGGTCTTTGCACCTCTGCAGGCTTGTGTCGGCCGGAAAGAGAGACACCACATAGGCTTTAAACCTAGGATCAAGCACGGTGGCCAAAATGTAGTGGTCTGATTTCAACAGATTGACCACCCTGGAATCCTGGCAAAGCGAATGAAGGGCTTCATCCACAAGTCCCACATGCCGAGCGGAATCGCTCCGTCTTAGCTCCTCCTTCACTTTCTCCAGCTGCTTCTGCAAAAGCCTGATGAGGGGAATGACCTGACTCAAGATGGCTGTGTCTGAACTGACTTCACGTGTGGCAAGTTCGAAGGGCTGGAGAACCTTGCACAACACGGAAATCATTCTCCACTGCGCTTGAGTCAGGTGCATACCCCCTCCTTTGCCTATGTCATAGGTGGATGTATAGGCTTGTATGGCCTTTTGCTGCTCCTCCATCCTCTGAAGCATATAGAGGGTTGAGTTCCACCGCGTCACAACCTCTTGCTTCAGGTGATGGCGGGGCAGGTTCAAGAGTGTTTGCTGGTGCTCCAGTCTTCGGCACGCAGTCGCTGAATGGCGAAAGTGGCCAGAAATTTTTCGGGCCACCCAAAGCGTTTCCTGCACGCCCCTGTCGCTTTTCAGAAAATTCTGCACCACCAAGTTTATTGTGTGAGCAAAACATGGGACGTGCTGGAATTTGCCCAGATGTAATGCCCGCACAATATTGATGGCGTTGTCAGATATCACAAATCCCCAGGAGAGTCTAAGTGGGGTAAGCCACTGGGCGATGATTTCCCTCAGTTTCTCTAAGAGGTTGTCGGCGGTGTGCCTCTTACTGAAACCGGTGATACACAGCGTAGCCTGCCTTGTAACGAGCTGGCGTTTCTGAGATGCTGCTACTGGTGACGCTGCTGCTGTTGCTGCGTAAGGTGATACATCTACCCAGTGGGCTGTCACAGTCATATAGTCCTTAGTCTGCCCTGTTCCACTTGTCCACATGTCCGTGGTTAAGTGGACATTGTGTACAACGGCATTTTTCAGGACACTGAGGACACTTTTTCTGACGTTTCTGTACAGTCTCGGTATCGCCTGCCTAGTGAAGTGGAATCTAGACGGGATTTGGAACCGGGGACACACTACCTCCATCAATTGTCTAAATCCCACTGCACTAATGGCGGATACCGGACGCACGTCTAACACCAACATAGCAGTCAAGGCCTCAGTTATACGTTTTGCTTCAGGATGACTGCTGTCGTACTTCATCCTCCTCGCTAAGGACTGTTGGAGGGTCAATTGTTTAGTAAAAGTAGTGGTGTTCCTACTTCCTCTCTGGGATGATGAACGACTCCCAGCAGCAGCAACAGCAGCAGCAGTAGGCATAGCAATGCAGGATCCTCCAGAGGAATCCCGGATAGGAGAGTCAGTCATGCCAGTGACATGGCCTGCAGGACTACTTCCGATCCTGACTAAGGAGGAAATTGACGAGGAGGGAGTTGACGGTGTGGTTTGCAGGCGCTTGGATACAACAGGACAATGGGATTTAGGTGTCCCTGGACTGCTTACGGTCTTAGCCAAAGTTTCTGATCTTGACAGTAACTTTTTATGAACGCGCTGCAGGTGCCGTATAAGGGAGGATGTTCCTAGGTGGTTGACGTCCCTACCCCTACTTATTTCACCTTTACATATGGTACATATGGCAAGACAGTTGTTGTCCGGATTTGGATAGAAATATTGCCAGACCAAAGAGGTGGAATGTCTTCTGCCCAGGCATGACCGTGATGGGCTTTTTCATCCCACGGACAACAACTGTCTCCCCCGGAGCCTGATTTAAACAAACCACATCACCATCAGAATCCTCCTCGCCAACTTCCTCCTCAGCGCCAGCTACACCAGTATCCTCATCCTGTTGTACTTCAACAGTGACATCTTCAATTTGCATATCAGCAAGTGGACTGTGGGTGCTCCTTTCAGCACTTGCAGGGGGCGTGCAAATGGTGGAAAGAGCCACCTCTTCCCGTCCAGTGCTGGGAAGGTCAGGCATCGCAACCACCACCACACTTGGACTCTCCTTGGGGATTTGTGATATCTTCTTAGAAAGCACAGTTCTTCGCTGTGCTTTTGCCAGCTTAACTCTTTTGATTTTTTTAGTGGGAGGAGGGCTTCCATCGTCATGTGAAGCTGAACCACTAGTCATGAACATACTAGGGATCGACCTTAGCCGTTCCTTGCCACTCCGTGTCGTAAATGGCATATTGGCAAGTTTACGTTTCTCTTCAGCTGATTTAAATGTCTTTTTCAAGGTCATTTTCCTGAACTTTGCCATTTTTTGATTGTATGTGCCCTCTACTATGACATTGGGCATCGGCCTTGGCAGACGACGTTGATGGCATGTTATCGTCTATGTCATGACTAGTGGCAGCAGCTTCAGCACTAGGAGGAATTGGTTCTTGATCTTTCTCTATTTTATTTTTATCGGAGAAAGTTTGGTCCTCCATTTATGTTATATCGATTTGATATATACGTGCGGCTAAACACAGAAAATAATTTTTTTTTTGGTTTGGACTGGAGTATACTTTGTGGGTTACAGCACCCTTTAACGGTCAAGCCAGCCGGCCCTTTACTTATGACACAGGCGCACTCTTGGCACTACTTTGTTGATGCACGTGCGGCTACTGCGCACACAATTCACAAACACAGAAAATAATTTTTTTTTGGTTTGGACTGGAGTGTACTTTCGGGGGTTACAGCACCCTTTAACGGTCAAGCCAGCCGGCCCTTTACTTATGACACAGGCGCACGCTTGGCACTACTTTGTTGATGCACGTGCGGCTACTGCGCACACAATTCACAAACACAGAAAATAATTTTTTTTTTGGTTTGGACTGGAGTGTACTTTGGGGGTTACAGCACCCTTTAACGGTCAAGCCAGCCGGCCCTTTACTTATGACACAGGCGCACGCTTGGCACTACTTTGTTGATGCACGTGCGGCTACTGCGCACACAATTCACAAACACAGAAAATAATTTTTTTTTGGTTTGGACTGGAGTGTACTTTCGGGGGTTACAGCACCCTTTAACGGTCAAGCCAGCCGGCCCTTTACTTATGACACAGGCGCACGCTTGGCACTACTTTGTTGATGCACGTGCGGCTACTGCGCACACAATTCACAAACACAGAAAATAATTTTTTTTTGGTTTGGACTGGAGTGTACTTTCGGGGGTTACAGCACCCTTTAACGGTCAAGCCAGCCGGCCCTTTACTTATGACACAGGCGCACGCTTGGCACTACTTTGTTGATGCACGTGCGGCTACTGCGCACACAATTCACAAACACAGAAAATATATTTTTTTTTGGTTTGGACTGGAGTGTACTTTCGGGGGTTACAGCACCCTTAACGGTCAAGCCAGCCGGCCCTTTACTTATGACACAGGTGCACGCTTGGCACTACTTTGTTGATGCACGTGCGGCTACTGCACACACAATTCACAAACACAGAAAATAATTTTTTTTTTGGTTTGGACTGGAGTGTACTTTCGGGGGTTACAGCACCCTTAACGGTCAAGCCAGCCGGCCCTTTACTTATGACACAGGCGCACGCTTGGCACTACTTTGTTGATGCACGTGCGGCTACTGCGCACACAATTCACAAACACAGAAAATATATTATTTTTTTAGCACTTGGGGGGAGCACCCCTGATGGACAGAGCACCCCCTGGACAACACTACAGCACTCCTTTAGGACTGGGACACTGCACAGGACTTTGGAGTGGACACAGCCCCTATGGAGAACTGACTGCACAACACAGTCCAGCCAGCCCCTATGGACTTTGAAGTAGTGGACACAGCCCCTATTAACAACAGCAGCACAGCACAACACAGCCAGCCCCTATGAACTTTGAAGTAGTGGACAACAGCAGCACTACACTACACTACACTACACAGCCCTAACTCCCACCCTCCCTCTTCACTGTCCACAGCCGAGTGAGAAAATGGCGCCGACGCGGGTACCTTATATAGGATCCAAAACCCGCGAGACTCGGAAGGCGGGATGATGACGTTTTGCCTCGATTTCAGATCCGAGTCAGGCGGGAAAAGTCGAGCCTGACTCGGATCGGACTCGGATCGGGGGGGCTCGGATTTCAGAAATCCGAACCCGCTCACCCCTAATATATATATATATATATATATATATATATATAAATAAATATATATATGTTCACTTTAGACAGGCAGCACACACCTTAAGCTCCATAGTTAGGAATGCCTAGTGTAACACCCCAAATTGGTGGAATGTCAGTGAATGGATCATACCTGTTTTTCTGGGATCTGCTTAGGAATGGATCGCAGGACAGATCAGGGCCGTTCCTCTTTTAGGCTCCTCCTACCATGGCAGAGAGACAGGAGAATCCCCTGGACCCAGCAAAGTAATGACACTCTTTAAAAGTGACATTAGTTTTATTATGCTGGAATACTAAGTCACACTAGTAAGGTATTGGGTAAAGGTTAACATGCAACGGTGCAGTACACAATATCAAGTACGAATACAGTGGCTTAAGTCTTTGAGTTATTGTCTCTTTAATCTTCCCTGTACAGGCTCTCGTCGGTGCACATACTGTAAGCATAAAGGAGATGCAGGAGTAGCTGTGCTGTCCCTGTAAATGTGGCCACTCAGAACATGCACTGTGGTACACTGGTGTTAGCACTATAATGCTGTCTCTTTCACTGCACTGGGTGCAATAAAGCTTGTTGCAGTACTTAGCTCTCACTGAGGCAGGGGTTCCGGACTATAGACAGACAGTAATTAGTTAGACAATGTCTAGATAGACACCAGATGTTAGACAGTTAATACTTAGACAAGGATAAAAGTTCGACACAGACAAAAGTCAGACACACTAAAGTTAGACATGTAAAAAGTTCAACAGTTACAAAAGATCGACAGGGTCAAAAGTTCGACATGAAAAAGATCAACACAAAAATGGTCGACACATATTTAAAAAAAAAAATTTAGGATTAGGGTTAGGTTTTGGGTTAGGCACGTACTGGAGGGTTAGGCACTTCCCTCCACGGTTAGGCACTTACCCAGACATTTAGGGTTAGGCACCAGGAGGGAGGGTTAGGCACCAAAGGGAGGGTTAGGGTTAAGATTAGGGCTAAAAAAAAAAAAATTGTCGACCATTTTTGTGTCGACCATTTTCATGTCAAACTTTTGTAGCTGTCAAACTTTTTACATGTCTAACTTTAGTGTATCTGACTTTCGTTTGTGTCTAACTTTTTTCCCTGTCTAACTATTGACTATCTAACATATAGGGCCAAATGTAATAGGGTGAGAGTTTAGAAAATGTGAGAGTTTAGCAGTAAACTCTCACATTGGTTGAGTTTTATCTTCAAAATGGGAAAACATCTGAATGAGATTTTAAATCGTGAGAGTTTTTTAAGTCTAAGTGCAAGTTCACTCTGTTGCTTTGTTTTTGGACTCTATTACATTGGCAAAGTTTAAAAAGTGTCAGAAACTCTCACTTTTCTAAACTCTCACCCTATTACATTTGGCCCATGGTGTCTATCTAGACATTGTCTAATTACTGTCTATCTCTTATACCACACCCCTGAGGCAGCAGGTACACTGACCCAGTGCTATAACCTTGTCCTGTACTTTTGTGCACTGGGACTGTCCTTGTTGCAGAGAACGGAATCAGCTCCTGGGCTTTATTTCTCTATGTGCTCCCTCTCTCTCTCTGATGGCACAGGGTATGTTGGTTATAATTGCTGTAGATTTGTGTAAGTTCGGGCAATGGTTACTCACTGTGTCTCTCTTTACAGCAATAGCAGACTCTCTGTTACTGATATCTACAATTGTCAGATTCTGCAGGAAGCTCTGCCCTCTGTCCGCTCTCAGCACAGACCAGTCTGTCTCTGGAGATCCTCTCAGGCAACGCAGCTTGGTTCACCACTGCAGCTCTCCTCAGATATCACGTGTGTCCGTAAACTCAGCCTCTGCTCACCAACATGCTGTCTTTCTCTCAGTCTTATACAGGACTCACTGGGCTTCTCTAGCTCCGCCCCAAACAGCCTCTCTTTAGTTTCCCTCCTAAAGCTGGCAGAACCATCTATAGGGGATCAGCAGTGTCCTAACTCCTGGCTATTAACCCCTTCCATGCAAGGTAAAACACTGCTGGTTTGGGGGTATCACATGCCTCCAGGCTTAAATGTTGCGTGTCCTCATGCAAATAACTTGTTCAAAAAAATCTTTACGCACAATCGATAATGCCATTGGCAAGCAATATATAACGGCACATTAAGGCATATCAATTTTCCACACCAAATATACATTCCAGCAAACATATACACAAGGACAACTGCATGAAATAAACATTGTATATACAACAGGTTATCACAAGTGGATTACTCCGGGTACCTTAAGGGCGCAACCCCTTGGGTGCTGCGTTCCGACCTTCTGACTTCAACATCAGGGGCACCACTTTCTGGCTGGGCAGTTGCCAAAGGGGGGTCAGGTCTGACCTCTATCGCTTCCACTACAGGTGAGTCAGGAGCTATGCGCATTACTGTATGGAGTGGGACTGAGCTACACATGAACATTAGGAGCTCAGTCGGGTCATCAAGTGGTATACCCCCCGAGGATCCCCATCCCTCTCTGCCATAGGTTCTCCATCTTCCTGCGGTGCACGGTACACGGTTTCAGTTGGTCCCAGGGTACAGTGCTGAGACGGCCATCTTTCCTCTGGATTTGGTAAGTGTACAGACCATCAGCTGGGATCCTCACTACGGTATAAGGAACATCACCCCACATGGCATCCAGCTTGCTCATTCGATGGTTTTCCCCTTCCAAACTTTGTCGCCCACTTGCAACATTACTGGCCTTGCGTCAGCATTATAGTTCCTCTCCTGATGGGTGTGCACCACTTCCCTTCTCTTTTCCACAATCTGTCTGGCAGTCACAATTTGATGTTGGTGTTCCTGAACCCACTCTGTCTGCGGGGTGATGGGTTCATCTACTTCGGTTGTTAGCTCCAGGTCTTTTGGAAGTTTGCCCTGTCTCACAAACATTAGGTAGAAGGGTGTAAAGCCTGTCAAACAGTGTTTGATGTTGTTGTACAGTTACGTCAACTCTGGTAGAATGCTGGGCCACAGAGTACGTTTTCTCAGCTGAGAGGCTTTGAAACATACCGAGCATGGTCTGGTTTGCCCTCTCAGAGGCCATTCCCTTTGCGGCTGGTATGCTGTAGTTCAGAGTTTACGACATCCATACATGGGAGCAGAGCTCTTGAAACAACTGTGACTCAAACGCTGGTCCTTGATCTGTCAGGATCCGTTCTGGGTACCCGTAGAGTCAGGCAAAGTGCCTGATGAATAGCTCGGCTGTTGTCTTTGCGGTTAGATCACGTGCTGGAATCACCACCAGAAACTTGCTATAATCATCCGTTTTGGTTAGGGCATATTGGAACCCGGTGGAACTATGCTCAAGTTTCACATGATCAAGGGCGACTAGTTCAAGTGGACGGCTACTTGGTATCGGATGGAGAGGGTCTTTCTGAGTGGACTCAGCTGGGCGGTTTAGGTTACAGCTCACACAGTCTCTGCACCATTTTTCAATGTCGGATCTCATCCCCATCCAGAAATATCTTCTCCATAGTGTTGTTTCTGTTTTTCGGATCACGAAGTGGCTGGACTGGTCATGGTAGGCGTTAAGTAGGAAGTTGGCTCGTTCTTTTGGTACGACAATTTGATGGATAGCATGGTGGGTCCCGGGGTCAAGAGTAATTCGGACAACTAGTCCTTGTCGAATGTTAATTCGGTCGCAGTGTCTCAACAGCTTGACAAGCTAAAGTTCTGCCTTGGCTCTTTATGCACTGGTTAGTCGACTTTTTTGCAGGAGAAAGTTATGTAAGTCTTGTATCATGGGGCTCTGTTTCTGGATTTGCTCCCAGTCAAATCCAAGGTTATCCTGAAGACTCGGCTCCGGCAAGGGATCGGTTGTGGCGGTCACAGGGTCAGAAGTGACAATCGGTCTACAGCTTTGGGGTGGCGTGAACACCGGGGTCTCAGTATCTTCATCCCAGTCTTGTACTTCCTCGGCAACATCTGTGGTGGGTAGGTGAGACAGAGCATCTGCATTACCATTGGATTTTCCACTATAGTAGATTACTGTGTAGCGAAAGTTGGTGAGGTGTGACATCCATCTCTGCTCCATTGCTCCCAGATGGGCCATCGACAGATGTGCCAGCGGATTGTTATCTGCTATGATAATAAATGGGGTGGCAGTCAAAAAATTCTTGAATTTCTCCATGACGGCCCAGATGAGGGCCAGCAGCTCCAATTTGAGGGCTGTTTCTTTCCATTTTCCTCAGGCCTCGGCTGGCATATGCAATTACCCTTTCATGTCCATCCTGCACTTGAGTAACTCACAGTGGCTGGCATCAGTGTAGACCTGGAATGGCTTCTTATAATCGGGATAGGCCAAGAGTGGTGCTTCGATCAACGAGGATTTAAGCTGTTCAAATGAAGCTTGCTGTTCCTCTGCCCAGATGACCAAAGACATACTTCATCTCTCCTGACCGGTCTTGCCATGCAGAAGCTCATGGAGCGGGCCGCCACCTTTGCGAAGTGCTCAATGAAGCGCCTGTAGTAACCGACGAACCCCAGGAGGCTGCGCACATCCTTGACAGTTCTGGGTACAGGCCAGTCCCGCACCACCCAAATGTTCTCAGGGACTGGTTTCACCCCTTTGGTGCTGACAATGTGCCCAAGATATTGCATCTTCGGTTTCAGCAGGTGGCACTTAGATGGTTTCAGCTTAAGGCCACATTTGGTCAACTGAGTGAAGACCTCTTCCAAATGCCTCAAAAGATCTTCATAGGTCTTCAAGAAGATGATAACATCATATAAATACAGCAATACCATTTTGAAATTCCGATGTCCAAGACAGTGCTCCATGACCCGTTGAAAGGTGGCCGTGGCATTGCAGAGTCCAAACGGCATCCTGTCGAGCTCAAACAGGCCCATCAGGGTTGTGAATGCTGTCTTCTCCCGATACTCGGGGGCCATTGGAATCTGCCAGTATCCGTTGGTCAAGTCTATGGTCGAAAAATAGACTGCAGTTTTCAGAGCTGTCAGGGATTCCTCAATCTGAGGTAGCGGGTATGCATCCTTATGCGTGATAGTATTCACCTTCCGGTAGTCGACACAGAAGCAGAGACTGCTGTCCTTCTTTTTTACAACAACTAGTGGTGTAGCCCATGGACTGTGGCTCACCCTGATCATGCTGGCCTCCTTCATCTCATAGAATATGCCTCACACTGGCTAGTACATGGCAGGTGGAAGTGGCCAATGCCTCTCCTTGAGTGGTGGGTTAGATCCAGTAGAAATGTGGTGCTGTACCCCTTCCGCTCTCCCAAAGTTGGCTGGATGCTGGTTAAAGGCCTCAGCATTCCTGCGTACAACTTGGATTACCCCCTTGTGCTGACTTTCCGAGGTGTCGGTGTCTCCAATCTGCACTTCACTCCACCATGGAGTTTCAATAGTAGTCATTCCGGCTTGTCCAATCACCACCCCCTGCTGAGGCTAGTCTGAGTATGTCCTGGAATTCCACTAACACCACTCTCGCCACTGGTCAGTGCCGAAACAGTCAAATCAGGTAACTGTGTAGATTCAAGACGCAAACTGGAGCTCTTCCACGTTCCACTCTTGCCAACGTTCTTGCTACTGCAAATGGTTGTTGTCTATCAAAGTCACAGGCTTCAATGATGGCCTCATAGTCCTGCCCACCTGGTCCGATCCTGGCTTTGCACCATATCACATGCTCTGCATTGGGTCGAAGGATAATGGGCTGACTATCTGTGACTCGAGCCTTCCTGACTTCTCCCCTGGGATTTGTGAACTTCCTGTGTCCTTCCAACAGATGAACTGTCTGCTGCAGGGTCTTGCGCTCTCTAGGGGCCACAGACTGCATTTTGATCCTGAGGGCTTCTACTAGCTCCACTGGACAGTTCTTCAAAACATTCATCCCCAATACGACGGGAGGCATGTACTTGTTGTCTGCAGTCGTGATCAAACAGACTTGTTGATCAAGCTTCGCCTCGCCAATTGTTAGGGTTGCCTCCCAGTAGCTGCGGAATTTGATCTGTTGCCCGTTGCTGGCTAATAGGTGCAGCCATGTAGTGGGTGGAGCCAAGATATCTTTCTCATCCCAATGCTTCTGGAACTCAGAGAGTTGTATCATCGTCACCTGGGAGCCGGTATCCAAGAGAGCAGCCACTTCTACTCCGTTGACCCTTATCTTTAAGTGGGGACACTCGCCAACATACCAGGGCCACTCCTGTTTCGAAGGACATAATGGCGTGATTCTTCCCGAGGGTCGGTCCCATTCCTCGCGATCTTGTTGTTTAAAGGCTCGTCTTCACAATTTCACTCAATATGTCCACTTTGTTTTCAGCCTCGACATATGGGTGTTACGATCCCCTAGCAATTGCTAGGACCGAGATGGAGATTTTGGAGATACGAGGCACATCAAAGAACAGACAAAAGCAATATATCAAAATCATGGCAGTTTCAATAAGATCAGCTGCCAATCAGGCAGCACTAGGAGGAAACCTGTGAAGTCCTCTAATGTCTGGATCTCCTAGCAACCGGCAACCTAGAAACATGGTCAGGAGTAGGAGGAATACTGGCAGGAGACAAGTCCTGGACTGGACTTGTAACAATGGGTCTCCCTTGAGCATCGTACCGGTCGGTGGGGCATCGCCATGATCCCCGTGGGACATCCCAGGGTTGTCGATTCCTCCCACTTTGTTCACGGCGCCATCCTGCGCATTTGGTTTTAGCCTGTTCCAGTCATATCTCCCGAATCTCTTTCATCATCTCTGTGACAGCACTGGTGAGGGCCCTGATCGGATCCCGATTGACTTGAACTTGTTGAGTAACTGCTCCCCTAGACTTTTGGAATTCGGGCATCAGGTATGGGGTAGTTTCTCACTCTCAACTTGTTTCATGTCTGTGTTCTGTTTTTTTTTTTTTTTTTTTAATAAAGTGTTCTTTATTAATTTTTTATCATTTAAAACATATACAAAATAAAACATACACATACTAAACAGAATTAACATTCCACATACAATATTGTTAATCAACAAAATAATATAAAATAAAGAGATCACAGTATAAACTAAAATTAGGTCAACCTTACAAAATATATAGTCCGAGGGAGTGCATATCTCGACTCTATCCATCTAGTCCAAATACGGTCAAACTTAGACTCTGCTTTACGGGCAAGGTACAAATATTGCTCATGTTCCACAGTAGCATTAACTAAAGAAACCCACTCCTGAAATTCAGGCCCACTAGGAGCCATCCATGATCGAGCCAAACATACTTTTGACAGAGCACATAAATTAATAGCATATTGAGTGCTATAACGATCCAGCTCATCATCTTCTCCAGCCCCCAAACTAGAGAATTTTGGTGTAAGTACTGTAAAGGGAATACTGGTGTGAGACATAGCAGCCCTTACCTTAGTCCAAAATACCTGAATCACGAACATTCCCACAATAAATGCCAAAATGTGCCATGAATAATACATTTAGGACAGAGATCAGAGTGTCTACCTCCAAAATGTACCAATCTTACAGGGGTTAAATATGTTCTATATAAAATAAATAATTGTATCTGCTGAAAACGTATAGAAGCAGTAGCCTTGCATGGAAACCCTAAAGCTGACTCCCACTCCTCATCACTAAAAACACCGACCATAGATTCCCAACCACTACGCAGTTT
Source organism: Taudactylus pleione (assembly GCA_031769625.1). NCBI lineage: Eukaryota > Metazoa > Chordata > Amphibia > Anura > Myobatrachidae > Taudactylus > Taudactylus pleione. Next base: position 3,355,977 of record JAUIMM010000609.1, read on the forward strand.
GGCTAAACCATCCCCATGATGCGATGACATCATATAAGAGTACACAATTGACACTGACTTCTGAGGACCTAAAGATAACACAAATTCCTTTACTGGAGAATTGGAAATAGAAGGAGGAACATCCTGAAATTGGGCATTTAGGGCATGTCTGAGTTGCAAAAACCTATAGAAATATGTAGCCGGCAGATTAAATTCTTCCTTTAATTGAATAAAAGATTTCAAAACCCCATTTAAATATAACTGTCCAACTGTACCGATACTTCTTTTATCCCAAACCTGTCTAATAGAAAGAGTGTCCAATTCAGGGAACCGATGCGAACACCATAAGGGGGTGTCCGGATCAATCCCATCAAACTGGACTAGTGCATGAACCTCACGCCATATTCTAATTGCCTGGGCAAGTAGGGGAGGAGTACTCCTAGAAATCTTGCCACTTATCTAGGCCTGCAGTGGGGTGTGTTCCGACATTGCCTGCGACACAAAGAGAGTAAATAAGGAGTCAGCATGGCTGTCCTGCAACCAAGACCGAACATGAGCCAACTGTGCAGCATAGTAGTAGAATTGAAAATGCGGAAGGGCCATACCACCATTCACCCTGGGTCTAGTGAGAACATGAATTTTTAATCGGGGCCTCTTACCTACCCAAATAAGAGAAGAAAGCATACTATTTAATTTCCGAAATATAGGTGCAGAAATATATACTGGGGACTTGCAATATATAAAGAAATTTGGGTTGCAACACCATTTTTATCAGGTTCACTCTGCCCATTATTGTAAGAGGAAGCTTAGTCCAGGAATCAATCTGCTCCCTGAAATAAGAGAACAATGGCATTAAATTCAAATCTATAAAATCTCTTGATAGATTAGATATCCAGACCCCCAGATATTTAAATCTAGAAACCCAACAAAGAGGCAAAGGTATCTCAGGAGCAACAGGAAGAGCACCCCTTAATGTAATATAGAAGATTTACCCCAATTAGTAACAAGGCCTGAATAGCGGCTAAACTCTGCAAATACTTGGAGAACCACGGGCATGGCATCCCAATAATCCTTTAGGAACAAAAGTAAATCATCTGCGTACAAAGCTATTAAATGAACTCTAGTCCCCAGCTGCAATCCCACAACATCAGAATGAGCCCGCAGAATACATGCCAGTGGTTCTATTGTAAGGGCAAAAAGGGCAGGGGATAATGGACAACCCTGTCTCGTAACACAGAATAATAAAAATGGAGGGGAGATAAAACCATTAACAGAAACTCTAGCACTGGGTCTATAAGTTGTACCCGTTTGAGGAAAACAGGCCCCACCCCCCATACAATGCATAACCTCCCACAAATAGGGCCATTCCACTGAGTCAAAAGCTTTTGCCGCATTTAATGAGACAACTGAATTTGCTTCCTGCTCATGAGATGCCTACAAATGAGTGTAAAGATGTCTAATGTTTTTTGAGGTAGATTTACCTGACATGAAACCGGTCTGATCCGAATGCACTACAGAGGTAATAACCCGATTAAGTCTCAAGGATAACATTTTTGCAAGAATTATGGCATCAGTAGGGATCAGGGATATTGGTCTGTAGGCATCAGGGAATCTAGGATCCTTCCCAGGCTTTGGCAAGATAATTATGACAGCCTCCGACAAAGAGGACGGAAACACACCTTCCTCATACAAATCATTAAATAACTGAAACAATCTAGGAATAAATATCCCAGCACATTTTTTATACAATTCAATCTGTATTCTGTCATTACCTGGGGCTTTGCCACCAGGAAAGGACTTGATAGCAACCTCTAACTCCTCCAGGGTGAAGGCACAAGCATCAAGATAGGCTTGTGCCTCAGGTGACAATTATTAGTATTATTATCCTTTATTTATATGGTGCCACAAAGGTTCCGCAGCGCCTTACACAGTACATAATGAGCACACAAGAAAAACAGTTAATAGTAACTCAAAACAATGCAGGACAAGGACATGGTTTATAAACATAGCTGCATAACACAAGCAGCAGGACATGAGCAACCAGGTGTTAGGTGTCATTGTGGGGAGTTAGGAGTAAATTATACTATAGGTGGAGGAGAAGCACGTGAGGGATGAGGGCCCTGCTCGTGAGAGCTTACATTCTAAAGGGGAAGGTCAGACAGACAGGGGTGACACAGATGGGGTAGACAGTGAGGAAGGAGCATGGAGCAGTCGGTTAGGATATGTGCTGCGGAATGTGTATGTTTAAGATGACCTGATGTTATGTCAAGATTAAGTCCTTCATTCATCTGTCTCTATGACAGAAAATAGATTTTGATTATGTTATTTACATGAGAGATGTACAAAATAAAGTTGTAGCGCTTTAATTATTGTGTTACATTATAGCATCTAAATACATCCTGATAAAAATGGATATATTATGGAACTGTCCCACTAACTTGATACAGTAGTGACTACTTTAATCTAGGGGTGTGCACCGGCCACTTTTCGTGTTTTGGTTTTGGATCTGGATCTTTCTTCGTGTTTTGGATCTGGATTGGTTTTGCCAAAACCACCCTTCCGTGTTTTGGGTTCTGGGTTTTGGATCTGTATTTTTTTTTAAAAAAAGCATAAAAACAGCTAAAATCACAGAATTTGTGGGTTTTTCTGCTCCTATGCTATTATTAACCTCAATAACCTTAATTTCCACTCATTTCCAGTCTATTCTGAACACCTCACAATAGTGTTTTTATGTCCAAAAGGTTGCACCAAGGTAGCTGGATGACTATGCTTAACGATACGAGTGGGCGGCACAAACACGTGGCCCATCTAGGAGTGACACTGCACTGGCAGACAGGATGGCAGTTTGATTAACTAGGCCCCAAACAGTACATAATGCAAAGAAAAAAAAGAGGTGCAAGATGGAATTGTCCTTGGGCCCTCCCGCCCACCCTTATGTTGTATAAAGAGGACATGCACACTTTAACAAACCAATCATTTCAGCGCCAGGGTCTGCCACACGACTGTGGCTGAAATGATTGGTTCGTTTGGGCCCCCACAAAACAAGCTGGCAATTAATCTGTCTCTGCACAAACTGGCTCTACAGAGGCAAGATGTCGTCCTCATCCTCCTCATCCACCGATTCCTCACTCTCTTCAGTGTTGTGTACATCCTCATCCTCATAGAGTATTAATTCGTCCCCGCTGGAATCCACCACCACAGGTCCCTCTGTACGTTCTGGAGGCTGGTCTCCCTGGAAGAGTTGATAATTCATTTTTATGAACATCATCTTCTCCACATTTTGTGGAAGCAACCTCCTACGCCTTTCGCTGACAAGGTTCCCGGCTGCACTAAACACTCTTTCGGAGTACACACAGGAGGGGGGGGGGGGGCAACTCAGGTAAAATAGAGCCAGTTTGTACAGGGGCCTCCAAATTGCCTCTTTTTTTCCTGCCAGTACAGGTACGGACTGTCTGACATGCCTACTTGGATGCTGTCACCGATGTAATCCTCCACCATTCTGTCAATGGTGACAGTATCATATGCAGTGACAGAAGACATGTCAGAAACTGTTGCCAGGTCCTTCAGTCCGGACCAGATGTCCAAACTTGGTCCTGCCTGCCCTGCATCACCACCAGCGGGTTGCTTAGGATACCTAAGTTTTTTCCTGGCAGCCCCAGTTGCGGGAGAAAATGAAGAAGGAGCTGTTGACGTGTCACGTTCCGCTTCAGTTGACAGTGTTTTCACCAGCAGGTCTTTGCACCTCTGCAGGCTTGTGTCAGCCGGAAAGAGAGACAACACATAGGCTTTAAACCTAGGATCGAGCACGGTGGCCAAAATGTAGTGGTCTGATCTCAACGGATTGACCACCCTGGAATCCTGGCAAAGTGAATGAAGGGCTTCATCCACAAGTCCCACATGCCGAGCGGAATCGCTCCATCTTAGCTCCTCCTTCACTTTCTCCAGCTGCTTCTGCAAAAGCCTGATGAGGGGAATGACCTGACTCAAGCTGGCAGTGTCTGAACTGACTTCACGTGTGGCAAGTTCGAAGGGCTGGAGAACCTTGCACAACATGGAAATCATTCTCCACTGCACTTGAGTCAGGTGCATACCTCTTCCTTTGCCTATGTCATAGGTGGATGTATAGGCTTGAATGGCCTTTTGCTGCTCCTCCATCCTCTGAAGCATATAGAGGGTTGAGTTCCACCGTGTCACAACCTCTTGCTTCAGGTGATGGAGGGGCAGGTTCAAGAGTGTTTGCTGGCGCTCCAGTCTTCGGCATGCAGTCGCTGAATGGCGAAAGTGGCCAGAAATTTTTCGGGCTACCCAAAGCGTCTCCAGCACGCACTTGTCGCTTTTCAGAAAATTCTTCACCACCAAGTTTATTGTGTGAGCAAAACATGGGACGTGCTGGAATTTGCCCAGATGTAATGCCCGCACAATATTGGTGGCGTTGTCAGATATCACAAATCCCCAGGAGAGTCTAAGTGGGGTAAACCACTGGGCGATGATTTTTCTCAGTTTCTCTAAGAGGTTGTCGGCGGTGTGCCTCTTACTAAAACCGGTGATACACAGCGTAGCCTGCCTTGGAACGAGCTGGCGTTTCTGAGATGCTGCTACTGGTGACTCTGCTGTTGTTGCTGCGTAAGGTGATACATCTACCCAGTGGGCTGTCACAGTCATATAGTCCTTAGTCTGCCCTGTTCCACTTGTCCGTGGTTAAGTGGACATTGGGTATAACCGCATTTTTCAGGACACTGAGGACACTTTTTCTGACGTTTCTGTACAGTCGCGGTATCGCCAGCCTAGTGAAGTGGAATCTAGACGGGATTTGGAACCGGGGACACACTACCTCCATCAATTGTCTAAATCCCACTGCACTAATGGCGGATACCAGACGCACGTCTAACACCAACATAGCAGTCAAGGCCTCATTTATACGTTTTGCTTCAGGATGACTGCTGTCGTACTTCATCCACCTCGCTAAGGACTGTTGGAGGATCAATTGTTTAGTAAAAGTAGTGGTGTTCCTACTTTCTCTCTGGGATGATGAACGACGCCCAGCAGCAGCGGCAGCAGTAGGCGTAGCAATACAGGATCCTCCAGAGGAATCCCGGATAGGAGAGTCAGTCATGCCAGTGACATGGCCTGCAGGACTACTTCCGATCCTGACTAAGGAGGAAATTGACGAGGAGGGAGTTGACAGTGTGGTTTGCCAGCGCTTGGATACAACAGGACAAAGGGATTTAGGTGTCCCTGGACTGCTTACGGTCTTAGCCAAAGTTTCTGAACTTGACAGTAACTTTTTATGAACGCACTGCAGGTGACGTATAAGGGAGGATGTTCCTAGGTGGTTAACGTCCCTACCCCTACTTATTTCACCTTTATATATGGTACATATGGCAAGACAGTTGTTGTCCGGATTTGGATAGAAATATTGCCAGACCAAAGAGGTGGAATGTTTGGTCTTCTGCCCAGGCATGACCGTGATGGGCTTTTTCATCCCACGGACAACAACTGTCTCCCCCGGAGCCTGATTTAAACAAACCACATCACCATCAGAATCCTCCTCGCCAACTTCCTCCTCAGCGCCAGCTACACCAGTATCCTCATCCTGTTGTACTTCAACAGTGACATCTTCAATTTGCATATCAGCAAGTGGACTGTGGGTGCTCCTTTCAGCACTTGCAGGGGGCATGCAAATGGTGGAAAGAGCCACCTCTTCCTGTCCAGTGCTGGGAAGGTTAGGCAACCACCACCACACTTGGACTCTCCTTGGGGATTTGTGATATCTTCTTAGAATGCACAGTTCTTCGCTGTGCTTTTGCCAGCTTAGCTCGTTTGATTTTTTTAGCGGGAGGAGGGCTTCCATCGTCATGTGAAGCTGAACCACTAGTCATGAACATAGGGAAAGTGTCGTAAATGGCATATTGGCAAGTTTACGTTTCTCCTCAGATGATTTAAATGTTTTTTTTAAGGTCATTTTCCTGAACTTTGTCATTTGGGATTGTATGTGCCCTCTACTACGACATTGGGGATCGGCCTTGGCAGACGACGTTGATGGCATGTTATCGTCTATGTCATGACTAGTGGCAGCAGCTTCAGCACTAGGAGGAAGTGGTTCTTGATCTTTCCCTAATTTATTTTTATCGGAGAAAGTTTGGTCCTCCATTTATGTTATATTGATATATACGTGCGGCTAAGGCACACACACAGAAAATAATTTTTTATTTTTGTTGGAGAGTAGTGCACTTTACTTATGGGACACAGGCGCACGCTTGGCGCTGCTCCTTTGTTGATGCATGTGCAGCTACAGTGCACACAATTCACAAAGACAGAAAAAATTTTATTTTTTTATTTTTTGTGGAGCGCACTTTGAGGGTTCTACCACCCTTTAACAGACAGACGCACGCTTGGCGCTGCTGCTTTGAGGATGCACGTACAGTGCAGACAATTCACAAACACAGAAGAAAATGTTTTATTTTTGTTGGAGTGCACTTTGGGGGGTTACACCACCCTTTAATGGATGAGCCAACCAGCCCTTTACTTATGACACAGGCGCACGCTTGGCGCTACTTTGTTGTTGCACGTGCGGCTACTGCGCACACAATTCACAAACACAAAAAATAATTTTTTATTTTGTTTGGAGTGCACTTTGGGGGTTACAGCACCCTTTAACGGTCAAGCCATCCGGCACTTCACTTATGACACAGGCGCACACTTGACGCTACTTTGTTGATGCACGTTCGGCTACTGCGCACACAATTCACAAACACAAAAAAATATATTTTCTTATTTTTTTTGGAGTGCACTTTGGGGGTTACAGCACCCTTTAACGGACAAGCCAGCCGGCCCTTTACTTATGGGACACAGGTGCACGCTTGGCACTGCTCCTTTGTTGATGCACGTGCAGCCACAGTGCACACAATTCACAAACACAGAAAATATTTTTTTATTTTGTTTGGAGTGCACTTTGGGGGTTATACCACCCTTTAACAGACGAGCCAGCTGGCCATTTACTTCTAACACAGGTGCACGCTTGGCGCTACTTTATTGATGCACGTGCGCACACAATTCACAAACACAAAAAATAATTTATTATTTTGTTTGGAGTACACTTTGGGGGTTACAGCACCCTTTAACGGTCAAGCCAGCCGGCCCTTCACTTATGACACAGGTGCACGCTTGACGCTACTTTGTTGATGCATGTGCGGCTACTGCGCACACAATTCACAAACACAAAAAAATATATATTTTTATTTTTTTTGGAGTGCACTTTGGGGGTTACAGCACCCTTTAATGGACAAGCCATCTGGCCCTTTACTTATGGGACACAGGCGCACGCTTGGTGCTGCTCCTTTGTTGATGCACGTGCAGCCACAGTGCACACAATTCAACAACACAAAAAATTATTTTTTATTTTGTTTGGAGTGCACTTTGGGGGTTACACCACCCTTTAACAGACAAGCCAGCTGGCCCTTTACTTATGACACAGGCGCACGCTTGGCGCTACTTTATTGATGCACGTGCGGCTACTGCGCTCAGAATTCACAAACACTAAAAAATTATTTTTATTTTGTTTGGAGTGCACTTTGGGGTTTACAGCACCCTTTAACGGACAAGCCAGCCGGCCCTTTACTTATGGGACACAGGCGCACGCTTGGCGCTGCTCCTTTGTTGATGCACGTGCAGCCACAGTGCACACAATTCACAAACACAGAAAATATTTTTTGATTTTGTTTGGAGTGCACTTTGGGGGTTACACCACCCTTTAATAGACGAGCCAGCCGGCCCTTTATGACAAAGGCGCATGCTTGGCGCTACTTTGTTGATGCACGTGCGGCTACTGCGCATACAATTCACAAACAATAATTTTTTATTTTGTTTGGAGTGCACTTTGGGGGTTACAGCACCATTTACCGGTCAAGCCAGCCGGCCCTTCACTTATGACACAGGCGCACGCTTGATTCTACTTTGTTGATGCACGTGCGGCTACTGTGCACACAATTCACAAACACAAAAAAATATATATTTTTATTTTTTTTGGAGTGCACTTTGGGGGTTACAGCACCCTTTAACGGACAAGCCAGCCGGCCCTTTACTTATGGGACACAGGCGCACGCTTGGCGCTACTTTGTAGTTGCACGTGCGGCTACTGCGCACACAGGGCTTCATTCAGAGCCGCTCGTAAGAGGCCGCTCGTTCATTCCGAGCGATGTTCGCACATCTGCGCATGCGTACGGATTGTAATACGCATGCGCGAACCAGTCAGTGCGGCCGAAAATCGTGTGCTCGCTAAATAGCGAATGCCTGCTAATTTGAGTGACAGGAGGAGGCGTATGTGGGTGGTAACAGGGGAAGGTGCTTGAAAACAGGGAGTGGAGATCCGAACGCAGGCGTGCCTAAAGGTCAAAACGGGCATTTTAAGGGTGTGCATAATTAATACAGCAGCGTCATTGCCCACGTCACTTGGTTGTTTTATAGTCAGAACTGCTCGCAAGATTGCGGTAGGAAAAACCAACCACAAGAATAGCGAGCAGTTCAGACGCCGGTCGATGTACTCGATTAATCTAATAAATAGCGGACATGACGTATGATGCGAGCGGCCAGGGGGGCGTTTTTTCCAAAATTACGACCGCAAGTTTTGTTCGCTCGTTCAGACATGGAGGCGTGAACAGACCACAAAGAGCGAACGGTTCATTTGAATAGCCACCCCCTTTTCCTGAACGAGCGAGCGCAAATAGCGTCCGGCTCTGAATGAGACCCTCAATTCACAAACACAAAAAATAATTTTTTATTTTGTTTGGAGTGCACTTTGGGGGTTACAGCACCCTTTAACGGTCAAGCCAGCCGGCCCTTCACTTATGACACAGGTGCACGCTTGACGCTACTTTGTTGATGCACGTACGGCTACTGCGCACACAATTCACAAACACAAAAAAAAAACATTTTTTTTGGAGTTCACTTTGGGGGAGCACCCCTGATGCACATATCACCCCCTGGACAACACTACAGCACCCCTCTAGGTCTACAGCCTTTATGGGACACTGCACAACACAGCCCAGCCAGCCCCTATGACAGCAGCACAATACAGCCCAGCCAGCCCCTATGGACAACAGCAGCACAACACAGCCCAGTCAGCCCTAGCTCCCACCCTCCCTCTTCACTGTCCACAGCCGTAGTGAGAAATGGCGCCAACGCGGTGACCTTTTATAGAAACCAAAACCTGCGAGATCCGGAAGGCGGGAGGATGACATTTTGCATCGATTTCAGTTCCGAGTCAGGCAGGAAAAGTCGAGCCTGACTCGGATACGACTCGGATCTGGGGGGCTCGGATTTCAGAAATCCGAACCCGCTCATCCTTACTTTAATCCCAGCTGCTGGGTGCTATGCCATGCTCCTGTGAGTGGGTACATCTCACATGCTAGACCCACCCACAAATGGATGCAGCCATGCCCAACATGCTGTGGTCCCACAGGATGTTGCAGTACCTGGACCCAGAATTTCTCTTGGCAGCCCTGGATGTGACAGGCAGAACCAGGTGGGCATAGTGGTGGGGTAGCAAGGCCATGGAGGGAGGTTGAGAGTGGAGGAACAGTAATGGTGGGGGAAAGAAGCAGAGGGTTGGAAAGCAGACTGATGAGAGAAAAAAGGGGGAACAGCAAGCATAGGGGACAAGAGGGGGAGGATAGGGATGGATAAAGTAGAGGATTATGTGGGCACTGATTAAGGGGGGTGTTTGAAGTAAGAGTGTTCATGCTGTGGACAGTGAAGGCAACCTAATATTAGCTACATAAGACTGCAGTTCGGCCATGGAACAGGACAACCTAGAACTATGTCTGTGTTCTGGTTTTGTCCCAATATGTCCTTCGAGGCCTCTTTAAATTCACAAAGGTGCAGTCAGACTTTTGCCATCTCCACATCCTTAGTTGAGCCTTTGTCACTTCTCCTCTGGCCCCTTCGATAAACAGGTTGATCAGTGTCTCGTCCACGTGCTCTGCCTCCCACGGTTCTCTGTTTTGAATGGCCTGCATAGCCTCCTGTAGTCCCAAGGCAAACTCCCGCAAGAATTCCTGAGGTTGTTGTTTTTGGGCGTACAGCCGTCCCTTTAAATCTGCAATGGTCTGCTGGCTGAAGATGCCTGCCAGCTCTTTAATATTCCCTTGGCGGACTTTCGCTCTTCCTCCGACCACGATCGAGCCTCCGGCAGTGCCGGGCCTTTTAGCTGACCGATGACAATCTCTGCCCATTGCTCTTCGCTTAGTGGATACAGCCAAAACATAGAGCGTAGTTTCTCCTTGTATTCTTTGAAGGGGCTGGTTCCCTGCATGTGGGAGTCTCCAGAGTAAGTTGGTAACCATGACGCTCCGAAATGATAAGGCATGGTGATAGCTGCCTGTGCCACTGGTGCCGCTGCTGCATTGGGCGATCCATTTCAGGACCCTAGTCCCGGTGATGCTGGTCGTGATTCTTGGCCTTTGGCCACTTCAGGGTTCTGGGGTTGTGACATCCTTCTGCTGTGGAATTACTCTGTATCCTGTTCGTAGACTGCAGGTTGTAACAACCCAATTTGGTGGAATGTCAGTGAATGGATCGTACCTGCTGTTTTTCTGGGATCTGCTTAGGAATGGATCGCAGGGTAGATCAGGGCCATTCCTCTTTCAGACTCCTCCTACCATGGCAGAGAGACAGGAGACTCCTGTCTCTCCCATTTGAAATTATTTTGATGTACTAATACTGCAAAGATAAGACCCACGCATTATAACAACTCTGGAGACCCTTAGAGACAGTAATATCCTATTTTGTCATTTTTTTCTGGGACTGGTGACATCACTTGATGCTTGCAATGTGGTAAATTCTATATGTGCTCTTTATACAGTATATGTTTAAAATATGCTCTTATCTAACATTGAATTTTATCCTAAAGTTGTATATTTTATATGAGCTATTGGGCATATATTGTCAATTATGGACTATTAAAAATAATAAATATTTATTAAGTCCTGCTGTGATCTATTAGTGCAACCTACTCTTTTGTTTTTTGTATATCTATTTTGTAAGAGGGCTGGCAATACCTCCTTGTAGGTGTGCAGCTGTGCATTATAGTAGAGGATAAATAATCCATACACCCTGACTGGCGCCTGGATTATTTGTGTTTGAATATTCCTATTGTACCCTTTGTTGGTGAATTGCTGTTCCATCACTAGCCTGATCATTAAATATCTCGAGTGTGCTGCAATTCCTCCTTAAGCGATGAAACTGGCTCTTTGGAATACTCCTAATCCAGTTTCTATGATGATTGCTCTCTTGATTAATAAAGGAGTTGTAGTCTGTTGGTTTAGAGTAATTTTTTGTACACAAATCGTTCCCCTCCACATAAATGGACAAGTCTAGGAAATTGACCTCTAGTAGACTCTTCTGGAAGGTGAGTCCTATATTTGGATTATTAGAATTTTGATAAGAACAAAATCAATTTAAACTCTCATCATCCCCACTCCATATAAAGAGCACATCATCTGTATAGCGGTTCCATAGCACTAGGCTGGCACCTCACTGGTGATCTGACCAAACCATCTCCTCCTCCCAGTGGGCCATAAACAAATTAGCGTAACTAGGTGCCAGCCTAGTGCCCATCGCAGATCCCGCTATCTGCAAATAGAAATCTCCATTGTACAAAAAAAAAGTGGTTATGAAGAATCAAAGTAGTCCCTTCCAAAATAAAATTCTTTCAATGTATATCCAAACCCTCCTTAGTCACATGATGTCCTAAAGCACTAATACCTTGATCATGCTGTATGATCGTATACAAAGATTTAACATCTGCGGTCACCAACATTAAACCTTTGTTTAACACTTTATGTGTTCAATCTTTTTGATGACTGCCATCGTGTCCTTAATGTATGACCTAGTTTTGCATGCTAGAGGTAGGATCTTGGAGTCTATAAAACTCGAAAGGGGAGATGTGTATTTCAACGGGCTTCTTTGATCTCCGGACATCACTATGATTGGTTAAAATGCAACATGTGATAGGAAGAAGCTGGCCTTATAAATGGACAATTGACAAGTGATGGCATTTCTTGACAAAGAGGGGAAGGCACCTCGAAACGCGTTGAAGCCATCAGTTCATGCTTCTCATACGGATCCACACAGAGAGGTTTGCGGACTTTCATCCTCGCTCCTAATGACTGCAGCTTAGGGAGGCGCGGCACGCAGACACTTTTGCTTTCCAGATCCTATGCCATTTAACTTTTTGGAAGATTTTATTGCTTTTGTTCCTGTTTTTTGTGTGTCAATAAATGTTAAAATGTCCCCATTTGGACAAGTAGAAGTCTGTGGTGTTGTTGGGGTATTTAACAGAAAAGATACCTTTACGTGAACACGAGAGAGAATGCATTTCGTTACCAATGGGATAAAAATACTGTGATGGGCACACGAGAAAGGATGATTATGTAAGTCTTTGTAATTATCCTACCTCACAGAAATCGTGTTGGAAACGTTCGTTATCCTGACTAGCCCTGTGGTATTCACTTGGATTTCCTAAGCGCTGGTTCATTTACATTTAGGTCTTGTGTTTGTGTGGTTACTTTTGGGTGTGTCCACATCCTCGTATTTACCAGCTGCTGGTAGTCATAGCGCAGGTCTATCATCCTATTTACCTTTTCTCACCCTATTACATTTGGCCCATTGAGCCTGATTCAGAGATTTCTGTAAATCCAATCTTTCTGTAAATCTCCGATGTTTAATGATCTACGCATTCGCCGCACTGTGAATGTGCAGATCAAGTCCTATGACGTCAGTCGCAGTGCCCCAAAAGCCGTAGCGTGATTGACAAGCTGCTGCCGTTTGGGGGCAGCGATGGGGGAGTGTTCCAGAAAATGGGGAGACAGCCCCATTTTCCGGGTGTGCCGAAGCCAGTGGTTACTTCCTTTGAGGGTTACTCAGATGTCCTATGGTCACGCAGTTGATCCGATGCTGCATCTTCGGACACAGCAGACCATAGAAAGCGGCTGTGGGCGTCTTTTGAACCTAAGACGCATCCTGCGGCTTTTGCATAATTTCGCACAGAAGAGGTTAAAAATATAATAATGGGGATGATTTTCAGAGGCACACACAAGTTTTGAACCATTTCCCATTGGAAATGGTTCAAAACTTGTTTCTGTCTCTGGAAATCAGGGACAGCTGGCAATAATTGTAGTTGTCCATAGTGGGCTCTGCGTCAGCTGTACATGTGCTCATGTGTACTGGCTTCTGTGGTGATTTCCTGTTCTCCAGATAATAATCCTAGTGGGATTGCCTCAACCATTTAAGGACCTGATTCAACTTGGATCGCAGTTGCCAATACGCACACGGCCGGCCGATTGTTGCGTACTGCGCATGCATCGCAGTGCGCGAACCGGTCACTGCGATCAGGACTGCGATCGCAGTGACTATGCAGACCCATCGCAGAGTGATTGATAGGAAGCACCATTTGGGGGTGGTGACGGGGGGTGGGGGGGGAGAACGCAGTCGTACCAGTGCATTTGGACACTATTGCAGGGGCGTACATAAATTATCCACTGCGATTCCTTACGCAGCCTGACTCATAGCGTGCGCTGAGGTTATCAATTTCTGAGTAAGGTCAGACCTTGTGCAAGAGTGTGTGAGGCTACCATGGCACTCGATTGTTCCGATGTTTTCGCAGTCTCTTTAAACATTATGGCATACTCTCCCTGATTGCACATTACCAGGGAGAGTAGCAATCTCCCTGTCTCCCTGAAGAGCCTAGCAATCTCCCTGATTGCACATTACCCCCATTATGAATATGCTATATATAAAAATAAACAGAGCTATTTACATTCAAATGGGAGTATAATTTCCCTGCATATAAGGCTTAATGATCCCTATGGCTACATGCATTGTCTGTAATATATCAGTGTGTTTTCAGAAAAAAAAAATAGATCTTACTAAGGCTGGGATATACTAAAGGAAAAATGCAGTAAAAACCCAGTTTTCGGGGGTTTTACCGCATTTCCATATGTACTAAGACCCGGCCGCACTTTTATCGGCGCAGAGGGTAACGCCAGAAAAACCTGGCGTTACCCTATAGAAGCCTATGGGCTTCTTACCGCACCCGGCTCCCGACGATTCACTGCCGCCTCGCCGCCCAGCGCTGGCCCCCACTCACCTGCTGTCCATGGTCGCCGGCCCGCGCTCCTCCTGGGTCCTCCGCCTCCTCCTAAGAGGACGGAACTCCCTCCGTCTTCCGGGTCCCGCAGTGCACTGCGGGAGTGACGTAATGACGTCACTCCCATAGTGCCGAGGAGCGGACACCGGGGATGGACGGAGCGGGGATAAAGGTAAGTGTTTTTTTTTTGTTTGTGTGTGCGCGCGCGGGGGGGCCCTCACTACTGGGGCAACTACAGGGGGCTCACTACAGGGGCCTCACTACTGGGGGCAACTACAGGGGGCTCACTACTGGGGGCAACTACAGGGGGCTCACTACAGGGGCTTCACTACTGGGGGCAACTACAAGGGGCTCACTACTGGGGGCAACTATAGGGGGCTCACTACTGGGGGCAACTACAGGGGTCTCACTACTGGGAGCAACTACAGGGGCCTCACTACTGGGGGCAACTACAGGGGGCTCACTACCGGGGGCTCACTACAGGGGACTCACTACTGGGGGCAACTACAGAGGGCTCACTACTGGGGGCAACTACAGGGGGCTCACTACTGGGGGCAACTACAGGGGCCTCACTACTGGGGGCAACTACAGGGGCCTCACTACAGGGAGCTCACTACTGGGGGCAACTACAGGGGCCTCACTACTGGGGGCAACTACAGGAGGCTCACTACTGGGGGCTCACTACAGGGGGTAACTACAGGGGGCTCACTACTGGGGGCAACTACAGGGGCCTCACTACTGGGGGCTACTACAGGGGCCTCACTAGTGTGGGCAACTACAGGGGGCTCACTACTGGGGGCAACTACCGGGGGCTCACTACTGGAGGTACTGCATAGGGGGACCATTACTGGGGGGCACTACATAGGCGGGTACTGTATAGGGGGACTACTACTGGGGGCATTATATAAAAGGAACTGCATAAAGGGTGCGGCAGCAACTGGGGCTGGCATAAGTGCTGGGGGGTGGTACATTTTAGTTTGGGGGGGGCACCAACATTTATCTTGCCTCCAGGCACCTGGGATGAAGTTACGCCACTGTGCTAATGGGTTGTATATGATGATCGGGGACAGACTATTATATGCTGCTGCTGCTGCTGATTTTTGTGAACTCTGAGTCCATGTCCTGCAGTGCCCTGGAAAAAAGTATGCTCACTGACCCTGACTGAAAATGTTACTAAGTGTAGTTTTATTTTTACTTGTTGAGATAAATGTAATGTGTATATATATATTTATATTATTTATATGTATACTGTATATATGCACTAGTTTAATGGTCTCCATGTTTGGCTCTGCCTTCTCCCTTACTGACCCCACCTCATCTCAGCTGTGTGCCTCCCCCATCGCAGTTCCATCCTGATCCCCCTAACCCCCCACCGTTGAGGCTCTGTATCACCAATGGTGCCGTCCATGCCCCCAGCTCCCCCATTCTGGCTCCTATCGGACTGATCCCCCCCCCAATCACAGCTCTGTAACATCCCGGCTCCATCATATGTCATATTACGGACATGTTAACAAGGAGTGTTTACTTTTGTGAGGGAAATTGAAGGTAGGCACTAGTCAACCTCTACAGTACAAGCTACACCTCCATAATACTGGTCACACACCCCACATCACTAGTCACGCCCCCTGTGGTAGCACACAATAGACCCTTTATAAATTTCAGCTCCAGGCCCATGTGGACCTTAATCTGGCACTGTCTCCTCACTCCGCGGCAGGCTCTCTCCTCACTCCGCGGCAGGCTCTCTCCTCACTCCGCGGCAGGCTCTCTCCTCACTCCGCGCCAGGCTCTCTCCTCACTCCGCGGTAGGCTGTCTCCTCACTCCGCGGCAGGCTCTCTCCTCACTCTGCGGCAGGCCCCCACAGTGCAGAGTCAGGCAGCAGGCTGCTTTGTCACAGAAGTAGTGGTCGTCCGTCAGGTGTTAGCTAATCGCCCGCCCCCTAGTTCTGTCTACTTTCCCCTTTGCTCCTCTTCCTGTAAGAGACAAGGAGCAGGGAAGGGAATGGATGCTGGCCGTGTAGAGGTCGGCACCGTCACCAAGGCAGCGCTGCCTGCCTGTGGAGTGGACTGTCTCTAGTGTTCATCAATATGTATGTAATATATTATTAGCAAGCAATGTATGTTGTTGTTGTGTAGCGTATATGTGTCAGTAAGTGTAATGGCGCAAGGGGGAGGGGGGGCACTAGCCTGAAGCTTTGCCTAGGGTGCAGAGAGAGCTTGCATCGGCCCTGCCCACAGGCACTGACGTCTCTCCCATAGTTCCGAGGATCGGCGGACGGCAGAGGACGCAGGATCGGGGCTTAAGGTAAGTATTCTGTTTTTATTTGTGTGTGTACAGTATGCGCGGCACTCTTACATAGGGCATTACTACAGGGGGCATTATTACAGGGGCACTACTAGTGGGGGCTAACTACTTGGGGCACATTTACATGGCATTAATACTGGGGGCACATTTACATGGGCACTACTACTTGGGACATGACTACTGGGGGCACTTTTACAGGGGCCTTACTATTAGGTGCAGTTCTACTGGGGGCATTATTGCAGGGGCATTTCTAATGGGGGTACCAATACAGGGAGCATTGTTTGGGGGGCACTATTACAGGGGCACTACTACTGGGGGCATTGAATAAGGGGTACCACCGCTGTGAGCATTATGTGTGACACTATTGCTGTGGGCATTGTACAAGGGACACTACTACTGTGGGTATTGTATTAGAGGCACTACTACTGTGGGCATTGTGTATAAGGGGCACTACTGTGTGGTGTAGTTTGAATTGAGGATACTATTGTGTGACCACACCTCTTTCTTTTGAGACCTCGCCTTTAGCATACCTCCCAACCACCCCGATTATGGCAAGAAAGTGTCCCAGATGAGGGGGGAAATGGTGAATAGATGCCATGCGCATGCATGCGGCATCTATCGACTGGAGAAAGGGACAGAGTATGCCCAGCAGCCCCAAGAGCACTGGGCATGTACCCAGCATGATTGGAAATACGGGGCGGCGCTCATGATTATGGCTTTTCCCATGAGACCACACCCCTTTCCTTTGTTGAGTGCACACACCTTCAACGCGTGCAAATTCCACCTGGGGGCGCCAAAATGTATCTTCGCTTACCGAAAATATTACCGTAGGCTTGGGCCGGCCCTGGCCCCATGAAGACCCCGTCACCCAGTGTTGGCTGCTTTGCAAAGGGCAGCTCTTATCGCAAGAGCTGTCCTTTGCGATACTAATCGCATATGTTAGTACATATGTGATTAGTAAGGTTGCGAGACGGGCGGAATGGTCACCGCAACCTTAGCACATCCCGGCTTAGCTGCTTTTGGGCTCGTTTACATTTGGATTTGTCAGTTTTAATGCACGCCTCTCAAATGTAGCAGTACACGCCTACTTTACTGCCACGCTCATAGGTGTTACTTTCACAATCTCCCTGAAATGCTTTTTCAAAAGTAGGCAAGCATGCATTACGGATGTGTATAAGGTAAAGTGTGCGTACTTATGTAGTGCTGCTGCGGCATAGCGATTGCAATGGATTAGCATACTATCGCGGTATAACTGCGTGCGTAATCACTATTGCAATCGCAATTGCGATCCTTACTGAATCAGGCCCTAAGTCAGAAAAGTAATAAAGTGACATTGCCTTTTGCCCTTACCAGAGGGCGGGAAGGATGTTGTACAGCATGTGTCTGCCACCCTGTCACTGCCAACCTGTCACTTTTACCTCGTGCCTGGCTGTCACCCTGCCACTTTGTGTGCCACCCTGACACTTCCAACAAAACGTCTGCCACGCTATCAGTGCCACTGTGTGTCACCCAGTGACTGTCTCCCTGTGACTGCCACCCCGTGTGCCACCCTGGGATCCCGTGGGCAAAGAGATGACGTAATGACTGCAGAATAGGGAAGGGGAGATGAGCCCTGGCAGGGGGCTGTAAGTGGCAGTCTGATCCCATCCATCACCCGGGGAGGGTACGGGAGGGCTGCCTGCTGTAACTGCCGCCGCCGTCACGCCTCCTCCCGTCTCCAGGTGAAGTGAAAGTCGTTGCAGGGAGAGAGGAGGGAGCCGCCGCAGTCCTGTCATGCACAGAGAGCTGCCACTCCGACAGGAGCAGCCCGCAGAGCTGGAGCACAGCGACCCTGCTGGAAAGCAGCGGCTGAGTGTCTGGCGGTCCCCTGACTCACTGAGCTCATCCAGCGGTCCCACCTACCGAGGACGTACCTCTCTACTTACCTCTTTCATGCACTAGGGACCTCACCCCCCAGAGACTGGCCTCACGCTGCAGGGACCGACGTCAGTGTGCAGGGAACTCACCCATCAGGGACTGGCTCCAGGCTGTAGGCACATAGCCACCAGAGGCTGTCCTCTCTCTGCAAGTACCCAACCACCTGGGACTGACCTCTCTCTGGAAGTACCCAGTGACTGACCTCTTTCTTCAAGTACCCAGCCACCAGGGACTGACCTCTTTCTTCAAGTACTCAGCCACCAGGGACTGACCTCTTTCTTCAAGTACCCAGCCACCAGGGACTGACCTATTTCTTCAAGTACCCAGCCACCAGGGACTGACCTCTCTCTGCAAGTACCCAGTCACCAGGTACTATTCGCTGTCTGCAAGTACCCAACTACTTGGGACTGACCTCTCTCTGCAAGTGTCCAGCCACCAGGGACTGACCTCTCTCTGCAAGTACCCAATCACCAGGGACTGACCACTCTCTGCAAGTACTCAGTCACCAGGTACTGACCACTTCTTCAAGTACCCAGCCATCAGGAACTTACCTTTTTCTTCAATACCCAGCCAACAGGCACTGGCCTCTGTCTGCAAGGACTGACCCCCCCCCCCCACCCTCCCAGGGTCTGGCCTCAGCCTTCAGGTACCCAACCACCTGGAACTGACCTCTCTCTGCAAGTACCCAGCCACCAGGGAGTCTGAACTCTGTCTACAAGGACTGACCTCAGTGTGCAGGGATCTCACACACCAGGTTCTGGGTCTTCAGCCTGCAAGGAGTGCATTTATTGGAGATTGGCCTCAGTCAGAAGGACCTCATTCTATAGGGGCTGACCTGAGTCTGCAGGAGAGTTCACATGGGGACTGGTTTCAGTTTGTATGGAACAGAGAATACATTTAAACTTCAGTCGCATAAGCCACCCACCAGGGACTGACCTCAGTCTACAGTAGATCTAACCTACCAGGGACTGGTATCAGCTTGTAAGGATAACACAACCCATTGATACAAACTTCAGTCACCCCATAATCCACTAACAAAGGGCTGACCCAAGTTTGGATAAAACTCTGCAGACAAGGACTCATTTAAGCCTAGAAGGAGCCCCAAAAAAGACCTCAACCAGTCCATAAGTGGCTTGCACCTAAGCTTAGCCTCCAGGAAGCTCAAGAGGAAGGGACTGACCTCAGGCTCACCACAGATACTTGTTACTGGCCTCCACCAGGGGACTGACCTCTGAGAGTTACACCCTGGCATGGCTACACACAGAGTCCAATTCTTCAATGTGTCTCCTGGGATCCAGAGAACAGGGAGCCTCAAACTGATCAGTAAGTGTCCTCTCTAATTTAACTCAAGTACTAAAACTTTTTATTGAAACTCGAGGTCCTGTGTCCTTGTTTTTGTTTAATTGCGCACTTTCCTAACAATTCTGTTTTAGCTGTTGTAGGTGGATCTAGGTAGCACATCAATGGACACTTTATTTATTTTTGTCTATTTCATCTCCAACTGAATAACATTGTGAATGACAGGATACATAGATCTCATCTACTCCGTTCTATTGACTTGCTTGAAAGTACTCAACTCTAAGTGCATGTCCTTTGGATATTCAATTATAAAGTCTGCCGTGTGTCTATTGGAGATTGCCTTGTCTTTTAATCCCCCTGGTGATGCTGGACTGGCCATTGCTTATCTGGATATTTCAGATTGAATTTCCTTACCTACTTCTAGATTTGAGATTGAAGGGAGAACGACATTTATAATCTTGATACCAATCACCCAGACTTCTTAATTTGATATAAAAATTGCCCGACTGCTGCATCTAATGGGTTAATCTCAGACTAACCTGATAAAGTACATCATTTTTCTCGGCTATGGCGATTGATTGTGACATTTTATTAGTGCTTATTAGATATGTTTGTGTTCTTTGGTTTCCAAGGAAAATAGTGTTATCTCTACTTGTTGATATTTAAATGTCTTGCTATATATCTATTCCTCATAGAAAGGAATATGAGAACCATTGGACATACTGTATTTATGTATCGTTATCTTTTTGCCATGAATTCTGTTAGAGCTGTACCATTCAGAGCTTGTGCATACATTATGTCATGGGAGTCTAATATCGGTTTAGTCGTAGTCTACAGGTGTCTCCTTTGCTTTAGCTGTATTTGGAGTGATTTTAGCTAGTGGGTAAAGACAGAAGTATTTGCAGGTTATCAGACGTTACGTTCATACTTATAGAAGAGAAGCTGAATTATAGCAACAAAACATTACATTTACTGTATAAACTGAATTTCGCTCTATTGAATTTGCTGTTGTCATTCAGATATACAGTACTCTGCATGGGTTTACATGCAGTCGTGGGGTCTTTTTTATGTAGACCAGTTCTCCAGAAAGTAAAAAAAAAATAGTACAATTAAAAGTGCATGATAGTGTTGCGTAATAATTTTATGCACACAGACAAGATCCCATTTACGCTTTACAGACAGAGAAAAGAACCTGGTAATTTGCCAGAATTGAAACCCAGATTGACCCTTTCACACAGAAGAAGGACCCAAGTTGAGCTGGCAAATTATCGGGTCCAAATGTTTGACCTTGCAAATTCATCTTCTGTCTTAAGAGGTGTACTGGCCTGGGACTAGGAGCCGACCCGTGCGCCAAAAGCCAGGTAAAAGCCGGGTCGAAGCCCCAGCTTCTGCGAGAAAGTGCTATAAATGATTCTTCACGCAATCACTGTGAAGAGCACTGCTAAGCATTTTAACAAGGAAGGGAATGGCAAGGGTAGTTTTGAGACAGAAATCATTTTTAAATGTAGTTTTGGGTGCTTTAGGTATTGTGATCTAATGTGCAGAAAACCACTTATATGTAACACCCTAATCACGCGTACACACTGGCCGATATTTTGAACGATAACGATATTGTTATCGTTCAAACGTTCACAATATCGTCCAGTGTGTATGCAAGATATTGTTAACGATGCGTGCTCCCGCAGATCGTTAACGATATCTTTCATCACCTAAACATGAAGGCTAACCTGACGATATCGTCAGGTTGTGCATGTTCAGGGATGCTGCCGGCAATGTCACTGAACGATATCGCTAATAACGACATAGAGCCCGGCAAACACTTATCGATATCGCTCATGGAGCGAATCGTTAAGTGTGTATGCACCTTAAGTGGCATATTTATTAATATTTGTGGTATGCCCTCAATATTAAGGAATCCTTATTCGCCTGAATGTATTATTACTGAGTTGCCGAGGACGGGCTCCAACAGGCATATGCCATCATTTTACTTCTTGCTTCGGACAGCTGCTGCCCATGCGTCCAAGTCCGTTGGTGCATGTACAGGTAGTAAATTCTGCTATCTAGTCCATGGGCTACAATGCCTTGTTATATTCAGATGATGCTTAATATTTGCGGGTACGCACTGAAAATGGGTGTTTACGGGGGATATATCCCTCAAATATACTTTAATAAATACACCTATCATTCCCAAATATTATGCATAATAGTTCACATATCTTACTACAATATAATATCGATTATCTGAACTAAAAGGGGACGAGGGTAGTTTGTAGGGACGTTTGGACAATCAGTTTGTTCTATAATTGCACATCAAACTATGGGCCTGATTCAGACCCGCTCGCGAGCACTGAGCGCTCGCAAGCGGGTCGATGTTGGCCCAGTGCGCATGCGCACGACGGAGGCGGCTCCGTCGTGCGCATGCGCGAGACCCGGATAGCGACGGACAAGCCGTCGCTCTGGGTCTCGCTACAAAGGGGGCGTGCTGTCGATGTTGAGTGACAGCACGCCCCCTTTGGTAGGCGGGCCGGGGCGTGGCTGCCCAGACGGAGGCGTTCCCATGGGAACGCCTACCGTCTGGGGCCGGCCCCACTGACATCACAAGTGATGTCAGTGGGTGGACTTCTTGCCCTGTAAGAGCAAGAAGTCCACTGGGACTTGCGGCAACGAGACCCTACCACAAGGGTCTCGTCGCAAGTCCGATGGTCGTGATGGTCAAGACCATCGCGACCATCATCCTGGCCGCTCGCACTAGCTGTGGGTGGTAACCCACAGCTATGCGAGCGGCCAGGAGGCCCCTCTAAAAATACAGTAGGCGGGCACTGATTCAGAGCGAGCGCTCTGAAAGAGCGTCCGGCTCTGAATCAGGCCCTATGTACAGTATATATGTTGTTTTTTTTCCCCCGTAATTTTACTATACAGTTTTGTTTGTATAAGTTAATATTCCATCTTATATTAAGTTTGGTTCCTGTAGATCATATTTGGATAATTGATGTTTTAGATATTTGGCATTGGGATAATCAACGCACTGCTATTACCTTTCGCTAGAGACAAATGCCGTTTTGTTGCAGCTCAGGCATTTTACTATATTTACAGTGATGGAATTTGCTAAGGTCTAAAAGGTCTGTGAAGGTCACTTAAAAAACCCCCACCACATAATCTGTAAAAGTAACAGAGATCCCACATGATTGATGCAAATTGTAAGAAATAAAATGGCAGTACCCTCATCAACAAGAGTAACCCTATGCAGTCTATGATGTTAAATAAATAAAAGCAATCATTTTATAGGTAAATGGTATTTTGTCTTTCTGGGTTCCCATTTTTTATCCTGGCTGCACCGTAAGAGATCGATTACCATTAGGGCTAAAGGAATGAGCGAGAACACAGAGATTGGCACTTGAGATTTCAGTCTGACAGCTCCTGCTTGTTTGTAATTGTGTTTGGCTGAGGAGATGTATACTGCCCTCTCACTCTGTGCATGGCGATTGCTGTATACTGGCTGTCATCACATCTGAACGTTGAACTGCAAAACATCATTATTCATGTTCTATCACATAATAATGATTTAATTATTGAACACAGAAGAGATTTGCACTCCTTTTTATGTTTCGTACTGCTCCTGGCCTGTCAGGGGATAAAAAAAATCTCGTTATCTGCCGTTTGTTAAGAAGCACATTTAAATATTAAAGCGTTGCCTTGCAATGAAAATTATGACATGAGAAATAATGCCACATTTTGTTGTCCTTTCTTTTCCTTCCTCTTAATGGTTTAAAAATAACGACAGTGCAGGATATAAAGGTATTTACTCAGTCTGCTCCTGAAGAAAAATATAATTGGTCCCTACTGTAAAACATCAGACGGATTTATTAGTGAGGGATATCAGATCTGTCAGATTTGGCTGCATCGCTAGTTTTGATTGAGACCTGGCATAAGAAAATATAGACCAGAAGCATAATAATAAAAGGCATCTACTAAGCTGACAAAAGCGGGCCCAGCAGCTCAAATTATATTTTTGGGGGTTTTTATTTTTTTTAGCATACAACCAACTTTTGTGCGACTTTTGTGTCCCTTTTATGGAAAGTACATGGATTTGTGTGTGATGATGCCAAACACAGTGGGTACAAAAGTTTACATCTGCTGATAACTGGCTGAAACTTGACTGATGGGGACGTCCCCAACTGAACTTGGGGTAGGTAGACTTGTACATCTTGTATTGGGCCTATGTGCAAGCACAACATTTTGTGAAATGTTATAATTAGAACCAAGGGGTGGAGAGAGCAACGTTTTAGGTTTAGAGCGGAGTTGGGCAATAAGCGTCCCTACAGCTGCTGTTGAACTACACATCCCAGCATGCCCTGATACCGTTTTAGCATACCCTGATAGCAAAACTGTGGCAGGGCTTGGTGGGATCCCACAGCAGCTGGGGGGATGCTTATTGCCCACCCCTGGTTTAGAGAGTCGTAGAGCATCTCTCTCTGCAAAAAAGATTAGATATAT
The DNA here is from genome assembly GCA_031769625.1 of Taudactylus pleione. Taxonomy (NCBI): domain Eukaryota; kingdom Metazoa; phylum Chordata; class Amphibia; order Anura; family Myobatrachidae; genus Taudactylus; species Taudactylus pleione. The sequence continues at coordinate 3,380,111 of JAUIMM010000609.1, forward strand.
TACATATTATTATTATTATCATCATTTATTTCTATGGTGCCACAAGTGTTCCGCAGCGCCTTACAAAATATATAAACAGTTACGTGACCAAAGACTTTCATTACAATATAATAGTATGCAGGACAAGGACACAGGCTTGCCTATCCTCCCGATTTAGCCGGGAGCCTCCCGATTTTCGGGTGCCGCTCCCGGCCCCCCGGAAAGGCAGGCAAGCCTCCCGGACGTCTCCGACCCTCCCCACCTCCCCCCTGAAAAAAACAGAAATACCCGCAGTGGGGGGCCCGGTGACGCGATTCGCGCAGAATCGCGTCATCGTGGCCCCGCCCCCTGCTTCACAATGCCGAAAATCACGGCATTGTGAAGAGGGGACGGAGTCACGATGACGCAATCATGTGGCCCCGCCCCCGGTGTCACACAAAATGGCCGCTCCGGCCCCAATGGCCGGCCCCGCCCCCCGCTATTAGCCGACAATCAGCTCCCTCCTGGAAGGCTGGAGCTGATTGTCAGCAAGTATGAAAGTTCATGGATAATATACATCGCCACGTTAGAGACCATAACACCCACATAAGCAGCAGAGCTTAAGCACCAAGTGTTAGGTGCCCTAGTGGGGAGTAAGAAGTAGGTGGCAAAGACTGTGGATCGTCTTATATTTTCAATGGGGAATACTATATTTTACAGCTTTTATGCTTTATAAAGAACAGCATGTTTACTTGCAAATCTTCCAAAACACGGGCAGATTCAATGTGGAATACAGGTCCACCCAATTTGCAACCACAGTGGTACCCATCTATGCGGCCAAGTCGCCCCTATTAGTGAGCATAATTTCATAGGCGTCATCGTTATTAATGCACCAGTTTTATCCTTGGTGTAAGAGCTGTTATGCCCCTTCAGCTGCAAATGGAGATGGGAGTGGGTTAGAACCATACATCCCTAGCTTCCCGCAGGGAGATTCTCGTATCAATGTAGACTCTCCCGATGCCCCGGAAAGTCTGGGAGAGAATATGACAGAGAGGTTTCCGGTATTATAGGACTCTGGCAACATGGCCACCGCCCTGCACTGAGGACAGTAATTATCCTCTACTCTAGATATCCCTGCTGTCTGCTGCTCGACACTGGTGGGGGCTATGGCAGATGATGTACATCTGTGCTACAGGTATATCTCAATGTTACTTTACTGTTATGGTACTATGAGTATGGAGTGTGCATGCTGGCCACTGTATGGGTATGGGGGTGTATGCTGGGCACTGTATGGGTATGGGGATGTATGCTGGGGACTGTATGGGTATGGGGGTGCATGCTGGGCACTGTGTGATTGTGTGGGTATGATAGGTATATGCTGGGCACTGCATGGGTATGTGTGGGGGTGTATACTGGGTACTGTGTGGGTATGGGGGTGTATGCTGGGCACTGTGAGTGTGTGGGTATGGGGCGTGTATACTGGGCAATTTATGGGTATGTGGGGTATGTTGTGCACTGTGTGAGTGTGTGGGTATGGGGATGTATGCTGGTCACTGTTTTGGTATGTGGGGGTGTGCTGTATGTTGGGCACTGTGCGGGTATGGGGGGGTGTAAGCTGAGCACTGAGTGGTGGGTATGGGGGTGTATGTTGGGCACTGTATGGGTATGTGGGGGTGTGTATACTGAACACTGTATTGGTATGGGTGGGTTGTGCATATGCTGGGCACTGTATGGGTATGTGGGAGGGGTGTATGCTGAGCACTATGAGCATGGGGGTTGTGCGTATGTTGGGGACTGTGTAGTTATGCTGAGAACTGTATGGGTATGAGGAGTGTTTGCTGGGCACTTTGTAAGTATGAGGCGGGTGTATGCTGAACACTGTATTGGTATTGGGGGTTGTGTGTATGCTGGGCACTTTATGGGTATGTTGGGGGTGTATGCTGAGCACTGTATTGGTATCGGGGGTTGTGTGTATGCTGGGCACTGTATGGGTATGTGGGGGGGGTGTATGCTGAACACTGTATTGGTATTGGGGGTTGTGCGTATGCTGGGCACTGTATGGGTATGTGGGGAGGGGTGTATGCTGAACACTGTATTGGTATTGGGAGTTGTGCGTATGCTGAGCACTGTGTGGTTGTTGTGGTTTATGCTGAGCACTGTATGGGTATGAGAGGTGTATGCTGGGCACTGTGTGAGTATGGGGGGTGTATGCTGAACACTGTATTGGTATTGGGGTTGTGTGTATGCTGGGCACTGTATGGTTATGTGGGAGGGCTGTATGCTGAACACTGTATTGGTATTGGGGGTTGTGCGTATGCTGGGCACTGTGTGGTTGTTGTGGTTTATGCTGAGCACTGTATGGGTATGAGAGGTGTATGCTGGGCACTGTGTGAGTATGGGGGGTGTATGCTGAACACTGTATTGGTTTTGGGGTTGTGTGTATGCTGGGCACTGTGTGGTTGTCGGGGTTTATGCTGAGCACTGTATTGGTATCGGGGGTTGTGTGTATGCTGGGCACTGTATGGTTATGTGGGAGGGCTGTATGCTGAACACTGTATTGGTATTGGGGGTTGTGCGTATGCTGGGCACTGTGTGGTTGTCGGGGTTTATGCTGAGCACTGTATTGGTATCGGGGGTTGTGTGTATGCTGGGCACTGTATGGGTATGTGGGGGGGGGTGTATGCTGAACACTGTATTGGTATTGGGGGTTGTGCATATGCTGGGCACTGTATGGGTATGTGGGAGGGCTGTATGCTGAACACTGTATTGGTATTGGGGGTTGTGCGTATGCTGGGCACTGTGTGGTTGTCGGGGTTTATGCTGAGCACTGTATTGGTATCGGGGGTTGTGTGTATGCTGGGCACTGTATGGGTATGTGGGGGGGGGTGTATGCTGAACACTGTATTGGTATTGGGGGTTGTGTGTATGCTGGGCACTGTATGGGTATGTGGGGGGGGGGGTGTATGCTGAACACTGTATTGGTATTGGGGGTTGTGCGTATGCTGAACACTGTATTGGTATTGGGAGTTGTGCGTATGCTGAGCACTGTGTGGTTGTTGTGGTTTATGCTGAGCACTGTATGGGTATGAGAGGTGTATGCTGGGCACTGTGTGAGTATGGGGGGTGTATGCTGAACACTGTATTGGTATTGGGGTTGTGTGTATGCTGGGCACTGTGTGGTTGTCGGGGTTTATGCTGAGCACTGTATTGGTATCGGGGGTTGTGTGTATGCTGGGCACTGTATGGTTATGTGGGAGGGCTGTATGCTGAACACTGTATTGGTATTGGGGGTTGTGCGTATGCTGGGCACTGTGTGGTTGTCGGGGTTTATGCTGAGCACTGTATTGGTATCGGGGGTTGTGTGTATGCTGGGCACTGTATGGGTATGTGGGGGGGGGTGTATGCTGAACACTGTATTGGTATTGGGGGTTGTGCGTATGCTGGGCACTGTATGGGTATGTGGGAGGGCTGTATGCTGAACACTGTATTGGTATTGGGGGTTGTGCGTATGCTGGGCACTGTGTGGTTGTCGGGGTTTATGCTGAGCACTGTATTGGTATTGGGGTTGTGTGTATGCTGGGCACTGTATGGGTATGTGGGGAGGGGTGTATGCTGAACACTGTATTGGTATTGGGGGTTGTGCGTATGCTGGGCACTGTATGGGTATGTGGGGAGGGGTGTATGCTGAACACTGTATTGGTATTGGGGGTTGTGCGTATGCTGGGCACTGTATGGGTATGTGGGAGGGGTGTATGCTGAGCACTGTATGTGCATGGGAGTTGTGCGTATGCTGAGCACTGTGTGGTTGTTGTGGTTTATGCTGAGCACTGTATGGGTATGAGAGGTGTATGCTGGGCACTGTGTGAGTATGGGGGGTGTATGCTGAACACTGTATTGGTATTGGGGTTGTGTGTATGCTGGGCACTTTATGGGTATGTTGGGGGTGTATGCTGAGCACTGTATTGGTATCGGGGGTTGTGCGTATGCTGGGCACTGTATGGGTATGTGGGAGGGCTGTATGCTGAACACTGTATTGGTATTGGGGGTTGTGCGTATGCTGGGCACTGTGTGGTTGTCGGGGTTTATGCTGAGCACTGTATTGGTATTGGGGTTGTGTGTATGCTGGGCACTGTATGGGTATGTGGGGAGGGGTGTATGCTGAACACTGTATTGGTATTGGGGGTTGTGCGTATGCTGGGCACTGTATGGGTATGTGGGGAGGGGTGTATGCTGAACACTGTATTGGTATTGGGGGTTGTGCGTATGCTGGGCACTGTATGGGTATGTGGGAGGGGTGTATGCTGAGCACTGTATGTGCATGGGAGTTGTGCGTATGCTGAGCACTGTGTGGTTGTTGTGGTTTATGCTGAGCACTGTATGGGTATGAGAGGTGTATGCTGGGCACTGTGTGAGTATGGGGGGTGTATGCTGAACACTGTATTGGTATTGGGGTTGTGTGTATGCTGGGCACTTTATGGGTATGTTGGGGGTGTATGCTGAGCACTGTATTGGTATCGGGGGTTGTGTGTATGCTGGGCACTGTATGGGTATGTTGGGGGGGTGTATGCTGAACACTGTATTGGTATTGGGGGTTGTGCGTATGCTGGGCACTGTATGGGTATGTGGGAGGGGTGTATGCTGAGCACTGTATGTGCATGGGAGTTGTGCGTATGCTGAGCACTGTGTGGTTGTTGTGGTTTATGCTGAGCACTGTATGGGTATGAGAGGTGTATGCTGGGCACTGTGTGAGTATGGGGGGTGTATGCTGAACACTGTATTGGTATTGGGGTTGTGTGTATGCTGGGCACTGTGTGGTTGTCGGGGTTTATGCTGAGCACTGTATTGGTATCGGGGGTTGTGTGTATGCTGGGCACTGTATGGTTATGTGGGAGGGCTGTATGCTGAACACTGTATTGGTATTGGGGGTTGTGCGTATGCTGGGCACTGTGTGGTTGTCGGGGTTTATGCTGAGCACTGTATTGGTATCGGGGGTTGTGTGTATGCTGGGCACTGTATGGGTATGTGGGGGGGGTGTATGCTGAACACTGTATTGGTATTGGGGGTTGTGCGTATGCTGGGCACTGTATGGGTATGTGGGAGGGCTGTATGCTGAACACTGTATTGGTATTGGGGTTTGTGCGTATGCTGGGCACTGTGTGGTTGTCGGGGTTTATGCTGAGCACTGTATTGGTATTGGGGTTGTGTGTATGCTGGGCACTGTATGGGTATGTGGGGAGGGGTGTATGCTGAACACTGTATTTGGTATTGGGGGTTGTGCGTATGCTGGGCACTGTATGGGTATGTGGGGAGGGGTGTATGCTGAACACTGTATTGGTATTGGGGGTTGTGCGTATGCTGGGCACTGTGTGGTTGTCGGGGTTTATGCTGAGCACTGTATTGGTATTGGGGTTGTGTGTATGCTGGGCACTGTATGGGTATGTGGGGAGGGGTGTATGCTGAACACTGTATTGTTATTGGGGGTTGTGCGTATGCTGGGCACTGTATGTGCATGGGAGTTGTGCGTATGCTGAGCACTGTGTGGTTGTTGTGGTTTATGCTGAGCACTGTATTGGTATGAGAGGTGTATGCTGGGCACTGTGTGAGTATGGTGCGGGTGTATGCTGAACACTGTATTGGTATTGGGGGTTGTGCGTATGCTGGGCACTGTATGGGTATGTGGGAGGGCTGTATGCTGAACACTGTATTGGTATTGGGGGTTGTGCGTATGCTGGGCACTGTGTGGTTGTCGGGGTTTATGCTGAGCACTGTATTGGTATTGGGGTTGTGTGTATGCTGGGCACTGTATGGGTATGTGGGGAGGGGTGTATGCTGAACACTGTATTGGTATTGGGGGTTGTGCGTATGCTGGGCACTGTATGGGTATGTGGGGAGGGGTGTATGCTGAACACTGTATTGGTATTGGGGGTTGTGCGTATGCTGGGCACTGTATGGGTATGTGGGAGGGGTGTATGCTGAGCACTGTATGTGCATGGGAGTTGTGCGTATGCTGAGCACTGTGTGGTTGTTGTGGTTTATGCTGAGCACTGTATGGGTATGAGAGGTGTATGCTGGGCACTGTGTGAGTATGGGTGGTGTATGCTGAACACTGTATTGGTATTGGGGTTGTGTGTATGCTGGGCACTTTATGGGTATGTTGGGGGTGTATGCTGAGCACTGTATTGGTATCGGGGGTTGTGTGTATGCTGGGCACTGTATGGGTATGTGGGGGGGGGTGTATGCTGAACACTGTATTGGTATTGGGGGTTGTGCGTATGCTGGGCACTGTATGGGTATGTGGGAGGGGTGTATGCTGAGCACTGTATGTGCATGGGAGTTGTGCGTATGCTGAGCACTGTGTGGTTGTTGTGGTTTATGCTGAGCACTGTATGGGTATGAGAGGTGTATGCTGGGCACTGTGTGAGTATGGGGGGTGTATGCTGAACACTGTATTGGTATTGGGGTTGTGTGTATGCTGGGCACTGTGTGGTTGTCGGGGTTTATGCTGAGCACTGTATTGGTATCGGGGGTTGTGTGTATGCTGGGCACTGTATGGTTATGTGGGAGGGCTGTATGCTGAACACTGTATTGGTATTGGGGGTTGTGCGTATGCTGGGCACTGTGTGGTTGTCGGGGTTTATGCTGAGCACTGTATTGGTATCGGGGGTTGTGTGTATGCTGGGTACTGTATGGGTATGTGGGGGGGGTGTATGCTGAACACTGTATTGGTATTGGGGGTTGTGCGTATGCTGGGCACTGTATGGGTATGTGGGAGGGCTGTATGCTGAACACTGTATTGGTATTGGGGGTTGTGCGTATGCTGGGCACTGTGTGGTTGTCGGGGTTTATGCTGAGCACTGTATTGGTATTGGGGTTGTGTGTATGCTGGGCACTGTATGGGTATGTGGGGAGGGGTGTATGCTGAACACTGTATTGGTATTGGGGGTTGTGCGTATGCTGGGCACTGTATGGGTATGTGGGGGGGGTGTATGCTGAACACTGTATTGGTATTGGGGGTTGTGCGTATGCTGGGCACTGTATGGGTATGTGGGAGGGGTGTATGCTGAGCACTGTATGTGCATGGGAGTTGTGCGTATGCTGAGCACTGTGTGGTTGTTGTGGTTTATGCTGAGCACTGTATGGGTATGAGAGGTGTATGCTGGGCACTGTGTGAGTATGGGGGGTGTATGCTGAACACTGTATTGGTATTGTGTGTATGCTGGGCACTGTGTGGTTGTCGGGGTTTATGCTGAGCACTGTATTGGTATCGGGGGTTGTGTGTATGCTGGGCACTGTATGGTTATGTGGGAGGGCTGTATGCTGAACACTGTATTGGTATTGGGGGTTGTGCGTATGCTGGGCACTGTGTGGTTGTCGGGGTTTATGCTGAGCACTGTATTGGTATCGGGGGTTGTGTGTATGCTGGGCACTGTATGGGTATGTGGGGGGGGGTGTATGCTGAACACTGTATTGGTATTGGGGGTTGTGCGTATGCTGGGCACTGTATGGGTATGTGGGAGGGCTGTATGCTGAACACTGTATTGGTATTGGGGGTTGTGCGTATGCTGGGCACTGTGTGGTTGTCGGGGTTTATGCTGAGCACTGTATTGGTATTGGGGTTGTGTGTATGCTGGGCACTGTATGGGTATGTGGGGAGGGGTGTATGCTGAACACTGTATTGGTATTGGGGGTTGTGCGTATGCTGGGCACTGTATGGGTATGTGGGGAGGGGTGTATGCTGAACACTGTATTGGTATTGGGGGTTGTGCGTATGCTGGGCACTGTGTGGTTGTTGTGGTTTATGCTGAGCACTGTATGGGTATGAGAGGTGTATGCTGGGCACTGTGTGAGTATGGGGCGGGTGTATGCTGAACACTGTATTGGTATTGGGGGTTGTGCGTATGCTGGGCACTGTGTGGTTGTCGGGGTTTATGCTGAGCACTGTGTGAGTATGGGGGATATATGCTTAACAGTGTATGGATATGGGGGTGTTTGCTGAGCAGTGTATGGGGATGGGGGTTGTGCATATGCTGGGCACTGTGTGGGTATGAGGACATGCATGCTGGACACTGTATGGGTAAGGGGCATGCTTGCCTACCCTCAAATGAGACCTATCCAAGTAGAATATTTGGAAGGGAAAAAATGTAAATGAATGGAGAGAATGGGCCCGATTCACTACGGATTGCTATTCTGCTTAGACGCACGCAACTGCATTGCTAATATCAGCGGTGACATTTAAATGTTTGCATTCGCATTGCTTTCACAGCCTGACATAAGGATGCCCACTTCCCCTTACTCACATCCGTATACTTTGACAACATAGCGAAACAATCGGTAACATCGAGTAACATCGGACCCATATGCACAATTAACGCAGGTTAGACCTGACTCGGGAATTGCTTAATTCTGCACAGGCTATGAGACCTCAGGCGGCGTCTGGTTTCGCAGTGGCTAATTTATGAACATCCATGCAACGGCGTTGAAACGCACTGGCACGCCTGCGTTCACCCGACCACCCCCCGTCACCACCCACAAACTGCACTACCTGTCAATCACTCTGTCATGGGCCTGCGTAGCCTCAGGGAACGCAGCGACTGGCTCGCACACGTGCACTACGATGCATACGCATGCGCAGTGTGAATTAAGCATCCGATTGCGTGCGTATAAGCAACAGCGTTCCTTGCTGAATCAGGCCCAGTGATTACACAGTAGAGATGTGCGCAGACCGCTGTGTTTTGGCTTTGGAAAAACCACCCTAGTGTTTTGGTTCGGTTTTGGTTTTGATTTTGGATTGCTTTAAAAATTTATAAAAACAGCTATAATCATGTAACCTGTTTTTGTTCCTATAGTATTATTAACACCAATAACATTCATTTTCCGTCATTTCCAGCCAATATTGACCACCTCACAGCACCTGAAATCACGAGGGCAGGACTTAAATGCATCGCGAGATCCGGTTTGTAGATCCGAGTTCCGAACCTGACAGGAAGACCCAAGTCAGTACTCGGATCTACTCTGAACCCTCCGAGGCGGGACTCGGTCTCACTCAGTACCCCTAAGTTCAGGTGTATTTGGTTTTCAACAATACCAAACTGCTCATCTCTAGTACAAAGTAATAGTAATCAAACATTGACAATATGTTTTTATTCTTTCCAACACGTGAATTTTAAACAATATAAAATAATTGTGGTGATATGTAATGAAATCACGGTTAATGTAAAAGCATGCAAACTAGAACTAGAGTGTGTAAGAATGTCCCATGTGATTGTCAACAGGCAGCTCCAAAAGAATATCAAGACATCAAATGAGTATATTAGATTGATGTATTATAGATGGAAACCTGTCCATCATGAATGACAAAACAAAATTATGACACTCATCTGAATGTTAAAAATGGCTAAAACATTTCTCGGTAAAAACAATAAAATTAAACTTTTAGCCAATCAGTGCATTAGGTGATAGTAGCAAATGTTTATATTCCCATATTTTCTCATACTCATGAGTAGAATTATGAAACTCCTGCATTTCTGTTTGTACTGATTCAGCTAACGCAATTTACTAATCACATTGCCTGCGATACCAGCGATTTCGCCCTATCTCGTTTTAATTCCAAGGCATCATATTACGTGTGTGGAGCATGTAATGGTTTCAGAGTAAAGCTGGCCACACACTAGACCAACTTACATCCAACCAGCTAACTAGTCGATTGGTTGGAATGAAAACCTGGTAATGTATGGGAGTAACTGATGATCAGCAATTTGCTCCTAACTGCCAGAAAACAGATGAAAATGGTCGTCAGACAAGTTTGTTAAATGTTTGATCAAAACAATTTGTTCAAACAACAGTTTTTAGTCCATTTTCCGGCGTTTGGGAGCAAATTGCTGATTGTCATTTGCTTTCATCCATTACCAGGTTTTCATTCCAACCAATCAACTAGTTGGATGGTTGGCTGTAAATTGGTCTAGTGTGTGGCCAGCTTAACTGGCCAGCAATACATGTAAATTGATTAATGCAGCTTCACAATTAAATAAGTTTTCATTTTAAATAAGAGAATATGGATTAATTGACAAGTGGCCAGTTGTGCACTGGTCAAGGTGCAAAACTCCTTAACGACAGAGGCCGCCTTGTTTACTAAGCTAGACCTCTATGACCATCAATACCCCCCACACACTATTGGGGATCCTGTCACATATTCAACAGTTATTCATAATGTTGACACAACAGCGTCGACAGTAGAATGTCCGCAGGCACCAGGTTGACAGCCTCAGAATGTCAACATGTTCACAATGTCCCCATGTGAAATGTGTACATTCTCATAATGCCAATGGTTATGGTTAGGAGCTGCCAGGAGGATAAGGGGTAGGCTGCGAGGGTTTGGATTAGGGATAGGTGGGATATACTCACCAGAACGCCGTTCTGTCACACATGTCCGCTGGAATTAGTTGTCACTTGGCCCCCGGGGCCCGGAAAACAGTGCTGGAGACGCCGCTACTGCCGGGACCAGGTAAATGACTGATGGGACATTAGGTCGACATTCTATCAAGTCGATATGTCATATGTGGAGACATGAATAACGACATGGTCAATGTCGATATGCTAAGCATGTTGACATTTCGATTATGTTGACATTCTCATATCGTGCTGATGCAAGTTGCATGAAAATTAACCTAACATACCACGGTATCTGGATAGAAGATCGATATTGTAAAGGTCAACAGTCAATAGGTCAACACTTAATGGTCTTTTTCCCAGTCAACCTATTGCATGTCAGGAACAAAAGGTCAACTGACAAGGTCGACAGTGTAGATGATCAACAGAGTTAAAAAGGTTGAAAGGTTCAAATGGTCGACACACATGGTTGACACAAAAATGGTAGACAAATGATTTTGTTATGGTTTTTCTAAAATTTTAAGGTTAGTGTTAGGTTTAGGCACTTTGGGGAGGGTTAGTTAGGCTGCCGGAGGGAATCGTCAGAGTTAGGGACTGGGGGAGGGTTATGGATAGGCACTTGTGATTAGATTTTGGCACTTGTGGGAAGGTTAGATTTAGGCACGGGGGGAGAATTAGGGTTAGTCACTATGAGGAGGGTTAGGATTAGGATTAAATTTAAAAAAAAAAACTATTTGGTGTTGACCATTTGTGTGTCGACAATTTGAACATGTCGGACTTTTGTCCCTGTGGACGTTCTACACTGTCAACCTTTTGTTAGTCGACTTTTGTACTTGTCGATCATTTGTCCCTGTTGCATGTCGACCATCTGGCGCCGACTCATTAACTGTTGACCTTTTATATTAAACCCTATACCACACCCCACTATAGAAATAAAACACTCAACACATGTAATTGGTGTTTAAATAATTTCAACAATTTTTTCATAAGAGAGGGAAGAAGAAAAATGGTGGCAGGATAGAGCAGGCAGGAAGACCAGCATCAGATTACACAGGCCCTGCACCCCTGTAGCGTCCTCTCTCTGTGACAAAATGGGGCAGTGTCCTGCCCTAGGATGACAACTCAAACGGTTTCAAACCTAAACCTTCATATTGTATCTACACCAGTGAGCCACCCAACCACATGATGTTGCTGCCCCCTGGGTAGGGGAATTCAGCCAAGAACAACTGAGTAAGAGAGCTTACCAGCTGTGCCCCACTAATCAGCTCACCTGCTGGCATCCCCTGGCTGCAAGAGCAACGTCAGTACGGACACCAAACCCAGGGCAAGCAAAGCACAGGGAGGAAGGGTGGGAAGCTGAATCAAAGAGGCATTAGCTAGGCAGGGTGCACTTAACTTTTATCCCCGGTGGGGGCCATTGTGTGTGTTTTTACCTGTGAGGGGCCCAATGTGTATGTTTTTTCCTGTTTGGGCCAATGTGTTTTATTTTTTTTCCTGTGGGGGCCAATATATTTGGAGCACTTCTGCAAATCAAGGTGAATAAAGTGACTTAAGTTGATTTTATGCTTCACAGTAGACACATTGTGCTTCATTTTTTTTTAAACTGTCCATATTTGGAGTAATAATTCTTTGGGTGTCTGTGTTGACACTTATGACAGTAATGGATTTGAAAAATAAAAGGTGGATTTGAAAAGGTTACACGGTATCAATAGAGACATCAATTGCTGCCACAATTTGCTCAGTGTACCACTAACACTTCCAGTGAAAGTAATATATATTGAACTAACTGCTATATGGAAAGTATAGGGAACACTGGGGACACTTAAAAAAGAATGTGCAATTCTGACTTTTTTATAGAGTACATAAATATCCTTCTTTTAAAGCTGCACCAAGAACTAGTAAAAGCTTTTGCTTATTTCTGGGAGCTGCTCCTAGCAGCTATATCCCTGCTCTTCTGTTCCTCTAACAGCCCTGGTGGGGTAACGGTGTAAGTAGGAAATCCAATCACAAGCTGAAATCAAGAGACTGGATTGGAGAGGAATTGGTATGAAATAGCGCTGGAAATCCCAATCGAGGATAGGTAAATATCCACTAACCTAACCCCCCTAACCCTAACCCTCCTTAGGGGTGCCTAACCCTAACTTCCCCCCAAGTGCCTAACCCTAATCCCCCCTCTAAGTGCCTAACCCTAACCACCCCCTTCCCCGCTGCCTAAACCTAAGTCCCCCGGGGGGGTGCCTAACCCTAAGTCCCCCCTGGGGGTGCCTAACCCTAACCCTCCCTCCCCATAGCCTAACCCTAACCCTCCCGGCGGGGTGCCTAACCCTAAGTCCCCCCCGGGAGCCCTAAACCTAACCCTCCCCCCCTGCGGCTGTCCGCTCGCGGCGCCCGGCATCACTACGATCGTGATGCCGGGCGCCGGTCTCCCGGCGTCTGGGAAATGCGGGCGTCTACATCTAGACGCCCGGCATTTCACCCTTGCCGGGATAAGACAGTCGGGAAGCCGGCTGCCGGTATATAGGCAGTCGGCTTCCCGATTGCCTCCTTCTCACCCAAACTCCTGCACCAATGCCGCTTTCCCAGCCTGCATACCCATGCACTTTTTTATATAGAAATGGGTGCATTCATGCAGATATAGGTGCAAATGTCACAGTTATTGCAGGGGGTGCATACTGTATGTTGCCATTTCTGTCTCTATTTGTTCATTTATTAACTTAGTCAATATTTAAATTTATATTACGACCAAGTTATTTAAGTATAATCAAGATATGTTATGATAGGACAATGGGGATTGTAGTAGATGGAAGTGGTGTATTTACATTATTATCCCATTGATTCAGAGAACATACAGATGTTTCCACATACATCTAACATCCTTGCTCGTTAAACAGCCCTTCTAGTTGCACCATGCCGTGGAGCGACTCTGTAGCGCTGAGCGGTTTTTCATGCGACTTTTTCCCTTAAAATGCATCTTATTCGCAATGCGAGGCGAATAGGACGCACAAGCATATATTATCTTCTGTGTGCACCTGTGCTGTATCTGCATGCGGAATGCTATGTTACAGTGTCACAGCAGCTGACACTGTAACGTAGCATTTTGTATGTAGATATAACCGCAGGCGCACACAGAATATAGGCACATTTTAATCAGCATGAGCTGCTTGTGCGTCCTATTCGCATCACTTTGCGAAAACACGCTCAGCGCTACCGAGTTGCACGTTGCTCATGCGTTATGTGTAACGTGACTTGTAGTGCACGGAGCATAGATGTATGAGGTCACATCTGTATTACACATTAGATGGGTAGATGCACAATGGAACTTACACGTCAAAGGTAAGGACAACATCTGCTACATGGAATTTTAAAACAAATGTGGCCGTATTTTATTTTTAGGTGTTTGTTTCTGTTTTGACCTGTGGTTCTACAGCTGTTGCGAAACAGCCTGCAGAGAGATGGCAAGGCATGGTGGAACTTGTAGTTCTACAACAAATGAGGAGTCACACATTGCCTAAGCCTGGTTTACACTGATGGACTACAAAATTTTGACTAAAGAATGGACAAAGGGCCTGATTCAGACCCGGTCGCAAGCGCTGAGCGCCCGCAACTGGGTCGATGATGGCCCAGAGTGCATGCGCACGACGGAGCTGGCTCCGTCGTGCGCATGCGCGAGACCCGGATAGCGACGGACAAGCCGTCGCTCCGGGTCTCGTACCAAAGGGGGCGTGCTGTCGATGTTGAGTGACAGCACGCCCCCTTTGGTGGGCGGGCCGGGGGAGTGGCTGCCCAAACTGATGCGTTCCCATGTGAACGCCTCCGTTTGAGGCCGGCCCCACTGACATCACGAGTGATGTCAGTGGGAGAGATTTCGGCTCTGTTAGAGCCGAAATCTCTCTGGGGCTTGCGGTAACAAGACCCTACTACAAGGGTCTCGTCGCAAGCCCGATGGTCGCGATGGTCTTGACCATCGCGACCATCTTCCTGGCCGCTCGCTATAGCTGTGGGTGGTCACCCACAGCTATGCGAGCAGCCAGGAGGCCGCTCTAAAAAAAAAATAGCCCGGCACTGATTCAGAGCGAGTGCTCTGTCAGAGCGTCCGGCTCTGTATCAGGGCCAAAGTTTGCTCTTGTTTTTACAAGGAAAAACACTTTTTGTAACGCAAAATATACAGTCTATACATTTTGTCATACTTGTATGTAAGTCTGCATATGCTCAGACATGGTAATCCTTAAACAATGTCCTGTCGGGGCCATTTCAGGCTAAATTATTCTACATTAAATTAGCGGATGATATTTGTTAGTGAAACTTTGTGTTCTTCGTATAATGCCACCTACTCTTTTTATCGATTAAATGAGAAGATCCCCAGGCATGCCAGCCCAAGTAACAGTAGTTTCTGCTTACTAATGCCTGGGGCTGCTGACTTCACAGTCGTGAAGGAAATTTCCAATACAAATCAAGTATTTACTATCCAGCAAATGTCTGCTCATCTGCAAGCAGTGGCTACAGTATACTGTATATGCACAGTGTGGGATAAGAGATGTGTCCCTGTGTCTGCCTACTTGCTGTGATGGAATCCTACTGTTTGAACTTTATCAGTATACTGTAGCACTGATTATATAATGTAGTGTATTTAGGGTCAGATTCAGAGATGGACGTAAACATGATATTTCCACAGTTGGCCAATGTTTATTTACCGCGTGTCCGTCGGAGCCACACGGCGCATGCGGTCCAATGGATTACCGTTGACGCCCACAGGGAGGCTTTGTTTGCAAAGTTATTAAGAAGGCAGGAACCGATTATGGGTGGCAACTAGGGGGGTGGTGGTGACTCAAACGCAGGCGTGACCGTTTTCAAGTGACTGCGATCCTGCACGCAGTTTCAAAAGCTCCGCCGTCTCCTTTCTGATGGTCATTGTGAGTAACCATAGGGTTACTTAGAAGTTTTGATAATCGACTGATCTACGCCCGCTGGTACTTCTTTGTAAGTGATCTCTTGGATTTGCGAAGAGATACAGATCGTAACCAGTTTTTATGTGGCTTCAGTCGTGCCAAACAGCCCCTCTCGGCCGCGCCGATCGTATTTCTCGTTCAAATTGTGCATTTTATTTGCATAAATAAAACAACTGGAAGCGTCTAAACGACTTTGCTAGTTACACTGATCAATGTGATGTGCGACACTTGCACATCTGTGTGCGAATGACTCTGTATACCAAGTGCCACGATGCAGGGGCCGCGGATTTTTCTTACGCCAAGTTCCGTTGTGCTTCATCTGCAATTTTGTAACGTGTGTAAAGCCAGTGCTTGGGTGGGTGAAGTCGCAGCCCAGCGTCTCTATTGCACTTTGAGTGATGATTTGCTGCACCTGCAATATGAATTCGGCACAAAATGTAAAGAAAAAGTCGGTATGTAACACTTCTCGGAGCAGCTCAGTTGCATCGGGCGTCTTGCGCCGCATGGTGTATAGACGCTAGGGGATATATTTGCTTGAGTGCAGGTTTTTGCTATGGGCAACATCTCCATTTCTAAAAACCCGCACTTTAGTAATTATACCCCCAGGTGTATGAGGACTCATCTGTATGTGGTTTTTTTATGACGAATGGAGAGGGGAAGGTGGCCGAAGCTTCAAGGGGACTTAGTGGTCTATTTACTAAGCCTTAGATGGAGATAAAGTACCAACCAACTGTAAGTTTTCAAACACAGCCTGTGACATGACAACTAGGATCTGTGGCTAGTACTTTATCTCTCTCCACTTTATCACTCTCCAAAGTGATAAAGTGGACCCCTTAATCTGGTTCTGGCTACGATGGATGATGCCTGACATCACTTTCCTCCGGACACAGGCCCTGATTCAGACCCGCTCGCAAGCGCTATGCGCTCGCGAGTGTGTCGATGTTTGGCCACTGCGCATGCGCACGCCGGAGCCAGCTCTGACGTGCGCATGCACGAGACCCGGCTAGCGATAGGGCGCTCCGTCGCTCCGGGTCTCGCACCAAAAAGGAGCGGCTGTCGATGTTGATCGACAGCTCGCCCCGTTTTGGAGGCGGACAGGGGGGATGGCTGGCCAAATGGAGGCGTTCCTGACGGAAGGCCTGCCGTTTGGGGCGGCCCCACTGACATCACGAGTGATGTCACGAGTGATGTCAGTGGTGAGCTTCCGGCTCTGTTAAGAGCCAGAAGCTCACTGGGGCTTGCGGGAACGAGACCCTGCCACAAGGGTCTCGTCACAAGCCCGATGGTCGCGATAGTCTTGACCATCGCGACCATCTTCCTGGCCGCTCGCTATAGCTGTGGGTGGTCACCCACAGCTATGCGAGCGGCCAGGAGGCCACTCTAAAAAAAATAGCCCGGCCCTGATTCAGAGCAAGTGCTCTGTCAGAGCGTCCGGCTCTGAATCAGGGCCAAAGTTTGCTCTTGTTTTTACAAGGGAAAACACTTTTTGTAACGCAAACCATCGCGACCATCACCTGGCCGCTCGCAATAGCTGTGGGTGGTCACCCACAGTTATGCGAGCGGCCAGGAGGCCGCACAAAAAAACCAAAACGCCCTGATTCAGAGCGAACGCTCTTTCAGAACGTCCGGCTCTGAATCAGACCCACTATCACAAAGGGTTACGTATAAACACAACAACAAATATACAGTATGTTACGAAGGGACTGCTGTGTAAAAATCGTTCTATTTGTATTTTTGTATTTTTGATTTCAAACCTAAAGGGTTTCCCCAAACAAATCCTTGTTCTCACCTTTTGGAGCCTCATTTACTGTGAGAAATGGGAATGTTACTTGTTCTGTCACTCTCCCTATCTCCTCTGATCACTTCTGACCCTTTCGCTGTCTGCTGATGAGTCATTTCTCATGAGACCAAACTGTGCACAACATGACAAGGATAAAACAATATAATAATACAGTGCTTTAACTATCTCCCTGCCAAGTCCTCAAAGCAAAATAAACTATAACCGCTGTGTTGCAGAAGTTTTCTATTGCTTGTGTGGGTTGTAGTAACCATCCAGCGGTCTGGATGCCGGTGCTTAGATTACCGACGCCGGAATCCCGACAGCAGCCAGAATCCCAACTGTAAATATTAGGGCTAGGGGGATGGTTAGGTTTGGGGTTAGGGTTAGGCACTACTAGTGGGGTTAGGGTTAGGCTGCAGGAAAGGTAGGTTAGTGGGAGGGTTAGGGATTAGGGCAGGGGTCTTCAACCTTGGCCCTCCAGCTGCTGTGGGACTACACATCCCAGCATGCACTGCCACCTTTTTGATATAACAGCATGCTAAAACTATGGCAGTGCATGCTGGGATGTGTAGTTCCACAGCAGCTGGAGGGCCAAGGTTGAAGACGCCTGGATTATGGCATACTTGCCAATTCTCCCTGATTGTCAGGGAGGCTCCATGAAATAGCAGCAATCTCCCCGACTCCCTGAAGAGTCCAGCAAACTCCCTGATTGCACCTCACCCCCATTATGAAGCTGTTATATATAAAAGAAGCAGAGCTATATACATTCAAATGGGATCATTAGTATCATTTACCTGCATTTGTCATAAGGCGCAAAGGGCCTGATTCAGCAAGGAATGCACAGGAGAGAACACACGTACTCGACCGATGGTTTTGTACTGCGCATGCATATGCATCACACTGTGCTTGCACGAACTGGTCAGTGCGATTGGGTTAGGGTACGCAGACTACACGCAGTGTGTATGCAGACCCCTCCGATATTGATTGACAGGTAGTGCCATTTGTGGGTGGTGACGGGGGGTGATCAGGCGAACGTAGGTGTTATAACGCCGTTATAGTGGCATGCATAATTAAGACATTGCGGTGGCATACCCAGCCATACCGTAAGCTGTACACAGGAAGCAGCCAAATTCCTGCGGCAGGTCAGGTCAACCACTATTATGCTAATGAGTCAGATGTCTCTTGATATTACCGATGTTTACGCTATCTTGCGTGCTTAATATGGGGCTGGGTGTCTGCATCTTGTGCGTATGCATCGACTAGCATTTTCTCGCAGCGGACGGGTGCGTGCGTCTGCTTGCGTGCGTTCCTTGCTGAATCAGGCCCAATGATTCCAATGATGGTAGCATGCATTTTCTGAAAATTATCAGTGTGTTTTCATTAAGTAGATCAGATGTAGCAGTACATGCCCACTTTTCTCTTTCATCCACTAGGGAACACTGGAAGATGAGTACTTTGGGGTATAGAGGAGTGGATACTGGATAGTTGGAGCTGGCACTTAAAATAATTTAGAAGTGTGAAGCTCCTCCCCCTCTATGCCCCACCAGGAGCATAGTAGATAATACTAGGGGCCATCTTGGAGCCGAGGATGAAGAAGGGGCGGAGCTTGACAGCGCAGGCTCTCTCCCTGCGTGACATCCCTTCTACAACAGGATCCTTTCAAAGGGCTGTGAGTACATTGAGGTGTTATAATTGGTGCGTGCAGGGAATCCAGTCATTTAGGGAAGAGAGTGGTGTGAATCTCCCTTCTGTCTCCTATTAGCCTTCTGATCTGTATATTCTCTGATTCTGTGTGAGTGGGCTCATCCGGTGAGGGTACAGTCGAACAACACGACGGCCGTCGCTTATATCAATCGACAGGGCGGAACTCCAAGTCGCATGGCGATCTGAGAAGTTACTCGGATTCTCTAGTGGGCCGAGAGACAATCAGTGATCCTGTCAGCGCTGTTCATCCCGGGAGTGGACAACTGGAAAGCAGATTATCTCAGTCGCCAGGATCTCGACCCCGGGGAATGGATGCTTCACCCAGACGTATTCCAAGCCTTGTTCCGTCGTTGGGGTCGGCCTCAAGTGGTTCTCACGGCATCTCGATTGAACCATCAGCTACCAAGAAATGTGTCCAGAACTCGGAATCCAGCTGCAGAGGCAGTTCCATGGACCTACGACATAGTTTACCTATTCCCTCCAATTCCTCTACTTCCTCGTCTACTAAAGCAGATAAAACACGAGTCGGCCTCGGTCATCCTCGTGGCACCGGACTGGCTTCGAAGGTGTTGGTTCTCAGACCTTCGGCCTCTCTTATCAGACGACCCGTGGCCCCTACCACTTAGTCCGGACCTCCTGCAACAGGGTCCTTTCGTGCACCCCAACCTAGTGCAGCTGGGTGGCATCCCAGAATCTGTTATCCCCACTATGCTTCGCACCAGAAATCTGCTTATGGCTGCACATTACCACCGCATGTGGCGGTCTCATGTGGCATGGTTTGACAGTCGGGACCTTCCATCTAGAATTTTTCATTTATCTAGGCTTGCTTTTTCTTCAAACGGGGCTAGATGCTGGTCTCTGGTTAGGGTCCTTAAAAAGTGCAGATATCTGCCCTTCCTATTTTCTTTCAACACAAATTGGCCCTCATACCTGAGGTGCAGACTTTTCTTCAGGGAGTATTGCGGGTGCAGCCGCCTTTTGTTCCACCTACAACTCCCTGGGACCTGAATTTAGTTCTTAACGTTTCTTCAGTCTTCCATGTTGGAGCTGCTTGATGAGGTAGATATCAAGTATTTTATCTTGGAAGACGGCTCTCCTTCTGGCATTGACTTCGGCCCGTCAGCTTTTGGAGTTGAGGGCCCTGTCTTGTAAGCCCCCGTACCTTATCTTTCATGATGATAGAGTGGATCTTAGGGCCCTATCCACTTTACTTCTTAAGGTTGTGTCGGCTTTCCACATAAATCAGCCCATTGTGGTGCCTTCTTTGTTTGAGGACTCCGGAGTATCCTCGAGTCTGGATGTGTTTGAGCTCTCCGTGTCTATGTGGCTCGGACAGCGTCTTTCCGTAAGACTGATGAGATTTTGGTACTTACCGATAAATCCTTTTCTCTGATTCCACAGGGGACACTGGACACCTACCTCAGCGCTCTTTGCCTGCTTGTTTGGTTGGTTTTGTGTGTTTGTGTAGTTCTGTTTGTTGTGTGATCTTTGCTTCTCTTTACTCCTCTCGGTCTTCATTTTTCTAAACTGAGGGCTGATGGGGCATAAAGGGGGAGGAGCTTCACACTTCTTAATTATTTAAAGTGCCAGCTCCAACTATCCATGCCTCTATACCCCAGTGTACTAAGCTTCCAGTGTCCCCTGTGGAATCAAATAAAGGATTTACTGGTAAGTACCAAAATCCCATTTACCGCCGCACTCATAGGTGGTGCTTTCATAAGCTCCCTGAAATGCTTTTTCAAAAATAGGCAAGTATTGGTTAGGGTTAGGCTATTCTGACCGCCGACATTCTGACCGTACCCAACCTGCTTGTACTGTAGAGTTTATTTTTATAAACTACTTTATTTGCTTTATTTTTAGAACTACATTTTCTATGGATTGAAGCTTGTAATAGTTATGTTAAGGTAGCTGTCATTAATGCTTTATTATAAACGTCTGGAAATGTTAATACCAATACCAGTATAACATCATCAATATTTAACAGTCTGCTAAACCTGAAACACCAAATAACTTATTTAAAAAAAAAAAACCCTTAACTAATATTTACAAATATATACTGTATATATATATATAGGACCCACTTACAAATCGTACTTATGCATGGCTGCACCTGTATGATACAGGTACATCCATGGTTTTATTACGTTTCATGTTTCTATATGTGAAACGTTTTTATTACCTTGCTGAGTGCATCTAAAAATGTGCTTCTGCGCCAAAGTGTAAGATGCATAATGAAAGTCCTTTTACAGGGGGAAAATGACAGTACACCTTTCCAGGCAGCAAAGAACATCTTTAAAAAGGAACACCCTCTAGGCTTAAAAGTTGTTTTAATAATCACTCTGCAAATCTGTACTTTGCAAGGAACGCCCCCTCTCAGCCAATCCCAGCAGCCGCTGGAAAACCTCTTCTGCTCCACAAACCTATGCACTTTGGCAGCAAGAGAGGGGCACAGTAAGGTCACACCTGGTTCTGTGTTGTGCGACTCATTACGCTGAATGGGCGACAATTTTAGAAGGTGTAGGCAGGAATCGATTGTTAGAAGGTATAGGCAAGAATCGATTGTTAGAAGGTATAGATAGGTAGGAATCAATAATGGCGATTCAATAAAAAAAATATTTAAACTTTAATGGTCCTGAACATACACTATACTAATTTGTAACCAATGCATTATGCATTTATACCCTTCAGCAGAATAAACCAAAAAGATTGACTTCAGTTTTCCAAGATCTATATTCCCAAACCAGGGAACACTCCATATTTGGTTACTTTGTGATAACAAAAAAAAGTTACATGTTTGGGAATGATGGCCACAAGAAGGTAGAGAGACTGTGAAACAAGACCGCCATTAGGCCTATTTGTTGAAGGGCAAACAGCTCTATTGCCAGTGCTTTTATTTTGTCCTACATATTAATAGTTATCGCAAGCAGTTGCCCCTTCTTCTCTGATTATTGCCATCCCCATAAAGCTTGGTAAAGTGAAAATATATGCTAAGCACATTTGACCATACATAAGCGATTCATTGTAACAAATATCTCTGTAAAAATTAGCTCTACCTAATAGCCCCTGCTCAGGGGTAGTTCTTGGTCTTCCGTTGCTGCTTTTGTTCTTGGTTTTCCTGCTCTTGGTATGCTAATCTAAAGGGAAATACTACATATATATTACATTTCTATCACCTAATATCTTCACAATCCATAACTTGCAGACGCATGTTGCGATCTCCTTGCCGATGGAACCGAAAATCTGTTGAACGGCAGTGGATCAGTATAGTACTAAACATGGTCTACTTATCATGTACTAGACCTTAGTTATTAAATACATTCATTTTACAACATGATCGGTAATACATATAACCTTTAATGTTAACCCTTTATGCTAGGAAACCTTTTATGCATGAATGTGCAATAAGTTATGGGAGTTGCTCAGCAAGTGCGTTTATATTAACTGTATTAAATAAATGTCAGTGTGTGTTTTATGGAGTTTACTAATAGTGGGCAAACGCACGACGCTAAGTAATAGCATCGCCATATGTACTTAATGATATGGGATTCGCAAAATGGCGTCGTGCAGATTTATTTTTAAACAGATTCCGTCTCAGCCAATTATCCAGCTTCGACACCATGAAGACAAAACATACATATTGTAACTGATGTCATAACAGCTGATCATTGAATAAAATGTACAATTATATCAATTTACATTTTGTGTTTGTCAATATTTAAACAATTTGTATATAACAAGATAAACACAGATTTCTACTTCAGGGTCCATAGGGTATCCACAGGATACCTTGGGGTATAGGTGTGACGTCAGTCGCAGGGCACCAAAGAGTTAAGCTTTCAGCCTCCCAGGATGCACTGGGTCCCCCTCCTATACCCTGCCCCCGAGCCAAGGCACCTCAGTTTAGTTTGGTGCCAGGCCGGAGTCGGGTGCACCTGTTGGAGTGGGGGCTAGAAAGAGCCCCTGAAGCTTTTTCTTCATGCAGCTGTGGCTGCACATCTGGATGAACAGCATGGACAGTCAGTCCTGACGTCCATGCTGTCTTCCCTACACCCCGCCGGTACCAGAACGCCGGTACTGATCCGGGGATGCTGGTGGGCATCTGGGGTCACAGCTAGCGGTGACCCCAGATGTTCCGGACCATGGCCGGATTCAAGGGGGACAGAGGTAAGCAGCGGGGTCCCGCGGTGGGTCCCCGCTGATCACATGGTCCTAAGTCCCCAGGCAGGGGGCTCCCTGGGGACTGGCTGCAGCGTGGAGCCAGGCGACCAACCTGCGCTTCCACTACCCCCTGGGACAGCGGACCGCAGCAGAGCGGTAGCGCTGCGGCGTCCCAGGGGTTAAATGCATGCCAGGGGAGCGCGCCTTCCCTGTCTCACAGCCGGCGCCTCCCCCGCTGCACACAGCCCTCTCTGCACTGTGCTGACTGGCCCTGTGTCAGCGCTCCTCCCCCAGGCCAGCCTCCTCTCTGCTCCTCAGCGGCCATCTTCTCCAACGCATGGTGAACGCTGCTGGAAGCACTGGACGGAAGCATCGTGGTCTGGGTCCCCCCGCATACCCCTCCTCCGCTGTGGTCATGTCTGTGTATGCAGCGCTGTGTCCTACCAGGCCCTGTGTCTGTGTAGTTGAGTGATCAGCGCTGTTAGTGCAGGAATTGATTTTCTTTGCATTGTATGTGACTGTGCCAGCGCTGCCTGTAACTTTTCTTCTCTAAACTGTCAGCTTTATTACTGTCCCTGTTCTTTCTGCTAAGCCCTTGCGGTGCGGTGCTGCAGGGTGGTCTCTCGCCTATTTAATATATAATTGGTGAGAGGGGTCACATACGTGGTGCCATCATGTCTGAAAGTGATTTTCCCCTCCGGCTACAGTGTACCACGTGTAAAGTACCGTTAGCGGAGGGGGAGGGTAGCGTGGAGGGCCTTTGCCGGCAGTGTTTGTCCATGGCGCGGCCTCTTACGGTTACAGCACCGGTACAGGAGCCGCCCTGGGCTTGTTTCGCTCAGGCGCTAACAGCTTTAGTAGGCCAGTTAGCTCCGCAGCCCGCGTTTACTCCGATGGGTTTGTCCCAGCAGTCTGTGGTGTCATCACCCATGCAGGGTTTCCCACGACAATTGGTGGTACCCCACAGTCTCCCTATTTCCCCGCTCCCGGTTTCTCAGGAGCCAGCGTGGGTTAACTCCCTGACGAGTTCTGTACAGCACTTGTCGGATGTATTGCAAGGGGAGTCTGTGATGCGGCCTCATAAACGGCCGGTGGCGTCTCTGTCCGCTCCTTATGAGGATGACGAAGTGACGTCTGATGATGGGGAGATTCTGGATCCTTACGATCAGGAACCTCTCCATACTAAGGACGCTGATGCTAAGTCCAAAGTATATATTCCTGGACTTATTCGGGCGGTCCGCACAGCCTTGGTGATTGAGGACGAAGTTCCCCCAGCGGCTAAGTCTAAATATGCCTTTTTTCAAAGATGTGAAGGGCGATGCCACAGTCTTTCCTCTTTCGTGTCAGTTGGTGGACCATTTAGAGGAGGCGTGGAAACAGCCTGGCAACAGATACCAGCCGCAGAGACGCCTGGCGGTGGCTTATCCGTTCGCGGATAATTATTTTGCTAAGTGGGAATCCCCTCCACAGGTGGATTCTCACGTGACCCGTCTTGTCCGTAGTGCCACATTGCCGATGCCATCCATGTCCTCCCTTAAGGATGCTACGGACCGCAAGGTGGAAATCTGCCTGAAGTCCGCTTATTCCCTTGCGGGGGGGGCAGCACGGCCGGCTATGGCCATTTGCTGGGTTGCCAGAGCGATGGAGCGCTGGGCGGATTCATTAGAGGCTTCTTTTGATTCCGACTGTCCGGCCGAACAGGCGGAGTTGATTGGCAATCTCCGTGATTCGGCCACTTACATCAACGAGGCGGCTCTAGACATTAGTACTCTGGTGTCTAGAATTTCTTCAGCAGCGGTAGCTGCTCGTCGCACCTTGTGGCTGCGATCCTGGAAGGCGGACGCAGATTCCAAGAAGGGTCTGGAAGCCTTGCCGTTTACCGGAGAAGTTCTCTTCGGTCCGGATCTGGATAAGATTGTGGCCACGCTGGCGGCAGCCAAATCGGCTTGTCTCCCGTCGGCCGCTGCTCCTTCTGGTTCTGGACCATCGTCCTTTCGGTCATCTAGGGCCCAGGGCAGGCCCAAACCACAGTCGTTTCCTCGTCAGGCTGGCCCTAGGAAATCGGTCAAGCCCCGGAAGCAGGCATGGAGTACCAGAAGTCCAGGCCCCAAGCCAGATGACAAGCCTGCGGCCTGACGGTCCGGGCCTCCCTTTGGGGGATCCCAGGGTGGGAGGCCGCCTGCTGCAGTTCGCCCAGTGTTGGTTGGTCACTACGACAGACACTTGGGTTCTGGAGGTGGTCTCCCACGGGTACGCCCTCTCCTTCCGGCACAGACCCCCGGCTCGATTCTTCACCATCAGACTGGAACAAGGCTACGGAGCTGCGGAAGGTATTGCACACTATGCTCCAGGCTGGAGTTATAGTGCCTGTTCCATTCTCCCAGATCGGCCAGGGTTTCTATTCAAATCTTTTTTTGGTACAGAAACCCAATGGGTCGTATCGTCCGATTCTCAACCTCAAAGCACTCAACAAGTCTTTGCGGGTACCGAAGTTTCGGATGGAGACCCTACGGTCCATCATTCTGGCGCTGGAACCGGGGGACTACATGGTGTCATTGGACATACAGGACGCTTACCTGCATGTCCCTATTCTTTTGCGCCATCAACAGTTCCTCAGGTTTGCAATCCGCAGCGACCACTTCCAGTTTCGGGCGTTGCTTTTTGGCTTGGCAACAGCACCACGTGTCTTCACCAAGGTGATGGCGGTCATGGCGGCTTCTCTGCGGCTGCAGGGAGTCCGCATGTTGCCGTACTTGGATGACCTGTTATTGGTGGCGGGATCTCCAGAGCTCCTGTTACGCCACTTAGACCTGACCATTGCCCTGCTGCAACGGCAAGGCTGGCTAATCAACTGGCAGAAGTCCACTCTAATCCCGTCTCGGAGGATTCTGCATCTTGGAGCCTTATTGGACTCGGGACAGCAAAAGATCTTCGTGACGGAGGAAAAGATCTCTGCTTTGCAGTCAAGGGTGTGCAGTTGTCTGCACAGCCGCCGGGTGTCTCTACACTCGGCGATGAGGTTACTGGGCTCCATGGTGTCGGTGTTCGACATGGTGGAATATGCCCAGTTTCACTCCAGACCTCTGCAGCACCTGATCCTGTCAAAGTGGAACGGGCTGCCTCAGTCTCTGAAGTCCCAGACGATTGTGTTCACCCCGGAGGTTCGCCTGTCCCTTGCTTGGTGGTTACAGACGACCCACCTCAGCGAGGGACGTCCGTTCTGGATTCCAACTTGGGTCCTGTTGACTACGGACGCCAGTCTTCGGGGCTGGGGAGCAGTTTCGGGTCCACATCTGTTCCAGGGCAGGTGGACTCCGACAGAAGCGGAGCTTCCAATCAATATCTTGGAACTCTGTGCGGTCTTCAATGCTCTCCAGCAGGCCCATCGGTTTCTCCAGGGTCACCCGGTACAGGTCCAGTCGGACAACGCTACCACCGTGGCCTACATAAACAGGCAAGGAGGAACCCGAAGGCGGGCGGCTCTCGTAGAGGTGTCTCGGATCCTGGTTTGGGCGGAGCGCAATCTTCCGGCCATATCAGCGGTCTTCATCCCGGGAGTGCTCAATTGGGAGGCGGACTTTCTAAGTCGCCAGGACGTTCATCCGGGGGAATGGTCCCTGCACCCGGACGTTTTTCAACTACTGGTGGACAGATGGGGTCTTCCAGAGATCGACCTCATGGCGTCCCGGCACAACAACAAGTTGCCGGTGTACGGGTCTCGCACAAGAGACGAAGGGGCGTCTCTGGTGGATGCTCTGTCCGTCCGGTGGACGTTCCGGTTCGCATATCTGTTCCCTCCGGTCTCCCTTCTTCCACGGGTAATCCGGAAATTCAAACAGGAAGGAGGGACGCTCCTGTTGATAGCTCCCGCGTGGCCCAGAGGGGCACTGGTTCTCAGACCTTCAGGGTCTGTCCGTGGACAGTCCTCTGCGGTTGCCGCTACGACCGGACCTCTTGTCTCAGGGTCCTTGTCGTCACCCGGACCTGACTCGGCTGTCTTTGACGGCGTGGCTGTTGAGACGGCCATGCTGAGGTCCCGGGGGTTTTCCAGCTCTGTGGTACGTACCATGTTGCGAGCTCGGAAACCGTCTTCCGCGAGGATATACCATCGCGTGTGGCATACGTTCTTCCAGTGGTGTCGACCGAGAGGTTATGCACCGCGGGAGTTTCGTCTGTCTCGGATTCTCGCCTTCCTGCAAGCGGGACTAGATCATGGGCTTCGCCTTGCTTCTTTGAAGGTACAGGTTTCGGCCCTGTCTGTCTGGTTTCACCGTAGGATTGCTACAATCCCGGATGTGCGCACCTTTATGCAAGGTGTTGTCCGCATTCAGCCGCCCTTTGTTCCACCTGTGGCGCCTTGGGATTTGGCTGTGGTCCTGAGGGCTCTCCAAGGACCGCCGTTTGAACCACTGGGCTCAGTGGATCTTAAATGGCTAACAGCTAAGACTGTTTTCCTTCTGGCTATTGCTTCGGCCAGACGTGTTTCTGAGTTAGGGGCTCTTTCTTGTAGACCCCCTTTCTTGGTTTTTCATGGGAACAGGGCAGTGCTCCGCACTCGGCCCGAGTTTCTTCCCAAAGTTGTTTCCCAGTTTCATGTTAACGAGGAAATCGTTGTTCCGGCCTTTAACTCACCGGGTCTTCCCGTGGGTGAGGCCTCTTTGGATGTTGTGCGTGCCTTAAGGACTTATGTTGACCGCACTTCTTCGTTTAGGAAGTCGGACGCTTTGTTTGTCCTCTAT
The DNA here is from genome assembly GCA_031769625.1 of Taudactylus pleione. Classification (NCBI taxonomy): domain Eukaryota; kingdom Metazoa; phylum Chordata; class Amphibia; order Anura; family Myobatrachidae; genus Taudactylus; species Taudactylus pleione. The sequence goes on from JAUIMM010000609.1 coordinate 3,407,782, forward strand.
GGCTTCCGTAAAAAGGGTTGGCCTGCTTCAAAGCAAACTTTGGCAGCCTGGATCCGTATGGCTATTTGTGAAGCTTATCTTCATGAAGGCCTGCTGGTTCCTCCTTCTGTGAAGGCTCATTCCACTAGGTCTGTGGGTCCTTCGTGGGCAGCTCGACGTGGTGCCTCTGCAGTCCAGATCTGCAAGGGTGCTACGTGGTCCTCTGTCCATACCTTCGTGAGGTATTACAGGTTTGACACCTTCGCCTCTCAGGATGCTTCCTTCGGGCGGCGGATTCTCCTTTCAGCACAGGAGCGTCCCCACCCTTAAAGGATACTGCTTTGGGACATCCCCAAGGTATCCTGTGGATACCCTATGGACCCTGAAGTCGAAAATATGAGATATGGTAAGAACTTACCCTTGTTATCTCTATTTCTACGAAGTCCATAGGGTTCCACAGGACTCCCGCCCTGTCGCACCTGTGCTGCAGATGGGCTTTGCTCTGGTCACCGGTTTTCCGTCTCCCTCTGGTGAGAATGTGATTCTTGTATGTGTCCAGATCTTTGTTCTCTCTCTTCCTTCTCCTCCTCCGGCCTATGGCTTGGTAACTAACTGAGGTGCCTTGGCTCGGGGGCGGGGTATAGGAGGGGGACCCAGTGCATCCTGGGAGGCTGAAAGCTTAACTCTTTGGTGCCCTGCGACTGACGTCACACCTATACCCCAAGGTATCCTGTGGAACCCTATGGACTTCGTAGAAATAGAGATAACAAGGGTAAGTTCTTACCATATCTCATATTATTTCAATAATACAAATAATATCCCTTTCAGATATACAACCCGGGAAATTTCCTGCTCAGACCCGGGAATTTCTCCTGTGCAAATTCCCGGGTATTTGGTCAAGACCCCCCTTTCACACTACAATGTCTACCCGGGAAATTCGCGTGTAGACCCCTTTCAGACAAGAGCAGGGTTTTTCAGAGTTTTACACAGCAAATCACAGTTTTGTCATTTTAAGTGGACGTTATGCTGGCACACATTAATGAGGTCATGCAAAGGTGGGGGTTTGGTATAAGGGGACTGGGAGGGGCATCTATCAGGCATTGCTGTATTTCCAAGCATCTGTGTAGCATGGAGACCTTCTATTGTCTGGTGGATTTGGTGTGCTACACAGCAACTGAGGCATGGCTGAAGCTGCTCACACTGTTCATAATCGTACAGTGTGAGTTCCTGAGGAGAAGGGAGCATTTTGTGGTGGAGAGAGCATCCAAGGGCTGACATTACCTACGCCGGAGGAGAGCCTTGGTAATGTCCTGCATCTCATCCATATTGAGAGTGACCGGAGGGTCATCTCGCACAATATGGTCTCGAGATCGACAGCATGGGGAGGCTTTCTGGGCTGCGGTTCAGGGGTTTACAGAGAACCAATGGATTGCAAATTTTAGGATGTCGCAAGGCACCTTTAATTACATCCTGGAACTCCTGACCCCTTCACTTACCAGGCACACTACTCGATGGAGACAGCCCATTACCCCGAGCAGGAGGCTTGCGATCGTCTTGTGGTGGTATGCTACCCCTGGTGAGTACCGCACAATATCTTGCTTGTTTGGTGTAGGCATCTCCACGGTTTGTGTTTTGGTGCGTGAAGTGACCCAGGCCATCCTGGATACCTTGTACCACCGGTTTATTGCCCTAGCCCATGGGCAGCGACTGGATGAGAAAGTGTCCGGGTTTCTGCGCCGCGGTTACCCACAGTGTGCTGGGGCAATTGATGGCACCCACATCCCCATAATTGCTCCCACAGATAGCCCAGCAGACTACTATAACAGAAAGGGATGGCATTCCATCATTCTGCAAGCCGTCGTTGACCATCGGTATTGGTAAGCCACATTTATTACTTTTAATTAGATATATATTGTGACCTGCATGGAAAGTAAAGTATCTCAAATGTTGTGTGTTTAAAAAGTTTATATGTATAGTTGTAACCGGATCTTATATACGCTTTCTATTTGAAATAAATAAATAAATGTATATATTGTAGTGTATTTAAAAGTTAGGGGTATATTTAATAAAGTGAGGGTTATTTGAAGTGGAGATGTTGGGCCTAGCAACCAATCAGATTCTACTTCACATGGTCTATATGTCTAGTTTTAATTGGATATTATCTTGCTCACAGCTTCACTGATGTTTTCATTGGCTGGCCTGGTCGTGCTCATGACGCTCGTGTTCTGGCCAATTCTGATCTCTACAAGATTGCGGAGGAGAGTCAGAATGGTTGGCTGTTTCCTCGTGAGGTAACTATACACACATTTATGTCATGCTTTTTATTGCAAAACCGATATGTATTATCTTCCATACTGAACCACAACATGATTTTTGGGATGTCACCTGCAATTTGCTCTGATATACCGTATCTGCATACAACACTGTTACCTGTAAAGCCTTTAATAGTAACTGTAATATTTGTTTCTATTTGCAGAAGTCCAAGCTTGTGGATGGAGTGGGGATACCAATCCACATCATTTGGGATGCTGCGTATCCACTACGGAGGTGGTCGATGAAAGGGTACAGCCAACAGGTTGTGCTTTCGAACGAGCAGATCGCCTACACCCATACCCTCATTTCAGCTAGAATGGTTGTTGAAAATGCATTTGGGAGACTGAAGGGACGCTGGCGCTGCTTGTTAAAAAGAAACGATGTGGACATTAGGCTGATTACTGATGTTGTAGCGGCATGCTGTATCTTGCATAACATCTGTGAGATACAACGAGAAGAATACCTGCCAGAGTAGGACATCGTGGAGGAGCCTGTTGGGAGTGATCCTTCTACCCTTTCATCAACCTCACTTGCTTATCGAACCAATGACATTGAATTGATTAGAACCACTATTTCAAAAAGCATTAATTCTATGTTATTGTAATAAATACAAAAATGTAAATTTTTGAATTGTTCAAAAAAATCTTTTATTTTAATAAAGGCCTTTTGTTTAAGTTGCATACGAAGTTTGAAAGCATTTCCATATTTCTTACATACTAAATAATGTTGCCCAAAATACAACACAATTCAAAACCAAACAATAGTATAAAAATAAATAAAAGTGCACATTTACTTCAGAACCCAAAGTACTCCATCTGTATGTATGGATTGATATTGTCGAAGCGTAGACAATGAGAACAATGTTAAGTGCGCATATAGCTGTGAGGCATTAAAACAAAAAAACCACAAGCAGTAACCATAACATTTTCAACATCATGATACGGATATGTCTAGTTAACATCACTAGATACTGTATATTTGATTACCACAGTTAAATATTTCGGTAAACTGTAAACTCTGGGTTTTTGACAGGAGTAAGTTCCTGTGACAGAGTATTAGCTGGCAAAGTATCTTTAAATTGACCTTCGAGTACATTATCTAATGTATTATCTGTAAATGTTGAGGATGACTGAGGTGTTTGCGGATGCTTGGATATATGGGATGTAGTTTGCCCAAATGCTGTGGGGGACTTTACTTGTTGCGCATACTGGGATGTTTTGGCAAATGCTGGGGGGGACTTTAGTTGTTGCGCATACTGGGATGTTTTGCCAAATGCTGTGGGGGACTTTCCTTGTTGCGCATACTGGGATGTTTGGCAAATGCTGGGGGGGACTTTCCTTGTTGCGCATACTGGGATGTGTGCCCAAATGCTGGGGGGGGGCTTTGCTTGTTGTTGAGCATACTTGTATGTAGTTTGCCCAAATGCTGTGGGCAAATTAGCGTGCTGGTCATACTGCGATGTATGGTCAAATGAGTTGGGAGATTGAGGTTGTTCCACATACTGGGATGGTTCCCCAAATTAGTTTGGATAATTAGCTTGGTGCCCAAAATGGGTGGGTGGTGGAACATGTTTTGGTTTGTAGTGGATTGTGCTCAAGATTTGAGTAAAAAATTTGCGGTTATCGCGACTAAGCCTTTCCTGCATAGCCATCATTTCCTTTAGCAAATGACTCTGCATTTCTCTCTCATTGGCCATAAACCGCTGCAGTCTGGCATCCTCTTGTGTCTGCCATTCCGAATCTAGGTCGCGTTGTTGTTCACAAAGAATATTTGTCATGGCTTTGGTAGCAACATCAATTTTGCTCTTCTTTTTACGTGTTGGCACTGTGAAAACTGAAAGTAAAAGAGAGAAAACATTGAGCAACACATGTAAAAAATATTTGAAATACAAAACAATAAATGGTCCCAATTCAAAAAGCAGCACGTCTCTTTGCATGCGGTGCCCATCCTCCACTACAAGATAAACGCAGAAACAATACGGTTTCTACTATATACTAGAAATTGAACTACAACATTACATAGATTAATGCAGCAGAACATAAGTTATTTGAATTAAACTTACTGTTACTGCGTAGGGTGGGCTTGTCTCCCTGGGTCTGTGGCTCAGACTCAGAATCTTGCCTTTGCGTTGGAGAGATCACATCTGTGCCAGTGCTTGGTTCAATGATGATGGTATTAGATGAGTCCTCATCTGCGTCATCAAATAGGACCTGCGATAATGCCGGGCTCTGCTGGCTGCTCTCAGGAGTTGTTGAAGGCGTGCATGTCGTTGTTGCAGACAGTGTGCCAGCATCACTTGAAGAAGATAGAGCAATGGGGTTGCATAGTGCTGTATGCCCAAAAGCCGAAGTGCATAAATCATATAAGGCCCACTCCATCCTTCCCACACCACTGCGATTACCATTGTGGTCATGGACCTATGTGTATTTTCTTTAGGCTCTTTAGCTTATTAAGGACTTGCTGCTGTGTCTTCACAATACCCCGGGTGGCCAAGATTTTGGCAATGTTGCAATAGATCATGGCATCCTTAACAGTGCCTGTGATTTGAGCTTTTATTTCCTCCTCTCCCCCCACATGTAAGAGCTCACGGACCTCCTCATCCTTCCAATGTGCCATGATCACCAACCACCTGTACACAGAAAAAAGAAAGATTACCGCGCTAAAGAAAACCCAGAAAATTTAGATAATAAATAAATAAATAAATAAGCAAATGAATAAAAAATAAATCTCTTGTATTGGTGTATTAATTAATATTTCAGTATTTTAAAATGTATGCCATATAATAATAGAAACAAGCTCTTTTAATAAGGTAATAAAACAGTAATGTTACACACCTGGCACCACTCTCCAACCACCTGGTACTGCACGCTCTCCTCTGTCACCTCGTAGTGTTGAGGTTCTCTCTGCAGCTGTTGTGGGAACTAAATCCGCCTTGTTGCAATGCACTGCCTTTTTAGTGCTATGTGTGCGTCTGTGGCGTCTGCCCTCCACTGTCCGGCTGCTGCTGCTGATCTCATCAACAGGCAGCCGCGTCCAGGCCAATCAGGAGCTTTTTGGTGAAGCCCAGGAGTAAATTCCCGGGTAGCACCATTCACACAAGAGCAGGGTAAAAACCCTGGTCGATTGCAGGGGTACCTTTCAGACAGACGCGGCTGAGGCAGGCCAAATTCCCGGGAATCTCGAGATGTCTGAAAGGGGTATAAGTCTCTGTTGAGACCAAAAGCTTGTAAAGTATAAAACAATTATACTTGTTGTACTCTTATTTATCGCACTAACGATACATGTAGCATTCCACCATCTAAACCAGATAGTATAGGAAAGCAGCCGCGAGGACAAGACGCCGAGGGGGGAGGACAAGGGGGGGAGGGAAGAAGAAGGCTCAGGTAAATAAAACATTCTCCCTTAAAAGTTCAACCTAATTGGCGGATCCCCAGATATGATTCGATGACAATACCATTGGGTAAATTTGAATGATTCATAAATTCTATGTCTCTGAGCTGAGGTCAGAGGGCCTGATTCAGACCCGCTCGCAAGCGGGTTGATGGTGGTCCAGTGCGCACACGCGGCGTGCACACTACGCGTGCGTGAGCCCCCTGAGCGAGTGCAAAAAGCACTTGCCCCGTGGTTCACTACAAAAGGGGCAGCTGTCGATGTTGATCGACAGCTTGCCCCATTTTGTAGGTGTTGCCGGGGGGTGGCTTCTCAAATGGAGGCGTTCCCAAGCGAACGCTTGCCGTTTGTGGGCTGCCCCACTGACATCACCAGTGATGTCAGTGAGAGAGCTTCCGGCTCTATTAGAGCCAGAAGCTCTCTGGGGCTTGTGGCCACGAGATCCTACCACAAGGGTCTCGTCGCAAGCCCGATGGTCGCGATGGTCTTGACCATAGCTATGCGAGCAGCCAGGAGGCCGAAACTAAAAAAACCAGCGCCCGCCCTGATTCAAAGCGAGCGCTCGCTTTTTGCGAGTGCCTTTGAATAAGGCCCTCTGGGCAGTGCTTTTACCCCTGACACTGAATCTGTGCTACTTGTGCCAGTCGCCAGGACCCCAAACAAAAAAAAACAAAAAAACACTGCCTGACCTATGTATACCAAAGACAGCAAAAGACACAGAGAGAGGAGGAGCTGCATTATATACTGTCTAAGGCATTTTATCTAGTCTGTCACTACGTAAAAAAGTTGAAAGAGGAGTGTGCTACTGCGCAGACTTCCTGTTCTCCAGGGAGGCTTCATGCCCTCTCCCAAGATGGCTGCCGTGATCACTACTGTGCATGTGCAGGGGCCATCTTGTCCGCGACCATGTGTTAGTCGGCAACCATCAATTTTACTGAATGTGCTAACTTTTGAGTTGTTTCAAATAAACCCGATTATTGACCCATCTATGTAGTCAGAAAATTCTGAGTTCCAAGTTCCTAATCATAATAACTTTTATCAAAATAAAAAATATATATATTAACATGGTTGCGGACTAACGTTTGGCCCCATGGATAGTTATAAAAGAAAGCATACATAACTATTTCAACTCCAAAAGTCTTAAAACAACATCCTAGCCTTCTTTACATTTACAGCCATCTTTGAAATTGCAAAGCATCATGGGTATGCATCTTGTGAGGGAAATATGTTTGAATATTCATGACGGTTATTACATTGAAATAGTCCAAGCACATGACATTATTAAAGTGCTTAAGACATTCATGAAATTAATATGTGAGGAAAAAGGAGACCAGTTTAGGAAACTAGAATAAATTGCCTTTCCAAAAATATATAACACTTTTATATTCAATAAAAGTTTTCACTTTGGATCTTTGTCCACCTTAATGCGGAAATGCCTTTGTGAGGAACTATATCAAAATTTGTGCTGCTACTTGCAGGACCATCTCTTCCAAGGGCCCGAAGCTTGTAGGGGCCCGCCAACCTGCTCCCCTGCAGCTATTTTTATAAGCCGACCGCCAATGTATTCTGATCTAACCCCCCACCCCATCACCCCCTCCGCCCCGGTAAAGAGCACTCATCTCTGTCCCAGTTTCACTTCATCCGCCGGCTTCTGACCAGTCAGACAGTCTCTCTGCATGTTTGGGAGGTCTGATTGGCTTGCAGGAGGGTTTAATTTTATTGACCATTTACATTTTTTCCCGTGAATGGGTGGGTAGGGGCCCCAGTGCATTGCTTTGCCCAGGGCCCACACTGCTGTTAAGACAACCCTGACTACTTGGACGCAGTTCTCTTGTAATCCAGCCACCACTTTGTCTGTGCTGAGAAAATGTTTTCCCATCACATCTCTTATGCTGCTGATTTGCCTCTTGAACAACTCGCTTCCACATGGTTGATTTTTAATTTGGTCGGTCTCTTTAAAGTGCTTTATTATATTCCTTACAGTGGATTTAGAAACTTTAGTTAGTGTGCTGGTACAGTATCTCCTACTGATTTTCCTTCTGTGGAAGGTTAATTATTGTTTCTCTCTAACGCAAACACTTTGTATATCATATTGATGACTATCAGTAGCACAGTATATGCTACATAGCTGGTGCAAATTAGATATGCAGATTAGTTCAGGTGATTGTATTCATTAATATATTTGAAGTTTAAAATAAATGCAGTTTTAATTTTTTTTTTTTTAACACTACTTATCAGAATATAACCTTTGTGTAAGTGTGAAAGTTTGATTCAGAATTCAATAAAAAAAAAAAAAGTTTAAATGTAAGTTATTGAGTTTTGGGTACACAACATGTCCACAAATGAATCAGTGCAGTATAGTGAAGCAGTTTGTCGTATCCGTTTGCATTTCGAGTGAAAAAGATGCAAAAAAGACGCTTGGCCCAACCCAAGTGGTACGGAACCTGGCGGCTCACTTGTGCCAGGCGTCTTGCAGTGCACGGCATATATAGGCTAGGTTTACTGTACATTTATATACGTGAATATATTACATACAGAAATAATGTGTTCTAATGTGAATTACTGTAGGATGATCATAGTTATAACATTTACCTCTCCTTAAGTCCTGAATACGTTTCCAAGTAGTGACAGAGATTTATATAGGTGATATATCAATTTACTGTACTGTAGGGAATATTTATTCATGTACCCAGGGGATATATTCTCATGGATGACTCCGATCTGTAATATAGGGGGGGTCATATCTCATATTCATCCCAAATATCTCTGTAGGGGTCTTGAACTTGTACTCGCAGATAATTATTAATTTTTATGTCCAATGTTATATTTCAGCACAAAAGAATCTCAATGGCTACAGACCTTTCCCAATATATGTAGTATTTTGCAATCTTGTACATTGTCCAATACGGATTTCTCCTTTAAGGTGGAATTAGCTTATTTTCCTTCTCTGAAGATGTGAACCTGTCATAGAGTGGTACAGAGGCATGACCTCTATATATATATATATATATATATATATATAACTTAATTTATGGACATCTATGGTTTGATTTCATTGCATGTGTGGATTGCATGGGTTGTTGCTGACATTTGGTGAAAATGTCATTACAATGGCCCCATTACAAATATATTTACTGAGAAAAATGTTGATGTGTTCAATCCTTATTTTATCCGCTGTGTATATATATATATACTAATATTACGAGAACGTTGCGCCTGTCTGTTCCAAGTTGGCAAAAAACAACTGATGTTAAAGCTGAGCATAACAAAAACAACATTTATTGGCATCAGAAATGCAAGAGATAGGTGTGGGACTATGCACGTTGCCGGTAAGGGGTTGGGAGGGAGAGGTGCTTTGGGCCCAGGTTCACTTCAATAGGATAGGCTACATAGCCGTCTGTGCACAGGGCACACAGTGAGTTTAGTGTAGGTGCTGCCACTGGTCTCTATAGCGTTGCTGATCATGTTTGCCACTCCCTCCCCAGGGCCCCTGTGCAAAGCAATACAACTAGAACGCCTCAAGTAAAAAATTGTTGGCAGAAGAGATTTAATCTTTGGCAAATCCGCATGCAACAGCTAGTATATATGTACAGTATATATATATATATATATATATATATATATATATATACGTATATATTTATATTAGAGGTGTGCACCGGCCACTTTTCGTGTTTTGTGTTTTGGTTTTGGATCTGGATCTTTCTTCGTGTTTTGGATCTGGATTGGTTTTGCCAAAACCACCCTTCCGTGTTTTGGGTTCTGGGTTTTGTGTTTTGGATCTGTATTTTTTTTTAAAAAAGCATAAAAGCAGCTAAAATCACAGAATTTGTGGGTTTTTCTGCTCCTATGCTATTATTAACCTCAATAACCTTAATTTCCACTAATTTCCAGTCTATTCTGAACACCTCACACCTCACAATAGTGTTTTTATGTCCAAAAGGTTGTACCGAGGTAGCTGGATGACTATGCTAAGAGATACGAGTGGGCGGCACAAACACGTGCTCCATCTAGGAGTGGCACTGCAGTGGCAGACAGGATGTCAGTTTGAAAAACTACGCCCCAAACTATACATAATGCAAAGAAAAAAAAGAGGTGCAAGATGGAATTGTCCTTGGGCCCTCCCACCCACCCTTATGTTGTATAAACAGGACATGCACACTTTAACAAACCAAACATTTCAGCGCCAGGGTCTGCCACACGACTGTGGCTGAAATGATTGGTTCGTTTGGGCCCCCACAAAGCAAGCTGGCAATTAATCTGTCCCTGCACAAACTGTCTCTACGGAGGCAAGATGTCGTCCTCATCCTCCTCATCCACCGATTCCTCACCCTCTTCAGTGTTGTGTACATCCTCATCCTCACAGAGTATTAATTCGTCCCCGCTGGAATCTACAACCACAGGTCCCTCTGTACGTTCTGGAGGCTGGTCTCCCTGGAAGAATTGATAATTCATTTTATGAACATCATCTTCTCCACATTTTGTGGAAGCAACCTCCTATGCCTTTCGCTGACAAGGTTCCCGGCTGCACTAAACACTCTTTCGGAGTACACACTGGAGGGGGGGCAACTCAGGTAAAATAGAGCCAGTTTGTACAGGGACCTCCAAATTGCTTCTTTTTCCTGCCAGTACAGGTACGGACTGTCTGACATGCCTACTTGGATGCTGTCACCGATGTAATCCTTTAACAGACAGACGCACGCTTGTCGCTGCTGCTTTGAGGATGCAAGTGCGGCTACAGCCCACACAATTCACAAAGACAGAAAAAAGAAGAATATTTTTATTGCTTGTGTAGCACACTTTGAGGGTGTCACCACCCTTTAACAGACAGACGCACGCTTGTCGCTGCTGCTTTGAGGATGCAAGTGCGGCTACAGCCCACACAATTCACAAAGACAGAAAAAAAAAGAACAATATTTTTATTGTTTGTGTAGCACACTTTGAGGGTGTCACCACCCTTTAACAGACAGACGCACGCTTGTCGCTGCTGCTTTGAGGATGCAAGTGCGGCTACAGCCCACACAATTCACAAAGACAGAAAAAAAAAGAACAATATTTTTATTGTTTGTGTAGCACACTTTGAGGGTGTCACCACCCTTTAACAGACAGACGCACGCTTGTCGCTGCTGCTTTGAGGATGCAAGTGCGGCTACAGCCCACACAATTCACAAAGACAGAAAAAAAAAGAACAATATTTTTATTGTTTGTGTAGCACACTTTGATGGTGTCACCACCCTTTAACAGACAGACGCACGCTTGTCGCTGCTGCTTTAAGGATGCAGGTGCGGCTACAGCCCACACATTTCACAAAGACAGAAAAAAAAAGAACAATATTTTTATTGTTTGTGTAGCACACTTTGAGGGTGTCACCACCCTTTAACAGACAGACGCACGCTTGTCGCTGCTGCTTTGAGGATGCAGGTGCGGCTACAGCCCACACATTTCACAAAGACAGAAAAAAAAAGAACAATATTTTTATTGTTTGTGTAGCACACTTTGAGGGTGTCACCACCCTTTAACAGACAGACGCACGCTTGTCGCTGCTGCTTTGAGGATGCAAGTGCGGCTACAGCCCACACAATTCACAAAGACAAAAAAGAAGAAGAATATTTTTATTGTTTGTGTAGCACACTTTGAGGGTGTCACCACCCTGTAACAGACAGACGCACGCTTGTCGCTGCTGCTTTGAGGATGCAAGTGCAGCTACAGCCCACACAATTCACAAAGACAGAAAAAAAAAGAACAATATTTTTATTGTTTGTGTAGCACACTTTGAGGGTGTCACCACCCTTTAACAGACAGACACACGCTTGTCGCTGCTGCTTTAAGGATGCAGGTGCGGCTACAGCCCACACATTTCACAAAGACAGAAAAAAAAAGAAGAATATTTTTATTGTTTGTGGAGCGCACTTTGAGGGTTGCACCATCCTTTAACAGACAGACGCACGCTTGTCGCTGCTGCTTTGAGGATGCAGGTGGAATCTAGACGGGATTTGGAACCGGGGACACACTACCTCTATCAATTGTCTAAATCCCACTGCACTAATGGCGGATACCGGACGCACGTCTAACACCAACATAGCAGTCAAGGCCTCAGTTATACGTTTTGCTTCAGGATGACTGCTGTCGTACTTCATCCTCATCGCTAGGGACTGTTGGAGGGTCAATTGTTTAGTAAAAGTAGTGATGTTCCTACTTCCTCTCTGGGATGATGAACAACTCCCAGCAGCAGCAACAGCACTAGGAGGAAGTGGTTCTTGATCTTTCCCTATTTTATTTTTATCGGAGAAAGTTTGGTCCTCCATTTATGTTATATTGATATATACGTGCGGCTAAAGCGCACACAAACACAGAAAATATTTTTTATTTTTGCTGGAGAGTAGTGCACTTTGTGGGTTACACCACCCTTTAAGAAATGAGCCAGCCGGCTCTTTACTTATGGGACACTGGCGCACGCTTGGCGCTGCTCCTTTGTTGATGCACGTGCAGCCACAGTGCACACAATTCACAAACACAGAAAATATATATTTTTTTGGT